>CM072513.1:18300230-18442730 GCA_036898135.1 Oncomelania hupensis
CTATGAGCTATCGTGATACACACGCACGTGACAGCCGTATGCAGTGTTTATCGTTCTGTCACGCCTTCTTTGTCAATGACGTCCGGGTGTAGCCTGCCTACGTTTTTCTTTCCCATTAGAGAACATCGCTGAGACCGCGGACATTTTTGAGACTAACTTCGTCGTTGAGACTGTTTATCAAATCCGTATGAGATGGTGTAGAAGGCACATCCTATGACGACCACTGACCTTATATAGTGTACCAACCGTTTGAATTCCGTGGGGTTACATCTTGATGAAAGCGTTTGGGTAATAAATGGTTTCCGGCTGTCTCAATCTAGTATCCCAAAGGAGTGCGGGGAAAGAAAGAAAAAAAAAAACACAACAAAAAGCTATCTTCTTTTTCAGTGTAGGCTTATTAAAAAAAAAAAAAAGTCTTGCAGACACAAGAAATTATTCCTAAAACTGTAAACCTGTGTTACCAAGCAAACAAAACAAACCCAAAATGAGGATATGGATACTTTGTATGTATCAGGGATATTTGTTGATATATATATATATACATGCCTTGCATTTCTCAAAAGATGCCCGATATTGTACATTTCACTGAATGTATACATTAGATCAAAGTTTAACTTTATTCATAAAAGGAAATTTGTCATTTTTAAAATTAACTTGAATTTATGCATTTTCAAATTGTGCTTGTAATTTTTAAATCGTTCTAACATATACCGCTTTCCCAGCTCAAGAGCTGCTCAAGGCGCTGGCCGATATATATATATATATATATATATAGAGAGAGAGAGAGAGAGAGAGAGAGAGAGAGAGAGAGAGAGAGAGAGAGAGAGAGAGAGAGAGAGAGAGAGATATGCATACAGACTATCTGTACTAGAATTTTTGTGTAATAAAACTAGATTTAGAAGCAATTCAAATTGCCATAGCGCTGACTTGTGTATACAATTTCCGAGTATGTCCGCAGGTAATCCATGTATTATGCTATCCATTTCTACTGCTGCAGCAAGCACAGCATTTGAACGAACTAGTAGTACTAGGCTAGTAGTAGTAGTGGTAGTAGTAGCAGTAGAAGTAGTTGTAGTAGTAGTAACAGTAGTAGTAATAATAGTAGTAGTAATAGTAGTAATAGTAGCAGTAGAAGTAGTAGTAACAGTAGTAGTAATATTAGTAGTAGTAATATTAGTAGTAGAAGTAGTATTAGTAGTAGTAACAGTAGTAGTAACAGTAGTTATAATAGTAGTGATAGTAGTAGTAACAGTAGAAGTAGTTGTTGTAGTAAAAACAGTAGTAGTAGTAATAGTAGTAGTAGCAGCAGTAGAAGTAGTAGTAATAGTAGTAGTAGTAGTAGTAACAGTAATAGTAGTAGTAGTAGTAATAGTAACAGTAATAGTAGTAGTAGTAGTAGTAATAGTAGTAATAATAATAGTAGTAGTAGTAGTAGTAACCAAAAATGCGTGAACAAAGACACTCAGCATATTTGATTACATAATTGCTACGAAAATATTTGAAAGCAGATAATAATAATAATAATAATAATAATAATAATAATAATAATAATAATAATAATAATAATAATAATAATAATAATATTGATGATGATGATGATGATAATAATAATAATAATAATAATAATAATAATAATAATAATAATAATAAGTGGTAGTAGTAGTAGTAGTAGTAGTAGTAGTAGTAGTAGTAGTAGTAGTAGTAGTAGTAGTAGTAGTAGTAGTAGTAGTAACGCGTATGCATATCAGGTATTACTATATATTTGTGAAAGCTTAAAATAATTTTATGTATGAAAAGACTATAAAGAAATCTGCTGAATCTGAAAGCGAATCCATCGTCCTTTTCAGAAATAGTTTTGATTCTTTTGATGCTTTATATTATTTAAATGTAGTTCTTTATTTATCAATAAATTATACTCTCACATCACACAATATTTCTACGCACAATCTTAGCTTATCACATGCAATTTACTTGCTAGAGATTGATGCACATGCTAAATCCCAAACGTGGTCTCCTTACCTGTGGTAATATTCTGCTGAAAGCTTTTACTGCGCCATTCATTCGCCGTTCAATTGTTACACTTGAATATTATCAAAGAATTAAACACACCGAAGTCCGTTTGAACACAATTTGCACATTAAGGCAGAGGCTTCTTCTCTCTCTCTCTCTCTCTCTCTCTCTCTCTCTCTCTCTCTCTCTCTCTCTCTCTCTCTCTCTCACACACACACACACACACACACACACACACGCACGCACACACAAAACCACAGAAGCCGATTTTCCTCAAACAACGCACTAAAGCTCGGACAGAATTGCTTCATCTTGTTTGCTCATCAACGTATGTAGACGAATTGTCCTTCCACATCTATCCATCTCATGTGGGAAGCTTCCCATTCACAAATTAACCTTAATCAAACTTTAAAAATTTGTTCGGTTGCCGCAATTTCGTCCCAGTGACTTTTGGTACATCAACTGGATTTGCCTCCCTTTACCGTTCAAGAAGGTAGCTCTCTCCCTCAACCACAGAAATAGAATATATTATATATGAAACAATCCATGCTCAGGATAAGCATGTAAGTTAATATGCACAGATTTTATACTGTAATATATAACTAATGTTTACCGGCATAGTCTCTCTCTCTCTCTCTCTCTCTCTCTCTCTCTCTCTCTCTCTCTCTCTCTCTTTCTTTCTCTCTCTCTCGATCTCTCTCTCGATCTCTCTCTCTCTCTTGATTACATTGGAATACTACTTTTTACTTTTTTAAACTAACTGGTCCATGGGGCATATACGCTTATTCACTCCCTTTCGTGAATTTGCTTTTAGGAAAACTGCCCTACGTCAAAATTAATAGAGATCGATCTCGATGAAGTTGAACTGCGTGAAAGCGATCCCAGGTGACCACAGAGTGTTCAATTTCCTGACTGAACGAGTGTAAGAGGAAGAAATCATTATTAGGGGGGGGGGGGGGGGGTGCGTGTGTGTGTGTGTGTGTGTGTGTGTGTATAAAGTTCAAGGTGGTCGTAGGGTGTTTGCACTGTTCTAACAATAATGTAGGAAAATGTGCATATGGTGTGTTGTTTGTGCACATTCGCGCGCGCGTGTTTGTATGTGTGTGTGTGTCTGTGTGGGTGTGTAATATGGGTGAGTGTCCGACAATAATTTTGGGTGTGTCGTGACGTGTGTCTGTTTATAAATGTACGTATCTGTCTTATACAGAATGTGCGCGTGTGTATGCGTGTGTGTAGGCCTATGCGTGTGGGCTGTTTTCCCGCCGCGCCTGGGTACATAATTACGCGTCGTGCGTGTGTGAACTTGTGTGAGATGGTTTCACCTACGGTGACGCACATAGCCCCCAAATCGTGCCATCAGTTTAGCCTACCCGTACAAACTAAAACAAGCAAAAAGCTTTTGGACATTATCAATTTCAGATCGCCTCTAAGCTATCAGTATCACTTTCAAAAGTGCTCAAGGGTCTGTAGTAGGTTTATCGGTAGACAGTAGAAAGCCAGCGCTGCTAGTAAGCGCGCAGAGAAAACGTTATAAAACGGTTACTTTGATGCCATAAAGAGCGCAGGGTTATACCTACCGCCATCTACCAGCATCCTATGAAACGCGCACCAAAGAGCTTATTACGGAAAGAGGGAGAACTTCCATTATGTCCTATACAAAAATGCGAGACGCTCTCGCGGATTATTTCCCTTTGCTCGGGCTGGCTATATTTCATCTTCTGCTATATGAATGATCTGTGAGTGGTAACTTATTGAGCCTATGCCATTGCAAAAGAACATTTTTATGGCAACGTTTGCAAAAACCAAACTTTTAACCATCATTATTATTAACATTCCGCTACTGCTGTCATTTTTTTTTTATTTTTTTTTTAATGTTTACTTATTGACATTTATTAAGTGCTTTTATGCTGCTTATGTGTGTATGTCATAGGTTCGTTTTCTGCCCTAAAATTTATTATTTTTTAATCAAGACAGATATTTTAAAATTAAAATATGCATGACAGACTGTTTCATTTATCCGAAACTGTGTAAATCCGTAATCGTGAGAGAGAGAGAGAGAGAGAGAGAGAGAGAGGGGGGGGGGGTTGGGGGAAGAGAGAGCTCTGTCATTCAATCAATTAATCACAATAAAGCACAATAACAAAATGTTTCACTAATAGTGTGAATTTAATTTATATCAGGTGTCCCCCTACCCCCCAACCCTCTCACCTCCCACATCACTGGCTTAATAACATCATTCACTTCATGGAAAATAATTAATTAATCAGACAGAACAATCAGAACCTAGACTACAACATTCCACGCAATATGGATCTAATGCTCAGAAATTCACAGATCAGAACAAGGACTGAGTTTCTACATTACATTTTTTTCCCGTTTACACTCAAACGAAAAGGGATTACAACAGATCAAGGACCATTTTGTGCCTAGGTAAGGGGTTATCTTGCACAGTATTCGATTACGAGGAGAAAACAGACTTAGTCTAATTTAACTTGTTAACATAAGCAATTTGACGAAGCCAAACTGCCAATCTGACAACATCCACGTTTGAAATGTAAGCACAAATATAATAGTCAAACAACCTAGAAACAACGTAAACAGTGAGCGACCTTTTGAACGTAAATTGTCAGCAAGCAAATAGTTTTTGTTTTAGCACATAGAATAGATATAACATGAATCACTGAAGCCTCTCCCCGATTGTTTTAACAACACTGCAGCGGTCTTGGTTTAGGCCTATATAAACACACACAAAAGAAGTTTTTTCGATTGCAATTTACCTTTCTTTGTCTCTTGAAAACTTGAAAAAGAACTTGCCATCACAATTTTCTTGCATCTGGCATTACGGCAATTGATGGCTGTGCAAAAGTCCCCGCCCTGTTTTACTCGGTCGCCTTTTGTCTTTCTGCCACGAGCCATTTTTAGCATGTCGACAAGGGAGCGTAACTCGTATCTTCCGTTTCGCGGTTCTGTTCCAAGTTCCCTCTCTTTCTATAATACGCTCTTTGCGCGCACTTCCATTTCGTCTGTGTACCGTCCTCTATATGCGAAAGTGCCCGGGGACGTTAATCGTTAATCTAGACAACGAAACGATCGTCTGTGTTTTTGTGTAGTTACGATAACTGCATTGATGGGAATTCCACGTGCACATTCAAAGGAGAGAGAGAGAGAGAGAGAGAGAGAGAGAGAGAGAGAGAGAGAGAGAGAGAGAGAGAGAGAGAGAGAGAGAGAGAGAGAGAGAGATTTGTGACTTTCAAATTATACGTTGTTGTTTTTTTTTCCATTTTATGTTTAGTTGGACCCTCACAGCAGATCTCCAACGAAGAATACAAAGCATGGAGATGAGGTGCTACAGAAGACTTCTGGGCATTTCCTATACCCAACACATCACCAACGACGAAGTCCGACAGACCATCACACAAGCTATTGGACAACATGATGACCTGCTAACAGTGGTGAAGAAACGGAAACTTCGGTGGTATGGCCACGTCACCAGATCATCAGGCCTTGCAAAGACTATTCTGCAAGGCACAGTGCAAGGAGGTAGAAGAAAAGGGAGACCGAAAAAGAGGTGGGAGGACAACATTCGAGAATGGACTGGTTTGACACTGAGCGAAGCCATCAGGGCTGCTGAGGACAGAGAAAGATGGAGTATGCTGGTTAAACGATCATCTGTGGTGCCCCTACGACCTTCGGGTTACGGGACAGGATAGGATAGGATAGGATGTTTAGTTATATCTGTCAATGTTCCAAATCAAATTTGTTTCACTTTATTTCATTTGTATTTCGAATAAACACGAGTGATTAATGTTCAAATTTAAAGTTGTATGTATGGAGTGAGCATGAGAGAGGGAAAGAGAGAGAGAGAGAGAGAGAGAGAGAGAGAGAGAGAGAGAGAGAGAGAGAGAGAGAGACAGAGACAGAGACAGAGAGACAGAGACAGAGACAGAGAAGGACAGATACAGAAACAGAAAAAGAAACAGAGAGAAATGTCCACATATTTGAAGTGCGCGATTTATGGCAATTTCCATGTGCGCGTTAAACGGATGCAACCGGTTTATTGCGTTATGGGCATAAACCTAGGTGGGTGTGCTACGAACTAAAATAGTCTATCCATGCGACCGAACGGCATCGGACCTCGCCGCTGACATTTTGCTGCCGTTGTGGCATCACCAAAATAATGTAAACCACCGCCGCATGCGTGAACTTTCGGAGGTCATTTTTGTCGAGTTCTGCGCATGACTGGAAAAAGAAGGGGCGACGAATAACGATGCGTAAGGCATTTAAGAATGTCTAATTATCGTAAAATGTTTTGAGTATTGTAGCAGATGACAACTCAATTATGTGCTTTGTGTGAATGAATCTTATTAATTCATGAACTGAATTTACTTGCATTGTCCATGTATGAATGTCTATGTTATGTGTTCACTATAACTGTTATATAAGGCCAACTGAGAGTGAGAATAAATGAAGAGAAAAGCTGAATCTGGACTGACGTGTATGCATGCAACCTTCTATATTTCTCTATCATAACTTCTACATGGTGTCAGAAGTGGGATACGAACCCACGCCTGGAAAACCAGGCATTGTCCATTACTTTTTAATTGTCAAAAGTTTGGATCTCATATTTTCAGTAACTAATACTCTCTATTTTTTCAATTGATGTCCATGTACTTAAAAAACATTAACTGCCTTAATTTTGATTATTTAAAATCTGTTGATGTTTCACTTTGTTTTTTGAGAAGAGAGATGTAGCAGATGACAACTCAATTATGTGCTTTGTGTGAATGAATTTTATTAATTCATGAACTGAATTTACTTGCATTGTCCATGTATGAATGTCTATGTTATGTGTTCACTATAACTGTTATATAAGGCCAACTGAGAGTGAGAATAAATGAAGAGAAAAGCTGAATCTGGACTGACGTGTATGCATGCAACCTTCTATATTTCTCTAACATAACTTCTACAAGTATAATAAACAAGAATGCAAAGTGGACCTTTAAGACGTTCCTTAAGCATTTGGACAAGCATAAGAAACGAAACCTAGCCAATCATTTCCGATTTTGGGTGCACAGAGCCAGTATACCTACCGCTTATTTACATTCAGTGCGCCGTTATTTGGAAATGTTCCCAAATGAATTCCATTCGTTTACAATCGGGTGCCAAGAAAATAGTGAATGCAGCTGAACTATGCGAGGGAGAGTTGGCCAAGTCTTTTTTACTGCAATGACCATATTCCTATAATAATAATAATAATAATAATAATAATAATAATAATAATAATAATAATAATAATAATAATAATAATAATAATAATAATAATAATAATAATAATAATAATTGTTATAAACTGCATTATCAAACAAAAGTCTACACAAGCTGCATCGAACACTGGCACACGCACAATACAAAAGAGTACCATCAATAAACACACAAACAATTGCAACCGGAATTTCACAGGTTCCAAGCTTAGCAAAATAATCCAGTCTTTCAGAGTAATCTGCTGAAATTTGATTGGCTTGACCAAGTAATCCAGTCTTTATAATCTGTTGAGATGTGATTGGGATGGCAAAATATTCCAGTGTTTCAGAGTAATCTGCTCAAATTTGATTGGTTCGGCTAAGTAAATCCTTCTTCAGAAGCTGCTGAAAAATGTGATTGATTTGGACAAAATAATTCAATTTTTATAATCTGTTGAGATTGGATTGAATTGGCAAAATAATAATTAATGTTTTACAATCTCAGTGCTGAATTTGAACGTTGGGAAAAATAGTTGCATCTTACTAATATGACTGGTCAAATCCCCGGGCCCCAAATACTATGCTGACCTTCGAAGAATGAGATCTTGTCGATGAATATCCTATCTTATCTTATCCTATCCTATCCTAACCCGTAACTCGAAGGTCGTTGGGGCACCACAGATGATCGTTTAACCAGCGTACTTCATCTTTCACTGTCCTCAGCAGCCCCTCATGATTCCGCTCAGAGTCAAGCCAGTCCAATTTCGAATGGTGTCCTCCCACCTCTTTTTCTGTCTCCCTCTTCTTCTGCCTCCTTGCAGCGTGCAGGACGGTCTTTGCGAGGCCTGGCGATCTGGTGACGAGGCCATACCATCGGAGTTACCGTTTCTTCACCACTGTGAGCAGGTCATCTTGTTGTCCAATGGCTTGAGTGATGGTCTGTCGGAGTTCGTCGTTGGTGATGGGGGGAGGGGGTAAGGGGTTATAGAAAAGGGGAGGGGGTATAGGAAATGCCCAGAAGTCTTCTGTAACACCTCATCTCCATGCTTTGTATTCTTCGTTGTTGATTTGCTGTGAAGGTTCATTTTTCGCAAGCGTATATGGAGATGACTTAAATTTTCGCCTTTAATAAAACATAAAAAAGATACAATACAATACATCTTTTTTTACCCCAGAATCACAGGCGCTTGTATCTGGTATTCTTCGTTGTAGATCTGCTGTGAGGGTCCATGTCTTGCAAGCGTATATGAAGATGACTATCAAATTTTCAAAATTTTCGCCTTTATTAAAACACTTTAAAAAGATACAATACAATCATATTTTATTACCCCAGAATCACAGGCGCTTGTAACTGGGCACGGGAGCGCCTATGCCTGAGACGCGTCTCCTTGTGGTTATCTATATTACAGCAGGCACAGAATCACATTTTAAATTCATATACATGAAGAATTCACAATAATACCATTTTAAATTCATATAAGCTTACGTCAAGAATACACAATAATCACATTTTAAATTCATTTACATTAAGAAATCACGATTATCTGCTTTCATCTTTCCAAGCAGTTGCATGCCTTGTTATCAAAGGGCATTAGAGAGTATATGTGACTGGGGTATAATACAGATATTGTAACAAGAAAACAGCATCCACTCTTCCAGTCAGGCATTACAATGATCACTTTTTTCGATAAAACACCTTTCCTCCTCCTCCTCCTCTTCTCTCTCTCTCTCTCTCTCTCTCTCTCTCTCTCTCTCTCTCTCTCTCTCTCTCTCCGTAGTCACCATTCTTGCTCCACTTCACTAGCTCTTTTAACTAACATCTGTTTTTCTAAATCTTTCCAAAGCGTTTGATCTCGTTAATCACTACATACTGCTCCAAAAGCTTGAACTGTATCTCAATGGCTGTTTCCTTGGATGTTTTTCATTCATATCTTAGTCAATGGACGCAATTCGTACATCTCCATTGTAAAAATTCCTCTGTAGGCCAAATAAAGCATGGGGTTCCTCAAGGATCTGTTTTATGTCCTGTGTTGTTTTGTGTTTATATTAACAACTTACCTTTACATCTCGCAGACAATTCTGTTGAGTGTCATATGTTAGCCGACGATACAACGTTACAAAATCAAGGCAGTAACATGGCTGAAATTCAGCAATCTCGACAATGTGCCATTAACAATATTGCTGACTAGTCAGTTTACACCATATGTCACTGAATCCAACTAAATCAAAAGCTATGTTAATAACAATTAGAAACGTATCAGCTTGCTACGCTTTCTCTTGATTTAGTAGTGAATGGAAACAAATATCAAACAGGTTTAAAGTCATAAACGTTTAGGCATAATCATAGATAACAAACTCAGTTGGCATTCACACATTGACAATCTTTGTAAAACTCTCTCAACAAAATTATGTATGTTGTCTAAGCTTCAATCGATCATAACTGCAGATGCAAAAATATTTTTTTATAATGCTCATATCAAACCTCACATTGATTATGCATCAACAATATGGGATGGCTGTAGTGATGCCTTGTTTTAAAAAAATCATTCTTTAATTATTCATAGCTGCAAAATTTGTATCCTTAACGCTTCTATCACAACCGATTCAAAACTAAAAATAGCTGGCATGCTCTCCCTTAACAAACACCTAAATTACAATAAAGCCGTTTTAATGTATACAAAAATTAACAATAGAGCTGCTGCTTATTTATAAGCACTTTTTAGCAAGTCGTCATCTCGTTATTCATCTTTCCGACATAATTTGACCTTTCCAAGACCACGCTTAGACTTATTTAAAACATCTCTGTCCTATTCTGGTCCAAGCGTGTGGAATTCTCTACCAGAAGAGGTCAAGAAAAGTAAATCATTACCATCTTTTAAATCAAGGCTCCATAAATATTTAAGCTCCCTTTGCTCCTAATATTTAAGATCATTGTATACCTCTTTGTTCTTCCCTACCCTGCCACAATTTAAGTTACTAAGAATGTGTGAATTTACATTTGTGTGTATGTGCGTGCGCGCGCGTGTGTGCCGAGGGAGGAGGAGATGGATGGGGAGGGAAAAAAAGGGTGGGAGTATGTGTATTTAAATGCATTAATTTGCTTAGTGATTTGTGACCTTAGTTAAGGAATATATTTGTTTCAAGTTATGTTATGTTAATTATTTTGCTTGTTCTGCATTGTTTATTAAGGACTTGCTGTAAGACAGGTCCAAAGGATCTAATGCTATTATCCTATTAAAGGTTTCGACTTCGGACTTCTTTCTCGATCTCCCCTTTTCACCACTTCCTAATGTTTCCACCCCCACCCCCCTCCCCTCTCTCTCCCCCTGCTCTGTCTGTCTGTCTGTCTCCTTTGCACTACTCCTTGATGCCTTTACCTCCCTCCCTCCCCCCCGCCCCCCCCCCCCCCGCTCTATTCTCTCTCTCTTTCCATCTCTCTTTGTCTCTCTCTATTTGTGCAAAGATCATCCCTGCTCTCACCCTCCTGCCTCCCATTAAAAAAATCAAAAACAAACGCACACACAATTACATAAAGGACAACAGCACCCACCCCTAAAACAAACACCCAACAAAACATAACAAAACCACCAAAAAGCATCCTGATCACTGGCAGACGAGACAAAAGTGTATTCATTTCAATATGAGTTGAAAATATATCCCAGTAATAACACTCTTAATATGCATAGATAGAGTTAAAGCTGGATGGAATAATAAATCCTTCAACTACTTGAAATGCATCAATCCAGACTTTCCAAGGGCAGTTTCATACTAGTAAAATAAACAGATTACAAGGCAACAAAATATCGGACATTATTTTTTAACTTGTCAGCAACCTATTGTCATATAAATACACATATAAACTATTTTTTAAAAAGTTTTTATGATGTTTAAATGCTGCCCGAAAGACGTGATATTGATGCAGCGATGTATATTGCCAACGCGGTTTACTTGACAAATATCAAGGGACGCAACCGATTAGCTGTACATCACTTTTTATAGAGTACAATCCCCTGAGTGACCAATCTTTTAATGTAAGATCCTTGGTCACCCTTAATACCTAAAATACATGGAATAAAATAATTATAACACTTTTTCTTGTTTTCCTTGATAGAACGGAGTAGGGTAGTAATGTGCACTAAGATGCAGAAAAGTATGTGGGTATTTTTCAAATGTTTGTTGGTTAATAATGCTACAATTTACTCTTATGCCTGTCTTAGTGTACTGGTATTGTCATCTCCGCCTGCATCGTATACGCGTAGCATCCTTGCTGTGTGTGACGTGGCTGGGCTTTGTCCGTATCAACACTGGAGCCTTGTACAATCTGGCACCTCAACTGATTGATTGATTGATTGTTGCTTTAGGTCCAGCGGACTCTTCCGAGCCAAATCAGGACCGGACAACTCCCAATCCGCATAAAAGATCTGCCGAAACAACCCTAGTGGGAAAATTGAATGCCCTCCACCGGCCAGTCACTTTACAATAAAGACATCCCACGCAAGGGACGGCTGAGGCTTTACCCCAACTACTCGAACCCCCGGTTACAAAAACAAAATAGAATACAAACATCATTATAAATCATCAACAAAACACATACATATAAAATGCCTATAGTGCTAAATAATACAATCATAGGAAGCCCTAGTGACCACCCGGCAGAAAGCGTCCAACACTCCCAAGCTGATCCAACAGACCTCATACACAAACAAGGAGTCTTGTCCAGGAAGAGTTTTCAAGAAAAAAGGTAGGTCATTGATCTAGCGAAGAAGAAGATAGTATAGCAGAGTGATAGGACAGAGCAGGAATGGGAAAGAGCAAATGAGGAAGACAGCGACAGTGGGAATTTAAAGCACTAAATTTCCAGAAAGTGGGGATACTATTTATACTGAAACCCCCCGGCACTCCAACGGGGGGGAGGGGGGGGGGAACTGTTGCCGCAGTAAATCAGTCATGCCTACAAAGGCAAGACAGGTTTTCAACTGGGGCTTTCACTTTTCCCTTTATAGGTTAGAACAATCTACAGTGGCAAGATTGCTCATGACCCCAAGGGGTAGGCACCCCAACTGACCTGAGCATCTGATCTGAGGGAACCACGCCGGTCGCTGACTGCCATCCAACGGGACTCTGGCTTAGAAAGTCCGTAACGGAAGAGTCTTTTCCTTATTCTCTTGTAAATGTGCCTAAATAAACTGTCAAAGATATGTCAGTTGCCAGTTGTACAAAGCCACGTGGTTGGTTGGTTGTTTTATTTACGTCTTTTCCACCAAAGATGATAAGACGAGGGGGGGGGGGGAATAATAATTAAAAAAAATAATAAAAAATTATTTACACAAATCTAGCTACAGGAGAATCCATCAAAAGTTTTGCTAACAATGCACTTTGATGAAAATTAATATCATCTAATGTTCTTATGTCATGCAGATGCACATTTAGTACAGGCAGAAAATGACGGCAGCCAATCAGTAAATGATATAATGAAAAAGTCTCATTGCATACACACTGGACATCTGGACAATACTTTGTTTTTATGGCATTCAACATTATTCTGTTAGCCATAGTAAAAATTGTTCTCGAAAGTCTACAGTCTACAGCAAAATGTGTATCAAATACAACATGTTTCGTTGACCTCTCTTCAATCATACGTTTTATTTCCTTAGGGGATTTATTGAGTTGAATACTCTGAGCATTGATATTTTTAGCTCCATTCTTTGCTGCTTTGTCTGCACTATCATTAAACAGAAAACCACAATGTGAAGGTAGCCAACAGAAGCTTACCTTTGTACCATTAATAATGAGATTGTGGACTAAATGTTGAATTTCTAAAATAATTTCATGCCGTTCAGTATGGTCATGAGATTGTAAAGCATCTAAAACTGACATCGAATCAACACATACAACAACTTGAAATACGTTTGAGCAAAGATCTGAAAGTTTAGTTAATGCCATAAGGATTGCGATAAGTTCACACGCAAAAAAAAACAAAGCCACATGTTAGTTTAAAAAGCGTCATTTTCTGTACTGTATATTCAAAACGTTTGTATAATTGTAACCACTGATACATATTGGAAAAAAAGGTGACATAGTTTACAATATTATTAAGCCTTTGTGTTTAGTTAATATTTTGTACAAATTAGTTAAATAATTTACCATTCTATAACCACTTGTGAACTGGTATAGGCTGTAGCAAGAAAGACTTTGAAGAAAATTATTATCTCAATTATTTATTATTATTGTTTGTTTACCAAATTATTTTTTTACTATAGTTAAGTGTGATTGTGGGTATAAGGGTGGGCTAGCTATATAAATATATAGATTAGTTAGTTTTTGTGTGAAGAGACAAGTTGTACTTGCTCTCTCTGGTGTTTTATGTGTTAGTTTTTGGGGTGGTTGTTCTCGTGTGATAAGCACACACTTGTGTTCCCCCTGTTCAGTCAGGGGATGTGACATCCATGATTGGGGAACAGTGTGTGTTTTCAGTGAGGCATGAAAAATGTTGCAGACTACAAGAGCAAGCTCCTCACTGCAAGACGTAGTAAGTCTGCCACTGGACCAGAGGCCTGGTTAGGGGTTAACCTTAGGAATACTGCCTCCACTCTCTACTCTTCTACCTCTGGCACCAACATATTTCCTAAGCTGTTCATCAAACATTCACAGACTTCTTTCCTTTCCATAGAAAGATCACATCTACAATAGAATGCATTCAGTCTTTCGGCAAAATCTGTCGTTATTCATTCTTTCATCCATTTTCTTTACATACATAATCCCTACTAATTCTATCAGTCCCTTCCATACATCCCTCACTGAACCAAAAGCAAATTGTCTTCCTGCTTTCTCTTTGTATTTCAGTTTTTCCTCTGTAATCAGTGTATTTATTTCTTTGTGCGTCACTTTGCCACCTGTAAGACGTTTTCTCGGGATAATATGTTACATCATAAAATAAATCACACGCACTTCATATTAATTTCTTTCGGTTACCTCTCTAGTGGCCTTAAGCCTAAAGACTATGAATTAAAAAGTCCCAATTCTAAGGCATTGTTTACTTTTGGCAATAACTGGGTTACCCTAACATTCGAATTGTTATATCACGCAATGATGAAGTGGGCTTTCGTTGCTCAAACAAACAGCTAACGTTTGAATTTTAAATTTCGATTCTGACAGAGTGCTTTCCCCTGATCAACGGTACATCGGTACCATGGTTCTGAGTGAACCACAAATCTTGAAGAGTGTGTCTTTGGTGTCTGAAGATTTTATCAACCTAAAACTGAAACCCTTACCGAGCATTTTGTTTAAAAAAAAATATTATTGGTTCCGTCTCTTCCCTGCGTTTGATTGATTGATTGTTGCTTTAGGTCCAGCGGACTCTTCCGAGCCAAATCAGGACCGGACAACCCCCGATCCGCATAAAAGATCTGCTGAAACAACCCTAGTGGGAAAATTGAATGCCCTCCACCGGCCAGTCACTTTACAATAAAGACATCCCACGCAAGGGACGGCTGAGGCTTTACCCCAACTACTCGAACCCCCGGTTACAAAAACAAAATAGAATACAAACATCATTATAAATTATCAACAAAACATATACATATAAAATGCCTATATTGCTAAATAATAACATCATAGGAAGCCCTACTGACCACCCGGCAGAAAGCGTCCAACACTCCCAAGCTGATCCAACAGACCTCATACACAAACAAGGAGTCTCGTCCAGGGAGAGTTTTCAAGAAAAAGGGTATGTCATTGATCTAGCGAAGAAGAAGATAGTATAGCAGAGTGATAGGACAGAGCAGGAATGGGAAAGAGTAAATGAGGAAGACAGCGACAGTGGGAATTTAAAGCACTAAATTTCCAGAAAGTGGGGATACTATTTATACTGAAACCCCCGGCACCCCAACGGGGGTCTCCCTGCGTTTGGTAGATGCTATTTTTAGCTCACGAATGTTAGCTAGCGGTTGCTATTTACAGGCGCAAAAACTACAGCATTTGTTCATTTAAAAAAATAACTAAAGTTTCGAAAGATTTAGTTTTTCAGAGGGGCAACACTCGCTGTGAATGTTAAAAGGATCTGTCGAAAGGGCGTGGTCAAAGTGGGTCCCTTTAAATGCCTCCGCGTAAAGGGTAATTGTAGATTATAGTCACAAGACACCTCCGCGTAAAGGGTAATTGTAGACTATAGTCACACGACACCGGAGCGTATAGGCGACTACTGGTCACATTATTCTGACACCAACGAACCAGTTGATGATAAGGGGAAAATAATATGGTCAAACGTTGGCCAGTCCGGGAATCGAACCAGATACCTTTCGGTTACTAGTAAGCCGCTCTACCAACTGAGCTACCTGGCCCCAAGTCGGCCCCATGAAAACGGATGCCCATAATATACGTCACTTTCAACGAAAGGATTTTGGGATTGGGTCCATTCAGAGCATCACAGCCTGCTGGGCCTGTCGGGGTTCATTAAATCCCGTTGTTTCAAAGCGTCCATCCTTTTCACTTTTGGTTACTCAGTAAACAAGTAGACTTCTACATACACGTGGGGGCCGGATTGGCCCAGATTTTCTTGTTTGTCACCTGCGAGACGGAAAACGAGGAATTGAACGTCCTCTTGTATAAGCTTAAGTGTTAAAATGAGGAAGTGATTAGTCACTCCGTGCCTGTTATTCATGCGAGTTGCATTCATATCTATGTTTGTGTGGGGTTTTTTTTGTCCGCGCGACAAACGTCTGCCCATCCTTTTGTTTGTCACAGACGTTATCAAATTCTAATTGGTCCCCTTGTGCACGTGAATCTGCCCTTCCTCTCACGAGGAGACATACCATCAGGAACCCGCATGGGTTTACGGTTTTCACACTGTTAATGTTATTTTTCTGTTACGCTGCTTTTTATTATAATTTCGCGAACATTAACCTTCGTGCCGGTAGGATGAGAAGAGCTATATTAATACATTTCTGTGTTGGAGGATAACAACTTAAGCCTATTTGCCACGCGCGCGCACACACACACACACACACACACACACACACACACACACACACAAATCGGTGATTTAAGAACTTGGTTACATCTGTCCACGATGCAGGTAATGTATCCAAATAAACCACGCAGGAAACTATACGATTAAATTAAGCGTCGCATGTGAAAAAGCATTTTTGCGCGATAAAGATCGCTATAATTAGTAATGCAGAGGATGTCTTTCATTAGGGTAACAAGAGTTTGTTAACCATAGCCCAAACCGCCATCCCCAATTCTAACCCTAACCCAAATACTAGCCTTAGCCCAAACACAAGCACCTAAAACTAGCCCTAACACAAACACAAGCACCTAAAACTAGCCCTAACACTAACCCTAACACTTACCCTAGCCCTTACCATAGTTCTAACAATAAACTTAGTCCTAACAATAATCGTAGCCCAAACACTAATCCTAAAGATGGGTCGGTAGCTCAGTTGGTAGAGCGTCTTACTTGTAACCGAAAGGGCCCCTGGTTCGAATCTCGGATTGGCCAACGTGTGATCATATTATTTTTCACTTGCCATCCACTGGTTCGCTGGTGTCAGAATAATGTGACCTATACGCTCCGGTGTCGTGTGACTATAATCGACAATTAACCTTAACTAAGCCTAGACTTTACACTAGTTCTACTCCTAACACTCCCTTGTCGATTATTGATAGCTTCCATGAGCATCTAAACTCGACAAACACGTGACTCAAAGGTCCAATGAATGCGCAGTTTTGCTGCACGTCGTCGGGATAAAGCCTGACGCCCTATGTGGGTGGTCTAATTTCTTTATGGGAACGAATAAACATTATCATTCTTTTTTGAGAGTCTTGTTTGCATCGGGGGTGGTAGTGGGAAGTTTGCGGGGGGGGGGGGGGGGGGGAGTGGATCTGAAACTGCCCACACAAACGTCCACTGAAAATAGTGCGACAACATGCTGTGTGCTATCTCTGCGTACAGTACAGTGAGATATGTTACACCCGCTGTAAGTGGTAGGTCTATCACCGATGAGAAGAATAGTAGTTACAACAACAAAGCATGATGATGACGGTCGGCCTAATGAGGCATAGTAGTTATTTTGACAATACTGTTAGATTGGCGATAATGATGGTGATTGTGCTAGAGTATTTTCTGGTTTCCATTTTCAGGCATAAGGGCTTACTTTTTTTTTAAATTGTATTTTAACAACTTTATTATCACCAAGGTGAAATTCGCGCACTATCATTTTTGAAAGTACCTCAGCCCCAAGTGAAGCGCGTTACCCAAGATACATTCTGGGTGTGTTCTTGTCTCCAGAACTCACCCGTCTAGGACATGATCGTCAGGATCTTTAAAGTCCGTTATGATGGAATGCATGCGACACAGACTAGACCTCGGTTTATACTCTCATCCGAAGGAGTAGGAAACGGGAGTAAAGTGTCTTTCCCAAAGACAGAAAATACAATGCCCCGGCCTGGGCTAGAACTCGGGACCTTTAGATCCGCAAGCCAACGCTCAAACCACTTGGCCACCGCGCCTCCACACAAAGAGTAAGGGTTTTTTTTTTTTACTTTTTTTTTGGGGGGGGGGGGGGGTTGCGAGTGGGAGGAGGGAGTGAGGATGAGAGGGAAGGAATGATCTGCATCATTCTGTTTTTAAGAAATTGGGCCGCAGAGTGACGAAGAATGAAAGATTGGAGAGAAGAGAGAGAACACTTTCCTACGTTTCATGGCCGCCTTTCAAAGGCGTTTTTTCCCCTCTTAACAATCCACCACCATCAGTCTACATTGCAAGATAGGGCTGCTGCGCTCCCTTGTCATCTCCATCTTCTTATACGCTTGCGAAACATGGACCCTCACAGCAGATCTACAATGAAGAATACAAAGCATGGAGATGAGGTGCTACAGAAGACTTCTGGGCATTTCCTATACCCAGCACATCACTAACAACGAAGTCCGACAGACCATCACACAAGCCATTGGACAACACGATGGCCACATCACCAGATCATCAGGCCTTCCAAAGACCATCCTGCAAGGCACAGTGCAAGGAGGTAGAAGAAGAGGGAGACAGAAAAAGAGGTGGGAGGACAACATTCGATAATGGACTGGTTTGATACTGAGTGAAACCATCAAGGTTGCTGAGGACATAGAAAGATGGATTACGCTGGTTAAACGATCATCTGTGGTGCCCCAACGACCTTCGAGTTACGGGGTAGGATAGGATAGGAACAATCCACGGATCCACTGTTTCCATGTGTGGTTTTTTTTTGGTTTATTTTGAAGATCCTCTATTGGAAGGCTGCGTTTGCTTCTGGCGGAAACGGGGTTACCCTCAAATTGGCATTGTTCTGATAAGAACAAATTCGCATTTCAGGTGAATGGTGTCTTGCTGTGAAAAAGAGATTGAAAGTTGGTCTCACTCCGAGTTTAGACAACAGGGGAATTAGACCTTCACGTCTTCCCCTCCACCTCCTTCATGTCTCGTCGTTCATATCTCAGCCCATCTTCCTCTTCTTTTTCATCTCCTCACACTTTTGTCGTCCAATTTCCCTCCTCGTCTGTCTGTCTGTCTGTCTGCCTGTCTGTCTGCCTCTCTCTCTCTCTCTCTCTCTCTCTCTCTCTCTCTCTTCTCAATATAGAAGATACAAGAGATGATCTCCATTTTCCTTTACGCTTGCGAAACATGAATACAGAGCATGGAGATGAGGTGCTACAGAAGACTTCTGGGCATTTCCTATACCCAGCACATCACCAACAACGAGGTCCGACAGACCACCACACAAGCCATTGGACAACACGATGACATGCTCACACTGTTGAAGAAACGGAAACTCCGATGGTATGGCCACGTCACCAGATCATCAGGCCTTGGAAATACCATCCTGCAAGGCACAGTGCAAAGAGGCAGAAGAAGAGGGAGACAGAAAAAGAGGTGGGAGGACAACATTCGAGAATTTACTGGCTTGTCGCTGAGCGAAGCCATGAGGGCAGCTGAGGACAGAGAAAGGTGGAGTACGCTGGTTAAACGACCATCTGTGGTGCCCCTACAACCTTCGAGTCATGGGATAGGAGGATGATTTATTGTCCCCATTCTTACACAAGGAACTTGACATGTGGGCAAAAGGACATGAACATGAATCATGACAAGGGCATTATCATGTACCTGCGTGCTTTCTCTTTGTCCATGAGCTTCCGATCACGGAAGTTGAAGACGGTCACGTCTAGTATTCTCGTGTCTTAAACATACGCCAACAACAAAACACATACGTCTCATTCAATCATGCGCGCGTAAAATTATCAAGTATACGGGATGCTCACGCTAACTGTATTCTCTAAGAACGGCGATCAAACGAGATAGTTTATTCTTCTTCTTCAGTATACTGTGGATACTCCGACCAATCGAAGAACAGCTCCACAACTGTTATAGGCCTAATAGACAGGAATTAATCTTGTATTTATTTTTTTTAAATTTATTTATAGCGTTCGCCTGGCACACCAATGACCCAGGCTCGAATCCGGTGGTGGGCAAGTTAAAAGTGGACATTTTTCACTGTCCATTTTAGCAGTATGATTGCTCTGGTGGTTCAGTGTTCATATAGGTCCCTACTCCTTGTTCCTTGAGATCGTTATTCTCGTCTGCAAAATCACCAATTCTCCGAAAAGAAGTTGAGGCAGCCGTGCAATCGCTGAAGAAGGAGAAGTCAGCGGGAGTGGACAACATACCCGTAGAATTGTTTCAAGCAGGAGGAGAAGCGATGATTGACGCCTTCACCATTATCTGTAACAAGATCTGGCAGAGTGAGGAGTGGTCAGAGTTTCCGTTTCTTTACTACTGTGAGCATGGAGAGAGAGAGAGAGAGAGAGAGAGAGAGAGAGAGAGAGAGAGAGAGAGAGAGAGAGAGAGAGAGAGAGAGAGAGAGAGAGAGAGAGAGAGAGAGAGAGAGAATAACAACAGAAAACAATTTTAATTATTCATATATATGAAATATTGAAATAAGCACGTACATACATAAATGATTAAGTAAACCATTAAATAAATAAATAAATAATAAATATCATTTGTACAGCGCCCTTACTCACTAGAGCCCATAGCGCTTTACAGAACATAAATAAATAATAAATATATATAATAATTAAACGAAGCAAAAGCAAAACATGAAATACCATATCAGAACATACACATACACACACATACACACACACACATACACACACACGCACAAGGACTATGACTGTGTTTTAAGTATTTAACGAAGAAAAGTTTAGGGTCTAGATTTAAGGATAGACGTAATAAATACGTAAAGGAAAGAAATGAAATAAATAGATAAATACATAAAGAAGCCTAAGGCGCATGCCAGACTGCTTTTTGCAGATTTCTCCTCTGCGTTCAACACTATGCAGCCTCATATTCTGGTTGATAAACTTGTTTCTGATTTTAAACTCAGTCATCAACTTGTACTCTGGACTTTAAATTTTTTGACTAATAGACAACCGAAAGTGTGTGTCAATGGTTCTTTGTCAGATACTGTGGTTACCACAGGTTCTCCACAGGGTTGGGTTCTGTCGCCATTATTTTTTATTATGTACACTGACAGCTGTAGAAGCACTGCTGAAAATAGTTTTCTGATAAAATTTTCCGATGACTCAGCTTTGTTGTCTTTATTTCAAGGACCAGGCGGAGATCATGATTTTGCCCTCACTGACTTCGTGGATTGGTGCGATTAGAACTTATTGCATATGAATGTCACTAAAACGAAAGAGATGATTTTTGGCTTTAGGAGAGTCAAAGAGGTGGCCCAGCCAAGCGTTATTCATAATGAAGATGTTGAGATTGTTGACACATATAAGTATTGGGCACAGTTTTTGACAGCAAGTTTAAATGGGATGTGAACACACAGTGTATTGTCAAACGGGGCCAACAGAGATTGTACCTTCTCCGGAAACTGAAGTCTTTCTCTGTGGATTCTAAGATTCTCAGCCTGTTTTATCAATCTTTCATTGAGATCTTGCTAACTTTTTCGTTTGTTTGTTGGTTCCACAGTATGATTGTGAGGGATAGGAATAGCTTGTCCACCATGGTCAATATCTGTTCAAAGATCAATGGTGTCAGGCAGAGACCTGGGTTCTTTCTGCGATCGGCAAATCGTCAGGAAGGCGAACGGAATTATTTGTAGACCAGATCGAGCATCTTCTGGCGGGCGAATTCTCAGTGCTACCATCCGGGCGCCGTTTTGCCTTACCGACCTGTAAGGCGATCATCTCCGCTTTAACATCTTCCCCGCCCCCCTAACGCAATTTTTTTTTTCGACGGTGGCCCGATTCAGTGATTGATTGATTGTTTATCGCCTGATTGATTTGATGATTGATGGATATTCTTACCTTTTTTTACCTTCATGTTTTTAGTTGATTTAACTGCCGGCGGTGAGTGTTCGTGATGTGTGTGTGTGTGTGTGGGGGGGGGGGGGGGGTACACTTACACAGTGTTATCTGGACAAATCAGTGAACATCTACATAGCTTGTATTGACATGCCTACTTGTTTTGACGTCAGAACAATGATCCGTTAGGGTTAAGGCTGGCCGATACGGGATCTAACTCAAACCGCCCGAGACGCCCACCCGCAGCCTTTGGGCGCAGGGTCTGACGCCCGGACAACTGAGCACAATCCTGGCCAGCCAGGGATGGGGGAGAAGGACCAAGTGCATGCTGGGTGTGTTCTTGTTACCGGCACTCACCCGTCTAGGACATGAGCGTCAGGATCTTTAAAGTCCGTTATGTTGGAATGTATGCGACACACAGACTAGACCTCGGTTTATACTCTCATCCGAAGGAGTAGGAAAACAGGAGTAAAGTGTCTTTCCCAGGGACACAACACAATGGCCCGGCCAGGGCTCAAACCCGGGACCTTCAGATCCGCAAGCCGAAGCACTACCATTAGACCACAACGCCTCCCTCAAGTTAGGGTTCGAACACTTCAAAGTACTTAAAAATGGGGACGAAATATGACCCATTGTCAGCACAACGTATGTGGCGTTTCGGGAAAGTCATGATAATACTGTGTAACCTCGGCTGTTTGTGTTTGTGTGTGTGTGTATGTGTGGGTGTGTGTGGTGTGTGTTTGGCTTATATTTGTATGGTAGGACATGTGCTTATGAAATCGTGTGACAATGTGATACCTTGTTTTACATTTCACTGTTTTTAAACTTCTTAATTAATTTATTTATTTTTTAAAATAATATGAGCTGCTTCTAAATCTTGTAATTGCCCTATGTGGATAAATAAAGTTGTATTGAATTGAATTGAAATAAATAAAGAAATAAATAAATAAATAAATAAATAAATTAATAAATAAATAAATAAATAAATAAATAAATATAGTCTAAGGGAAGTAACCTGTTCTCGTAGCAGTGTCTTTGATGAAAGCTTAGATGGGTACTTTCCCCTGAGTTGCATTAACGATTTAATCAGTCTTTTATTTTCATAGTGTTTAACTTTTGCAAAAAGGTATACTTTAAAGAAACGAAACTAATGGTTTTCCCAGGACACAGTTACACAAAGATACAATGAGCGACATTCAGAAACTTCATAATTGTTTTTTATGCGTCCCGTTACCAAAAAGTGAAAGTGAAAGATAGATTGCGCATGCCCAGTTTGACGGAAGTGCGATCATCAATGTAGACGAGCAACGACGATGAAACTTTCACATTGGTAAATACCTGTTCTTCAGTCAGCTTCTGCTGATTTTATCCTCAGAACCGTTGGCTTCTGTATTTCTGTTGGGGAATCGGCCAGTAGCTTCTTTTATACAGCACCTTAAAGATCACATTGCCTTGGAGGTAAGAATTGCTTTTTAGAAATGCTAATACAGTAATAGATATAGTTGTAGAACTAGCACAGACGTGGCAGAAAAATCTTTGCACAAAGTCTGTCAGTTAACTAACTTTCAGTTTTATGGTTTAAATCAACTTGAAGTTCTTGAGTTTTCTTCCCATATAGCCTAGTTTCGTTCTCAGACTCCCATCACTGATATAGTAGTAGTAGTAGTAGTAGTGTAGGGACTAGATCATGGTGATCATTAAGCCTCACGGCTTATTTAAATGTCCCATCTTTAGCACATATATTTCAGGTCTGATATAAGCCGGCTCAAGACGCTCAACTATCAAAATCATATTTTATAGATTTTAAAATCTCTTGTTCATCAATAAGATTTTTGAAACTGTTTAAAGTTTTTGCCTGTTTAATATTTTGTGGAAGTTTGTTCCATAGAGGTGCAACTCTATTACTAAAAGTATGTTTTCGAAGATTAGTACGGCTATGCTTAATAAATAATTTGTTAACAGAGTTTCTTGTTATATCAAATTTGTTTAGTTCAAAAAATTTGTTAGTATCTAATTCATCAATATTATTAAAAATTTTATAAGCTTGTATTAGGTCCCCTCTCACTCTTCTGGCTTTTAGGCTTGGCAGACATAATGATTCCAGTCTGTCTCTGTAAGAAATATCTTTCAGTCCTGGAACCATTTTAGTTGCTCGCCTTTGTACACGCTCAATAGCAGCGGACTGTCTCTTTAATAAAGGGTACCAAATAATATTGCCATATTCTAGAAGAGGTCTAACCAAGGACTTGTAAAGTTGTACAAATGATGATTTATCTAGATACAAAAAACATCGCCGTATAATTCCGAGAGTTTTATTTGCCTTATTAATTACTTCACTAACGTGACAATCAAAAGTTAGCATAGAGTCAAATGTTATTCCTAAATCTTTTTCGCTATCACATTTAGTAACTAATACCTGTACATTGTTCACAGTCATGTAATAATCATTTTGGGGGTTGTTTTTGCCTATGTGAAGAACCTTACATTTGGTAGTATTAAAATATAGTTGCCAGGTTTCTGTCCATTTCTGTAGTTCATTTATATCATTTTGTATAATTTGACTATCTTTTGGAGAACAATATAATTTTGTATCGTCTGCAAATATTTTACATGAACTTTGCACAGAATCTGGCAAGTCATTAATAAAAAGTATAAACAGTATTGGTCCCAGAATGCTACCTTGAGGAATACCGCTGAAAACTTGTTTTTTAATAGAATATTCATTACCAACTCTAACTCTTTGTGTCCGATCTGTCAAAAAATTCCTTATCCACTGTATGATATTGCCCGATATACCATATTCTTCAATTTTTAGGAGTAATCTTTCGTGGGGGACAGAGTCAAACGCTTTCTGAAAGTCTAAATAAAGTATATCAATAGAATCTTTGTTATCTAACATTAGTGTAAAGTCTTCCATAACTTCCAAAAGTTGAGTAATACATGATCTATGTTTTCGAAAACCATGCTGGCAGTCAGAAAATAATTTATTGCTACCCATATAATTTACTATAACATCACGTAATATTCCCTCCAGTACCTTGCAAATTACACATGTAAGACTAACAGGGCGATAATTACTAGGTTCGCTTCTTGTGCCTTTTTTAAAAATAGCTATTACATTTGCTTCTTTCCAGTCATCTGGGACAATGCCTTCGCCAATAGATTTATTAAATAATTTACACAATGGAATAGAAAGTTCTTTATGCAACTCCATAAGTACTCTAGATGGTATACCATCAGGTCCCTGGGCCTTATTAGGATCTAAATTTTTTAATTTGTCTTCAACCAACTTAGGTGTTATGTCAACCTCCGTAATATTTATACCATTGCTTCTACCTGATTTAGTAACAGACGGCATAGTATCTAGCTTCTCTCTTGTAAATACACTTGCAAAAAAATTATTCAATGTATCAGCTTTATCTTTATCTGTTACAGCGGTGTCACCACTACTAGTTGTTAATGGGCTAATACTACATTTTGACTGTAGTTTACTGTTAACATATTTCCAGAAGCTCTTAACATTTGTTTTGCTACTTTTACATACTTTTTTTTCATATTCTCGTTTGGCATTTTTGATAACTTTGTTGCAGTAGTTTCTTCCCACTATATATCGCTGGTAATCCATTCCCTCTTTAGTTGCTAAGTATCGTTTGTATAGCATATGCTTCTTTTTTATACTTTTTAATGTTTTACTGTTCATCCATATAGGCTTGTTTTGATTTTGTTTTATTCTTACTTTAGGAATATGTGACTCCATGCATTTTAAAATTTTAAATTTAATTTCTTTCCAGCAATCATTTACACTTTTATTATCTAATACAGTCCAGTCTGTCCTATTTATCTCCTCCCTCATTAAGTCATAACGTCCTCTTTTTAAATTAAATTTGGTATCATTACCAGTTCTGTCCTTATTGTGTTTGCTTCTATCTATATACATAACAAACGACAATGCTTCATGATCACTTTTACCTATGGGGCATAAGTGTTTAATATCAGAGATAAGTAATTCATCATTTACAATGACGAGGTCTAAAATGTTTGACTGCTGTCCAGCTCTGTGTCTAGTAGGCTGAGTTACCATTTGCGTCAAAAATGAGTCTCTAAGACACTCAATGAACCCAAAGTTTTCTTCTCCTGACCAAGCCCCATTCCAAGAAATATTAGGAAAGTTAAAATCTCCCATAATACATACATATTTAAAATTTGCTATACATTTAGACTGTAACAGGTCAAACAATTTTAGTTTATTTTCCTCTGTAGAATTTGGGCTTCTGTATATACATCCAATTAATATATTTTCTTCCTTTGGCTCATTTTTAAATGAGCACCAAACACTTTCCTCATAACCATAACTATCTAGTGCTGTAAATTCTTGTGCGTTTAATGTTTGTTTAATATATAACACAGTTCCTCTCTTTGGATGACTATTAACAAATGTATCATATCCTTTAATCTCATACTCCGCCATTGAAAGTTCTTTACACCTTTTCGGTACTGTTTCAGTTAATGCTATTATAGAGGGGTTTGATTCCTCTATTATTTTAAGAAGTTCATCTTTTTTATTTGTTAAACCATCTATATTTGTGTATAAGACTCCGCATTCGTTTTGTGGTATAATGAGTTTTGGTTTTTTGACATTTTTACTTTTCCCTGTCTTGGGCTGTACATGTTTAAAAGTATTTACATCCTGGTTATACTTATAATTTCATTTATCGCCTCCTACCTCGTCGTGACCAGGTCTGGACGACCATTTCACAAACACAATTTTCCCATTTCTCAGTCCAATGTCACGCTCACCATTTTCTATTCTTTGCTTCAATTCAGCTCTCAACTGTTTGTTTTTTTCACGCTCAATAGGAGTGTAATCCTGATTTACATAGATCCTCTTCTCATTTGGAACCCCTTTATTCAGCAGATGGGCACTTCTGATTATCTTCTGCTTAATCTCCTCACTCTTAACTCTAATTTTGATCAGTCTTGGTTTGTTGCCGCCAGCTCTGCCAAGTCTAGTGAGATCACTTATTTCCTCTCCTTCCAGCTCTGGGCAGGTTTTATTTAGCAAACTCTTCACTCTCTGCATCTCATCTTTCTTTTTTTCCTCTTGTTCTGTCCTATTACTTTCTGGCAAGTTAACAATGATCAAATTTAGCTTCCTCTGCTCTCTTTCAAACTTTTCATCAAATGCCTCAGCTAGTTTTTTGTCCACCATTTTTTCTATTTTTTCATCAAGGCTACTGCCAGTGCAGCTTGCTTCCAGGTTCCCTAATTTCTGACTCATTTTTAGGACTAGCTTTGTTAACTCCTCCAACTGTGCCTCAACCTTACTTTTCTTTTCTCCCTTCTCAGAACGGCAAGTGTCGCACACAAACTGTACACTGTCATCTGAATGCTTCAAGAGCTGAAAGTTATTATCAGTAATCTTTGCACATTTTCTGTGTGCCCACTGTTTGCAGCAGAAGCATTCAAGCACCCCCTCATCATCTGTCTCAGCAGCTGAGTCACAGTAGTTGCACATATGGAACCCTGCTCTAGCCCCCCCTATTAGTTTTTCTAAATCCTCCGTCCCTGGTTCCAAATGACTATTTTTTCTCCCCCCTCCGTTTTTTCCACGCCCTTTAGGCCCCCTATTTGTCATAACTTGATTTCTCTGTGCCCAAGCAATAACTCAAAATAATAAACTAGTAATTCCTTCTATAATTATTATTTATAATTTTTATTAATTTTATACACTTACAGGTCTACAACTACAAAAATTATTAATACAGGAATATGAATATAATAAATGAGTAAACACAAACTGAAAGTCCGAAAGAAAGGTGAGTTGAAAATGGAGGTGAGCGAACTATCTGGCAATGTTAAGTACAACTATACCAGGTCTAAAACCAGTATATTTCTTATAATATTTTTTCTGGAACTTATTCCACAAAATATAATTGTTTATAACAAATTTTTAGAAAGCAATTTTAAATTTTTGAGGCCGTTTATCAAAAGTTTACTTAGCTTATTTTCTCTCAATCAAAAACACGGCCGCCATCTTGAGCATGCGCAGACCAAACTATATATAGTATGATCAGTTTTTATTTTCTCTACAGTTTCTCAGCAGATTTTTTTTTTTACAAAATGTTAAATGTAAACTACATCAGTAATATTAATGGTTTCACATTCTTAGTGAAGGTAGACTGAGACAACCTGTAAAACCTGAATGATGGCCTTGTATAAAAGAAGTTGAGTGTATTGACTTTGTGCTGTTGTCAAATGTCATGCAAACAAGATTGTTATACTTATACTTATAGTATACACTACAGTATTGTGATACTGTCCAGGAATGATCTAGATCTGAAGCTTTGGCTATTATTATTATTCATTACAGTTGGGTGATGGTGGGCCTGAACTTCAAAGGTGATGGCAGTTCCAGCGGTTTGGCCAAGTCGCAATAGTCTGAATAGACAGCACAAACGTTCAAGTTCTGAAACTGTGGCCATGATGTCGCCAATTTGCAATGTAATTATTTCTTTAATCATATCATATAATTATTATTATTATAACATTTTCATTTTACGGTATGAATTGTATTATATATCATATACAGCGCCGGCCACTGGTTATAATGGCTATTGCTTATACTGGTAAAGCAAACCATTCCACTGCTAAGGCCTTATTTGACAAAACTAAAAACTCCTTGGTTATACTTATAGCGGGCACCACTTACACTGGCCATGATTTTTCTGTCTCCAAACCAATTTTTTTATGGATGTAGTGGCCGGCCTTAGGGAAGTGCTGTTTGCTACTATTTTGGGATGCTTTGTTTTTTAAAAAGTAATATTTATGTTTTTGATCTAGTTTGTTAAACAGACAGGCAGACAACACATATCGAAGAACACACACTGACACAAACTCATACACATGCAAGAGAAAGATTGACAAAAACAATGAATCACCCAAAAGAGGTAAAACACACCTCTCGAACTCATACACAACACACATGCAAACATTCACAACCATAAAGTACAAAAGCAAGGTGTAAAAAATGACGATCCTGTTTCACTTTCAAATGATTTAAACAAATTTTATGCTCGTGTTGATGAACATGATTTTTCACAGGAAGTTGAGGATGTTTGTCTGCCTCTGCTTACCATTCCAAATAACATTACCATTAACAAAAATGATGTTAAAAAGGTTCTTTCAAATGTCAATCCTCGCAAGGCTTGTGGTCCTGACAGGGTGGGGGGTAAAGTTTTAAAGGAATGTTCTAGTCAGTTATCTTGTGTTTTTACTCGCCTTTTTCAACTTTTAATGAATTATCATTTTGTCCCAAGATCATGGCGCACCTCTACTGTAATACCAGTTGCTAAAAAGCCAAATGCCAGAGAAATGAATGATTTTAGGCCTGTCGCCTTGACCTCGGTGGTTTGTAAATGCATGGAAAAACTGCTCTGTAGTCAGCTGACTACCTCAGTGGCAAATCGCATGGACCCTCTGCAGTTTGCTTACAAGGCAAAACGCGGGGTAGAGGACGCAACCCTGACCTTACTTGATTCTGCTTCTAGACACCTTGATACCTCAGGTACTTTTGTCCGGTGCCTTATGATGGATTTCAGTTCTGCATTTAATACGCTTCAACCCCACTTACTAATCAAGCGTCTTCTTGACCTTGACGTTAGTCCAGGACTCGTTCTCTGGATTCGTTCCTTTCTCCGCGATAGGCCACAGAGGGTCAGTATTGACGGTATCTTATCCAATGAGATTATTGTAAACACTGGGGCGCCGCAGGGCTGTGTCCTCTCGCCGGTTTTGTTTTCTCTCTATACCAATGAACTGACGTGCGACACCAGCATTTTTACTTTGATAAAGTTTGCGGATGATATGGCTCTAATAGGCAGGCTAAAAGATTAACAATCTCTCTCGCAATACTTCGATTTTACTTGTACGCTTCTTACCTGGTTCAGTGACAGTTATTTAAAGCTAAACGTAACTAAAACTAAAGAAATTTGCTTTGAAGAACACCGTGCGAGAGATCCTGCCCTGCTTCGCCCCCTGAAAATTGCATCTGAAAATGTAGAGCAGGTTGAAACTTTTAAGTATTTAGGGACGGTTTTAGACAAGAACTTGAAGTTCAGTGATCATGTTGGTTTTATTTGCAAAAAGGCCAATCAAAGGATGTATCTAGTAAGAAAGTTGAAAAATTTTGGGGTCAATGTACATATCTTAGAAATAGTTTACAGATCTCTAGTAGAAAGTATTCTATGCTTTAACATTGTTACCTGGTTCGGAAATCTTGGCGTTAGTGACAGGAACAGACTCAACCGCATTGTAAACCTAGCTAGCAGAGTGATAGGAAAGACACAAAAGCCAATAACAGAAATATATAAAGATTTTGTAAAAAGTAAAGCTAGAAAGATCATGTCTGATAACGGTCATCCCATGTGTAGATCATTTGAACTGTTGCCCTCAGGTCGGAGGTTTAGAACCCCGGCCTGGAAAAGAAACTTGTATGGCCACTCTTATGTACCAAGTGCAATCCGCATCTTAAATTTAAGCAAACTGTAATACCCCCAGTTACCTACAATGGCTACATTTTTCTTCTGTGTACTGTGATGATGGAATGTAATATGATGTGAGTTGTGCAATGAAGTCAGCTATTTGTCATGCGTATGGTTGTCTTAATTAATGTTTTATATAACAAAAACTGTTAATATTTGTTTTAGTTTTTAATCCTTCTGTCTTAGTCTTTGTGCTACTAAAGACAAATTTCCATGTTATTGTATTTTAACTATGGACAATAAAGATTCGTATTCGTATATATCTCTCTCTCACACACACACATTTCCTACACACACACACATCTCTCTCACACACACACACATCTCTTCATATCCTATCCTATCTCGTAAGTCGTTGGGGCATCACAGATGATAGTTTATCCAGCATACTCCATCTTTCTCTGACACATTTCTTACACAAACACATCACGTGTACACACACACACACACTTAGGAACTGACAGATGTCGTGAACGTAAAGTAAGCTATATCTATTCTATGCATGAGTACACTATACATACTTGCAGTCATTCAACTTCAAGTACTTACACCAACGCCCCTATTCCCACACATACATGTTTGTCCAAGGTGCACACACACACACACTCTCTCTATCTCTCTCTCTCACACACATCTTCCCTCACGTTCACACCTTCGCATACACACACATGTGCATTACACACACCAACACCCCTCTCTCTTTCCCCTACCTCTTCCTCTCTTCTCTCTTTTCTTTCTCTTTAATGTTAAAGGTTCTTTACTATGTTAATTTGCTAAGGGACAGATTGGAAGATTGATTAGACTTATTAATTAGTCTAAAATCTTTATCTCTAATAAAAAAAGTGTCAAGTTTCTCCATGATTCTCTCTCTCTCTCTCTGTCTCTCTCTCTCTCTCTCTCTCTCTCTCTCTCTCTCTCTCTCTCTCTCTCTCTCTCTCTCTCTCCCTCTCTCTCTCTCAAGTGTTTATTATAATCTTTTGTTTTTGCATATGTTGTTTCAGGAATGTGGATGTCTTTGCCATGTAAGAGACATGACATCATCCAACTCCAAGTAAGAACTAGTCGTTTTTTTAATTCATTAATATGTGGTTGATTTATTAGTGGAATGGTGATTGCATATTGTGATTAATTAATTGTTTTAGTACTGTAATTGACTCATTGATTGAAAAAGACGTGATTGATTTATTGAAGAAGAAACCTATTGCATGATGACAGATAAGTGTTGACTGAATGAGTTGGGTGCGAGTGGTTTATGGGAGTACTAGAGATGAATTTTATAATATGCAGCAATTTTTCAACTATTCAGTATGTAAGTTAACTAATGCATAAGTTTTAAAATCTGTGATTGCCAGGTTTAGAATGATACGCAGAGTTTGATGAATGTATATTTTTTTAAGATGCTTTATAACGTTTATAATTTTGGTGTAATATAATCTAATGTCTAACCCATGTGTGTTTGGATGTGTGTGTGTGGGTGTGTGTGTTTGTGGGTAGGTGTTTTATTTATTTATGTTGAAGTGCAATAAGGACATGTAGTGTGATATGTATTTTAAGTTTTACAATGTGTCGGAAATGTTCTTGTTAATATGTACATAAGCGTGAGTACACGTACATGTTTACATGTTTTTACATTTTATTACCTTTTGCAGACAGCAAATCCATGTTAGAATTTCTCCTTGGAGATAATAAAGTTTTCTGAATCTGAATCTGAATCTGAATCAGATTATTAATTTGTGTGAATGGTCTCTGTGCATATGTCATTACAGCATGTAGGCTTGTATGTCAAAACTCCTATAGTACTGCAGTCTATGCTCACCAGGTGGGCCCGCTCTGACGTATTCGTATAAATACTTCATTCCTAGATCTCTTCAACCCCGCCCCCTGTTGAATAGGTTATTTTGACAGTGGGGAACGGTTGGCTGAATGAGAATGATCAATGAATTCAATATATTTCGTTGCTCTTTGGCATTCGACACCTGTTGCGTGGGCATTTAGTTCATAGCTGGGCTTAGAACTGACTGAATTAGTGGGGCTTGATTTTTCTGTGGTAGGGTTCATGCTCTATACACAGATGTAGGTGAGCGCAAACACACCACACAATATCATCCTTCAAGTAATTAATGGCTTGTGTTGAAGATAACACATTTATGAAATCTTCATTGGTGTATGTTCAGTTTGGACTAAAAGCTGTACAGATTGGTTAGCCATACATTTAAAAACTCATGGGAGCACGTATGACAGGTACTAGTGTCAGATGTTAACAAGATGGCAAGCCATTCATTGATTCAAATGTATTTCCAGACAGTCACAATCATAGCATGATAGCTGCCAATGGGACTATTCTGTCTTGGAAAACACCAGACGATTGGCCGATGTTTGAACTGTTGGCAAGCTAAAATTCATCAAAATCAATTTAGACAATCTTGAGATACAGCTCAAAACGGGTTTAGGAAATTGTACCTCAGCGACCTTGACTTTTAGAAAATGAAAATTTGAGTACTATAAAAGGCTAAGCATCTGCTTATTTGCAAATTGAGTACTATAAAAGGCTGAGCATCTTCTTATTAAAAATATAATCAGACTTGGTGAAGTTATATTTAAGACAATGCAAAAAAAGTATTTTGAACAGAAATGTGAAATACCGACTGACAGCTCAAACACCTGGCTGACTGACTGACCAAAGGAGTGCCAATGAATGATTGACCATTCAGTACCTGCATGCCAAAAATCATCCAAATCAATTCTGCCTATTTCTTTTGGAGGTGGGGTGGGGGGGGGGGTGGAAGGGTTTGTTAGCAGAGAATTGGCCCCAATGACCATGACCTCCGGAGAAGTTCAAATATGATGGCAAGGGAGGCTGGCCACTAATCACTGTAATATTTTTATGACATTTTGAACAAAATCTGACCAGCCTGTTGTCCTTGATATATAGCATGTGACAGACACACTGAAATTGGGCTCATTCAGATTCCCGACCAGTGCAAAGTATTTTTAGATCTATATTATTTGGAAATTACAAAATCTCTTAAACTAAGACCTGTTGTTGGGTTTATGAAGCCATCTGTGGCTGGTATATGTACCATGGGAGCTCAACATTCAAAGCTATGCATGCTAGAAATTAATCTTGGATGTTGGAAACAGCTGCAATGACATCTTTGCTTGATTAGTAGCCGGCCGGCTTTTGGCAAATACACATCACGTGCACTCTTCTACTGCGCAGAATTCTAACAGTTAGAAGTTTTGAAAAGTATCTATTATATATTCCTGTGCTGAGGTGGTTATAAATGTGAATTTAAGAGTGAGTGAATTTCGCAAACATCAGACGCTAAATTTGTATTCGTTTACTGTACAGAGAGTACTTACTGTGAACTTTATCGTATTATTGCAAATCTATATATGTGCAGTTATATTAATAATCAATTTTAATGTATTCTCAACTTTACCAAGTTATTGTTGTTTTACAAACAAATGTTTGAGTCCATGGTTTGACTTTGAAAATGTGTAGCTCTGAACACAGGTCTTTGTTGTTTTCATCTGAGCTTCGTGTCACTTGTTATTGCTAAATTGTGAGTCAATGAATGAATTATTTTAGCCAGCTCTTTTTTTGTCAATGAAGATCACAGATATTGTATGCTGTATTTATTGTTGTGTTTTCCGAGGTCTTTACTGGATTGAACCCAACTTGTTTTATTTGTATAACTTACCTCCGTATACAAACATAAACTGTCCTTTTTCTGTAGCCTCTCCTGTAATACTATTAATGTTCATGTTCATACCCTAAAACTATTATAATGGATGGAAAAGTTATTTTAATTGCATGTATCTGCTATTCCCCATGTAACTTCTTATGATTCTTATGATTACAGTTTTAAATGGTTAATTTAGTAATGTCTTAATATACTTTTATCCTGTTTTACTGTTTACTGTTTATTGTTGTTATACTGTCCTTTATCGTCTTGTAATATTTATATCTGGCACCACGTGTGAATTTCTCTTTGATTGAGATAATAAAGTGATCGTATTCGTATATATTTAGTGTGAGGATATGTTCGCGTTGAGGTGAGAGAGAACTGGAAGAGATTGGCGTGTGCCTCCACAATGTTATCGTGACCTGTTTGTTTTTGTGGCAGCCTGGATCTGCAAGAGCAGATTGAAGCCCTGCACAGCCAGCTGCAGAAATCGCAGTCCAACTTGCACCACGTGCAGCAAGAGTTTATGGAAGGGCGCACCATCATGGACCTGGAGCTGACCAAGACCAGGGAAGAGCTGGTGCGGTTACGAGAGCGCTACGACCGCCTGATGGACAGCCACAAGAAGATGCAGAAGCTCAACAACAACCTGGAGGACAAGCTCCTGAAACTGGTCGGTGTGCCATTTTTGACATGTTTGGCTTGGATGATAAAAGTAGAATACCGAGTTTGCTTATTTTGCTGTACTTTATGATCAAATGTTTAGTCGAATTTTGGGATTGCAAAATATACATGTAGAAAAACAATGAACAGCACATACAAAGACTGCACTGACCAAAACATGTCACAAACAAATCATGGATACAAACACTCGCATTTGGGTAAAAATGGCCACACAAAATCACCTAATAAGTAATAATAATTAAAAAATCACACAAGCTTGCAACTCAGTCTGAATCATAAGGAGGTCAGTTGGTTTAGAAGATGCATAATATTTAAAGAGTGTCAAAATAGGGTCTGTGTTTGCATGTTATGTCTTCCAAATGCCTTATCGTGCCGTGTTTCATCTTGCAGGTGACCACTTCGGAAGAGGAAAAGGCAGTGTTGCAATCACAAGTGTCTGATCTAACCACTCGATTGCAGGACACTCGTCTTTATGCCACAGAACTGGAAGAAGAAAATGTGAGTTAACGTTGCAGAACTTCTTGTTCCCTATTTATTTTTTAACTTGTTAAAATGCTGCCAATGTTTGTCAAGTTTTGAGGTAACTTCTGTCTTTTGTGTATTGATGTTACTTCTTTGCTGTCTCTCGCCCGACTGACTCTTCTCTGGTTCACACTTTCAGGCTCGCATTCAAATAGCCAACTGCCGGTTCACTCCCACACATGCTCTTGCTCACTTTACTCTGTCACATATAAACTTTTGATGTCATTGTGTTGGTGTTCATTTTGCAGGATAAGTTTAGGAGTGACTGCAACATGGCGGTACAGATGCTGCAATGCAAGCCTTCCAGTTTCGTTGGACAGAGATTAAATGCTGTGAGTAAGGCGTCGCCTGTAAACATCATTTTAATCCAACAATCGTCCTTGATATGCTATCATGTTATTGTACAAACCATGATTCTTGGTTGAGTTTTGTTTGGCTGTGAGCATTGATTGATCACATCACTTTTTCATGGACAATATTGTGTGGAACTCATCATCCTCGTCCTCATCACCATCGTGTACACAAATAACACCGACATTAATTTAGGACAGCGCAGATAAAGAGCTCTTGTCTGCGCCGTACTGTTCTTGCGATGATGATGATGACGATGACATAGGCTTATATAGCACAGGCCTTCACAAAAACAGTTCATGCTCATTGAGCTCACACACATCAAAAGTAAGTGAATTGTAACAAATAAAATGTAAATTTAAAACATTTGTAAATTCTGGGACAAATTAATGATGAATGATGATGATGAAGTAGCCTCCTGTAGCAAAGGTATCCACGAAAACAATTCATGTTCATTGAGCTTGCACACAAAAAAATTGACATAATAACATAAAATAAAATAAATTGGAAAATTTTATAACAACTCTGTTGCACAGATCTTTCTTCTGCCGAAATGTAGAAGTTTATCCTTTGTCAGCCAGTGCCTTCAGCTGCTCTAGAGCTGGAATTAGATCCTTTGTCAGCCAGTGCCTTCAGCTGATCTAGAGCTGGAATTAGATCCTTTGTCAGCCAGTGCCTTCAGCTGCTCTAGAGCTGGAAAAGCACGCTATATGAATGATGAAATAAATTAATTAAAATAAATAATGTCCGTCTTGCTGTTTTCCCCCCAGCTTCCGGTGGAGCTGCAGGAGAGGGTGCGCAAACACTTGACACACGAGGAACAGATGCAGGCGCAGAAAGCCGAAGAGGAACGCTTAGTGCGTGTGCCCATCCCCACCTTCCCACCCACCGCCATGGTCTTCTCTGTCGACCCACGCCACGGCACCACCAACGGCACCAGCTCCATCCACAGCAACGGGACCGACCCTTCCAGAGACATTGTGCCCATGTCGGTCATAGCTAAAGTGCTGGCGCAAGGGCCAGCCAAGCAGAAACACGTGAGGTCTTACTTGTGCACAAACTGCTTGAAGGACACGGTGGTCAGTGACAAAGCCGCACAGGCCAACCTTCTGATGGATCACAGCATCGTCATTGACCGTACCTCTGGCCATCCTGCCGGCTCAGGGCTCTCGCACCAAGGAGGCACCACGGCAAAACTTTATCGCACCGACTCTTCAGACATGGCTTGTTAAAGAGGAAGGGATTCGTTCAATGCCATCATGGAAGTGGTGATGGGGGAGGAGGGGGGAGGGGGTGGGGGGGTCAGTGGAGTTGTAGGATAGTTTCTATTACTTTATAAAACTAGTTTTTTTTCTGGCTGTTTCATGAAGATTATGCTGAAGATAATTCTATCTTTTCTTTTCATAGGCCAGTTTCCACTACAAAGTCTGGCCGAGTGTCGGAGATCTATCAAGCAAGGGCTGTGTGTAGGCCTATGTCCTCAACAAACTCTGACACTCCGATTTGGAGTCAGGGCCAACTGCCTGTGTAAGTTTAGTAGCAGCCCAAGAGTGACAAAAGGTCTTTTGACTATCTTTTTCTTGACTGTCTCTTTTTCTCAGCTAAGTCTCTCTGTCTTTCCCTCACAGTCCTTTGTGGTTGTTTTTTTTATTTTTTTTATACTGATCACTGTTACACTTACTAATGCGATCTGATCATTAAGGATACATATTCACTTCTCAGAGTAGGATAAAGCTGCCTGATCATGATTGCTATTTGTCATGGACAGAATTACATCTCCTTTCATGCCTACAGTTGACGATACAGTCTGCAGCGGAAACTAAACATTTGGAGGATCGATGCAGTAGGTAGTAGTAGCGTTACTGTTGTAGTCTTTAGCAATCTTGGATACTTTAGTGTTGGGTTTCTGAAGTTTTTGTTGCAATAAGCGGTCAGTCCAATGCAATCAAACGTCACAAACACATACACACATACAAAAGTCACAAGCTGCTGATGAGAAAGAATGGTTGTGTGTGGTTTTTAATGCTAGTTTAAGCTCTATAAAAGTGCAATACCTAAATAAAGAAGCAGTTTTTATCAAATGTTACAGCAATGTACTCGTTATTTGACTGCTTATTTCGTCCAACAGCAAACTTCCACTATTTTCCTAAGTTATTAATATTGAACTTATGGTTCTTTTATGCATTATAGATATCAATGAAACACACCTACTGTACAAATTTGGTCAACCTCGCTCCAAAGTCAAGGTCACTGGAGCTGCCCAAAGTCCGTTCATATAGATACCTTGAAGTGACCTTGACATTAAACTATGATAAGATAAGATAAGACAACTTTATTATCTTTTACAAGAAATTACATTGTGGTGTACAATTACAATCAACAAGGAATAAACATCACAATAATAATAACAACAATCATAATGACAATGAGGATAAAAAATGCACAGTCACATATGAATAGAATTACACTTATGCATGCTAACATTAAACGACAGCAAATGTGAAATGAGATTATTTTGGGCAAACAAAACACACACACACACACACACACACACATGTAATTTATTAAGTAATGAGAGATATAAGCTTCAAACCTGTTGTGTTTAGAGATGGTAGATTGATCTTTTTTATGTGTTCATCATGAAGTTCAAGGTCATTTTAGGCCCTACAAAATCATTTTAAAAATTGGTCATCATACAGTGGAATGGCTCTGCATTTAACCCATAGATTGCAACAGTAGTGGGTTATTTGATCATACATAGTACATGAGCATCAGTGGTCACTCATTATAGAGGTTTTGTGTGTCTGTTTCTGAATTGTATTGTGAATTGATCATAAACATGTTTGCATTGATTCAGCATTGGGTATTTCTTGACATTGATGAAGGTGAGAATAATTGAATGTGATTGGGTATAACATAAGTGATGAAACTGATCTTGGGCAAGTCTAAGCGGCCTCAGACACACAATGTGAGGAGGGGGTCACTAGAGTTAGGTTTGAATAACTTATACGCCTTTTCAAATAGGGGCACAGATGAGTGAATTGGCAAAAACAAGCCTCAGTGAGTCTCTGCTATGCAGTTTGATAAATGTGAATACAGTAGTTCTATTGGGCAAAAGCTGATCATTATTGCTAATTGTTTTACTTTTAGCTATTAACTGAGAAGTGTTGTGGACACTTCATTTTCATCTGCGCTCACTTGTTTGACACTGCGACCACCTGGAATACTGCTGTGGTAAATCATTGATTATAAAGTTCTGCGATTGAGTTTCCACAGTAGTATTTTTGGACAGCAATAATAGTACTAATAAATGCAATCATTGGATTAAAACAATGAATGTGAATAGAGTTCTTGGTCAAAAACTAATCGCTACTACTGCTAATGTTTAGCTGTAAATTATCAATGTGTTTTATGGAAGGCGAGAGACATGTATTTTTCTGAACACATTGGTTCAACATTTGATGTACTTGATACTGATTTTGCATGATAATTTGATCAAAAACTGTGTAAAAGACGATTGCTACTGCTAATGTTTAGCTTTACTTGATGGATGCTTAGTATACACTTTTGGGGAGAATGAGAAAACGAGAGCATAGATAAACCCACAGCTTTGTTAATATTATTTTGGAGAATGAGAAAACGAGAGCACAGATAGACCCTCAGTTTTGTAAAGATATATTTATAATTTTCTTCATTCCACCCCAGTTTAAACGTCTATTACAATTTTGCAATAATTTGATCAAATGAATGTAAGTAGAGTAGTTATTTGATTGGGCAAAAGATGGTCGCTACTGCTAATGTTTAGCTTGTAATGATGAAAGTAGCATTGTATAGAAAGCGAGTGTGTCCCTACAGGCGCAGTACAGAATATGTTGTCTATGCGTAAGCGTCTTCTTGTTACAATATTGACTTCACTGCTCTTTGTCTTCATATCCAGATCTGATCAACATTTCGTTTTGATTGTACTCACACTGAAGCCGTTGGTTCAAAATGCTGTTTGACTGATGAAGGTACACTAACTGAGTGTCAGAGATCTATCAAGTGTGGGTTGTGTGTAGCCGTAGGCCCTCCACAACCTCTGACATTCAGCTTGGGGTCAGCGTCGCTTTCGGGCTGACTTCTGGTATAACCTTTAAAATAACCCCATAACAAGAAAAAGGTCTATTGAAGTTCTTGTGTGCAAATGCACAACTCTTTGTCCTAATTTAAATGACAGTGCGATCATTTTTTTCCTCCTTTTGTTTTGGGAGAGGGGCGGGGTGGGGAAAGGTGGGGGCACCCTCAGCATAGAGTTGTCTGTTGCAAGTCAACATCATCCTTTCTCCTTTTGCAAAACTAATATCATATATGGAGACCGTTCTTGTCCTTTTATTTGCGTCCCCAGCGCAGCTAGCTCTGTGTGTGTTGCAAGTCAATAATATCATTTCTTGTGTGTGTGTGTGTGCAAAACTTGTATGATGTCTTTCTTGTTTTACTCATCCAAGAATAACGATCTCTTCTCCTGCTGTCTCACTGTTGTGACAATGACAAATGTATGCCACATTTAGGTGACTGTTTCTTGCATAATATATTTATAGGAGTTGTGACAGGTTTTGCCAGTTTGTTGCCATTTTGGGTCTTTGTGTTGCCATGGAAATGTTTCTCAACTGTGCTAAAGGGTAGTGTGAGGATAACATAACTACCCTTGCTACTCTAGGTTTAAAAAACAATTTTAAAAAAATGTTTGACGTAGGAATGTAAAACTACATGTAAAGGTGTAGCATAATGAATTTTGTAGTTTGAAGTCGGTTAATGTCATCTTTCAATGTTTTTAAATTATATTGCTATAAGTTTATAATGTTTCTGTTTACTGATGGCATTGTTGTTTTACAGTTTTCTTATATACTGATCATGTCATTTTATTTATCCATTATGTTTTTAAGTACCCATTGTTTTATAGATGTCAAGAGCGGCGAGTGCACTTATGAGTGTGGGGTTTCTGTATATAAATAGTATCCCACTTTTTGGAAATCTAGTGCTTTAAATTCCCACTGTCAATGTCTTTCTCCTTTGCTTTTTCTCATTCCTGCTCTGTTCTATCAATCTACTATACTATCTTCTTCTTTGCGAGACCAGTCACCTACATTTTTTCTTGAAAACTCTTCCAAAACTCCTTATTTGTGTATGAGGTCTGTTGGGTCAGCTTGGGGATATTGGACTCTTTCTGCCAAATGGTCACCAGGGCTTTCTATGATATTATTATTTAACATTATAACAATGTAGGCATTTTATATGTATGTGTTTTTATAATGATGTTTATATTCTATATTGTTTTTATAAACGGGGGCTCGATAAATTATAGTGTAGTCTCAGCGTCCTCTGCGTGGGATGCCTTTATTGCAAAGTGACCAGCTGGCGCAGTGCCTTTAGTGTTACCACTAGGGTTGTTTCAGCAGATCTTTTATACGGATTATGGGTGAGCCCTTTTTCAACCAAGTTGTGGTCTTGATTCGACTCTTTGCAGTCTGCTGGATTCTATAAACAATGACTATCTTTAGCTCGTATTGGTGTTACAATGGTAATTCCATTTTTGTAAGTCCAGTCTTGAACTACTTTTCAACAGTCAAGGGGGGTGGGGGAGGAAGAAGGGGTGGGGGGGACCAGAACAGGCCAAATGTTTTTGATTTTTTTTCCTCCTATGTGTGTGTTTGAAAATACATTTGAATGGCTTCTAGGTGTGTGTGGGATTTTTTCTTCTTCTTTTGAGTGACTGCCATATTTATTTAATAGATATTGCAACACATTTTTGACTTCAGTGACCGCAGGTTTATTTAATTATTTCAAGGTTTCTCACTTGAGTGATTGCAGGTTTATTTAATTTATATTTCAATATGTTTCCCTCTTTCTCTTAGAGGCGTAAAAAGCAATAGTGAAATCACCAAATTAATGCAAGTAATAATAATTATTATTTATTATGTATTTTTTATAGCGTAAACAAAAATTGTACAGAGTACTTAAAACTTGCAGCCATTAAACCAGCGGAAAATCTTTCTCTTTCTCTCATTCCACCTTTTAGAGAGAGAAAGAGAGAAAGATACAGATTGTTCACCCACTGTTTCATTGGGGCTAGTCCAAATTCTGGATGGGCTAGTAGCCAGTGAGCGCGACATTTGGGTGGGAGATATACCCATGGAAGTTCTTTCACACTACTGTAGTGAGCGCCCCTATAGGGAGAGAGAGAGAAAGGGCAAAGGGACACAATCTGAAGTGACATTTTAGATGAGAAATCATCTTGTGAAAGTTTGACACTACAATGTAGGGAGTGCCGCGGTGTGGAATAACTGTAGCTAAACCGACAATTTAGATGTTTTGATGTTTAGCCCCCCTGCGAGTGTTGGGTACTTGAAATTTCAGCGTTGTTGATCGACTGTTTATGTACTTGATGTCTTTTAAGTGTTTAACTACTTGATAATTCCGAGACTTTGAACATTTGAATACTTGGAATTTCAGTGTCTTTGACAGATAACGGTTACCTGTTATCAGTGTCTTTGAGCATTTGAATACTTGGGATTTCAGCGTCTGTTTCACCTTTGAAACGTTGCCACTGGTATTATTCAGTGCTAGCTTTGCCTTACCTAGATGCTTTCATGTATGTATTTATCTAATCCAGTTATTAACAATTTTTCACGGCTGCCAAATCACGAAGACTTGAACGACGGACTGCGTGTTTTCTATTCCAGAACTTCTTGTTAATCATGTGTTGATAGTGATGATTCTGTCTCTCTGACTCTCTTTGTAGGACACCCACCTAGTATCACACACATATAAGCATAATTTGTATGGTTTCTTTGAAGGTAATTCATTCTTTAGATAGAAAAGGATGTTTTTTCCCTGTGCGTTCGATTTTATAATAATAATAGTTCCATACTGCTTGTCGTGGTTGATGCCACAAATACCCTTGCTACCTTAGCATGTACATTGTGGCTGCTAAATTTGGTTTTGAGCAAAACATTTGTTATTATGGTGGACCAATGTCAAACTTCCAGGACAAAAATAGTCATTCCCTGTGGTTACAGATGGCAAGAGTTGATTGTGTCTCATTCACTTTTGTTGGTTACCGCACAATCATTCTTTATGAACATAAGGTTACTGAAGATAGTATTGGTGCTGACAGGATAATTTTCCAATACCAGAATGGCATGGTACGTACTGATAATTTCTGCATTATTACCGAGCTATCGCAAACCGAATACGGGGTAGCTGCTAACCAGATTTTGACGCACCAGCTCTGTGTGTGTGGGTGTGTGTACAAGATTTGTATTCCAGAAATAGCAACATGATGTTGCCGATACATTTCAGTTGCCACTGAATTGTAGAAAAGCCATAATTAAAACCCTCATCACAGTACAGTATAACAAAGCTGGCAGATTTTGTACACAGCTTGAACAGTGTTAGATTCCATGTTACATTACCTAATGGTTGCTTTAGGTCCAGCGGACTCTTCCGAGCCAAATCAGGACCGGAGATTCCATGTGGGCAATTTGGAAACATTACTTGGTCAACATGAATGAGCCTAGTACCTGTGATGATTTGATTGTAGTGTTTGGATATATGCAATTGTGACACTAGTTGTACATACTTCTGTACATATGTGTATAGTGTGTAATAAGGTAAGGTAGTACACTAATGGAGCTGTGATACTGTACATGCGTGGCCGAACAAAAATGTTGAGTAGTTTTGACTGTACTGCAGTATATATTTGAGTGCATGATAATCACTAGCTCGATACCAATCCATTGTTATTAATATTGACTTGTAGGCTCTCATAATGACAGTGCATCACATTTTGAAACCCCTTTGCATATACCCTAAATGGAAGCTTAGCTGGACTGTTTGTTACATTGCTAAAGGGCGTACATGGTGTTGATAATTTTGGCCTGAAAAGTCAATCACTTCATTAATAACTTAAATGTAAAGTGGTCTCTTTGTAATCATCTCTTGGTATTCTGTAATCATTTGAGATGATCTACTTTGCTTGCAAGCGCTTGCAGTTTTAGTATGACATTTTCCCCCACTATTGTACCATTCTGTGCATGAATCTTACCAATAGTGCTGAATAACCTTTACTGGTTAATGCGTTCATAAACTGTTCAGTACTTTCCACCGATACGCGTCTTCACCGTATCAAGTTTCAAATAAATGTTAAAAAACATATCACGTGTGCGAGTGCTTGCTTGTTTGGGAGTCTCTCTTTTTCTCTACATGATGCAAAGACCCTCAATTCCATTTAACTTTCTGCTGCGTATACACTCTGCATTAAAATAACCAAGCAATTATAAACCTCTACAGTACTTAACTAACATTTGACAGCCACACAATTTCACATAACTAAGGTATTTTTTCACTCCACAGTGTAATTTTTATTCACAAAGTACAAGAATGACAAGTATGCAACAACATCCAACCAACATTCCTCCCCCTCCTCCCAGATGCGACCGACAAAATCTTACAACACTAGCTGAAGGGGGTAAAACAATGGCAATTTGAACAAACAGAACAACAAAATACCGTTTTGCTACGTGAACGTTGGGCTGCCACAATAAGCAACAAAAAGACCTTAATTTCCAAACTGCTTCTTCATCCTCCTCTCTCTCACACAATCAAAAAAACACCACACAAAAAACAAACATAATTTCTAACCAGCATTTTCTTTTCTTTTCACTCTTTCACCCAATCATTAAATGTGTACCTCCATCCTTGCCTCTCTCACACGATTCAAATTAAAAATAACGTATTTCTAAACTGCATTGATTTTCACTCTCACAACCAACCAATCAGTCTGCTTTACATAGCCTAACATAAACTTTTGCACCACAGACATGCTAAATGTCAAACTTTTGTACCACATGCTAAATATCCAACATCTTGACCTCATACACTCTAAAACCACACTCCAGAAAATGCCACTTTGTGTAAATATTTATACCATTCTCCACAAGCACATCGTTTTTTTTATAAATTTCATTATTTTCTCTATTTTTTTCCACTTCAAGTGTAGTTTTGTACAGGAAATCTGTGATCAACTCACAAATCTTGACTTCTTTCTTTTCTTCTTACATTTCTTCAAGTTCATATAGAATACACGAGACAAAACGGAACAAGTCAAAACAGAATACTGAATGAATGAATATTCAAGTTGTACCTCTAAACCCACCAATAGTGATACAGCAGACCCTCCCAGGGAAGAGGGGGGGTAAGGACGTAAATCAACACTGAACCACCAGAACACACTGCTAAGATGGATACTTTTTTACCTTGCCCACCACAGGATTGGAAATGGGTCATCAGTGTGCCAGGCGAAAACTCTACCACCGAGCTACGGCGGTGGGTCTGAATTATATTTTCATTCAACTCGTAGACATTGTGTATTATGTTATATTACAAATGAAGAAGTCTACATTTGTAAGGGCCTCAGTGAACAGTGCATTCTATTTTTTAATATCTTGAAGAGAACACGAACGAGGTTGTTTTTCAATGGTTAAGTATGCTTTGGCAATAAAATCAGCACATCTGTGGAATCAAAACAAAAAACAAAAAAAACAAAATGTGCCACATTGCAAAACTATTTAAATAAAATCCTGTTTCCCCTTCAGAAACTGGAAGAACCAAAGATGTGAAATGCAAAGCATTTAGTCGCTGTTCGTGCTGCTAATGTTGCTTCAATGAAAGAGCATTATGAAATAGTTGTTAGCTTCAGATAATTTGCCTTCTCAGTGGAAGGGCATAAAAATGTATAAAACGAGGCCAGTATAAAAGAAAGCTGCACACCGCCATTTGGTGTTGCCAAACAACAATAGTTAAATGGTAACACAACCTCTTGAACCAGCTGAAAACCCTTTCAGTCCGCGTAACAATGCATCCCCACACCCCACCCCCTTTTTCCTAACAGTGAGTTAAACAGTATTACCTCTGAGCAGCAGCAGGTTTGTGGTTTTAAAAGAAGAAAATTCCTTTCCTGCAATAAAAACAACAACCTACGCAGGCAATGAATCGTCACCGTACTTATCGTACGCTGCAGCTCAACCCTGGGAGGACACTGAAGCTTCATGGTGGTGGCGGGAAAGACAGGACGCTCGCCAGACATTGCTCAGGAAGGTGCAGTGGAGATCTTAGGTCTTGTGCACACCAAAAAAGCCCACTTCATGACGTGTTCCGTTTTGCCACCTTAGTCGCCACTGTCTCAGTCTCTCCGTTTCTTGCTGCTGCTCTTGTCATAGTCCCTGCGGCTGGAGGAAGGGTCCTCAGCAGCGCGCTTCTGGCCTTTCTTAGCGTCCTTGAAGAACTTGTCCAGACCGAACAAATCTTCCTCAACGTCTCTGGTGAACTGCACAGGGCCTTCACGCCTGCGACTACGGTCTGTCCCTTCAAACTCTTTGTCTGGCACAAACCTGGAAACCGGCAAAGTAACAATCTTTATAACAAGGAAAGCCCACAAGGTAATCCTCTTTACAAGAAATAAATGACTAGGAATCCCTCTTTTACAACAAAGGGCCCAATGCATAGCGGTAGACTTCACACGAAGTTATCAACTAGTTCGCAAGTTACGAACTTTGAGCGGCAGTTCGTTATGCATGAGCCAGTAGGCCACACCTAAGTTACCAACTACGGTAGTCTACATCGGAAGTGGACTACGAGCTCGAAGTTAGTAACTACGCGAAAGCAAACATGACGTGCGTTCTTTCGTGTAGGCAGCAAAATCGCCGATTGCTTCAAAGAAATCGAGTATTTAGAGACATAACACGTCCATTTGAGGTGTGGAATAATAATCAATTTCTAAAAAGATACTGATTGCCGAGCAAATGATTTTAGAGCTAGCCAATGTGCTAGACAGCATCGAATTTCCCCCTTGCAAGAAATAGGTCATCAGCCCCTTGTTGCAGTTGTTGTACTCCGGTGATACGCCACTGGCTGTAGCCTGACACATGCTTTCAAGGATATTGTTTACATTTGCAAAAATAATACAACTATAAAACATATCATTCATGACTGCAGTGCAACAATATATTCCACATAACATTCATACTGTTAAAAGTTTTAAAAAAAAAAAAAAGCCTATTGGATAATCATAACGAAATCTTTCATTTAGTCTATAGTCCTGTTTGACATTTTCAATAAAAATGACAATCATAATATTTCATACACAGTCATCGCATAAAGATGACTTTAATTATGATAAAATTACATAAGATTTACGTCACTTCGTTTTCGGATGTTAATATGTCATTATTTATTTATTTATTTATCGGAGATTCCCATGCCTAAAAATATCATGTCAGAACTTCTTAGTCAACAGATGGGTTGCATACGTGCATAGCGCTCTACTGTAGTTCGCAACTATTTGAAAGTTTATAACTTCGAAGTTTGTAACTTTCCGCAATTGAAGTCTGCTGCTATGCATCGGACCCAAATATAACCTCCTTTATCACAAAGAAATCAGCAAAGTAACCCCCTCTTCATAACACAGAAACCAGACACAGTAACATGCTCTATGACGACCAAATGTAGGTAGGCCTCTTTCATAACAAAGGTACCCTATCCCCCCTCCCTTTACCACAAAGGTAACTTACGCTCTTCAAAACAAAGCACAAACTGCCTCACTTTAGAAATAGGATGACTTATGTTTTAAAACTGCAACATTATCTGCAACAATGTGCCTATAATAAATTTATCCAGCTTATCGGCATAGATAGCCTATGCTGCTTGTCCCGCGTTCTGACCTCTTGTTTTTCATGAGCGTATCAAGATCATCTCCGTACAAGTCGCTGTCCACCTTCTTGGAAGGCCGGTAGATGTTGTTGGCCACTGTGTGCTCTTCACGCCAAGGTTTGTCATACACGTTGTACGCCTCGTCGTCGCCAAAACCACTGTCCATTCCCTGAGGAAGAAGCAGGTAAAGTTTCAGGTTGATGACACTATTCAATACAACCGACCGAAGGAGCAAAATTGAGAATATTCCACAGTTCACGTCACAGGCTTTAAAACCTCCATTCAACAAGACTGAACTAAATAAAATTTCTGTTAAATGTTGGCAGTATTTTATTGGAAAACTATACAGTACACTTACTGATACATTTGTACATCAATCACAAACATAATTAACTGTTCCCCACAACAGATTGAGAAGCATACAATAAGAAATAGTACATAAACTGAGCAATACAAATGACCTACTACTGTGAATTACAACAAGCAAAAAACACAAATGAACATGGAATTAACATTTAATTTTTTCCCCAGGGAAGAGGGGGCAAGGGATCTGAACAACACTAAACCACCAGAGCAATCACACTGCTAAGATGAACAGTAAAATAGGGTCACTTTTATCTTGCCCATCATAGGATTCCAACCTGGGTCATTGGCGTGCCAGGTGAATGCTCTACAATGCTACAGCAGTGAGAAATGGCACAATTACACCTAAATGCTTTGTTACCTTGGTAGTGTTGAACAGACGGGAGTCAAACTGCGTATCCTGTGAAGAACCTGCTCCTGTGTTAGGAAGACCCAGAGCGATCTTTTCGCTGATGTCTCGTTCTCGGGCTTTCTGCAACTTGTTTCTGTTGGGGAAAGGCAAACTTAAATATATAAAACATGACAAAAGCATATGCGTCACCGCTATAATTCAGTTAACATTTGGCTGTTGGAGAGTGCAATATCATATACACCTCCATCTAAGGGAAAGTATTAGCCCTGCCCTATTCAGAAGGGTTCAATCTTAATTCAATTAGTTATTCCCAGTCAGGGATTGACCTAGCACTTTTCAGTGTTCCCTGTCATCAAGAAAAATCTTTATCCACAAACACGCAGGTTAAGTTTGACATGTCACCGGGTATAAAACAAAAAATATACAACATCCGGACACACATTCCTGTATGGAGACAAATGGGACCGTTGGAAAACACAGTCGAAGGAATCCATATGCAGGATACACTGCAGTAAGTGTTACTTATTTATTTAATCGTTCTTATATAGCGCTTTTCCAGCTCAAGAGCTGCTCAAGGCGCTGGCCGATACAGGATCTAACTCAAGCTGCCCGAGACGCCCACCCGCAGCCTTTGGGCGCATGGTCTGACGCCCGGACAACTGAGCTGTTACGACTGCCATTTTCATAGCAGACAATTTCTTTGTTGCAGAAGACCCAAAATAGCAGTAAAAATGCAGGTAGCCAGTGTATGCTTCTGCCAGACACAGGTTACTCCAGGAAGTTGATGGAAGTACAGCACATCAGATAGTTTTTGCATGTATTTCTCTACAAATCTTCATCAGGAGTTACAAGCCAGCTGAGGTTTTTCCTCTCATATTCATGGAAACATGTCCATACAAAATTACGCAAAAACCACACACAGCGTTACAATCTCTCACCTCTTGTCTGGAGCAGCTCTGGCAATGTTTCTGTCTCGCTGTCTGTCCTTAGCTCTCTCTCTTCTGAGTTCATCTCTCTCTGCTGCATCTTCGTCTCGTTCTGAAATAAATACCCCATACTGCACGACACACACAATCAGCACACCCTTCTTCACTCTACAAAACAACATCACAATTTTACAAAGAATCTGGCAACTTATGTCCAGTGTTGTTATCTATCGCGTGAATGACCAATCTATCTGATGAGACAAATTCTATTGATTATAATGATGAACATTGATTAGACAGCACCTACTGTGTTATCATTTTTAAACCACAACAATTATCCACTCCATTCAAGCAATCGTCGTGTTCACCTTGGCCGCAGAACTAGGAAAAGAATTCAACTAACCTTCTACCCGCCGGATACCGGCACGTTCATCACGAGCCTTCTGGGCCAACATACGCAGACCTTCTTCCCTCTTCTCCTTCTCTTTCTGAGCCATCTTCTTTTCTATCTGGGCTCTCACTTCCACCGCCTCCCTGGCTTTTCTGTCAGCAATGTACAAAGCTTCGGCCAGCTTGGCAAAGTTCTCGTTGATGTGAACGCTCTGCATGCCTCGACCGTCAGCAGCTAACCGCTTGTCCAGAGGAATGGTGTAACCCTGGTATGCAAACGACAACCAAAATGAGTGCGCAGTAGTTATGGACAGGGGCAGAGGTTGTAACGTAAACTTGGTAAGCTTCATAGCTAGTGACAATCCGCCGCAAGAACAATCAGCCACGGCATTAAACAAATAATTCAAACCAAGACTTGAGGTACAAAACGGGCTAGGTGACAAATCTGCCACAGAAACTTACCCTGTTATTTTTCCAGTTAGAAATACATGGAGGAATTTTCCACTCCTGCTGCTCTTTGACAGTGACTTTTCTGTTTGGAGAGTGCATCACGGGAGCAGGAGGAGAGGGTGGGCCCCTAGGAATCTTTTTGTTTGTTCTGCAAAACAGGATAAACACATACATATACAAACTGATTAAAAAAATTTTTTTTAAAAGATTATTATTTTTTTAACGTAACGAGAATAAAAAGAAAGATAACGAGTTTAACTCTTAGTCTCATGAATCGCGGTAAAGCGCTGTTCGTCACGGCTCATGAAGCGTGGTAAAGCCTCGTTACCGTCTTCTTTTAGCACCTCTCTCCTGCTTAACGGAAACCCGTTCCATTCGCGCATGCGCACTAGCTGATTCTAAAAGCAGCGTACTTGCTTCCTGTCAACTGCAGTTGTATTGACAACACGTGTTAATCGAAGTTTTTGTTTAGTTTTTGGTCGAGTTTTCAGGAGCCGAAATACCCCCAAAAAAAGGCAGAATCTGATTCCGACAATGAGTCTACATGTGGGTAGTTGTGGCAGCAATTAGTAGATGAAAGGGCTGATCAGTTAGAGAATGAAAATCAGAGTGATTTGTCAGTGTTTAGTGTGCACACTAGCGATCTTTTCGACTTCAGATCGGACCTTTCATCATCTGAAGAATTGGTATTTGTGAAATTACCTATAATCACAGGTAAAATAGCAGGTAACACAGACAGATGACACTGACAGAACTAAAGCTTACTCAATACTTGCATAGTTACCAATAATCTACACACTGACCAAGTCCCATGAAGCTCTGACCAACCGTTCAGTAGATATAGCATTTTAAACACATGCACATATTTTTGGCTTGTTTTTGTCAAATCCTTACATGAAGGAGAAGGTCAACGTGCTGTTTTGCTATATGAGACTAAGAGTTAATATCACAGTACTGCATCAATGGTTTTAAAACTGCCCACAGTATCCCATCTCAACTTTACAACACAATACACTCAGAGTAGTCAAAAAAAATGGGCTAACGTGTTTTCCAGCAGAAAACAATTCAGTAACATTACAATCTAACGGCGATCCTGCGGTGGCTGTCTGCAAGAAAATCTGACAACGAAGAGTTGTCCTAGAAAATTGCTGTACTATTCTAGTCACCACTCAACAATTTTAGCAAGAAATAGGTCTACAAGCATCCAGTACAAATGAAGACATCAAAAGAAACAAGATGGCAAGCCATTCAAATGTTTTTCCAGACACTCGCCAGAAAAATAAATGTTCATTTTCTTACCGTTGTGTTGTGACTCATTTGTCATAAAGAAGCAAAATGAGAAACATGGAATGATAGGCCCCTATCTGAATTATCTGCTAGAAAAAATTAAATCAACATCGGATAAGCCAATTTATAGACACAGCGCAAAATTTGTTTAGAAAATTGAAACACTATGACCTTGACTTTTGAATGATATAATATGCTTAGCAATAGTTAAAGTATTTGTAAAGTAAAAATGATGATTTTTTTTCAGTTCAGTTATTCCTGGGGGCAAGACAAAAAGTGTGCTTTGAACAAAAAAGTTAAAACTCGGTAGGTACCGGCAGCCAAAAATTTTTTATGAGTGGGCTGTCACAAACATATTTTTTTCTAATTCTACTTCATAATACAAGAAAAAAAAAGAAAAAAAGTAAGGCTCTATCTTTTGTAGATCTTGAGATATATAATTTTAAAGTCAGAAGAAAACGTTTCGTATGTACGTATCTAATATTTTTAGAAGTTTGGAGCCATATATTATTGTACACAAAAAAGCAGGAGCAATGAAATAAATGTTTTCACAAACTATAGGTACTGGTTATCTGATATGCCAAAACTTAGGTATCAATGATAAGTAGTTTCTAAATAAATAGGCAGCAAATATTGAAAAAAACAACAAAAATTGTTACTAAAATTGCATGAAAGTGCATTTTTGAGAGCTCACTGTAAAAAACATAACCAATATTTATGCTTAAAAACAGTTGTTTTGTGTTTCAAATATCACACAGAATAACATTATTTTTTTTGCAGACTCTACAGTTACATTTTAAGTAAATTAAAGTATGGCCAAAAATGCGTAAATCACAAATTGTCACGACGGCAAAAACGCTGTTTTGAAGGGTATGCTACTTTGGATGCGCACATAATAAAAACTATAAAAGATAAGGCAATAAAATTTGGCAGGTGGTTTACTGACATATAAACCTGTTAAAATAAGTTTTATATACAGTTTTATTGCTTTCCTTTTTTTTAACAGTATTATTATTATTAAATAAAAATGATGAAACAAGTGTGTTAAAAAGGGTACGTGATGAAATCAAGGATACAGATATGTGAAAAATGCATGACTTAATAATAAATAAATTTCACCAAAAAAATAAACCTTTTAAATAAAAAAAATATCATAATATACAACCAGAAAAGAAAAAATTGAAAAAAGGGGAAAAAGGTTTTCTAACCAGTTCTGTTGTTGCTGAGCGGAGCGAGAGTAGAAGTGGCCATAACAAAACTTTGATTTTACTTAATAAAAGAAAGCAGATTTGAATGCTAAGTATTTCTGTTTGTAAATGTGCCCATTTTGCAGTGTCCAGATTCTTCCATTTGCAGATGCAAGTGGCAGTGCTGAAGCGATGACAAATTTTTCATGCATACATACAAAGAATATAGTTGGATGCAATACTAAAATAATGTATGCATAGTAACTTGTATTGATAACATGATAATGTAGCTAAGAATCTTTTGTACTAAAACACAATATATTAATGTATCCTATTATATGGCTAACACTACTGATTCTTCTATTTTTTTAGTCGCTAACTGTACATGTAGGCTACTGATATAGGCTTAGATCAGTAGCTCAAGCATATAAATACTAAAATAGGCCTATTAATTTATGAATTAGTTTGTGTTATTATATTACATATATTTTTATAGTATACACAAATTATCACAATAACATTTTATACATAACACCTTTCCCGTTTATGTTGCTTTCTTTTATAATGCCACGATAGTCTAATAATATAAAATAATACTTAAAATAGGCCTATAACATATATGACAACATGCTAGTGTAGTGTAGCGACGGCGAACTTCCGGTTGTGACAGTGACAGTAATATTTATTTTATATATATACCTGAGCCATTATTTTTACAATCTGGTTTACAGACATAATCTTAAATGTATATTTATTGCTTCTGAACACAGATTAGACTCCTATTTGCTTCAGAAAAAAATAACATGTGCGAGTCACGTGTGGCTCGCAGTAGTTAATTTCAGTGAAAATTGAACATCGTATTTACATTTTAAAAACCTATAATCTGCAACTTATAATTGTTAGATAACAAAAATCCACCAAACTAGTTCATGATTGATAATATATACCTTCAAAAACGACATTACTTATCAATAAAATCTGCCAGTCTTTCGAAAAACGAGTTCACAATCACGCCGGCTGTTTGAACAGAAGTATGATCCGCCATTTTCACATGCAAATGAGGTCGCGGAATAGGTGTAGCTTTTCACTGGCTCCCGATCGAACAGAGCTGTTTCTATGCCTAAGTTTCGTATACCATTAGATTGTGTAAAAAAAATGCTTTTCAGGTATGTATGGGAGTTGTATTGTCCGATCAGTAGATTTTGTACTATACTTCTCCAAAGTTTACTGAAATATTTACTAGTTTTTTAATTAAAATATTAAAATATAAGAAAAAAACACAGATAAATGCGAGACCAACCAGTGTGTAGCTTTATTATTTTTCTTTGACCTGAACTCATTTGCATACAATGAATGAGACACACAGCAGAGATCTTGACAGTTTCCACAACCATGTATACACACTCAGTCAGGCCGTAGTGTTAAAAATGGCGGCGAGTCATCGTTACAGTGATTAGCGAAATCGTGTTGGTTGGTGTATTATTTTCACAAAAACAAAAACAAAGATATGACACATAAAAAAGTATAAGTAGTCAGACGATTCAGAAATGGTTTATCTTTATTTATTTTAAATCAGCGACTACATAATGGTACAATTTCAATTAAAACATGGTTAAAATAAAACAGAGAAAAGTGAGTATTTTATGACTTTCACACACAGGCTAAGTAGAGGCTGCCGGTACCTAAACTCGGATTGACGAACCGAATGACTGACCTACAACCGGACAGATACTAAAAGATGGTCTACGAATGGAAGAACCAGTTTACCAAAATTCAATAAAATTGCAGTTTTTAAGATATTGCGCAAAACTTGTTTGGCAGCAAACAAACTCCAGTAACCTTGACCGTTGTGTTAGGGCAAATATGATGGCACAGGGTAGGTAATTAGAGCAAACATGATGGCACAGGGTAGGTAATGTTCCTATGAGGTTGGTCAAAATCCGTTCAGTAGTTATTAAGATATAGCTACCAACAGACGGACCGAATAATTGATATCTGGCGCGTTTTAATTCCCGACCAATGGTAAGTCTGGAAATAGACATATAATTTGTTTAATAAATTCAATCTCTTGATGGCACTTCACGGCAGGTTGACGTGTAATGCTTACTGCGTATCATTTGACTCTAAACCACTGTCACGGCTTAAGGCCTGGCATTTCCCTCCCTCACCATCCCTGCTCACTAACTAAACCCTCTATGTAAACAAACAACACAAAGTCCCAAGATGCAATCAAAACAATAATTTATTCAATCAAACCCGCACGCAAACTCACGCAAAATAAACAGATTCGCAGCATACAGTATTACATACAAAGCAAAATGATGATGCAAGAAGGATGGATAAAGAAATCAAAACAAAATGGAATGTTATAGTCAATCAATAACAAAGATGAATAACTAAATGATTATGATAATCCTTGCTATGAATCAGTTCTTGATTTCAAGTCCCCTTTCCTCTGATAAGTTATGAAGAATAAAACGTGTGCACAGTCTGTGTGTATGCTGGTTATCTAAAGGAGTGAGCTCACTTGCAACTTTGACACAACATAAGGATACTCATCGGTCAAGTGTTGAAGAACACTTTTGGGCGATCCAGTGCTGGTTACAAGTAGCGGTGTTTTCTCCCCTCGATCCTCCGGCCAAACGACGAGGCTACAGAGATCGAGGGTTGCTTGGAAGAAGAGAATGACGAAGGCTGATGGAGAAACCAAAAGCGGGGTGGACAGGCGACTTGGTGCTGGTCCCAAGATGTCCTGACGCTTCCACCCCTCGACCCTCTGGCAAAATGAAGCTTAGGCGACAGAGGTCGAGAGTGGACAAGTGCGTAGAACCAGCCCAGTGAGATGAACAGCAGAAGAAGTGCGACGAGAGGGTCAAACAAGCAAAACGATGTGGTGGTGGATGATGATGTAGTAGCAAACGTAAAACACAGGTTAGAAGATTAAAGAAGAGAAGACTCATCCTGAAATCAATGACATATCTTCAATTTCTCGTTCCCAGTTATAATGTCAACGACGATAGTCAATAAACCCCCATTCACTTCTTTTCCGATATGTCCGGTTATACAACCTCATTGATAAATTACGACCATCTCAGTTTCAACAAAATGAACGATGCAATATGCGCATTTACCAAATATACTAAATGTCAAAAGCATTTTTATTTACATATTATAAAAAACAACATTCAGTACGCATTCACGCAGCATGAGGTCGGACAATAATGCTATCCCCTTTTATTTTCCCATCATAGAACTACGTAAACAATGAACATAAAATGGACAACTGAAATTGGAGTCAAGCACACAACACATACATTCGCACCTAGCTCCTCACAAACAGTGGAAAAAGCGACAAGCCACTTACCAGTCCGTGCAGGTGAAAAGGTGGACACTCGACCCAGAGCAACTTGCCTAGACAACGATACTCTATTATAGACTAAGTCAACTTTGACACAAGAATCTATGGTCACTGTAATAGTGCTAAACTATTAATACAGCTTTAGTCACACTCCATTATCACAGCTAGAATTCAAAAGAGAAAGAAAAACCTTAGAAAAAGGATCCAATCTTCTCAGCTTGGCGTTCAAAATAATAATGATTATAGAAAACTCACCAACTTTCAGATCTTGTTCTTTATTCTTACTAAAATTCATAAGCCCCGAGTACTGCCTATATAAAATCTCGTGAATCCCGTGCATAAAGAACGAATACGCAAAACAGGTCGCACTACCCAGTATAGAAAATATTCACTTTTTATATTCAGGTCACAGTACTTAGTTAATATAATATCTACTCGCGACAACCACCAGGAAAAATCTTAATTTATCCAAGATAAATAAAAGCAAACTAGTAAATGAACAAGAAAAGCTTATTTACTTGAATTTTGGTGGCTCCATGGGATCCTTCTGTACGTCGACCATGCGAATGATGCGCTGCTTGGCCCCAGAGTTGAATGCAACACCTTGTTGTGATGGTGTGTACCTGTAAATAAAAAGTACCAATCAAGCCATGCAAAAAGAACATTTCATCATCAAAGGATAATCACAATCCATTGATTTTACATCAAACACCTCTGAAAGTGTCAAGCAACAAATTTGCTGGCAATTGCTGCTTTCAATTTCAAATCAGTTACAAAATCTCTTTACTAAAATTGCTAATAAATTTAGCAATCTGATTTAGTCAGCCTATAACCATAATCTCTCTGCAAGATCAAACATTATTAGACTTTCAGATTTTAGAAACATTTTTTTTTTTACAAACCATCATCTGCACTATTATATTAGCTAACTTTAAAACAAAACTATATTTGGATTTTTCTTTCATTTTTGGATCACACCAGTTACCAAAGGGTCAAAATTATGGCCATTTCCTCAGCTGACAACAATGAAAGTCCTTGCACTTATCAGCAAATTGTGGCATTTATTATTACGCACGCTAGTTTGTAACTTTTAGGGAGTTAATCTTCTTCACACCTGATGTACTGAGCTGGCGCCTGCTTCTCTGCGTGCCGAACAGGCATAGCTGCTGAGATTTTCCCTGATACTAGTTTCTCCAGTGCAAGCCTGGTTTTCTCCGTTGTCTCCGCCACCGCATCTTCATCTGGCTTTTGCAGCTCAGGGTCATCGTCTTCAATAGGTTTGGGCAAAAGATCTTGAGGTCTGGAATGCACCACCTGCACAAAACCCACGAACAAACACACGCAATATAGATATATAATACAAACAAAAAAAACACAACTGCAAAACATACAATTAATGCAAGCATAAGGAAGAACAAAGACACTAATAAACGGTTTTATTTTACACTACAACGAAAATTATGACCAATAAAAAAATATAATATTTGCAGATATAGCATACGAAGTCAGGTACAAAAGCAGGGATCAGTTTACTAGCGCGCCCTGCGCCATTGACGCATAAAAATTAAAAGTGACCCATTTACAATTCTTGCCAGGGGCCGAATGGCGCTTCGATTTTTGGTACCAGTGCGCCACCACAATAACAGTGCACTGTATTGGAGGCGACAAACGTGCTTTTGCTAAGGCAAGTTCAGCGATTGGCTATGAGGGCCCGGATGTTGATCTTTCAGCCAATAAGAAGTGTTGTACGATTCTTCGAAATCAGAATTTGCTATCGTTTGCGCATATGTTGCGTCCGTGCAAGGAGGATTTTGTGTTTTTCTTTGTGCCGCTTTGAAAATACCCCCCACCCCACCCCCCAAAAAAAAATAAAATAAAATAAAATAAACCATCTAAACTTGAGGTAGGACAGTCTAGACTGTCGTTTGCTGCTGTTAAACCACAGTCTACCGCCGCGAATCCTACGCAAGACGATTGTGTGAGCCCTGAGTCAAGTCAAAATACCGAAATGTCGGACGCAGATAGGCCTACGCGGTCGTGTTCAAGTTCAGTAAACTGATCTTTGTTCTGGTTAGTGTTTTGTTTGTAAACATGCTTCACAACACACGCACACTCACAACAATCTATTTTGTTTTAATTTCTGTAATAATATCTCCAGGTTATCTTTTACATATATGGGTTAGTCTCCAAAAACCTGCCCTTGGGGGGTACTTCACTTTGAGAACAAATAAAATATATAAGAAACCAATTATCTGTGTCTGTTTTGTTGTTATTGTGTTGAGTATATATTAATGTTATATTATTTAAAAGGATTTCCATTTAAAACTAAAGTGATTCTCTTTAATTTGTGTTTTTCTGCTAAAATTTATTAAATTCAACAGCGCCATTTTGTGACATGCTGACGGTCAGAATTTTTTTATCAGATTATTTGTTTATCTCGCTCAGTTTTATGGCTGAAAGTGGTACAAACTTTGAAAATGCCTATTAAGGTTTGCCGATACACGCTTCAGCATCATGCTGAGGTGCCACTTGATAATCTATTGCGTCACCAAAACTAGTTGGACGGACGCAACGCTTCGTTACTTCACATATCACAGACACCGACAGCCTCCTCTCACTAAAGTTGTTCAAAATAATCGGGAATGAATGCTTTCTATTTTTAGCACTGCACTATTTTTTTGTTATTAAAAGATAAGTAATCTTGATAGACCCCAATTATGAATAGAATTTGGTGTTCTTTGATTGCTGGTATCCTTCGTTACTAATATCTTGAGTTGCGTCCGTCCACCTTTAAAATAGAATAACTTAGGTTTAAAAGTAAATGGAACTTTATTTTAGGTATAAAAATAGTCACGGAAGTAGCGGATTAATTTTTGTTATAATTAGATGCTGTATTGATGCGCGGTATCGTCGAAATTTGAAAAAGTGTTTTCGTTACTTTGAATTAGGTAGCGGCAGCCAAGCTGCTGGTAGTGGAAGAAAGTACTGAAAACAGCTTAATTTAGGCATTTTTCTACTCGGCTTTTTAATCAAACCACTTAAGTGTAAACAACAAAACTAGACTCATTCAAAGCCAAAATACATTATTTTTTAATATATCCAATTATTTTATGTAAGAAATTTTTCATATGTTTTAAATATATTATTTTAAGTAGCACCCGAAACGAGCCGCGCGAATGCAGCGTCGTCATTTTTTTGGCTTACTCGGTTTCACTTTGCGACCGTCACTCGGAAAATTCTCTCATCGCGATAGAAAAGAGTGAAAGAATGGTCTAAAAATAGCTTGAAAATGAACTAAAGCTACTGTTATTTTCGTAGGAGTCCTTTTTTTCCCCTATTTTTTAAGTGTTATTTTAGCGTGGAAAGCGTTAAAAAGTATGTCATCTTTCGGAGCTTCTACTGAGAAAACGATAATACAAAACCTAATGATGTCTATATGGTCCTGAAACCTCGGAATTTAAGGAATAAAATGGTGTATGAAACTACGCAGTACAACAAATACAGTGGGAGCCCCATCCAATCAAAGTTGGAATACCGATCACGTGGTCGCTTGCATTTTTCAACATGGAACCAACTGGGTCAAAGTGTGAAACAAGCTCCAGGATTTTTTCAATATGCCAGCTCTCAAAGCAAGAAATCGGTAAGTTTACACATTTTTATCATACTGTAACATCTCTTGTTTAATTCTATATATGCTTTATTTTATTATTATTGTTTGCTTTAACAATATTTTTCGATTTCTTCAACAATAACCGATCGGATGCAAACCGACAACTTAGCGCCATTCCAGCATGTCTAACTTTGAGAGCTTCGTAATTTTGTATGTGAACTATTTATACATGTCCACTTGAAATTATCATTGACAACATATTTATTCATGTTTTTCTAAAGTTTATAGACATTACATGATAAATTATTTAAATTATAACCCGCTGAAGTGAAGAAATATCAAACCGGAAGTGGCAACAAAAATTAGCAGACGAACTTTTAGGTTTCGTTTTCAAGACTCTTTCACTAACATAGGCCTAAAATTAAAGGCCCTAGTCGATGTTGCTCTCGATAAAACACAAGATAATTTTGTTGCTGTCATATTAAAAATGCTTAAGTTTAATTTACAAGATAAGGCGAAATATAACATATGCTTAGCTTTTTTATTAGGTCTTATTTTACAAGTTTCTTCCTTCAATCTTGTCTTCATTAAAAAAAAAAAAAAAGGCCTAGCCTATATATCTAGATCTATACTTTTTTTCCTATTTTAAAAAAAATGTGTTTATTGAGTGAATTTATTATGCGTTGTTTTCATATATATCATATCTGGCTTGTGTTAACCTAATGTGCCTGAATAGGAATAATGTTAAAGCAGGTATAAATTAACAAAATGATGAAAAATAATTATATCCCTCCCCTCCCCCCCCCCCCCACCCCTGCCCTTTTAAAAAAATCAACCAGTTCTATATTCACTTTGCATGTGATATGCAAAGTGAATATAGAACTTGTAATATTAATGAATGTTTATATTATCTGAACCCTATGAGATATTATCTCATAGGGTTCAGATAATATAAACATTCATTAATATTACAAGAGCACAAAACAGTAAATAAAATAAACATTCTACTACTTGTACTAGTATTTTTCTGTGTGTAGCCTACTTCAAAGCTGGCTTTTTCTTATGCATATGCCTTTACAGTTTACCTGAATTATTGCTGAAATTCATTGAAAATCTTTTCCCCAATATTTCATATTCCATTAATTATTTACTTACTAAAGGGTAATTTAAGTACTTTGATACAGACAATATGCTTCATTGTTTCAGATGGCTATCAACGAATGAAGGCCGCCCTTCAGCAGCGCAGCAAAGGAAGGCCTCTTCTTTTGGAGCACAGGCTACTGACGCATGGACTGCTCTTGCAGATCAGTAGTTTAAGAAGAGAAAGTGAAAAGACATGGGAGGAGATGGAATTGTTTTCATTTATTGTTGAAAATGTGAACCTTTCAGCACAGTTCCAGGACAAAAGAATGTTGAACAGTTGATGGACACTGTTTCTTGAATTTTGAGTGAGTGCGTGGGCGTGTGTGTGTGTTTTATCTCCGTTTTCCCAAAATATTTTATTTTTAGGATTGAAAATATTTTAGTTTTAGCCTTCTCTGCAAATAAGCATTTTAAACAATGTTCAAGGAATTTATTTAATTTTATATTTTGTTTTTCAATGAAAAGATTTTTGACAAAACTTGAATTGCGTCACCCTTTACTTAGCTGCTTCTTATGCTTGACTTCAGCTAAAGAAATTTTTTTTTATATATATATATAATTTATTCATACCTGATTTATGTTGCTTATTAAATTTTTTATAAAATATTTTCCTCACAAAAAGTCTGAAAAATTTGAATAAATATTGATAACCTTCGTAACATACCAATACAATCTATTATGGTACTATAAATATCTTGCATGTTAATAATTTTTAATGGCATGGACTAAACATTGTTTTAATACCATGAACTTCATTGTGTTATGTTTGTATATTTATTACAAAGATATGTACAAAGTTGCAAGTGATTTTTCATATCGAAAAAAGTTATTTCCATAATTCGCAATTTCTTTCTTAGTTTCCCTTTGTAAAATGCATTTTATGCCAAGTTTGAGAGTTTCTAACTTATTTAATTTGCAAGCTAATGTCCTAAAAAAATTGAGCTTGTTCTATGTCATATAGATAACTAGCTAAACAAGTTTGGATTGAATAGGTTGTAAAGTTTTTAAAATGTGGCACCACGAAAATGGACGTTTGTGCACTTTTTTGCGTTAAAAAAAGCATTTTTTGTCAACTTTGAGTAGGTAGCGGCAGGCAGGCACTATTTTGACCAATCAGCCTAAAAAACTGCTTACCCCTACCTTCTTCAACTTGTCATAACTCACTGATGCATGCGCCTACAGACTTTAAATTTATATCAAAATAACAAATAAAGATTGATTTAAACATTGATGTTTGTTGTTTGTAAGTAATTTGAGTATGAATGCTGAAATCCGATGATCGAAAATGCAAGAAATCGTGATTGCTATGCAACCGCCTAAGCGCCGAGGTGTGCGCCATTTTTTGACATCTTCGGGAAATCCCTTGACGATTTTTCCCCAGGCAGGCAGGAAAGCTAAAAATAGCACCATTGCAAAGCTGAGAGAACAAGCTTTCTAATGGTGTTTGCTTTTTTATAATATGACTGAAAATAATGGGTACAAAGTCGATTTTTCTACTTTGACATGATTTTTTGCTTCGAACTTGTTAAAAAAAAAATCTGCCGTTATATCATTGGAAACCTCGTTCAATTCCCTTTCAAATGAAATATGAATGACGTCATACAAACATACGGGGCTTATACAGTTTCACTTTTAAAACGACACCCGATTGGTTCATGTCACATGGCTTAGGCCTACATGGCTACGGCACGGTATCCGTCGCTCGACGATTTGACATAATTTCGGCCATATTTCGGTAAGTTTTATTCTTAATCAACTGTGATTTTTGTTTGGAAGTGTTTATTTTACCATGCGATTCACGATTTGTCTACATATTTTAAGTAAATGTGAGACAATTGAGCTGAAAGTGACTAGATACAAATAGGCCGATCATGTGTTACTGCAGTACTAATGGCAGTGCTAGCTCATTGCATGTCGAGTTGTCGATACAAATACGCTTATAAAGCTGCTCAATTGTGACATACTTGTACATGATTAACAGAAATAGATACCAATCTGCCTTAAAAAAAATTTTTTTAGCAAGATTTATACTTTAGTTTTAATGGATTAGCTCAAAATAAATCGCTTGTTCCAGTCGAGTTTAACAAAGGAAAGGTAACTCTCGCAAACTTCCAAATCATGATCTGTTATGATTCCTCGGAAACTCGTAAATAAAAAACAACGCAATACATAAAATAAATAAATACGTAAATGTGAAGAAGATAATAGATTATCGTTTTAGCTTTTTTTTCTAGTGTAAGCAAGCAATTTCACAGCGGCAGTTTGGGACTAGCACAGATTTGTTGGAGACCAACAATGAGAATGCTGTCTAGTGTCTAAGTAAAATAGTAGGCCTATTTTAAAAAAAATGAATTAGCCTAACAATAGTATTATAAAGAAATATATACTTGTACAGTCACTGGCTATTATCAGCTGACAAGGTTAGGGCAGCTTGGTACTTGGACAATTTGCCAGTTTTAATTTTAGAAACTTTTTATTTGAAATGCTACTTTATTAATTATTAATGCACATACTCAATCGCCACCATCCAACCCAAAAAAAAATGCTGGAGTGTTTGTCTTATATTAATTATTATTTCTTTTATTTGTGTTATTCTTTTACAATAACATTTTGACATTGCCAGGGCAGTCACTTAGTAATTGTTGCATCTTTCTTTCAACATACCAGCTGAAAATAATAGTGCCAAATATTATAATAGTATACTACTGTTTTTGGTTGCAGATGATGATGCTTATGCAGTGCTCAGAGGATCTTTTGCTGTCCTCAGCCCAAGAGCCAGAAAGAAAGTGATTGGTGTTGAACTCACCAAAAAAAACATGCTCCAAATGCATGTTTTAAAGCTGGAGCATTCCTGCCCACCTCATAACAAGACGTGGAATGATGCTGAGGATTTCTTCATTCAACTTTTTTTTTTTTTATAAATTATTTAACCAGTTAATTAAACATATATCTAAAACATACTAATGCCTAATGGTGTTTTTATATGAAACACATTCACATGTGGAAGTGTTCTTCCAAATGTAAGCAAACTCTGTGAAGAAAGCAAGAAGTAACAGAGATTTAAATTGTTATAATGTTGTGCATCGTCAAGTTTTGTTATGTTTTTAACACCCAAAATCACATTTGTTGTATTCTGGAACATGCTCATGACTTCAGATGGTTTCTTATCAAAGATGTTGATATTTCACAGCTTTCCTCCAAATTTTATCACAATCGGTCAAGAAATGAAGAAGTTACAATTTTTTTTTACGTTTTCTGGCGTTCACGGCCCTCCGGAATGGAGATTTTGAACATTTTGCCAAGTTTGGGCCCATCCTATGAGGAATTTCAAGTATTTACTGCAGAGAATTTTTTTTTTCCATTATTGCATTGTTCAATACCTTTTAACTAGCCTAGTATGTATAGTCATTCATGAAATCTGTTTGTGTTGCAATGGGCCAAAGTTGGCCTCTCGTTCAAATTGCAACAAATAGCTGGAGTGATTTTTTGTATTTTGTTCCTCTTTATGCCACGACATGATATGTTTTTGTGCTTTGGTTGCCTATTAATTACAATCAGCTGGTTGTAATAAATGAAATATTATAAAATAAGATGTGTCTCTCTATTCTTCATGTTCCTTTTTGCTCTCTAAACTTGGCTTTTTTTAAGCGTTTTTACGTTTGCGCAACTAGTGTAATCTTTAAATACTCATAACTTTTAAAAGAAAAGAGATATCCACTTACTTTTTTTTTTATTTTTCATCATTTATAAAGTTCTTTATGGAAATTTCAACATATAACTTAAATTCTGACAAAAAAAATTTCACTGCCGCTACCTACTTTGAGCAATTCTATTTTTTAGGTCTTGCTAAATATTGAGGTAAAATTAATTGTACAGTTACTGTTGGTATAATATTTCAATAAAAACAAGAAATAACCATTATCTTCACTTTGCATTTTGATATTTGTGCTTTTAAAGTTGACGATTTATTTCTTTTTACACACTGACGCTATTTTTTCCAACTTTGAACGTGAATATTTTTTTAACCAATAAAGATATCATAAAAATTCTTTTTGTGTTGTTCTTGTATTTGTTTAAATTTTATAATGCAATAAGTAAGATGAGCATCACTTAAAATTCAAATTTTGGCTGCCACTACCTATTTGAATCCACACGAAGTTGCGTCCGTCAATATTCTGATTACCAAAGTAAAAGAATCAAACTTTAATCTTTATTTTTACAATTATTATAATGTTTCCAGTTTTAAGAATATTATTGATGTGAATATTTATTATTTGTGATTGTCGGGAGAGGGTTAGTTTTAAAAAGTAGGTCGGACGCAACGAAGTAGCCACAGCCGATAGTTACTTAGTTGCGACCGGCCTTCGGAAAATGTATTTATTTTATGACTTCTCAGAAGCACTAAAATTCTTGTTGATGTATTTTTTAAAATGTTATCTTCTTGAAATAGATACTTTTTTATAAAATGATTTTAAAATTTACATAACTAGGAGTTTTGGACACCTTTTAGCAGTACCTTTGGTTACTATGTTGCATCCGTCCATAGTAGGTGTCCTTGGCTTCTACCTATACCTTTAAGGTGTTGGTACTCGGTAACTAAAAGAACAATTTTAAAAAAAATTATAAAGGGAGAAAGGACAAATATATACTTAAATATTGTGCATGTAACAACTTTCTCTTCAAAAGTTTTTTTTTTTACATCTATGTCACACTTTCAGCATGTTTCAAGAGAACGACCCATATACGTAAATTACTGCTGAAATCATGGCCCATTGAAATTTGATCTGAGGGGCCCAATGGCCCATAGCTTTTTTGTGTCAGGCTGAACCCTGCAAAAGCAATCAACAATCACACCAACGTTAACACTAACAGATCCCAAGAAAGTAGCTCACCCAGACCTCATGAAAGCAGCTCACCTAATTACTATTAAATGTTACAACTAAGACTGCAAAGAGGTATTCTATTCAGCTAGCAACTTGAAACATCAAACTGACCTTGTCTTTTCCGTGCCCTTGCCTGGCGATAGCATCGTACTTGATCTTCCCCTGTGCGTCAAGTGCCACAGCTAAAGCATTGGACGTGGTTTTCTTCAGTCCCATGCCCATGGGGTATTGAGCTATGTGGATTTCTGGGAAAGCACCTCCATCCCCAAAATGCTCCTGCTTCCTTGGGATCCAGCCTTTCCGGTGACCATAAGGCGGAGCGGCTGGGTGGCTGCTCACAGGTAAAACCTGCATCTGCGCTCTGTACGCTTTTTCTTCATCATCTCTGTCTACCAAACGCTGTGTTGGCGCCGGCAAAATGCTGAAAATGAAAGGGAGAGTGGGGACCATGTTATTCTGTAGCAAACAACTGATTACGATCAGCACCCTGTGGAAAAAGCATGTTATCCATAGAAATTGTCATGTCTGGATAGCGTTTAAATTAGTGCTAATTGTAAAGACTAAAGGAACATGCTATATCTGTAATCTGGATATCTCACTCAATTGTGTTCAAGAATAGTCTGGACAAGTTATTTAAGGATAGCATCTACTCCACCAAATTGTAGTCTAAAAAATTCTAAATTGGTAGGCACTGAGGCCAGGGGTTTGGGACCCTCATAAAGATCGATTATGAGGGCCAAAGGGTTTTTAGCCTGCATGCGGAACTATGCTATGCTATGCTATATCATCATGTAGTACATGATCACCCGCCTTGCTACGAAGTACGATTATTAGTACTGTAGTATAATATTAGGGATTGCGAACAAGAAAAGACTCCCAAGTCCCATCTAGTTGTGTGTAAAAAAAAACTAGACACTTATTAATAGCAGCATGAAACTTTTAATTATGAGCAATTTTACCTTGATAATGAAACCATTGGTTTGTCAGTTGTTTCTCCTGCCGAAGTCCTTCTAAGTACTAAAATGGCGTAAACGCACTTCCTTGCATCCCATAATAGTTGATATCGTTTTGTACAAATAAATATCAAATTAAACAATTAAACAATGGTAAGGTCGTAAAATTGACTATTCATACACAACGTTTGTTTTTTGATAACATTTTTAGTATTCAAAATAATAGAAAAATATTACAAACTTTCAATTTAATAATTTATGACAATTTTTCTTGATATCTGTTTTACTAGACGGAAATTGCATTATAAAAGCATGCGCATAGCAGTTGGAGAACGTCCTTTGGATCAATAATGCTCGTGCAAGCGTAAACAATTTCTCTGTTCTAATGGTTATTTAAAGTAATTATAGTGTTCAGTAAAAGAAAAATCAATTGCCGCTCAAAGTTTCCTACCGCGTTTTTGTTTTTTTTAACTGATTAGTACAATGGCAATGCGAGCACGTGGGCATTGTTGTTTGCTGGGCGTGGAATGTTGTGTAATGTGACTTTCGTTTTCAAATCTAAACCTTTCAGAATCCATTAAGGGCGAAATTGCTGATTTACTTACTTGCCTATGACATTTAGCAGGTAAGAGAAAATAAAGGCTATTAAAATAATAATAATAATAATAATAATAATAATAATAATAATAATAATAATAATAATAATAATAATAATAAATTGCAATAAATCTTTATAATAATTAAAATCATACTTTAAGAAATTGTACCCTTTGAGAATTTAGTAATGTTACAATCAATGTCTGTGGTTTATATTGATGTGATCATATGATATTCTACTTTAGAGATTGACATGCTTTGTTGACTCACAGGCTTAGCAATGTGAGTCTATGTACTTACCCTTTCCTCCCCCGTACCCCCCTCCCCCCTCCCGTTTCCTCCTTCCCCCTCCCTCCATCACAAAAAAAATAGAGATGTTAGCAAATCTGTGCAAGATGAGTCGTAAATAGTATTTAAAAAAATTAAAGACATTAAAAAAAATTGTCCCTCTGGCTGTCTTCCCACTGTCCGCTGTCAGTCTGCATTTGCTCTGAACCTATTTTATGTATTGCAACTAAACTTGGTGTTACACTCAGTTTGATGTTGGAGTTTTCTATCAGTATCTGATTCAGCCCCGATGCTTGAATTCCTGATAGTTGTGTAACTCAGATTCGTTTATCCACGCAACCCGTCCAAACAGCATACAAGTCACAAAGTCGACGTATGAAGTTTTCCACTTTTATTCAGTACACACCAACAACTGCATACAATTCTCAACTCAACTCAACAACTTTCACAGCAACTCTCTATCAACAACAACACTCTATTACTGCATGCGTTGCAAAAATAAAACGAACAGATCTATCGCGCGCGTCACTCACAAGCCTACCATTGCACGCGCTTCACACATAACAACGTGCGCATTTCATACGTACCATTCGCGTTTCAACGTAACATAACCCCCCACTCAAGAAGAAATTTATTTAATTTCTTTCAACAACGTTGAAACGTAATGCACAAGCAAAGTACGGAATTAAAACTTATTTCAGACTGTCTGGATACTGTCATTGAGCTCAGTTCATTCACATAGAGTCAATGTTCTTTCGTCCGCAAGGAAACGACGCCCTCGTCAGTTGCGGGTGTCATCGGCCCAGGGTCAAAGACGATGATCACGTGGGCTTTCCTGGAGTCAGTGCATCCTCCGTTGTCTCCCTCTTCCATCGAACATCCGATGAAGTCGACGTTGTCAGCTCCCAGAATGCATTTGCTGGGTCTCACGGTCAGGTTGGCTTCTGCGGGACGGTGGAACAGCTCCCTCAAGGTCTGCAGATGCTCCTTCCAGGTCTGGATGTGGACTTCATGTTCGACCAAAGTCGTAGAGCCTGGGACAGTTATGGGGAAACTCGCCCATAAGGTCCTTGAGCTCCATCTTTTGACCTTCCGTCAAGCTTGGTCCTAGCTTAACATCATCGATGCCTTCTTTGCTGTGGAAGTCCCCAAGTTCCAACAGTTCTTCGCTGTCAAAGCTGTTGTCGATCTCGGCTGCTGTTGCCACATGCACAGTCTCTGATGGCCTTTCCACGTACAGCTTAAGGAGGTTGGCGTTATATATCTTGGAATGCTGGCCGACCTTCACCTTGTAGTCGTTGATCCCCACCACGGTCTTCACTTCGTACGGGCCTTTCCACTGCATCAGCAACTTATTATGATCGGTAGGTAGCAGCACCAGCACTTTGTTGCCAGGTTTGAACTTCCTGTTCACAGCCCTACGATCGTAGTAGTGCTTTCCACAGTCCTGGGACTTCTTCAGGTTTTCTCTGGCTATCTCGAGAGTCTGCTCCAGCTTCTCTCGTAGCTCAAACACGTACTGGTAACTGTTCTTCACCTCTGGGGTGTCTACTTCTTTCGTCCACAGTTCTTTTAGGATGTGCATCGGCCCTCGGATGGTTCTTCCGTACAGCAGCTCGAACGGAGAAAAGCCGGTGGACTCCTGCGGTACTTCTCTGTAGGCGAAAAGTAAGGCGTTGATATAGCGATGCCATTGTCTGGGCTGCTCGCTGCACAGTTTCTTCAGGGTGGACTTCAGCGTAGCATTGAACTTCTCGACAAGCCCGTTGCACATCGGATGGTAGGGTGTCGTAGTCAAATGCCGGATGCTCAGCAGTCTGTTGACCTCCTTCATGCAGTCAGAGACGAACTGCGTCCCGAGGTCTGTCAGAATTTCTTCAGGCACTCCAAGTCTACTGAACATGTCCACCAGTGCCTCTGCTACAGTTTCAGTGTCAATCTTCTTCAGTGGCACTGCTTCTGGGTACCGAGTCGCATAGTCCACTAAAGTCAGTACCCATCGATGACCTTCTTCACTCGGAGGTCTTATTTCGCCGATTAAGTCTAAGGCCACCCTCTTGAAAGGTCGGTCGATCAAAGGCATTCTCTGCATTGGCACTTTAGGGACCCTTCCTCGAGGTATGGTCTTCTGGCAAATGTCACATGATCGACAGAAACGGCTGACGTCCGCATGAAGTCCTGGCCAGTAGAACACCGCCTGGATTCTGTCTGACGTCTTCTTGATGCCTAGGTGACCTCCCATGATAGAGTCGTGAGCTACTTCCATCACTTGGCGCCTTAGGGGTAACGGTACCAATACTTGACGTAGTGGTTTCCCTCCGTTGACCCTCGGGTGCTGGAAGATTCGGTACAGGATCTTGGCCTTCACCTCAAAATAGACCGTGCCACTGCCCTTGGTCACGTGGTCTTGGCGGTCTCTGTACTTGTTTAAAGTGCTATCAGCTTCCTGGAGCTGGATCAGCTTATCTCTGTCCACGATGGCAGCTTTGGAGTTGTCGGCGACCTTCAGTGGCGTAGACGTCTTGTCTCTCTTGGCCTGGGCCCTGGTAGTAACAGCACCGACGATCTCTGGTCGGCAGGGCTGAGCCGGAGTAACCACATTGTCCCGTAGCAGCTCTGTAAGGTCTCCATTGGGAAACGGCAATGGATCCTCCTCCACAACTTCGACGTGTTGAGTTGAGGCAGGACTCCACTCTAGATCGGGGTCGTCGGGTCGCCTCGCGCCGTCGATATTCCCGATCATCAAATCATACAGCGGCTTCTTCAGGCAAACCGCTTCGACTTCGCCTACGTAGAAGGGGGTGTTGACATAAATTTTTGCAACTGGCGCTTTCACACATTTGCTGTCGGCCATGAGTGTCCATTTTGAATCGCCAGTGAACTGTTCTTTAGCGATTAGGTCTTCTCTGACGATGACCCCACTGCAGCCAGAGTCTCTTAAGACAGTCACTTCATGATTTCCGACGCGTCCCTTGGAAACTGGCATGTTCTGGACGGTCACAGCTGCGCTGGCGACGACGGGGATGGATTTTCCGTTGGCAAGGAGAAGTTGGCCATCGGTCATGCACTCTTGCACATCCGCAGGAGTAGCTGTGCGCTCGGTCTCACTCGGAAGAATGACGCTCCCGCCGCACACCTGATGGTCAGATCTACTGGTTTGCCGTTGATTGGAGAACTGCCTCTGCCGGTTGCCCGCCGCTGCGTTGTCCGTACTGCTCCGCTGTCCGCTGCTTTTGTTTTGAGGACAATTAGCCGCTCTGTGGTCTGTAGCGTTGCAGGTGAAACAGCCTTTTGAATGCCCTTCCCTGGGAGGTGGCGTGGAGTCCGTCTGTTTCTGGCTCGTTTGACTTCGTTGGATCTGGTTCCCATGGTTTGCCGTCTTCTGAAAGTGTTTCGTCGCGCTGGGTGGCCCCAACGTTTTCTCATGAGCGATGAGATATCTTTCAGCAGCCTCAGCAACGTCTTTAAGCGTCTGCAGCTTTTGTTCTTCTAAGTGGGTCGCTAGGTCCTTGTGACAGGCATTGAGGAATTGCTCCTTCACGATCAGGTCATGGAGACTATCGTAAGACTTTCCTTTGCCTGATAACTCCACCCACTTGTGTAGATATGACGACAGGCGCTCCACAAACTGCTTTGGCGTCTCGTCTGACTTAGGCCGGCATTCACGGAAGCGTTTACGGTAGCCCTTCTCTGTAAAGTTGTAGCACTGCAATAGGGCCTCTTTCAAGACGTCGTAGTCTTTAGCGTCATCGTCCGACAATCTGGTGTAGACGTCGAGTGCTTGCCCCGTCAGATGAGCACTTAGTCGAATCGCCCAGTCTTGAGGTTGCCAGTTAGAGCTTTTGGCAAACCTTTCAAATCTCGCCAAATAACTGTCGATCTGGTCCTTCCCGTCGACAAACGCTGGCAATTTTGGAGCTTTGTTGTCACTGATAACTTGTGGCGCATTCTGCTGTTGCTGGATACGCGCCATTTCTAGCTGGAACTCAAGACGCTTCAGCTCGAATTCTCTGTCTTTTTCTTGCCGCTGCTGTTCAAGTTCTCTTTCTTCACGCCGACGCTGCTCTTCCTTTTCTAGACGCTTCTCTTCTAATTCTCTTTCTTCACGGCGACGCTGCTCTTCTAATTCTCGTTCTTGTATTCTCTCCTGAGATTTGACGTACTCCGTCAGCTGTTTCCCTTTTAGATTCAGTTGAATCCCTTTCTGCCAGAAGTCAGCCATCTTGATGCTTCTGGAAAGTTCTGGAAAGTTCTTTTCTGGAAAGTTCGTGACTGGAGAGTTCTTTTTCTGGAAAGTTCTTGACTTTCTAGACTGTTCTAGAACAGCACGCTTTCTGCAGTAGCGCTGATGCTTGTCACTAGCCGCTTTCGCTGACGCAGGCCCCGCTGTCCTCGTCGTATGCGACGCTGCACCACGCTGGTGTTGATGTATACGCTCCTGTGCTGAAGTAGACGCGACGTCCGCTCGTCGCTCTCTCTAATACTGGCGATGTAGCTCCGAGACTGTCCCTCGACGTAGTCTTGCGGCAGCCACGTAGTCCCGCTCTGTTGTTCGCTCACGAAGCAACTCTTCGGCGACTACACGCCCTTGCAGTCAACCCGAATCTATCGGATGTAGTCCCAGTATGTTGGCCCCTCTCGACGCAACTCGTTGGCGGCTACCCTCGATGACTGCCTCTCGTAACGTTGACTCGCTTGTTGTAGCAGTTGAACCCTTGGCTATGGCGTGAATCGCGGCTTGACCCCCAAAATGTTACACTCAGTTTGATGTTGGAGTTTTCTATCAGTATCTGATTCAGCCCCGATGCTTGAATTCCTGATAGTTGTGTAACTCAGATTCGTTTATCCACGCAACCCGTCCAAACAGCATACAAGTCACAAAGTCGACGTATGAAGTTTTCCACTTTTATTCAGCACACACCAACAACTGCATACAATTCTCAACTCAACTCAACAACTTTCACAGCAACTCTCTATCAACAACAACACTCTATTACTGCATGCGTTGCAAAAATAAAACGAACAGATCTATCGCGCGCGTCACTCACAAGCCTACCATTGCACGCGCTTCACACATAACAACGTGCGCATTTCATACGCACCATTCGCGTTTCAACGTAACACTTGGTAAGATCATGTATATACATGAGACCTCAAAATAATTATCAGTGAATGAATGACTTCACTTCAAGGTCAAATGGTAATTACATACATGGTTGTTGCTTTAAATGTTTCTAAAATAAATAAATAAATATCGGCTACAGAGTTTTGACAAGTCACACATGCGTAAATGGCTACTTACTCGTGTTGCTGCATTTCCTTTCATCGATGTTTTTATCCTCAAACTGTTCGGCACTACGTTCTGATGTTTGCAGTGCATCGTGAAATGCAGATGGTTCTTATATCTTGCCAACGTTCTATGTTCATCTTCCAGTTCTCGGAAAATTTTGATAACCTTCCGGTCAAACTCGCAAATAAGACGGTGACTTGTCAAAACTCTGTAGCCGATATGTCTACACCACAGCAGTTGAAACTACCCCAACGAAATAAATAAATGTTTCACAAAATTTCACTGTTTTCCTAAAGTATTAATGTTGCACTTATGATCTAAAATGCATGATAGATGTCAATAAGACACATAGTTTACAAATTTGGTCAACCTTGCTCCAAGGTCATGGTCATTGGAGTTGTCCAAAGTCAGTTCATATAGGTACTTTGAAGTGACATTGACCCTAAACTGAGATATAAAGTCCAAAGTTGTATTTAGAGATAATTCATTGATTTTTAATATTTATGTTCCATTTTTGCATTGATCTTGCAGGTCAAGGTCATTTTAGACCTTACAAAAAAGTTTTAAAATTTCTCATCCTACAATGAAATATTAGGTCAAGGTGATCTCCAAGTCAAAAGCATCGGAAGATCAAAGCGAGTATTACTTTGCCTTTTAATGCCATCGTTTCATTTTGGTTTCTCTTTCTGGGCACTCATTTTTATGTTAAATATTGCAGACTTGTTCCATACGGAGCATGTGAGTCATAGGGGCTTTGCCCTTCTAGTGTATTGTCAGATTCATTGTTTCAGTGGCTGCTAGTGTTTGACAGGAGCTGCAGCATGTCACATGGTTTGATTACAAATGGACTGAAGGTAGTAGCCCTGACTTCGGGTGCCCTGGGAACAGGCATTCTTTTGAAAAACAATGACTGGGAAGTGTCTACAGTTGGCTTGGCACGTTTTGGACGTGCTGCTGTGACAGTGAGTATGGCTCACAAAATGTATGAATGATCTCAGGGATAAATAAGAACCTTTTTGATCATTACATTATAGTACTTTTGTCGTTTTGATTTATTTACTGCACTAGTGGAATTAATTTAAGTTAGTTTTATGCTTGCATTGTTTCTGTTTGAGTGTGTTAGTATGTGTTGTTATACTCTTATCATGATTTCCATTCTTGTTGTAATACCCCTTGGGGTCATGAGCAATCTTGCCACTGTAGATTGTTCTAACCTATAAAGGGAAAAGTGAAAGCCCCAGTTGAAAACCTGTCTTGCCTTTGTAGGCATGACTGACTCACTGCGGCAACGTTCCCCCCCCCCCCCCCCCCCCCTGTTGGAGTGCCGGGGGTTTCAGTATAAATAGTATCCCCACTTTCTGGAAATTTAGTGCTTTAAATTCCCACTGTCGCTGTCTTCCTCATTTGCTCTTTCCCATTCCTGATCTGTCCTATCACTCTGCTATACTATCTTCTTCTTCGCTAGATCAATGACCTACCTTTTTTCTTGAAAACTCTTCCTGGACAAGACTCCTTGTTTGTGTATGAGGTCTGTTGGATCAGCTTGGGAGTGTTGGACGCTTTCTGCCGGGTGGTCACTAGGGCTTCCTACGATTGTATTAATTAGCACTATAGGCATTTTATATGTATGTGTTTTGTTGATGATATATAATGATGTTTGTATTCTATTTTGTTTTTGTAACCGGGGGTTCGAGTAGTTGGGGTAAAGCCTCAGCCGTCCCCTGCGTGAGATGTCTTTATTGTAAAGTGACTGGCTGGTGGAGGGCATTCAATTTTCCCAATAGGGTTGTTTCGGCAGATCTTTTATGCAGATTGGGGGTTGTCCGGTCCTGATTTGGCTCGGAAGAGTCCGCTGGACCTAAAGCAACAATCAATCAATTCTTGTTGTAATAGGCAACTTACCACTAAACATGCCATCTTGATGCTAGCCCAGTGTCAGAGATCTATCAAGCATAGACTATGTGGAGGTGTATGTCCTCAACAGTCTCTGACAGATTGGGGTCAGTGTCATTTTTTGGCCCACTGCCTGTATAAACTTAATAACAGCCCGATAGCAGCAGAAGGTCTATTAAAAAAATATTTTATATTATGCGTTAAGGACTTGTTTTCAACAGTTATGTGAGTGGGGAGGCGAGTGTATAGCATCCAGTATTATTATTAGTATTATTACTTTATTATTGCAGGCTGCTGGCATTGCAGTTGACTACAAATGGACTCTGAGAGGGCTGTCTGAAGACAACTGCCAAAATTATCAGGAAATTAAGTCACAGGTAATTGAATCAGCGGCAGATAAGGGAGTGGGGGTACACTGGATGCATGTGCACACATACCCCACCTCCCCCCAAACGCACGCACACACACACAAAGAAGAAAAAGTGCAATTACAGCTTTTGATTTCTTAAACGGCCGCTGCCTGTCAAAGCTCGTTAGTTTGACCATGCCGGAAATCGGAAATTAGAGTATAAAAAGTGTTGGTGCACATGTTGGTGTAGAATGTTTTCACTGTGGCATGTGTGGCTGGCACTATGGATGCCTGCGCTATATAAAACTATGTTATTAGCAGTAGCATCTGCATCATCAGCATCAGCATCATAATCAAGCAAATGGTTAATCTTTTCTCTCCATCTCATCACTAAACTTACACATTGGAAAATTAGTGTGAGAGGATTAAAACAAATTATGTCTTTGCCTTCCTGCAAGCCATGGAGAATATGACTGAGTTGCTGAAAAATGACATTTTAAGCAACAGGCCATGTGTGAGGGTTGTTGACAGCGAAGAGGGCAGATGTAATTAAAAGCACAAAGGAAAATATCTACATTAATACAATACAATACAATACAATAAATCTTTATTAATCCAAAAACGGAAATTGATTCGACATGTCCACCTATAATTATTAATACACATTAGCAAACTCCCTTTGTGTATGTGTGATTATGAGAACGACCAACGTTATAGAGAACCGGAGTAAAACACTTCAGATGCAAACAAATAGCAAAGCAAACTCAACCACTTCTGGTTACTTGAAGTATGAAGTATTGCATATCAAGTTCCAGTTAACCATGTCTACTCAATGTACAGGGTGGGCCAATAAAATGTTAACACTTTTTAATTGTACATAAGTTTTTACAAAGAAAATGTTTCCGAAAATTTTTTTCACTGTAATGTCACGGAAGCACCAAATTATCATTTAATACCAAAGGTTTCCCACTTTTTCATTCGTTCTGTACACTGTTTAATAATTGATTATATTCTTAATCCATGCTCTTCTTCTCTTGATTAATTTTCCTACACGCACGTTGAAGTTTGTGATGACATTGCCACATATCTCAAGTGAGATTCTCCGAATTTCCTGATGGATGTTGGTTTTCAGGGCCCAATGGTCTTGCAGTACTTTCTCTCCTTCATGTTCCCCAATAGGAAGTACTCTGCGGAAGAAAGATCAGGGGAGTAGGCAGGTCATGAGTTGTCTGTGTGCCATGAGATAAGCCTATCTCCAAGAAAGAATTGTTTGAAAAAATTGATTATGATGGAATTATATGATAATTTGCACATTTTTGTGAATAAAATTTTTCGAAAACGTTCTCATTTAATAAAAACTTATTTATGATTAAAAAGTGGTAACATTTTATTGTCCCACCCTGTATGTGTGGTGCATTATCATGATGATGTCTCAGGAGTATAGAACACATAATTGTTCACAGTATTGCTTGGCATTTAAACTATCACTTCGATTTACTATATTATATATAGTGAGATGGGTGCGCCTTATAAATCCTCGTATTATTATTATTATTATCATCGATCTTGAACCCTAATGTTAAGCCTTAATAAGGGTCACATAGCAAACTTGAAGTTTTTTAGTTGTTTTGTTGACTTTTGTCACTTCAGATTCACAAGCGCTCAGCAGAAAAACTTCGGGACATGTGTTCAAAGAATGGCGGCTGCTTCATCAAGGTAGGACAGCATGTGGGATCGCTGGAGTACTTGTTACCCATGGAGTATGTACAGACCATGAAGATCTTCCACAGTCAAGCACCACAGTCAGAGCTTCATGAGGTCTACAAAGTCATCGAAGAAGACCTCGGACAGAAGGTGAGGATACAAATTATTTCCCAACATTAACAAGATAGCAAGCCATTCAGATGTATCTTTAGACACTCACACGCATAGCCAAAAAATAAATATTTTCAAAAGTGGTGATCGACACAGACTGACATTTGGCTCGTTCTGATTCCCAACCATTTCAGAGTATTTCCAGTACGAAAGAAGCATTAGAAGCATTGGTGGTAGAAGTGCTCTGGACCGCCATTTATTAAGTACACGTATATAATTTATTATGCTGCCATGATTGATTCATACGACTCGAGTTTAACTCTTAGCGTCCTCTAGCGCGGTAATGCGCGCCTCGCCCGTAATCCTGAAGCGCGGTAAAGCGCGCCTCGTTAGTGCACCTTTTAGTCATGAAATCACAGGAAATAGGAACTCTCCTGTGCATGAGAAAAGGTTTAGTCAACTTCCGGAAAGGTTCCCGTGTGTTTTCCGCTATCGTTTTCGCAAGTTTGACGTGGTTTTGTGTACTTTTTTAACGATTTTATTTGAGGTTTGAGTTTGCGAAATTTTCGGCCATGATGGCAGGGGATAGCTCTGACAGTAATAGTGAGTTTTGTAACCTTATTGATGAGCTAATTGCTGAAAGAGCACAAGGACTTGGTGTAGACAACCAGAGTGAGTTTTCTTGTCTGCGTTGACTGACTGTGCACACATTCACATGCAATCCACACTGTCTTGTTGTTGTTTTATTAACATAGTCCATAAAATACCTGTAATTATGAATTAATTACAAGATTCCAACAGGTAAAAATAGTACTAAAGTCAAAATGGTTCTTTGGGTACATAGAATAACCATTTTGTAAACATATCCAAAAATATGAAGTTAATGTGACAATAAATAAATTTTTTGCAATTTTTTCAAATTCACAACCCAATTTATTGCATTAAGCTTGAAATCCTTACAGGATATAGGCGCAAATGTACAGAAAACCTTATAGGACGCTAAGAGTTAATAATAATAATAATATTGGATGCTATATGCACCTTTTTCCTAAATCAGACCCTAGGCACGGCAAACCTGTAACCAACGTACACGCTCACATGTTACAGACACTCCTACATACACAACAAACACACCTTCTTCACTCAAACATTTAGTGTAAAGGCATTTAGTATTAACTCTTTCCCTGCCAATCGACGATATATCGTCGATCTGAGCCGCCATGTTTTTGCCAATCTACGATATATCGTCGATTTCAGTATTCCGTTTCGTTCCGTTTTTTTGCGCAGTCCAATCCAAGTTTTATTTTAACCAAAGAGAGATAACTCTTTCTACTTTCGTTCTCGATCGACACGCCCGTGGTTTCTTCAAATTGATTCGTTTTTAGAGTGTTTTTTGTGCATTTTACTAAGCATTGTGATGGGCACAATCGACAGTGTGTCAAACTCTGCTAATAATCAATATAATTTCAAACTGTAAAGTGTATTTTGATCCTAAATAAATGTTCTTTCTGGTGTGTGAAGCTGATTCAGTGATTGGAATTATTCCTCCAGATTTTTTTTATCACTGTGGTATGTAGAAATATTTTTATTTTATTTTATCATTTCAAAAAGATCAACATGCTTTCAAAACACATATTTCAATAATAACATCATCAAATTAACATTTTTGTGGTTTTTTTTTTCTTATTCTTCACTCTTTTACCTTTAATTTGATATGAAATATGTCTATTTAACAACTATTATTGAAAAAACAGTAGCTTAAATGCCTAAGGTACTGAACTTTCTTTCCGGTGCCAGAGAAATGTCTGGCACAAACGTGGAAACATGCCTGGCAGGCAAAGAGTTAAAAGATAGAATCAAAATCGAATTTTATTTTGGATATAAATGTCAGTTAGGCTACATCCAATACCATTATTGAAGGGAGGGGAAAAAAACGCAATATCAAGAGAAAGGGTGTTCTCAGTTTCAGCAGTATTTTTTTAAAGGTGGCAGTTTGATCTAATGAGCAGTATTTGGACAAGGGAGATAATCCTGTCAACGTTTCATTTTAATGTATGTGCGGGCTGTAAACAAGAGCCAAGGGGCGTAATTTGGATTTGAGATAGTCCTGTCAGTTTGACCCTGTTGTAGTGAGCAAGTAGCCAAGTTTGCCATTGGTAACTTGTAACTTGCTGAACAGCTCATTCTATGTCCAGATGGATGAAAAAAGATCTGAGTTTGGTTTTCTATGACCGTTGCGCATGGCTTATTTATTCATTTAGTAACTTTTCAGAGCATTAGCATCCTTGTTCCTAGGTGGACGAACTCTTCACCTCATTTGAAGCAGAGCCCCTAGGGGCAGCCTCACTAGCCCAGGTGCACAAGGCTACGTTGAAGGACGGCAGGGTAGTAGCAGTCAAAGTTCAGCATCCGCGAGTGAAAGCCCACTCCTACATCGACATCAAGACAATGGAGGTGATTTTGTGTGACAAGGACGTGAAAGCATGGGGATGAGAATAGCACCTGTGTAAAGATGATTAAATCTAGTCCTCTGGCACCTCATATAAAAGTTTGTTGCAATCAGCATGATCGTCATTATCATATTATGAAATGTGATATGAAAACTGTGACGGTGACTTGTATGTATTTGTAACTTGATCTTTAATACGGATCGGGGGTGAGTCCTCTTTCAACCAAATTTTGGTCCTGATTTTGTGGTCCTGATTCAGCTCTTTGCAGTCCACTGGGCCCTGTAAGATTGATCTTTCGTAGTTGTTCCGTTTTTGCGTTGATCTTGAAGGTCAAGGTCATTTTAGGCCTTGCAAAAACATACAAAAATAGGTAATCGTACAGTGGATTTGCTGTTTATTTAACCCATAGTATGCAACAACATTGGGTTATTTGATCAGACATGGATGAGTGGTCACGTGAGGGTCAAGGTCATCCCAAGGTGAAGGTCATCCCAAGATCACCTTTTTTTTTTTTTGCGGGGGGGGGGGGGGGCATCATACAACTTTTGCTATAGTACTTTATTTGATAGTACATGAGTGCATTTGGAACTGGTGGTCAAGGTCAAGAGCATAGAAAAATCGAAGTCGGTATTTGCATTTTAATGCCGCAGTTTCTTTTTTTTTTTCTGGGCACTCATTTTGATGTGTAAAATATTGCGAGTTCCCTAAGGAGCATGTGAGTCATATGAGCTTTGCCCTTCTAATTCATTTATACATTCACCTCTTGTGATAAGCTGTTTCATTTATTTTTCCATACAGGTTTTGTTTCATGGCATACGATGGCTGTTCCCTGGCTTTCAGTATAATTGGTTAGCTGAGGAGACAAAGAAGAATTTGCCCGTTGAGCTAGATTTTATCAGCGAAGGCCAAAATTGCCAGCGAATTGCTAGGCAGTTGCACCATTTTGACTTTTTGAAGGTACTAATTTATTTATTTATTTCCTATAATTATTATTTTAATAGGTTGATGGGATTGAAAGTATTTCTGGGTGTATATTGTGCACTTGGAAATTTGCCAGGGTTCAGTTCTCCCATGCAAGCAATGGGTGATTTCTCTTCCCAAATGAATTGACTTTTTGTAATGGCTCTTTTCACATCCTCCTGTGTTGGCTCTGTGGCATACATGGCGCAGTTCGGTATATATTATAAGCTAACGGCCTTTAGTCTTTGTATTATTTCCTAAAGGGGATCACTAACCCAAACCGTTTGTGCTCCTGCCTGTTATCACTCCAAATGAGTGCAGTAGAGTGTGTCTTTATTTTATCATTACAGTATCTGAACACATTGGTGTGGCATGTTAGAACCTGGTCATTATCTCATTTACGTACCAGTGGCAGGTCCAGATCTTTTACCGATTGTTAGATTTGCTGTGAAGGTCCTATATGCTTGCGAAACATGGACCCTCACAGCAGATCTACAACAAAGAATGCAAAGCATGGAGATGAGGTGCTACAGAAGACTTCTGGGCATTTCCTATACCCAGCATATCACCAACAACGAAGTCCAGCAGACCATCACACAAGCCATTGGACAACATGATGACATGCTCACAGCGGTGAAGAAACGGAAACTCCGATGGTATGGCCACGTCACCAGAGCATCAGGCCTTGCAAAAACCATCCTGCAAGGCACGGTGCAGGGAGGCAGAAGAAGAGGGAGACAGAAAAAGAGGTGGGAGGACAACATTCGAGAATGGGCTGGCTTGACACTGAGCGAAGCCATGGGCGTTTCTGAGGACAGAGAAAGATTGAGTACACTGGCTAAACGATCATCTATGGAGTCCCAACGACCTTTGAGTTACGGGATAGGATTATTGTTTTTGGTTTTTCACCAGAATTTACCATTGCATCATTTTCTTGCAATGAGAGAGATGGAGAGAGAGAGTGGTAGGTCATAACCATTTGATGTAAGAAGTGAGGTTGGTGGTGCAGAGATGTGTTTGGAATGTGGGCGGAGGGATGTGAATGTGCTGATGTAAGACATTTCCTTTCTATTTATACAAGTCAATATATTCCTTTATTACTTTACGTTGGTTTTTTCCTATGTAAATTTCAAGTCTGTTTTGTTTACGGAAACATGTATTTTATTATTTATGTAATATGTCCTATTTGGCATGTAGTTTACTGCTCTTGTGAGCATGTGTGTGTTTGTTGTTTAGTTGTGAACCTGCCCGTTGTGTGTGTGTGTGTGGTGTGTGTGAGTGTATGTGTGAGAGAAAAAGAGACAGAGCATGTGATTATTGCACATTATAAGCGACATGCCAAATTTTAACTATGTTTTTTGTGAATAAAGATTTCTTGACTTCACTTCAATGAAAGGGAATCATCCCCAATAAAATGAATAAATTAATTTGCTAAAAAATTTTTTTTGTTTAAGTTTTTAAAAAAAAAAAAAAAAATGCCAACAGGTACCACAGATATACTGGGAGCTCTCATCAACTCGAGTGCTGACGATGGAATTTTGCGAAGGAGGCAAAGTGGATAATCTGGAGTATATGAAACAACACGGGATCTCTGTTGAAGATGTAGGTATGCTTTACGCTTCCTTGGACTTTTTTTTTTTTTAGCAGATTACAACTCAGTTATGTGTTTTGTGTGAATGAGTCTTATTAATTCATGAACTGAATTTACTTGCATTGTCCATGTATGAATGTCTATGTTATGTGTTCACTATAACTGCTATGTAAGGCCAACTGAGAGTGATAATAAAACAAGAGGAAAGCTGAATCTGGACTGATGTATGCATGCAACCTTCTAGATTCCTCTATCACAACTTCTACACTTTTGGTGGTGTTTTTTTTTTTGGGGGGTGGGTGGTGGGGGGTGGGTGGGTTTGGCAGCGCAGCAAGCATGCTAACTTGGCCTGGATGGAATGGCGCTATACAAGTGTTCATTATCATCATCATCACCATAGACCAGCCACCACTCGAGCTGACCTTCTTTCCCTTTTAGCTGTGTGCTGAGTGCCAGAGATCTGTCAAGCATAGGCTGTGTGTAGTCTTTTACCTGCACGGCCTATGGCACTCAGTCAGGTTAAATTCAGGTTTGCTTTTCGGGCATGCGGCTGTTGATACGCTAGTAACATACTTTCTTCTAGTTCTATGCCCGAGCCTGCGGAAAATGATCAGTTGCTGTAGATGTGAACCTCTGTGCAAAACAGATAGCAATGTATCGCTATTCTGCGTCTTCCATTCTTGAGTCGCATTCCTTTATGTATCTAACAGATTTTATCTGGTTTTGCTTCTGTAAATTATGTGTATTAGGATATGAGTGTGGGTGTGTGTGTGGGTGTGTGTGTGTGGGAGTGCGTGTGTGTGTGTGTGTGCATGTTGGAAAGTGTTGGTATGCACCTAGAATAGACTATTTTTGTCTAGATTTAGCGGGATACAAATGTTTATTTTATTATTATAAAATTCTGCTTATAATCATTGAAAAGGGAGCTCACTGACATTAATTTCATTTGCCAACCAGATAACCTTATTTTGATTTTTTGAGTGAGCAATAGTTGAGATATTAGGGATTTTTGCAACAGTTGTGTTATACTGTGTAAGTTTTTCTTTGTATTTGGGCTACAACCTTCAGCATCTTGAAGATTTTGAAGCCATATTACAATTGTGACATGGCTGCTGTAATCATCATTATCATTAATAATAATAATAATAATAATAATAATAATAATAATAATAATAATAATAATAATAATAATAACATTTGTAAAGTGCTTATACCAGACTCGCAGTCTGCTCTCTGTCTGCTCACCTTCATTATCATTGATGCATGTAAATAAATATAGGCGCAGTCTTGTTATTCTGTGCTAACATTACTTTTGAGTTGTCTTTATTACCCCTTGGGGTCATGAGCAATCTTGCCACTGTAGATTGTTCAAACCTATAAAGGGAACAGTGAAAGCCACAGTTGAAAAACTGTCTTTCCTTTATAGGCAAGACGCTTCACTGCGGCAACAGTACCCCCGTTGGAGTGCCGGGGGTTTTCAGTATAAATAGTATCCCCACTTTATGGAAATTTAGTGCTTTAAATTCCCACTGTCGCTGTCTTCCTCATTTACTCTTTCCTATTCTTGCTCTGTCCTTCACTCTGCTATACTATCTTCTTCTTCGCTAGATCAATGACCTACCTTTTTTCTTGAAAACTCTTCCTGGACAAGACTCCTTGTTTGTGTATGAGGTCTGTTGGATCAGCTTGGGAGTGTTGGACGCTTTCTGCCGGGTGGTCACTAGGGCTTCCTATGAATGTACTATTTAGCACTATAGGCATTTTATATGTATGTGTTTGGTTGATGATTTATAATGATGTTTGTATTCTATTTTGTTTTTGTAACCGGGGTGTTCGCGTAGTTGAGGTCAACCCTCAGCCGTCCCCCGCGTGGGATGTCTTTATTGTAAAGTGACTGGCCGGTGGAGGGCATTCAATTTTCCCACTGAGGTTGTTTCAGCAGATCTTTTATGCGGATCGGGGGTTGTCCGGTCCTGATTTGGCTCGGAAGAGTCCGCTGGACCTAAAGCAACAATAAATCAATCAATCAATCAATCAATCAGTTGTCTTTATTTATCTGTTTATTTATTTATTCATTTAATTTAGGTGTCGAGAAAGCTGGGCAAGCTGTACAGTGAGATGATCTTCGTTCAGGGCTTCGTACATTGTGACCCCCATCCCGGTAACGTTCTTGTTCATCAGACCTCTCGAGGGACCCAGCTTGTCTTACTGGATCATGGCCTGTACCAGGTATTCCACAATTTATTTGTTTGAAGGTTGGTTGGTCTGTCAGTTGGCTTCTTTTCCTTTGCTATAGTATTACTTGGGTAGATGTTGTCTTTTGGACACCTATGACGATGCAGGCGAGCATCTATGGCTAACACAAAGAAGACATAATGAAAATGGCAGTAGATTTACAGTTAAATCAGACTTCTCTGCAGAACATTATATTCAAGATTCAAGATATTATGTATTGTCCCCATAAATTACAAGAAAATTTAGTATATTTATTTTATGGCACTGGCATGAGTTTGTTGAAGTTAATAGTGGGAGGCACGGTGGCCTAGTGGTAGAGCTTTGGCTTGCGGGTCCTGGGTTCAAGCCCAGGCCGGGGCATTGTGTTGTGTCCTTGGGAAAGACACCTTAAGGCCTCGCTTAACTACGGGACACTACTCGACACATGTGCCGCGCACACATGCGCGGCTCGAAAATTCGATGCCACAGCATCAAAAACAGGGCCTCGACACTGCGCATAAAAGTCTGGTCAGAATTTTAACACAAGTATCTTGTGTCGCGGCATCTCGGCGCTGATTGGCTGATTGTCGCTGGCATGGCGGACGAAGCATCGTGGTGTTTGCAAAATGACTCTCTGTGTGAACGTTTGTGTGAAAAAGGATCGTCAGAGGAGATGATCTCCTTAAATAAAGGAGACGAGGAGATTCTTAAGCAGGAAGCATCTTGTCTCTGGAATCCCAGAGATAAAGAGTACAGGAATAAGTACGTGAGGCGAGCTGCTGTGAAGCAAATTGCTGAATAAAGAGAGAGAGAGAGAGAGAGAGAAAGAGAGAGAGAGTGAGAGATAGAGAGAAAAAAACAGAGTGAGAGAGAGAGAGAAAGAGAGAGAGAGAGAGAGAGAGAGTCTGTCGGTGTTGTGTCTATCACATTAAGCAAGAAATGTGCGAGGCACGCGTTCGAGACATCGATGGCGCAGCACAAGTGTCCTACTCCCTCGGATGAGAGTATAAACCGAGGTCTAGTCTGTGTCGCATACATTCCATCATAATGGCCTTTAAAGATCCTGAAGCTCATGTCCTAGACGGGTGAGTGCCGGTGACAAGAACACACCCAGCATGCACTTAGGTCCTTCTCCTCCATCCCTGGCTGCCCAGGATTGTGCTCAGTTGTCTGGAGCGTTATTACGGTGCGCCAAAAGGCTGCAAGTGGGCGCCTCGGGCGGCTTGAGTTAGATCCTGTATCGGCCAGCGCCTTGAGCAGCTCTTGAGCTGGAAAAGCACTATATAAGAACCTATTCTATCCTATCCTGTCCCATAACCAGGAGGTCATAGGGGCACCACAGATGATCGTTTAACCAGCATACTCCATCTTTCTCTGTCCTCAGCAGCCCTGATGGCTTCGCTCAGTGTCAAACCAGTCCATTCTCGAATGTTGTCCTCCCACCTCTTTTTCGGTCTCCCTCTTCTTCTACCTCCTTGCACTGTACCTTGCAGAATAATCTTTGCAAGGCCTGATGATCTGGTGACGTTGCCATACCATCGGAGTTTCCTTTTATCAGTTTATCGTATATCAGTGGATGACGATGATATATAAGAACAATTAAATAAATAAATCTTTAGTTTTTTGTTCAGGTATTTCATTCCTGTCAAAACCACCTTCATCAGTTTCCTTGTATAATGAATAATCAGTGGATAAGTTATTGTTAAGGGCAGACTATTGTTTAGAAACATTGAAGGTGGAGAGAGAAGTATGTGTAAAAGTGATGGAGCTTAACCATTCTCCCTGATCTTTAGAGTTTTAATCTGACCTTGTTGTGCTGCTGTTATTTTATTTTTTTTTTTGTACTCTTGCCATGTACCTAGAATATATTTCATTGAGAAAATAATGTTAATGAATAGGCATTATCCCTAAATAAACCGAAAGTAGGTCAATGAGAGTTGCTTCCCATGAAGTGTGGTACACAATACATGTTGACAGCTATTTAGGAAGTACTCCTAAATAAACCGAAAGTAGGTCAATGAGAGTTGCTTCCCATGAAGTGCGGTACAAAATACATGTTGACAGCTATTTAGGAAGTACTCCTATTACGGACATATTTAAATGTTGAGTTCCTGACTTTATTTTTTATTAACACAAGCCAGGTTGTCTGTCGGCAGACGTTGACGGACGATTTCCGAGTGCATTACAGCAAGATGTGGCTTGCGATGATCAACGCCGACATAGAAGGGATGAAGAGGCACGCTGATGCTTTGAATGTGGGAAACAAGTTTGGTCTCTTTGCCTGCATGCTGTCTGCAAGGTCCTGGAAAGCCTTGCAAGCTGGCATCAGTAAGCACGAACTAACTGAGGCTGAGGTGAGTGTGTTTTAGTTAAGGTATTTCATCTGTTTAAAACATTTGTTCATTTTATGAAACCCCTTTGGGCCAAATTGGTCTTAAGGAAAGTTGCATGTCAGTGAGCAGGGGGTTCAATTCCTGCAAGTTACAATGGGTATACAGCAAGATTTGGGTTAGAGAATGTATTCACTATTTTTAATTTATATAACGTTGTGAAACTAAATCTTTGTTTCTTTCTTTCTTACTGTCTGTCTTTCTTTCTCACATATAACCCAAGGATTCATTTCATGTTATAATTTAAATTTATTGTTAACGTTACAGCAAAACTTACTATTAACGTTAACGCGCTTCTTCTCCCACCTTTTCAGGACAATGAAATCAAGCAGGAAGTCAGCAAGTATCTCATCCAGATCAGTGAGATTCTCAACCAGGTTCCCCGCCAGCTGCTCCTCATTCTTAAAACCAATGATGTGCTACGCGGCATCGAATCCGCCCTCAAAGTGCGCGCCAACGCTACATCCTTTCTCAACATGTCTCGCTGCTGTGTCCGGGCGGTAACTGAGGAAAGAAGAAAGTGTTGTAACAGTATACGATGCATTTTACAGACCAGCATTGCAGAGAAGTGGCAGCTGATGAAGATATCCGTGTACGAGTTCTGCCTGTGGTTGGCATCCTCTCCGCTTGTGCAGTGGTTTCAAGAGCACAAGAGACAAAGCAGAAAAGTATTGTATATCTGATGACAGTTCATTTTAGGAATAAATTTAGGGGTGCAGCAGGTTTCTTCAGCAGATGCCTCAGCCGAAGAAGAGAAGTTAGGTATTTTATTTATTATGATATTACTGGGAAAATAACTGCTTTCGCTGCTCTTCCAAATTGTTTATATCGTTGTTGCTGTTTTTAACGAAACTAACAAAATGCGAGTATTGCCAAATGGAAAAGTGGGCGATCACAATGATGTGTGTCTCACATAACTTGTTCATAAGAAATGTGTGTGGTGCAAAATTAATTGGATGCTGGCTCATCTCTTTTGGATTTTTTGTGTAATTTTTAAGGAATTGGTAAATGTCATGAAACAGGTTAATCACTTTGAGTGTGTAGAAAAGGAACTATTAATAATTATTTGAGTGTGCAATAAACATAACTAAAAATAATAATAATATTAATATTCTTTTTGGTAATTATCATTATTATTTTTATTATGATGATTATTATTAATAATATTACTATTATTACTATTTAGTTTTTGCAAGGTTTTCATTAACATCCTGACTAGGAATTTTATCCTGATCTGTGATACTGTAGGACTTTATTGTGCGTTTGTGGCATAGAATGTTTTTAGAGGTGAATGATTGTATGTACTGAATATGTCATGGCATGATGAATGATTGTATGTACTGAGTATGTCATGGATCAGTTGTGATCCTCATGAAAGTATTAATGGTTTTGTGAAATACAAGGTAGACATCATTTGTATGAACTGGCTGGTGTGTGCATATTTGTGTGTGTGCAGGTGTGTGTATGCTTACACCATTGCTAACAAAATATACCAATCACAAGGGATTGACTGACACAAAAATTAGTAGTATTATCCTATCCTATTCCGTAACTTGGAGGTCGTAGGGCACTACAGATAATCGTTTAACCAGTCCATTCTCGAATGTTGTCCTCCCAACTCTTTTTCAGTCTCCCTCTTCTTCTACCTCCTTGCGCTGTGCCTTGCAGGATGGTCTTTGCAAGACCTGATGATCTGGTGACGTGGCCATACCATCAGAGTTTCAGTTTTTTCACCACTGTGAGCAAGTCATCGTGTTGTCCAATGGCTTGTGTGATGGTCTGCCGGACTTCGTCGTTGGTGATGTGGAGGGTATAGGAAATGCCCAGAAGTCTTCTGTAGCACCTCATCTCCATGCTTTTTATTCTTTCGTTGTAGATCTGCCGTTAGGGTCAATGTTTCGCAAACGTATAGGAAGATGGAGATGACAAGGGAGCGCCGCAGTCTTACCTTGGAACGTAGGCTGATGGTCCTGCCTTTCCAAATTGGCAGTAGTATTAGTATTGACTGAAACCAAAATTAGCAGTAGTAAGTAGTATTAGTATTGACTGACACCAAAATTAGCAGTAGTATTAGTATTGACCGAAACACAAATTAGCAGTAGTATTTGTATCACGTGTTGTACATGTACTTTGTTACAATGCGTGTTCAAAGTATTAACATTATTTTTTATACTTTAGTCATGATTTGTGATGAAAAGATTTAATTTTACGAGAATGCGACAGTTGTTAGAAGTTAAAAAAAGCTAGATTTTAGTGTTTTATTGTTGTACGTTTGTGTTTGTTTGTATTTTTTGGATTGGTTGATTGTGAAGTTGTTGATGCTTCTGTTGTTGGTGTTGCTGTTGTTGTGATGGTGATGGTGGAGGGGATGTGCCTGTGTGCTTGGATGTGTCATCACTTTTTTTAACATCAACATTTTGTGATTTTTAGACAATAATTGAAACGATACTTCAACAATATTTTGTTGTGTAATTGTGTGTTTGTGTAAGATGTAGGTATGTGGTTCTATAATTATATATATATATATATGTCTTCTTGTTTATTTTAAGCATTCTCCTCCTCTTCTTCTTCTCCTTTTTTCTCTTCCACACCTGCTAACTTCAGCCTATGTGATGATTCTGGCTTTTTTTTCATAGTATAATAGATAATAGTTTTGTTTGATGGGATGAGGTGATGTTAAGATTTTTCCATACAAACTTTATTGTTAAAGATGGTTATTATAATAAAGTAATGGAAGATATTTAAAACATGAATTGTACAAACACAGAATAAAATTATATTAGCATTTTATTATATACAGTTACATAAATATAAAACACATTGTCCAATTTGGTAATTTAAATGCAACATAAAGATGAAGACGACAAATTTGAGACACACAGAGAATTAACACAGTTACATATATATAAAACACATTGTCCGATTTGGGCATTTTTAAATGCAACATAAAGAAGAAGACGACACATTTGAGACACACAGAGAAACAAAATTGAATGTAAATTAGCAAAAATCTTATTTAATTCATTTTTAAGGAAATAGTTATTTCACTCTCGGTTTTGAATTAAAATATTTGAATTAAGCAACAGGGTACAATTTGGTGCACAATAAATTAATAATACAATAAATTAATAATACAAATATATTAACTCACTTTTTGGGTGTTCTGTTGTCAAAGCACAAGTGTACAAAAGCTAGTCATTGATACACGTATACAGATTTCATCAAGCAATTTCTACCACACCACCCCTTGGGGTCATGAGCAATCTTGCCACTGTAGATTGTTCTAACCTATAAAGGGTACAGTGAAAGCCCCAGTTGAAAACCTGTCTTGCCTTTGTAGGCATGACAAATTAACTGCGGCAACAGTTCCCCCCGTTGGAGTGCCGGGGGTTTCAGTATAAATAGTATCCCCACTTTCTGGAAATTTAGTGCTTTAAATTCCCACTGTCGCTGTCTTCCTCATTTGCTCTTTCCCATTCCCGATCTGTCCTACCACTCTGCTATACTATATTCTTCTTCGCTAGATCAATGACCTACCTTTTTTCTTGAAAACTCTTCCTGGACAAGACTCCTTGTTTGTGTATGAGGTCTGTTGGATCAGCTTGGGAATGTTGGACGCTTTCTGCCGGGTGGTCACTAGGGCTTCCTATGAATGTACTATTTAGCACTATAGGCATTTTATATGTATGTTTTTTTGTTGATGATTTATAATGATGTTTGAATTCTATTTTGTTTTTGTAACCGGGGGTTCGCGTAGTTGAGGTCAACCCTCAGCCGTCCCCCGCGTGGGATGTCTTTATTGTAAAGTGACTGGCCGGTGGAGGGCATTCAATTTTCCCACTGGGGTTGTTTCAGCAGATCTTTTATGCGGATCGGGGGTTGTCCGGTCCTGATTTGGCTCGGAAGAGTCCGCTGGACCTAAAGCAACAATAAATCAATCAATCAATTCTACCACACAATATACACAATAAAATGAAGATTTAGAGCTAGTTCTCTGTATACAGATTTCCTACATCTACTTCTGCACAGTATTTATTTCATGTTGGACTGGAGCCATACACCACCTAAGCACAGTTGAGCCAGCATGTGTCTGAAGAAGACCTCCAAAGGTGGAAACAGTTGTCACACACTTTGCTCTCAGCCAACAGGGGTCCTCCTATTATAGAGTGGAGGACAGTGCTCCAAAGACTGTCACCTTATCGTCAAAGTCTAAGGCAGTGCAATGCTCTCAACTTTGACAGGTAATCTTCATTGGGACTTCAGAGTGATTGATCCCTTTCCTACATACACAATCAACATTTTGCAAAGTTCAAAACAACACTAAATAAAGCGTCCACAATATGTTAATATTTCATATAATTAACATTTTAATAAAGACACTAAGAACAAGTTTTTAGCAAAACTTCAAACTAAAAAAATGTAAATAAATTGAAATTTTTTTTTTTTTACAAGAAGATTATGAAACTATACAGCACTGAGATCGGAAGTACAATATATTATAAATTAAAATCGCATTTGGACTTTAATGTTTGCAGCCCATAATGAATTGAATACATGGCATGGTATTGGTTTTATATCTATCCCTATGCTGGTGGCATTTGAACAAAAGGCTCCAGAACGAGCAGGTGGCTGGGCTCGAAGTCAAGTATAGGTAGAGATAGAACTTATGGGACTTGACTGACTTACTCTTTTTATTGAACCACTTACCTTCTAAAATATGCCCTTTTTGATTATCACATTTCCACTTTTACTCCTCCATTACCCTATTTCTTTTAAAATATATGCTATTGGGTCTTAAATCCTGTTTTGAATTAAGACCCCATACATCTATTTTTACTAATTACTCATTTCTACCCCTTCACCCCACAATCTTTCCTTAAATACAAAAAACATTCCAATACTTAGAGTGTTCTATTATCGGCTAAGTAAACACAGAGACGCTTTTAAACATAGCTTTGCAAGAGTCCAGTAATTGGTATTGTATCGCCAGTTTAGCCTGCCTAATTATGCATGAAGTTGTAATAAACACCTCAAGCTACCCACTCAAATGGGGTCGGCTAGCACAGTTGGTAGAGCGGCTTACTAGTAAAGGTTCCTGGTTCGAATCCCAGATTAACCAATTTTTTCCCCCGGTTCTCTCAGAATAATGTGGTGTGGCTATAATCTACAATTATTAAGCTACGCCCCCCCCTACAATCCACCCCCACTTTCCACTACCTTCACACACACCCCAACCCATCCCCTTCACTCCCCTTCCCCCACCCCCCTAGAAAGTAGGCTATTTAAAAAAAAATCGGGTCATGTCCCGTTTTGGCCAGTGTGTCCCGTTTTCGGAGCTTAACATGTCAAAGTGGCCTGGAACAAAGCCTTGAGTAGCAATGTGATTCACAACAGAAACCACACATGTTTCTTGAGGTAACCACTATAAAAAGCACAGCCACGTTGTCAGCAAGCACAATGTTTTTGCCAGCTCTAGCATTGCGTGTATGAGAGTGCCTTTAGAAATTGCAATAACAAAGGTATTGATATACTTAAACATATAGCTTATTTACATTCTGCTGATTACTGCTGAAAAATCTTTTAAGTTCTATATTATTTAGTCATAAAGCTGGTTTTTGAGCCATGCATGTTGTGTCTCTAATCTTATATGTTTGTCACAATGATTGGTTAAGTTCCCAAACCTCTCTCTCTCTCTCTCTCTCTCTCTCTCTTTCTCTCTCTCTCTCTCTCTCTCTCTCTCTCTCTCTCTCTCTCTCTCTCTCTCTCTCTCTCTCTCTCTCTCTCTCTCTCTCTCTTCCCCCCCCCCAGACATAGGGATGATCTCTAGAAGAATGATATGGTCTTATGATATGACACACCCGTTGCATGATGGTAATGACAACAATATACATTAATGTCCGCGGGAATAATCTGTTGTTTAACAAGACAAGTAAATTAGATAAGTATGTTAGATAACTTATTTATAAGATGACTTTTTAACTTAAGTTGACTTATGACTTACAGTTGACTTAAGTTGACTTACTAAGTAACTTAAAAAAGTTACCTTTGTAATTACATAAGTATTTTGTAATTAGTTGGGCAGTTTTAAGAATTACTTTTGCATGTTTATATTTTTAAAGTTGCTCTTTCAATTTAATTCTTTCTTCTTTGGATTCAATAACATCATTTTCTTTTAAACAAATGTCAAAGCTGACATGACGTTGGGGTGCCGGGGGTTTCAGTATAAATAGTATCCCCACTTTCTGGAAATTTAGTGCTTTAAATTCCCACTGTCGCTGTCTTTCTCATTTGCTCTTTCTCATTCCTGCTCTGTTCTATCAATCTGCTATACTATCGTCTTCTTCGCTAGACCAGTCTCCTAACTTTTTTCTTGAAAACTCTTCCGGGACAAGACTCTGTTTGTGTATGAGGTCTGTTGGATCGGCTTGGGAATATTGGACGCTTTCTGCCAGGTGGTCACTAGGGCTTCCTATGATGTTATTATTTAGCAATGTAGGCATTTTATATGTATGTATTTTGTTGACAATTTATAATGATGTTTGTATTCTATTTTGTTTTTGTAAACGGGGGTTCGATAAGTTGGGGTGAAGCTTTAGCCGTCCCCTGCGTGGGATGTCTTTATTGTAAAGTGACTGGCTGGTGGAGGGCATTCAGTTTTCCCACTAGGGTTGTTTCAGCAGATCTTTTATGCGGATTGGGGGTTGTCCGGTCCTGATTTGGCTCGGAAGAGTCCGCTGGACCTAAAGCAACAATTATGTAATGTAATGTAAAGCTGACATGATCTTTACAATAAAATAAAGTGACAAATTTTAATTGTTCCTGGAAGTCCTTTAAAATAGGTTATATTTCTGTGTTAAAATCCAAACACTAATACCTGCATGTCTCCCACTAAAAGCTAACTTGCTTAATGTGTTTTGTTTTAATACAATGTCTTTTTCTGCCCTGCAGTCATCAATAATAAATAAAGTGTCCCTCATGTGCAAACATATACGAATAATCTAATACTCTAAGCCTACTCTTGGGTCACAAACAAATGCATTGTCATCAGTCCAAATAAATTTACGTTCTGAGTAAGTTTTATTAAAATGTATTGAAGGACAAAACAAAATTATGTAATCAAAGTGTTTAAGGTAATGTTTGTAGTAGGTCTAAAATGAACTACCTTTTATAACAACAAGTAATGCAGACGATCATTCCACAGTGGTGATCGCGAGGTAACAAAGACCTTATTTTTAATATACTAAATCTTTTAATATATATATATATATATATATATATATATATATATATATATATATATATATATATATATATATATATATATATATATATATATATATATATATATATATATATATATATATATATATATATATATATATATATATATATATATTCAGTGTTCCCGATTACGCACAGTAGTGCGTCAATTACGCACAAAATATGAAAAGTGACGCAGAAAAATTTGCATGTGTGCGTCCTGTGGATGCACACATTTTTTTTTTCGAATCGCTGAAGTCAAAAATACGACCAACGAGTGGCGAACTAATTCACGGCATAACCAGAATCAGAACCCAACTGAGACTGCCATTGCAGACGATTAAAGATTGTGTCGGGAGTTGTCCTTAAAATTCGCATGCGCTCGCATTGTAAACTTGCGTGGGGCCGGGTAGCTCAGTTGGTAAGAGCGTCTTGCTAGTAACCGAAAGGTCGCTGGTTCGAATCCCGGATTGGTCAAGGTGTGATCATATTATTTTCCCCTTTACCAACAACTGGCCCGCTGGTGTCAGTATAAATCAGTCCAGTAGTCACCTATATGCGAAAGTGTCGTGTGACTATAATCTACAAACAAACATTGTAAACTTCCTCCAAGCAATCCATTCACTGAACAGAAGAAATTTTCGTGAATCCATTCTTTGATTCTATCATACACGATCATGTCACTTCTGACTTGGTTGACTGGGCCCAAAACCCGCTCATCCACAGCAACATCAAGTACAGATCCTGTCATTATCGAAAATACGGAAGCTGTTGTGCAGGGTGCTCTGAAGGAGTTTGCAGCAACCAAGCGACTCAGGCTTAAATAAACATTTAATACATGTTTTAATTTTTTGGTTTTATACGATTATGATAACTAGTGTGACGCTTTAACAAAGTAAAAAAAAAAAAAGAAAAAAAGTGAGGCTTGGGCTTGTTTTTTTCATTTCTTTTTCCGATTTGGGGACTCTCAAAATTTGCACAAGGACTCTTAAATTTTATACCTGGGAGTCCCAAGGACTCTCATTTTTGGGGGGTGGAGGGAACACTGTATATATATATATAGTAATTGGTTCAGACCTGGTAGCAACGACTTCTCTATGGAGCTTAATAGTGATGCCATCTTGAATTCTCCTCCCAGAACAGTGAAGTTCATTAGTAGGGATCGTTCTAAAGTCTAACCACAAAGCAAACTTATTTACAAATAATCTTCCAGTCTTGTGTCATGTAAATGGAGGTCTTTAGAAATTAAATCAACTGTATCAGTCCTTAAACGACCCCCACCTAAAATCTTCATAATCTCGTCAAACTGCTGAAACTCCAGCATTCCATTCGCGAATAATTGATTAGGTTTACTTTCAGTCATAATCGATGCCTTCGTTATATTCGAATTTACAAACGCCTCACTGTCATGGTTGTAAACAAATTCTTGTACAAACAGCAACAGTACACCTTTAAAACTTCTAGCGGGGGAAATCCATATTAATGTTCCATAAAGCATCTTGTAGGACTTTATTAAACTGTCTGTAACTCTCGTTCCAGTCATAATAAATTGCTAGTTTGTCGTATTGATTTCTGATCATCCTACTGAGTCCAGAGTGCGTGACTATTTCATATTCAAATGCTATTTTGACACAGTATAGCTAGCGGTTTTGTCAGAACTAATTATTACTTGAGAGTAATCATTGAAAATAATATTAGAAGACAAACCTGTCATTAAATGATCTTTGATGGAATGGCAAATGACTATGTAACAGTTCAAAATCGAGGGGGAAAATAAAACCTGTTTTTGTACACCCTAGCTAATACATTTTCATTCTTTCATTCATCAGAACCATCACCAGCTTTGATTCGAAGTTTTGCCACATTCGGGGTTTGAATCCCCTGACCAATTAAATCTTCCCTTTCATTTTTACTCAATCACAAATCTGTGTAACAAAACAAAACACCAGCATCATCGATACACTGAATTTCCAGACCATCAAGTTTAAAAACCATTCGTTTAACTATAGCTCTGCCAAGATTATTAACTAAAGTTCTTTAGGATCAGTGGTAGAATTAAGTAATTTTAAAAGACAATTTAGGGCTTCCTGGAACAATAAAGTCATCAGGGCCGAGATTATAAAATTCAACAGTCAATAACTGATTAGGCTTCACACTACTTGGATTGTTGGTTATAATTACAGTACTCCTATCTCATTTAATGCCTAAAAGTGTTCTCAACAGAATTGTAGGGTCCAACAAGCTCCCGTAGTTCTGCATTTTTAAATAACTAGAAAAAAAATGGCTGAAGGAGGCGAACTCCCTGATGAAGTGTTTAAACCTAATGAATATGGGAAGATGAAGACCTCGACAAAACTAGCAGAAACCTTTCAATTTTAGTAGATGACATGAGCCATCACAATTGACTACATATTGGAGAAGAATTACCCAAAATGCTAACAAAATAAACAAGTTTTACAATCATATAGGGCAACAGTTACCTGATTATGTGTCGCCAAGCGATTTTAAGCTAGACCAAAATAATCACTGGTTTATAAACACTATACTGACTCTGGTAAAAGAGTCAGTACAGTTAACGATAACCAAGAATCCAGATATATTTTATTCATGGTCTAAACTAAACTCCCATTCACTGTGTTAAACTCAGCTTAGCCAAATTCAGAACATATAAGTCTGCATGACTTGGCGGAATCTGCATTAGAAGTAAACACAGAAGTAAAAACTTTATTAAAAAAAACTAATGTAGATCAACCTTTATCTTCAATACCTCTGTGTGAACTTCAAGGTTTGGAGCAAGCATTACACTCTGTGAGAGGGGAGACAATGTTGAACTTAGCCAACCTTGGCGAGCTCGACAAGGAAATAGAGAAACAAAAACATTAAACTAGCAGATGACTTGAACTTACTTAATTGGATGTTAAGAGGCTCACCGACCTTTATACCCCTTGGGGTCATGAGCAATCTTGCCACTGTAGATTGTTCTAACCTATAAAGGGAAAAGTGAAAGCCCCAGTTGAAAACCTGTCTTGCCTTTGTAGGCATGACAGATTGATTCACTGCGGCAACAGTACCCCCGTTGGAGTGCCGGGGGTTTCAGTATAAATAGTATCCCCACTTTATGGAAATTTAGTGCTTTAAATTCCCGCTGTTGCTATCTTCCTCATTTACTCTTTCCCATTCTTGCTCTGTCCTATCACTCTGCTATACTATCTTCTTCTTCGCTAGATCAATGACCTACCTTTTTTCTTGAAAACTCTTCCTGGACAAGACTCCTTGTTTGTGTATGAGGTCTGTTGGATCAGCTTGGGAGTGTTGGACGCTTTCTGCTGGGTGGTCACTAGGGCTTCCTATGATGTTAGTATTTAGCAATATAGGCATTTTATATGTATGTGTTTTGTTGATGATTTGTAATGATGGTTGTATTCTATTTTGTTTTTGTAACCGGGGGTTCGCGTAGTTGAGGTAAACCCTCAGCCGTCCCCCGCGTGGGATGTCTTTATTGTAAAGTGACTGGCCGGTGGAGGGCATTCAATTTTCCCACTAGGGTTGTTTCAGCAGATCTTTTATGCGGATCGGGGGTTGTCCGGTCCTGATTTGGCTCGGAAGAGTCCGCTGGACCTAAAGCAACAATAAATCAATCAATCAATCAATCAATCAACCGAACTTTATACTGAATGCTCAGCAAGATTAGAAACCTTATCCATAAACAGAGAGAAATTAATAAATAACTTTGCTAGGACGCTACATGAAGACACCACACTCGCAGAAAGAATTCAAACACTGTTTAGAGAATAAGGGGTTATATTATCTTACAGCGGTTGGTATGACTATAAGTACACTAGTATTCGCTTTGACTAGAAATGGGGCCGGGTAGCTCAGTTGGTAAGAGCGTCTTGCTAGTATCCGAAAGGTCTCTGGTTCGAATCCCGGATTGGTCAAGGTGCGATCATATTATTTTCCCCTTTACCAACAACTGGCCCGCTGGTGTCGGTATAAATCGGTCCAGTAGTCACCTATATGCGAAAGTGTCGTGTGACTATAATCTACAAACAACAACATTGACTAGAATCGTAGTCATTAGTGGTGGTACCGGTAGTGATGGCAGTGGTGGAGATAAAACACCAGTTAATGAATGGATTAAGAAAACATTACAAAACATAGCTAATTTATTGAAATGCATGGGTGCCAAACTTTTAGAAGCTCTTCCAGGAATTGTTGCATCAATTTTTATTCATCGGATTAACATAAGTTGTACTTCCAGGAATATTGGGTTCTGTCTTTTCATGGATATTTACTACCGCTTCTAAAGTTTTTGTCTGGGCATCTGAGCATCTGTGGTCTTTGTTTATAATATTATTGGTATGGGTTACTAAAAATAATAAATTCCAAATAACCCTACTAGCAGCAAACTTCCTGTAAATGCTAGACGCGAAACCCCATGGTCAGTTGTTTGTTGGGGTAACTGTGGTGGAGCCAGAGGTAATGTTGACGGAACCGGAGGTAATATTAACGGAGGTGGTGGTGGAGTTGAACCAAGTTCATTCACAGTAGGATTGTATCCTATATGAAATTGTGGGTCGGCAATAACAATATTGTTAGTGTAGTTTGATATTGTTCCTATGCGGAGCTGAAGATCAGAGGGCAACATATACAATCCTAAACCAATTACATAATCTACTTTTGATGTAGCGTACTTTAATGTGTCTTGATTTCTCTTGATGCTGCAGGTAAATCAATTGCCGAATTAATAGAATCTTCGACATTCGCTAAAAGCTGCTTCTGGGAATCAAAGCTTGTGCCCTCTCCTATAATATTACTGAGTGTCTGTGCCGGTGACCCAAGAACACACCACGCATAAGTGCAAATAGATTTATTAATCTGTTAGACGTATCTAAGATAAATGTACTGTATGCATTTACATGCTTTTGTCTGTTATAAAGTAAAGTACTTGACTTTTGTGACTAAATGACATAAATCCCGGTACGTAAGGCTCTGTGTATAAATTACCCACAGCCTATCTAAATAAAGTTCCCATTCCGTGACTGTTATCTAGTTTTTGTCTAATGTCTGTTTTAAGATCAATTCTGAATTCATTGCACACAGCCTTTGAAACGCTTTCTTGTCAAAGTCATGGTTAAAGGGATTTAACGTTTTTGTCTGTGGGCAACGGAACCTGAAGTTCAGACAACACATATGATACCGGTATCTGCTTCAAAATAACAAACCAAAACAACCAAATTGTAGACTTCGACGATCTTACAATTATTCTAGAGATAACAAAATAAAAATATAATTTAAAATGTTGAACGGACCAATAAATACAAATACACATGGGCCATCTCACATCTGTCTTCAAGCTTTCCTCCAGTATGTAGAGACAGATTTGGCTATCAGTCACCAACTGATAAAGTACATACCCATGCAAAGCTGAGTCAAGAACAGTACTTCTCATTTAGTTCACTTTCCAGCCCAAGGAAAGTCTAAAGGCGCGGACTTTCACTGCATATGACAGCCTGAGTCCACCTACAATTAATTTTGGACTGAACCAAAGAAAGTACTTTCTTTGACTGAACGCAATAACGACGACCAAAACGCACACATCAGCCATGATGGACAGATTTATTCAGTATTTCATGATCAGCTATGTTTTGGGCACTCGTCTCGTTCTTCCAGCTGTATCACGCGAGCTTTTGCTTTGGGACTCAGTGGATATAATATGTTATTGTTCCCACGAGTTATTGCTTTTTTACTTTACAAAAACAAAAATGTAGCTAGGCAGATGTGAATCATACATGTCACAAGCTTGCAGTACGGACGAAGATTTCAGCTGAGTTTCATGACTATTCCTGATTACGCATTGGTCCTGCAGTCACAGAATAATGAGATTTTGCTTTGAGTTGTGGCAGAAATATATTCTGTCCTTCGTTCACAGTTTTATTCAGTATTTTGTGATCAGCTGTTTTGGGCACTCGTTTTTACAGCTGTATCACGCGAGCTTTTGCTTTGAGACTCGGGGGATATGTTATTGTTCCCACGAGTTATTGCTTTTTTACTTTACAAAAACAAAAATGTAGCTAGGTAGATGTGAATCATATATGTCACAAGCTTGCAGTACGGACGAAGATTTCAGCTGAGTTTCATGACTATTCCTGATTACGCATTGGTCCTGCAGTCACAGAATAATGAGATTTTGCTTTGAGTTGTGGCAGAAATATATTCTGTCCTTCGTTCACGAATCATCTGCCTGCATGCTAAATCGAAAATGTAGAGGAGCTAGCAGATTTGATTAGGACACTTGCATGCGGGGCTAATGAAGATTTCAGGTGAGTTTCACAACTATCCGTTTTTGTGTACTGGACAGCCAATTTTGAAGTTGTCATCACGGAGTTTGCACTGAATTGCTCACAGAAATATAGTCTTTTCATTTTTTCATCCACAAGTCATCAGCTTTCATGATTAATTAAAAATGTAAAGGCAGATTTGATTACACCTGCATGCGTTGATAATAATTTCAGCTGAGTTTCATTACCATCCGTGGTTATGCACGGGACATGTGCTCTTCAGGCTGTCGTAGGAGGTTTTGCTGTGAGCGGCAGCAGAGATGTTTAGTTCTTCATCTTGCATGGCGTCCTTCATGCTGTCTACCATATGATTAAAGAACTCGTGCCACGCTCGTTTTACTCTAGTGTTGTAGTTCTTCCCTAGCAGCAGCTTCAGTGCCTCGTCAATTGCTGGGTAAAGTTTCTGAAAACACACAAAAGAGCTAATAATAATAATAATAATAATAATAATAATAATAATAATAATAATAATAATAATAATAATAATAATAATAATAATAATAATAATAATAATTTATTATTATTATTATTATTATTATTATTATTATGGATGCTATATACACGCTTTTCCCTAAATCACGAATCAGGCTCAAAGTGCAGCGATCCGGTCTGTACCAGTATGCACGCTCGCATGTTTTACCCTATCTCATATACAATTTCCCACTAGGGTTGTTTCGGCAGATCTTTTATGCGGATCGGCGGTTGTCCGGTCCTGATTTGGCTCGGAAGAGTCCGCTGGACCTAAAGCAACAATAAATCAATCAATCAATCAATCTCATATACAACGAACACGCAACTATGTAGTACCATAACTCAGACAGGTGGCATAAAGATCGCTATCAGATAGAAGACGAAAAAGAAATCGAGTTTTTATTTTTGAAATGTTCGATTGACTGCATCCAGTACCATTAGTGACGAGAGGGAGGAAACCAGAGTACCCGAAGAAGACCTCGGTGACCTGATTAGTCTCGTCGTTAAGTCACATAAGTCCGCCCCTTACGGGAATCGGCATAGGAAACCGGCGACTAAACTCACTGCACCTCGAAGCCACTCCTTGGTTGGAGGAAATAATTAAAAGTATCCAACAGTGAAAATGCCAGTAAACCAAAATAGCCCGTGTTTAACTAACAAAGAAAAAAAACTCATAAGAAATAAAGAAAATTCAAACACGGTGATATTCGAACGTCAGCTGTAACTTCTATTAAAAAAAAAAAAAAAAAAAAAAAAGCTTAAATGAAAACCTTAATAAATATTATACATTTTTCAATATTAAGTTACAATAAAACTAACATATAATTTTGTTTTCAAATGTAGTTTACACATGTAAATTATTTATTAGAACAAAAAATAATTTTTTATTACAAAAGTGTAACTGTAATTAAGCGTGGTTTCTGCAATGATAAATGTAATTAATATTACTTTGTTAAAGTACTGTTCTCAGTGCTGATAATTCCTTTGTAAAATGCCAAAATGGCCAATAAAAATGTGTGAATAATAAATAAATGTATTTGTAAACAGTCTAAGCTACTTAATATTTTACCTGCAACATATCAGGTTTGACCCCAGCTTTGAAGTGCCGGATGCCGACCATGTGAAGGAAGTGATGGAGCTTGTGGAAATCCCTCAAACACTCCACTGCCAATCCTATGCCGTCCATCACCAGCAGAGCATGTCTGCGGACCTCGGTTTCATTGAGCCGGAACGTCTCTTTCCCGTCCTCCACTACCAAGCGAGGGAACAGCTGCCGCATCTCTTTCTCGCGGGAAAGGAAACTGGAAATCATAGCTATTGTTAAAGGGATCGTCTGCATGTTTTTTTTAATCATTAATGTCATCGTCCTGAACAACATGCATGGTTGCGACCACCATTACTATCATCATCATCATCATCATCATCATCATCATCATCATCATCATCATCATCATCATCATCATCATCATCATCATCATCATCAAGAACTTGAAGTAGAGACATGAAAATCCCCGTGGGGTTACCGGGGGTTTCAGTATATATAGTATTCCCACTTTCTGGAAATTTAGTGCTTTAAATTCCCACTGTCGCTGTCTTTCTCCTTTGTTCTTTCTCATTCCTACTCTGTTCTTTCAATCTACTATACTATCTTCTTCACTAGACCAGTCACCAACCTCTTTTCTTAAAAACTCTTCCGGGACAAAACTCCTCAATTTGTGCGTGATGTCTGTTGGATGAGCTAAAAAATATTGGACGCTTTCTGCCAGGTGGTCACTGGGGCTTCCTATGACGTTATTATTTGGCAATGTAGGCATTTTATATGTATGTGTTTTGTTGATATTTTATAAGAATGTTTATATTCTATTTTGTTTTTGTAAATGGGGGTTCGAAAAATAGAGTATAGCCTCAGTGTCCCCTGCGTGGGATGTCTTTATTGTAAAGTGACCGGCTGGTGGAGTGCCTTCAGTGTTGCCACTGGGGTTGTTTCGTCAGATCTTTTGTGCGGATCGGGGGCGAGTCCTCTTTCGGCGAAGTTGTGGTCTTGATTTTGTGGTCCTGATTCGGCAATACTGGTCCTCATTTGTCTCGGAAGAGTCCGCTGGACCTAAAGCAATAATCATGTAATGTAATGGAAAGGAAAAACAAATCAACGCCTCTCTCCTTCAGATATGTCTGCCTCTGTCTGTCCGTCTCTCTGACTTTTTGGATCATTTTCATGCCCCTGCTTGCGCATTGACGTGGAGACCGCGCTATACAAGACTACGTCATTATCATCATCATCATCGTCGTCGTCGTCGTCATCATCATCTCTATTTTTCTCTCTTCTCGGAATATGCTCTCTCTCTCTTGCTCTCTCTCTCTTTCTCTCTCGTTCCCTCCCCCTCCCTCTCCCCTCTACTCGCGTCCTTTCACTGGAATGAAATATCGGTGTCCTCTCCCGACGGCACAGTGAAATTGTAAATCACCAAAAATCAAGGAAGTGGAAATAAAATGCGCACGCATGGAGAGGGACATGCTTCTCTAGCTGTGGTTCCCTAGTGTCTCGCTAGTTTGTGGACAAGCAAGGGAGTGGATTTTCCTTCAATGTTTTCAATAGCACCATGTTGACACGATCATTAACCAACATGCTGCAGGTGTTTTATTATCTAACAAGATTAATTTAACCTAGCGCCCATGCGTCTTAATCACTGATCTAAAAGAAATTTATTTAGTTTAGTGGTCTCAATGCATAGTACAATAGTATAGTATCTATTTATCTAAACCCTCAGCCTGTAGGGTCGTTGGGGAGACATGAGGGATGTTGTCGCGAAGAGTTTCGCCAACTTAGTTTGTTGTCAGGAGGAGTGAAATGTCCAGCGCTGTCCATGTTTTGACGTCGTTTGTCCAGTTCTTTTTTTTTTTTTTTTGCCTTTCTCTGCACCTTCCTACTTTCACTGTTCATTGCATAACGGATTGTGCAAGGGTGTCGTGCCGCGTGACGTCACCGAACCACGCCAACTTTCTCCACTTCACGACGGCAAGGAGTGGTTCCTGAGTGACGTGGCCAGGTTCCTGACGTACTTGTTGGTCTGGTGTTAGTACATTACATTACATTACATTACATGGCTATTGCTTTAGGTCCAGTCTTGTGTTAGTATAGTATAGTATAGTATAGTATAGTATAGTATAGTATAGTATAGTATAGTATAGTATAGTATAGTATAGTATAGTATAGTATAGTATAGTATAGTATAGTATAGTATAGTATAGTAACAGGCAGACTGTTCCACTGTAAGTAATCCTTTTAGTTTAAAAAAAAAACAACAACAAAACCCCACAAAGAGCCGATATACGTGTTGTAGATTAGATCTACCTGTTGGGATGGTACAGTGGAAAATGGCGTTCAATTTCAATTCAATTCAATCAGTTTATTTACAATCTGTTAACACACAGCGCCCTCTGCCTCCTCGCTCCTGTCTCTCCGTTTTGCGTACAGGTTTTTGTGAGTAATGTGAGAGTAGGCTTTAGCCAGTCAATTGAATCAACAGGTCCTTTTTAGTGTAGAGGCAATATAGGGAGGATTTGGTACACAAAGAACTGTTCTTTTGTTGCTGTTGTTGTTGTTGTTGTTATTGTTGTTGTTAAAGAAATTCGATTTATGTGAAATAATCTGCTGCCAGATTCGTTATTCCGCGTTCCGACGGCAAAGCGTTACGATTTAACCAGATGCGCGTTTTCTATGTATGTGTTTTATTGATATTGTATAATGATGTTTGTATTCTATTTTGTTTTTGTAAACGGGGGTTCGATAAATTAGAGTAAAGCCTCAGCGTCCCCTGCGTGGGATGCCTTTATTGTAAAGTGACCGGCTGGTAGATTGCATTCAGTGCTACCACTAGGGTTGTTCCGGCAGATCGTTTATGCGATCAGGGGTGAGTCCTCTTTCACTTATCTGGTCCTGATTTGGCTCGGAAGAGTCCTCTGGACCTAAAGCAATAACCATGTAATGTAATGTAATGTAACCAGATGCGCATTAACTCCGATAGCATAAGGGTAGCTATTCTTTCCGAGGATCCATGTTTCTTAGTTAATGCTACTGTAGACTTAACCCAGGAGTAGCCATACCAGGAATGTAGAGTATACAAGTACAAAGGTCCTAGACATGCCCTTCTATCATTAACCTGCATGTTACCATTGGATGGGAACAGGTCAGCACTTGGTAAATACAACCAATGAATGACACTAAGCGTGAAACAGCGCATAACACACACAGTCCACTTAGTTGTGCATGGGTACCTGGTTCTGCTTAGAACCGGGGAGGGTACGGCAGCGAGAATGAGGAGCCAGGCACGGCCCTCACGAAGCGGGTCTAGAGAAAAGGGGAGATCAATAACGCCTCTTTTCCATACGACGGAAAGGTTACGGAAACACCTTTGCCTTTTAACAATGTAGAACCTGGCTTCACCACCATCACCATCACCACCACTCCCATCCCTCCCTCTCCCTACCCCCCCTCCTCCCCCTCCCATTCACTTTGATAGACCTACATCCAAGCCATCATTAACCTGCATGTAAAACTATCTGCATCCATCAGCTAACTGGATTTTTCTCTGGCATGATCCTATTAACGGGGCTATCCCTGACGGAAAACGGTGGAAAAAATTATGCTTGTGGTGCTGCAGGTTCGTCCGGTAATTAACTACCAAAATGCGACAACCGAATTCACTTTGTCGTTTACCGCGGTCGCCTCCCTTTATGGACAAGGTGGTCATAATTATCATCCACTCTATCCTGTTCACGTTTTGATGTTACCCGACGGAAAGCTGTCCGATATTTGAATATAATCAGCCTGCATTTAATCTTTAATATGGTAATGATGATGTTGATGATCTTCATGTGCATTATCATCATCGTCGTCGACGTTCTCCTCCTCATTATCATCATAAAAATACCACCACCACCAACAACAACAGCAACATTACTAACAACAACATCATCCGCGGTAAATAACGGCGATGCAATGGCTAGCATGCAATACTACTCTGCAGCTTCCAGCCAGCCGATCAATTTCTCTGCGGTTTTTTTTTTCTTCTGTACACAAGGTCAGGTTCAAGGTTGACCTCAACTCGATCATCACCCAGGCGACAGTTTGTCCAATAAGAAAATGGAATGGGGATACATAAGGACTATTTTCTACCATGAATGACCTCCTGGGGAACACCTACATTTACCATCTTCCAAGAAACTTGAACTTTACCTTCATCCTTTTCAAACTTCTTTACCTAAAAAATCGAAGCTATATTCGCAAAACTCTTGATGACACGCCTTGTCAACCATGTCTTACTGATCCGTATTTCACCGGCACGCCACTTTTCTCCTTTCATACTGTCTCAAAAACGGAAGTGGCTGAAATTCTCGGCACCATGTCGTTTAAGACATGCGAGCTTGATCCCATCCGTAACTCACTTTTCAAAGATTGTATCACTGACCTCCTTCCAGCCATCACCAACATAGTCAACTCTTCCTTGCAATCTAGTTCTGTTCCCTCCTGTTTCAAGTCTGCAATCTTGCGGCCACTACTAGAAAAATCAAACCTTGAACCAGAAGACTTGAAGAACTACCGCCCTGTCCCTAATCTTCCTTTCCTATCCAAACTCATGGAGAAGGTTGTCCTGAAACAGCTCAACCATCATCTCTCTTCCAGTCTGCCTACCGTCTTGACCGCTATACTGAATCAGTTCTTCTTCACATCGTGAGCGACCTCCTCTCTGCCACTGACTCTGGTATCTCGGTCTATCAGCCGCTTTTGACACTATCGATCACTCCATCCTCCTTCAGCGCCTTGAGAGTACTTTTGGAAAAAAAGATAGTGCCCTATGCTGGTTCCATTCTTACCTTTCTGATCGTTTCCACTCTGCACCAGCAACCACCTTTCTGAACCGTCCAGACTTGTCTTCGGTGTTCCTCAGGGGTCAGTTCTAGGCCCTATTCTGTTCACCCTTTACACATCTCCTCTGTCCCACTCACATCATTCAAAACCATGATACTTTCTACCATTTTTGCACAGACGATACACAGCCCACAAAGTAAACAGTGACACTCCTCAAAACCTTCCATCTATTCTGACCAAAACTTCTGAAAGCTTTGAAACATTTATCACTGGATGACTACTAACATGCTCCAGCTCAATGCTAACAAAACTGAAGTTATGTGCAAGGTTACCAAATACAACCGGGCCTTGTGTGTGTCACTCTTGGCCAAACCACTATTCCTGTCATATTCTGTCAAAAAACTTGGTGTCATCCTTGACAACACCTTCTTCAAGTCAGAATCCATCCACAAAACTGTCAAACATGCAACTTTCAGCTCCGTAGAATAGGTCTTGCCTGCAAGCATCTGACTACTGACGCTACAGCCAAACTCTTTTCCTTTTTTCTTCTGTCACGCATAGATTACTGTAACTCTCTTCTGGCTGTACTTCCTTCCCCTTCTGTTCATCTGCTACAAAGTGTACAGAACTCTGCTGCTCGTCTGGTTCTCAAAAAGAAAACAAATCTGATCATATCACACCCCTCCTACATTCTCTCCACTGGCTTCCTATATTTCAGAGGATTACATACAAAATCTGTACTTTGTTACAAGTGCGTCCATGGATTAGCCCCTTCCTACCTCACCAAGAGCATTCACTTCTACAATCCACCTAGAAATCTTCGTTCTTCCTCTGACACCCTCGAGCTACAAATACCTCGCAACAAACTGTCCTCTGCAGGCTGTCGATCCTTCTCAGTGCTTGGTCCGTCAACTTGGAACTCTCTTCCTCTCTCTCTTCGCAGCTCTCCGAACATAGCCACTTTCATGTCCAACTTGAAAACCCATTTCTTCCTTTAAAATGTCTGATCTTGTCTCCCATCACCAGCATCATTCCTTCTTTTGTGATTCAGACCACCACCGTCACACCGCACACCCTCAGCCCCCTCACTCCTTAGCAGCACTCCCCCTCCCTCTCTCCGTCGTCTTTTATATTTTACTTGTAAATATTCTTTTTCATGCTTGTATTATGTCTTTGCATAATTTATTATTAGTGTCTTGTTTTTGTTTCACTTCTTTCCGTATGTATTTCTATGTTAACGTTAGGTATAAATGAGTGAGAACTGTGCTTTGAACTGATGTCATCAAGAAAAAGCGCTATATAAATACCAGTAGTAGTAGTAGTAGTAGTAGTAGTAGTAGTAGTAGTAGTAGTAGTAGTAGTAGTAGTAGTAGTAGTAGTAGTAGTAGTAGTAGTAGTAGTAGTAGTAGTAGTAGTAGTAGTAGTAGTAGTAGTAGTAGTAGTAGTAGTAGTAGTATAGATACTGAATTATTTTTTAAGCTGTGTATAGTAATGCTATATTTGTGCATTGGAAACCGGCGATTTACCCAAAGCCCCACTATATATACCGCTGGCCACCCCGGTAGGAACAGCCGACCTTAGTTACACCTTACCTGTTTCAGGCGTTGGAAACAGACTCTGGTACCCATGCAGTTTGAACGCTCGTCGCGTGAATGCTGGCCAGCCAATAATAATACATTGTTTACTCCAGCACATTCAGTCAACACAGGTACAAGGCCACGTTGAAGCCGGGTCGTAAAAAACCCACCAAAAAACAGGCCTATGATGACTTGCTGTTGGGGAACACCACGACGTTGTTATGGCTGGCACGGCTTATTGGTTTGTCCAAACATGACCTTGCTCCATTATACCATACTAATGCTCACTTTGTCACGTTTCCATTGCAATCACGTATCCACATTTATTCACTCAGCCAATAATAATAATAATAATAATAATAATAATAATAATAATAATAATAATAATAATAAATCCAGTCATTTCAATCCCAGTCAATAAACTGGTCTCTCATCTTTGATAATAGATCTACTAAGCAGACCACTCCCAACCTTTCTCATCTCGCACATTCATATACCATTCTATCTCCCTTCTTCTTCCCTACCCACCCACCCACCCCCCTCTCTTCCCCCACCACCTGCCTCCAATTCCCTCCACACACACACCTACCCACACACGCACACACACACACACACACACCCGCACACACAGGTCCACACACACACACACACACGTGTGTGTAGAAACGACGTTCTGAAGACTGTTGTTAAAAAAACAGAGATTATTTTGACACACGGGGGTGTACGTCCTAGTAGCTCAGTTGACAGTTAGCTGATTTCCTATGCCGAAAGTCGCGGGTTCGAACCCCGCAGGGTACGACCTTATGTGCCTCAGGTACGAGACTTTCAGGTCACAAAGGGTTTTCTCCGGAGACTCCGGTTTCCTCCTTCCATTCAATAATAATATAGGATGCAGTCTGTCCAAAATTTTAAAATTAGAACTTCGATTTCCCGTTCGGTCTTCTAATAACGACTTGTCTTTACACCGCATGTTTGAGTGATGAATAAGTGTTTGTTGTGTATGTGTTACACGGTATTTATCAATAACTGATTCAGCCCCGATGCTTGTATCTTGCTTGATATGTGTAACTCGAATTCGTTTATTCACGCAGCCTGTTCACTCAGCAACAAGGCAGGAGTCGTCGTATAAAGTTTCCCAACTTATTCAGCAAACATCAACAACTGCATAAGATCTCGTTTTTCCAAAATCACTACAACAATCATCCTACAAGGAAGGAAAAACCAAGCTTAACGTCCTATTGCGTTAGCGTTAAGGACGAATTAACACGTCGCCACCTTGACAACAATGATGTTCGTCATCATATCAAAAAGGGAACGTACCCATCTCATCCTACAAGCAGACAGTGCATTACTTATATAGCCTCTCTTCAATGAGAACAAATTCGAACATTCCAGTTAGTTCATTATTCATTGCTTACAGGGTCCAGCGGACTGCAAAGAGCAGAATCCAGGACCACAAAATCAAGACCACAACTTCGCTGACAGAGGACTCACCCCTGATCCGCATAAAAGATCTGCCGAAACAACCCTAGTGATAACACTGAAGGCACTCCACCAGCCGGTCACTTTACAATAAAGACATCCCACGCATGGGACGCTGAGACTATACTCTGATTTATCGAACCCCCGTTTACAAAAACAAAATAAAATACAAACATCATTATAAAATATCAACAAAACACTTACATATAAAATGCCTACAATGCCAAATAATAACATCACAGGAAGCTTAAGTGACCATTTGGCAGAAAGCGTCCAATATTCCCAAGCTGATCCAACTGACCGGGAGTGAGGGGAGGGGGGGTCGAGGGAGGAGGGAAGGGGGGGGGCAGCATGACGCAATAACAGCCAATCAAATTAAAGCTCGTCGCAGGAACTATGCACTGTCTTACGTCACATAATGTTTACGAATCTACATGTTTCGACCAGCTTTTACCCCCGAAATATCTGGAAGCTTCGATCGATAATAAATAAGTTAATTCCAGAAAATTCGCAACAATATCGACCGACGAAAATTATCAACATTATACAAAGCTTCTTCTAGCAACAGCTCAAAATCAAATGAAAGGTATTTATTGCATGCTTTGCAAAACAAAATGAAAGGATCAATCGTGCGCCTCTCAATCGTAACAGTATATGTAGGAGAGTCTGTAACATGTGAACGCGTTTGAGTCTGGTTTAGGAATAAGGCGCCTATAAAAAAGAAAAAGAAAGAAAGATATTTCTCTTATATAGCGCACTTACAAGCTCAGAGAGCTTCTCAAGGCGCTGGCCCGTAATTTCAAGCAATCACAAAATAGTTTGCTGAAGTCAAGATTCGAACCCACGTTGCCCAAGACGCACTCACACAAGTCGTGCGCTCTGACCAGTGTAACTTCGAGTATTAGTATTAGTATTATTACATACATTTTGTACAAGCGTTCGTCAATAAAATCTGTGTCTTTATTGCATCCGATAGCTTTTCCCAAATGAGTCCTAAAATTCCACTCCAATACAATAAGTCCTTGGGTTACGCCGGTCTCGACTTACGTTGTTTCGTGGTTACGACGCTCTTCCCCATAAAAAATATAATAAATAATAGTAGGCCTACGCGTCGTTCCGTCTTACGCGGTTTAGCGTCGTAAGCGACGTAAACAAACGGGAGCTAGTTTCTGGCGAGCGGCGGAAGAATACGCTTTGTTGTGGTTATACGGCGGGGAAGACGGCGTCGCTTCCTACGCTGGCGTCGCTTCATACGCTCAGTCACTGTACATACGCCATTTTGGTTGTTTACGCCGTCTATCTCTCTCACGTGTTTTATCGTTTTTTGCCCTTGGTTATGGCTTGGTTAAAGTAAATATTATTTTTTTTAAAAAGAGAACAATATATATTTACTTTAATTCATGTGGTAAAGAATTGTTCTCTTTTTTTTTAATTAATATTTACTTTAATTCATGTGGTAAGGAATTGTTTTCTCTTCTTTTTAATACGTTTTCTTAATGTCATTAACAATTACAGTACAGTATATAGCACTGTACGTACAGTACAGGTATTTTTCTTTATGTTCCGACTTACGATGAAATCGGGTTACGACGCGTCCAACGAACGGATCAACGTCGTAACTCGAGGACCCCCTGTACTCCATTTCAGGGTGTTGCCTCAGGTTGCGTATTGGAATAAAAACGGTCTATGGGTGCGTTTGCTTTCTGTTTGACTTTAATGTCTTTTTCACCGAAATAATAAAACAAAAAAATTGAATTGTAGTTATACATCAAGTTATCATACTGACCAATTGGAGAACCAATAAACGTTTTTGCTAGACTAATGCATACAACAAAACTAATATTGTCCAAAGCTGTCTTAGTGTTAGGTAGAATATCACGCAATTGATTGCATTAAAATAAAACATGTTTCAAAGAAAACATTTCATTACATACACATTTGATATTTTTACAATATTTAGTTCTTATAGAATTTGCATATATTCTATAAACCATCGTCACTCCATTATGTTGCTCAAATAGGAGATTAAAATGACATTTCTTTTTAACTTCCTTTTCAGTTATAACTTGCATCTCTTTAACTGACAATGATATATTTAACTTTACTACATTACTGTTTTCGGCACCATGTATTGCAGCTCGATCAGCCCAGTCATTAAAGACAAAACCACAATGAGGAGGAACCCAACAAAAGTTAACATGTGTACCATTAATTATAATACTATGAATCAAGTACTTAATTTCAAAACTTATTTCTTTTCGGTCTTTACTGTTATTAGAATCTAATGCCTCTAAAACTGATTTTGAGTCTAAACATATAACTACACTATAAAACTTTAATGGTATATTTATTATTCTATTTAAAGCCATAAGTCTTGCTATCAATTCTGCAGTAAAATTTGAATATCCTTTTCCTAACTAAAATGATTCTGTAATTTTAAATTCAGGAATAACAAAACCTGCTCCAGCATTACCATTTTCAAGGACCAATCCGTTAGTGTATATTTGAAGTTGTGTCGAAAATGTATCATATAAATTATAACGAACATCAATTATCATTAAATCTGAGTTCTTATTCTTCATTTCATTTTTAAAATTAATGTCATAGTTAGCTTTTCTTTTCTGGTCCTTGATGTGAGTGATTGTAACTAACTGATCTACTGTCGATCTGCCTTTTTGAAATCCTACTTGGTTATTTGGGATGACATTATGATTACAAAAAAAAATTTAATCTTTCCAATATAATCTTCTCCATTAATTTACTTACATGAGATGTTAAGGATATAGATCTTTCTGGTCTTTTTGCTTTCTGTTTCTGCGGGCCACGCCGCCACCTGACTGGGATAAACCACAATCCAGTGCGAAGCGGGTCATCAAAATGGACAACGTTTCCTGTCTACAAAGAGATAAAAAGCTACCCCCAGGACAGCTGCATCTTAGTTGCACTCTCCTGAAGAAACCTTGCCCAGCTTTGAGGGAAACAGTTTAGCTTGGGCCAACCCCGGGTAAGTCCGGTTCATCACCCGATAAGGTTCAGCGCCCGAGGTTTCTTGATTGATTGCGCATCGACCGGGCAAGCTGCGGTGGTGAAACAAGTGCCCTGCATGTATGGGAATAATGTTACTAAATGGTCTTGTCGAAATGAAAACTTAATGCTTTATGGCTCACAAATTGTATGGCGGCTTGTCATTTCTGTTGCTAAATAAGAGTATCATTACACCAGACGAAGCTTCACATGTACAATGCCTACACCTATAATTATTGAAACACTTGATAATTTCATTATAGAATGGTGTTTAATCCACATTATCGTGGTGAAAGATTTCCGCTAAGCACATTTGGAAGTATGTCTAACTGGTTTTTAAACGTATTGATGCTTTCGTGTATTCTTGAGTGAAACAGGTAGATTAATCCATTCTTCTTCTTCTTCTTCTTCTTCTTCTTCTTCTTCTTCTTAGTAGTAGTAGTAGTAGTAGTAGTAGTAGTAGTAGTAGTAGTAGTAGTAGTAGTAGTAGTAGTAGTAGTAGTAGTAGTAATAGTGGTAGTAGTAGTATTAGTACCATCATTATCTTGGGTTACAAAAAGCCATTTTATTTAAGTGAAATCAGATCAAATAGCCTAGCTGTGCTGTCGAAAGCGCGGAAGGCGCACCGCAGTACCACGCAGAATAAGGGATATGTATGACGGCCTACTAGAGCCAAAACCGAGAGTAATCAGTATCACGAGATTATTGAAATTAACACGTGTTCTGTGTAATTTACACAGATACCGGTAATCCACAGTGTTAATTAATAATTATCCGTATTTGCCACGCCTTTCTAGCGCAAAAACCTAATAATTACAACTATTATGGTATAATTATAAATATCATAGGATAATTACAATTTTCAAGGGATAATTACAATTATCAAGGGATAATTACAATTATCATTTTTAAAAAATTACAAAATTATCTTCGCTTGATCATGTTTAATTTTAAGTTTTGGCTTTAGCAATCCGCAATTTTCACTTTATAATTACAATTTTTACGTGTCAATTGTAAATATATCATTGATATTTGTAATTATCCCATAATACATGTATTTGTAATTATAAGGATTTGGTGCTAATAGGCCATCATATATGCGAATTACACAGAACACCTGTTAATTACCATTGTCACTGATACCCGTAAATGCAAGTTTTGGCGCTAGTAAGCCGTATTAGCCAGAATTAAGCATGATCACGTAAAAAATTATAATCGTCAATTAAAAATTGAAATTATTATATGACAAATACAATTTTCGGTTTTGACGCATTTCCAGGCGGATTGCTAGAGCCAAAACTGAAAATTAAACAATATCACGCGAAGATTTTGTTATTTTTCAATGATAATTGTAATTATCCCTTGATAATTGTAATTATTCTATGATATTTGTAATTATTTCATGATATTTGTAATTATCTCATGATATTTGTAATTATCATGTTTTGGTGCTAGTAGGCCGTCATAGATATGCGGTAAAGCTGTGGATATGAGGTAGGCCTACTTTTATACAATATACAATGCAACGCATCTTCATTACCTCAAAAGAAATTACTACAGGCACAGGGTCACAGTTTAAAACTATACATATTAAGAATACACAAAATATATCGATTTCACAGGCACCTTATAAACATCATCCAACACATCTCAATCGCAATGATGAGAATATCAAACTTAATAGTACTAGTACCCCTCCCCTGCCTGTTCCCCTCCACACACACGCACACAAATGCGCGCGCACACACACACACACACACACCCACACACCCACACCCACACACGCATATTTACAATACATCACACTTGAGTTTATTTAAGAATGTAGGAATCGGAAAGTGATTTTTTGACGGAAAAGGGTTAGGGCAAGGGCTAGGGCTAGGTCTACAACTAACCCTTACCCGAACCCTTGTCTAAAAAGTTGACCTAGTTCGTCTCCTATAGGCGACGAAATAGGTCGAATTTTCTTCAAAATTTCTCCGAAAATTGACTGTACTTTCTCCGTCCTGGATAGAGCACTCCTGTGTACTTAAAACACTCTCATGCACTACAACTGCACTCCCAGGCACTAAAAGAGCACTCCCGCGCACTTAGAAAAAAAGTGGGGTCCTGGAAAAAAGTGGGTTCCAAGCAAATAAACCCATTTGTTACTAAGAAAGACAAGGTCTGCTACCCATTTGTGCGTTTATTCACTTGCACACACAAACACACCCACCCACCCACACACACACACACACACACACACACACACACCCACACACACACACACACACACACACTGCAGTTGAACAAGCCAAGCAGTAGGTTACATGTTACAAGGTATCACGGCACAGGAATCAACTGGCTGAAGGTATAACTGATAACTGAACCAGAAAGTTATCACAGGGAAATAGAGCAACACAATCTGGATTACTGGAAAACTGTATATAATAGCCAAATTTAGACAGACGTTACTTCCCCTTCGTCCCCTGTCCCACTACCTCCCCCCCCCTCCCTCTCCTCACCTCCTGCAATGGATAAAGTAATTGGGAGTGGTGGAAACCAATGTTACATTTAGAATGCAGGATAACTGCGAGGATGAAGCAATTCCAGGGCGAACATTGAATAAAAAGCAATGGATGAGAAAGTTTAGGGAAAAAATACCTGATATTGCTCTCTGGGGGAAACATTCCATTTTCACAGTTGATTCATGTTTCTCAATCAACCTAACTGGCCTTGTCGATCATTGACAAATGCACAGGGCTTGGTTTCATATAGTAATAAAGTCCTTCTAATAATGGAATGTGGAATTTTTAGCATTAGTCGCTGGAGGGAAAGAAAGGGAATTATTAACAATTAACTCGTCCGCCCTTTTAATTTGTAGCTGTAAAATTAATCCCATCCGCTTCATGTTGACCGCATTTTCTGTTTTATTGTAATACTCAGTTTGCTTTCTTTCTTGAACTTTCATCTCTCTTATTTGAAAACCGGTCACCTGTTTCAAAGGACCCAATTGGAAGGCTGTGTTTACTTTCGGCAAAAACGGGTTTACCTTAAAATTCGCATTGTTATTACATTAAATGATTAAACAATGATAAAGTGGGCTTTCATTGCTCAAACCAACCGCTGAAATTAAAACTTGTGGAATATATATATATAGGGATATATGATCATTCGCCCGTAAACCTTTTTTTTTTACCTGTGACATCTAAGCCCACTGAAGAAGTTTTCTCCAAAGGTCAGGTTTTATCCACTTTTATCAATAGGGCTGAACGGTTTTACCGATACGTAACTCACTGTATTCAGGTTCGGAAACGCGACGGTACGGTATACCTGTGCGGGTGTCCAAGGTCCGGTTTACTGGGAAATCTCGACAACATATAACGCGACAGTGAGCGACATCTTGTCCGCCCAGAGAGCGAGCCTAAAGCCCAAACGCGTGGATAGGCAGCTGTTCTTGAAGAACTTTGGAACTTCGAAACTTTGTCCTTTTATTAAACAAACAATACAACAGTCCATATTAAACTAGGCTCCTAGCCCAGAAGAAGAACTTATAAGAACAGCAGCTTATCCAAGTGTTTGAGCATGGTACCAGTCGCCAATCCTTCTGATCTCTTAAAGTTCTTAAAGACCTTTCCCGTTGAATGTTTTTGTTTTATTTTGATTTTGTGGTTTAAAGTTTGCTGATGTTCTAAACAGTGATTTATCATAATTTGTTTTGAAGGCGTTCAAGCAATAATAATGCTTCAGTTTCTATGGAAATGTGGTTCTTTGAAACTGTTTGGAAGTGTATGACAATCTATCATTTGCGTCGGTCACTACTGTCAGTGCCATATCCCATTTAATTGTAACACTTAAAATCGCGGTATACCGGTACGAAATACCGATACGACCTAAAAATACCGCGGTAATACGGTTACGACTTTGACCCACGGTACCCAGCTCTATTTATCAAGCCACATCACAGCTTTTTCAAGGTATTTTTGGGTTTTAATTTTTCCTTTTGGGTTCTGATAGGGAGTTATTTCCCCTGTTTTAACGGTACAGCCTTAGACCCTATTTGTGAGTGAACCACTCAGCTTGAAGTGTGCGCCTTTGGTGCCTGCGCTAGGGCAGGTCCTATTTTATCAGTCCAAAACCAAAAACCTTATGAGCAATTGTTTTTACGGGTGCTGTCTCTTTCCGGCTTTGATAGATGCCATTTTTAGCTCCACAATGTTGGCTAGTCCTTGCTATTAAAGGTACGATAACTACGGAATTTATTCGTTTAAAAATAGATATAGATATTCGAACGAGGTTTTGTGTGTGTGTTTATGCTGTGAGCTTATATTTTTCAGTGGGGAACCCACATTGTGAATGATAAAATGATTGGGCGTGGTCACAGTGGGCTCCTTTAAAGACAACAAGACAACAGATAAATTGTTCAAACTCAATGCTGGGGGATAAATGAAATTCTATTCGAATTCTATGGCTGCGGTGGGGAGACGTGCGTTCTGACACCAATAGCGAAAATCGCCCGAAGAAAAACATAGCCGTTATCTAGAAACGGACCCCCTCCCTTCCCTCCACCCCCCCCCCCGTTCCCTCCCTCCCACCCCACCCCCAAAAAAAATCCTCCTTATCTAAATTGCAATAACAGCCTATAACATCCCCCATCAGCGTCCGCAACAACAACTACAGCATTGCAATTATCGTATCTCCGATGCCCGTGCAACAGTTTGGTGGTTCACGGGGTCATCCTGCAATATTGGCTTGTATAATGTCAGCAGTGGAAGTTGCGGTCCGTGTAACCAATGATCAGACACGCCTAATGATGGTCCGAAATTAAAGGAAGACAACAGATTTGCGTATAAACCAGATTAATAATAAATAGTTGCCTCGGTTACTGACGTTAACATGACAGCATCTTTCTTGAACAATCCCAGCTACATTACATTATTGCTTTAGGTCCAGCGGACTCTTCCGAGCCAAATCAGGACCGGACAACCCCCAATCCGCATAAAAAATCTGCTGAAACAACCCTAGTGGTAAAACCGAAAGCTCTCCACCAGCCAGTCACTTTACAATAAAGACATCCCACGCAGGGGACGGCTGAGGCTTCACCCCAACTTATCGAACCCCCGTTTACAAAAGCAAAATAGAATACAAACATCATTATAAATTCTCAACAAAACACATACATATAAAATGCCTACATTGCTAAATAATAACATCATAGGAAGCCCTAGTGAACACCTGGCAGAAAGCGTCCAATATTCCCAAGCTGATCCAACAGACCTCATACACAAATAAGGAGTCTTGTCCCGGAAGAGTTTTCAAGAAAAAAGTTAGGAGACTGGTCTAGCGAAGAAGACGATAGTATAGCAGATTGATAGATTCCCAGCTGAGAGATCGATTTGGCGTGTGCTGCAAAACCAAGATGGAGCGAAGGCAGCTGTGGGTAGGTTTGGGAGTCGATGACATGAGCTACTTGCAACATATGTGGGTAACATTGGAAAAAGGCACCTGAAAGGCGGCGCCATCAGAACATATAACCCACCAATCCCTTGTCTACTTTCAGCCTACATCTAATCCCACTCACAAAGCCGTGACATGACCGCCAGACTAAGTAACATGACTGGTCATCGTCGTCGTCGTCATCATCATCATCGTCGTCATCATCATCATTATCAATATCATCATCAACATCATCATCATATTCTTCTTCTTCTTCAGCAGCAGCAGTCAGAAGCAGCAGTAGAAGTAGCAGCATCCGAATCCACTTCAACGTCGTCCTTATCTTTATCGCTACCCTCCTCCACCACATCAAGTTTATCATCATCATCGGCCACACCAACGTCTTTAGTGGTCAGTGCCGTCATTAGTTATGGGTGTAGCGTAAATAGAGAGAGAGAGAGAGAGAGAGAGAGAGAGAGAGAGAGAGAGAGAGAGAGAGAGAGAGAGAGAGAGAGAGAGAGAGAGAGAGAGAGAGAGAGAGAGAGAGAGAGATGACCTGTCTGCCTGTATACTGACCTATTGTAGACAAAGACTCCAAACTTTTCTTTGTGATCTGCGATATTGGCCCACGTCTTTTGCACGATGTCCACGTGTGTCTGAGGCATCAACGATCGATTTGGAGACACTTTTGTCATGTTGCTGTGGAGACAACCCATGTTTTGGAAGGTCAAGGTCGGAGCAATGTCACTTTATGTAGTTGTGGTTCTAGCATGGTCACTTCAACAGTACTAAATGTGATTTCCACTTTGGCAAATCCCTTCTTGTTTAATTCGCTATTTAAATGACGAACTAAGAAGTTCGCAGGTGATTAAAAAAAAAAATCAAGGTCAAGGTAAGCTTTTCCCTTCTTGAGAAGAAGTCATTTTCGCTTTTACTTCAAGTGTGCGGCCCACCTCCACCTCTGCACTTTCTAACTGAAAATAAAATTTAGTTTATAGACCGAATCGCTCTAAAAGTGTTCCTGAGTGGCACATTATATAAATTAAAATTTTCATCATGACGTAACGACGTCGTACTGCGTCATCCTTTGGGAGTACGTAGAAATGACGGCAGTCAACATCATTAGAGCGCGCCAAGCTAGTGTGAACCTGAAAAAAATGCAGAAGTAAAGATTAGGAGCTAAGACGATAATAAGAAGAACGAAAATATTATAATGCTATTAATTTATGTCCGTTCATTCTCTTCCGTATTTAAATCTTTCTCAACCCCCACCCCCTCGCCCCTCTTCTAAGTCCCCCAAATATTTCAATATCCTCTTCCCATATTCTCTCTTTTTACCCTCCATTATTCCCGTTCACATTGCCACCTTATTAATGTAATCATTTAAAAAATTTAATTTCATATTAGGAGCATCGTTTTGCGCATTCATAATAATTGTATTACTACGCAAAGATAAGGAATAACATTTTAACTCCAAAGTTTGATATTTAGTGTTAGGATTACAGTTAGTTAGAATTTGGATTAGGGTTAGCGTTAGGGCTAGTGTTAGGGTTAACCGTAACCCTAAGCCCGCTAAACATGGAGTCTGAGTACCGTCCCATGTAAACTCCAAAAGGACAAAAGGGTGGGGATGGAAAATAATAGTAAACATAACATAAAACATTGAGAAGCAATGGTAGATCGTCCTTATGTAGCGCTTTTCTAGCTCAAGACCTGCTCAAGGCGCTGGCCCACTTAAGCCGCCCACAGGCTTTGGGCGCATTATGAAGGAGCAGGGGCCTAGTGCTTGCTGGGGATATTGGTTTAGCCGGCATTCACCCGTCTAGCACATGAGCTCTTTAAAGTCCGACTCCGTACGATGGAATGCATGGGTGCAGACTTGACCTCGGTTTATACTCTCATCCGAAGGAGTAATAATAAAGATATTCCTCAATGGCTAATAGTAATTTAACAGTTCTACAATTTGTCCCCAGTCACTCAATGTTGTTTCCACAAAGTCTAATTTTAAAACAACAACAACAGCATAAAATCTGGTTCTGGGACAAGATAGTATGGAATTCCCTTTGTAAAATATTTATTTGCAATTTTATTTTCGGTGCGTTTTATTTTTTTTATTTTATTTAATTTTTTTAACCACTTTTAGCTAAATGATCTTTATATAGAAGCATATTTTCTAAATAATCATTTGTTTACAAACAATGTAAGATTTTTTTAAATAATATATTTTTGCTGTAAATAACTTACTATTTACCTAGTCAACACATTGTTTACGTAAATAAATCATGATATAGGTAAATGGGGCATTGTTGCTAAATAAGGAATTATTGTCATATACAATGCGTAATTTAACAGAATGCGTGAAATAATGTGATATTTAGAAATGTTTCTAAATAATGAATTGTTCCTATATAATGCATTATTTCGCAGAATTTGCTAAATAATTTATTATTTAGAAGATGCTGCTAAACAATGTATTATTCACGTAAACAATTCATTGGTTAGGCAGTTCAATTTTTATTATTTAGGGGATCCCAGGATTCGCTTAAAAACTTGGTTTTTATAATTTGACAGCTTGGTATAATTACAGCCAAGGTCTTTCCAAAGATTGTGTATTTAAAATGTGTGCTAATTATTTATTTTTCAACTTAAGTCACTCCACAATTTCAAAGATTAAACATCTGTAACCTCCAAACACAAACGAGGTCAGTTTTATGCGGAAGTGTTCAAGGTTTTCAGTATCTCAGTAAGAAGAAATAAGTAACTCGGAAGTCGTAGGGGCACCACAGATGATCGTTTAACCAGCGTACTCCATCTTTCCCTGTCCTCAGCAACCCTGATTGTTTCGCTCAGTGTCAAACCAGCCCATTCTCGAATGTTGTCTTCCCACCTCTTTTTCGGTCTCCCTCTTCATCTACCTACTTGTAATGTACCTTGCAGGATGGTCTTTGCAAGACTGATAATCTGGTGACGTGGCCATACCATTGAAGTTTACGTTTTTTCACCATTGTGAGCAGGTTATCGTGTTGTCCAATGGCTTGTGTGAGGTCTGTCGGACTTCGTCGTTGGTGATGTGCTAGGTATAGGAAATGCCCAGAAGTCTTCTGTAGCACCTCATCTTCATGCTTTGTATTCTTCGTTGGAGATCTGTTGTGAGGGTCCATGTTTCGCAAGAATATAGGAAGATGGAGATGACAAGGGAGCGCAGCAGCCTTACCTTGGAATGTAGACTGATGGTCCTGTCTTTTAAACTTGGCTTCAACCTCGCCAGGGCAGCAGTTGTTTGTGCGATCCTGGAGAGGACTTCCTGTCGGACCCATTGTCTGATACAATGGCTCCTAAATATTTGAAGCTATGCACTGTGTTGAGGGATTGGCCTTGGACTTTGATGTCCGTGTTGATGCCATTGGTGTTGTTGATCATCATTTTGGTCTTCTCTGCACTTATTTCCATTCCATAGGCTCAGGAGGTGGTGTCAAGCCTCTGTACCAGCTGTTCAAGTTCTTGTTCCTCTCCAGCCAATCCATCAATGTCATCCGCAAAACGGAGGTTGGAGATTGCTCTTCCCCCTATGCTGACTGTGCCTTCGTGGTCTGCAAGGGCATCTGACATGATGCGCTCTAGGAAGATGTTGAAGAGTGTTGGAGAGAGTAGGCATCCCTGACGCACACCGATTGTTGTTCTGAACCAGTTTCCGATGGCGCTGTTGTGGAGGACTGCACTGGTAGCCTTGTCATACAGCCTTTTGATGACTTCAATAATTTTAGTAATAAGTATGCTTTTAAAAAAAAAAAGTTATTTATTTACCTCCAAAAAATACAGATTACGTGTAAAAGAAATGGCAGGAGTATTGAATTGTTAAAAAACTGGAATCAACGCTTTTGCTTTTTTTGTTTTTTTCACAAGATCGTGGTTAACTTGCGATTTCTCTATGTTTATTTACTCTGAAGGCAATCCCGCTACTGCAGAAATAATGATGGATCCCTCTATTCCGGAACCGTCCATTGCAGTTTCGTATATTAATTCTGTTGCGAACATATTTAAAAAAAAATAGAGTGAAATAAACCAGTTGCCTCATTCTAATGCCAAAACAGCGTAAAATCGCGATTTAAAAATTTTCTTTAATCCCTACACACACTCTCACAGTAATACGACTTGTATCTACGAATCCCCTAAATAACGAAAATTGCAGTCCTTAAACAATGAATTGTTTAGGTAAATAATGCATTATTTAGCAACATCTTCTAAATAATACATTATTTAGCAAATTCTGTTAAATATTGCATTATATAGGTAAACAAATAATTAGTTAGACACATTTCTAAATAATATATTATTTCACACAATCTGTTAAATACATTATATAGGTAAATAATTCTTTATTTAGCAACAATGCCTTATTTATCTATATCATGATTTATTTACCTAAAAACACATTGTTTAGGTAAATAATAAGTTCTTTACCGACAAAATATATTATTTAGAGAATCTTACATTGTTTGTAAACAACTGGTTATTTAGAAAAAATGCTTCTAAATAAAGATTATTTAGCTGAAAGTGGTGAAAATAAATATTTTACAAAGGGAATTCCATAGGATTGCACACAAAAATGAAATTGGTGCTAGTGAGGAGTGCACTAGGTTTGGTGGTGAAGCGTTCTCTTCTTTTACACCGGTCTCCGAGGATCAGCTGCGTAAAGTGATTGCCAGGTCAAAGCCGACTTTCTCCAGTATTGATGCTGTTCCCACTAAGCTAGTGTTAGACAACCTTGACATTTTGCTGCCAGTCCTGGTTCACATTATCAATGCCAGCCTTACAGCGGGTTATGTTCCCCGCCCATTTAAGACAGCCGTTATACGGCCGCTTCTCAAGAATACGACCTTGGATTCCGGTGTTGAGAAGAACTATCGCCCGGTTTCAAATCTTCCTTATGTGTCTAAGTTGCTTGAGCGTGTTGTTGCCGACCAGCTTGCGGAGCATGTGTCTCGCTATCAGCTGTTGGATAATTTCCAGTCAGCCTACAGGCTAGGACATTCCACAGAGACTGCTGTACTGCGGGTACTTAACGACATTCTCTGTGCTGCCGACCGTGGTAACTTCTTCTTGCTGGTGATGCTCGACCTCAGCTCGGCGTTTGACCTCATCGAACACCAGCTGCTACTGCAGAGACTTCATCTGGAGTTTGGACTCGAGGGCTGCGTTCATCATTGGTTCCAGTCGTATCTTGAGGATAGGTTCCAGTACGTCACTGTGAACACCGCTGCATCTGATGTTACAAGACTGACATGTGGGGTTCCTCAGGGGTCCGTTTTGGGACCTATACTCTTCTCGCTGTATACCTCTGAGTTGGGCCGTATCATCGAGAGACACGGGCTAGGGAGGCAGCTTTTTGCAGATGACTCTGGCCTCTATGACTCTTTCCCTCCTGATGACGCAGCTGCAGTGGAGTCTGCTAAGAAGATTGATCTGTGTTGCTCTGACATCAATGTGTAGATGACGCACAACATGCTAAAGCTGAATGAGGACAAGACTGAGGCCATCATGTGTGGACCTAAGAGCAAAAGAGACGCTGTATCCCTGACCTCCATCAGTGTTGGGCAATCTGTGATTCCATTCTCGTCCACTGTCAGAGACCTCGGCATCATGATCGATGCTAACCTCACAATGGAGGATCACGTTGGTGCCGTGGTTAAGGGGTGCTACTTCCATCTCCGCTCTCTTGGTAAACTGCGAGGTGTTCTCACAAACTAGGCTGCTATCACCATTGCCGTCACCTTGGTGATATCCAGGTTAGACTATGCAAACAGTTGTCTGTGGGGCCTTCCTGACCATCAGCTTGATCGTCTCCAACGTGTTCAGAACACGGCCGCCAGGATTGTCACCCGCAGCAAGAAGACCGACCATATCACTCCGGTTCTCCGACAACTTCATTGGCTACCAGTCAAGAAGAGAATTGACCACAAAGTCCTCTCCTTGTGCTACAAGTGTGTCCATGACCCCACCTCTCCCCGGTACTTGAGAGACATTGTCCCTACCCACAAACCCTCAAGGCGCCTTCGCTCCTCTTCCCAGTTTATGTTGTCCGTTCCAAGTGTGGATGGTCACAAGAAGAGGCGCTTGGGTCATCGCTCCTTCTCCCACTGTGGCCCAGCATTGTGGAACACTCTCCCCCAGGACTTGAGAGTCGTAGAGACACTGGACTCTTTCAAGAGGCGTCTGAAGACGTATCTTTTTTGACTCTTTTTGAGTGTGTACATAGAGAAGTTCTTCCCAGTTTTTTTTTCTTTTTTTTTCACCCTTTTCCCCCAACCCCCTGCGCCCTGAGCATGCTGCCAGCATGGATATGTGCGCCATACAAGTGGACATCATCATCATCATCATCATCATCATCGAAAATATATTATGACTAAGATCCAAAACGTGTTTTTTTTTCTTCTGGAGACTATAAGTATTACATAATGTAATAGAATGGAGTATTATAATTCCTAAATGGCAAATTATTATAAAACAGTTATAAAACAATTTTACCTCAAACCCCAATCAATCAATCTTGTCTTGACTGCGCCTAAATACAATAACAACGAAGCCTGTTTCTGGGACAGTATCGAACATCTTGTGCCGAATTAGCCCAATAATATTTTCTCCGTCCCAGTGTTTGTGGAGAGCATTAATTTTAGCAGAAAGCTTGACCTGTTTTAGTGTCCTAACAGATTAATTAATGGTAATTAACTTCAGCCAGTCCGGTAATTGTGGAGGTTAAATATTAATTTAGGAAAAAGTCTGCTCTGTTTTATTGTATGTACAAAATCCAATCCAGATTTTATTTCTGCAGATACTTTACTTTTACTTGCATAGATTAAAGTCCCCGGACACATGGCGTATAGCAAAGAATGTACAGCTTCAATTCACAGCTGTATATTCTTTGCGTATAGGGGACAAACTCTGCAGTTCAGTTCAGTAGGTAGATTACCGTCCCCGGACACATCAGCGTATAGGGGACTTGGATATAAGATGTCCAGATGAAATAAGAAGTCGTTATGGCAGAAGGAGGTCAAATGAAGAGGAGCGCGAAGCGCAGCTACAACGTCCAGAAGGAAAGGATGTTGAATCAGAAGGGCGCAGCAACAAGGACTGGGAGGAACAAGGGTGCCACGAAGGTCGCAGTGGTAGGCCAGGAAGGATGGGGAGGGTCAGGAGGGCAGCAGGTAAGGTAGGTAAACGTATATTTAGTGGATAAGACAAAATGGTTTTTATATGACAGACCAGGTCTGTCAAGCTATGGAATTAACAGAATCAGGTCTGCGAATATAAAAGCAAGTTATTTTCTACTATTAATAAGAATCTGTAAAAGTGCCGAAGCTAGTCATAAAAGACTTTATTACATATGTACATCGTTATAAAGGAAAAAAGAAAAAAGCAAGAAGACAAAAAGATATAAAGGTATCAAAAATATAAAAAAGGCATATTAGGCCCGGCGTTCAAAAGAATAGGCAACTAGCGCCTCCGATTACAGGGCTTGCTACCCCATGGCTCAGCCACAGGGGGAATCGATACACAAATGATCACCCCATGGATTTGAGGAAACGCTCGTTTATCAAGTTTAGGGCCGAAACGCCTGGCTCCAGCTTATCTCTGATGGCCTCGGCAAGGGCGGGGTCCCTAGCAAAAATATACTCCTCCATGGTCCTCTCCACCCGCCTAATGAATTTCTGAGCAGGAAGGCCACTACGTCTCGTAAATCCTGCCACGGCCACCTGCTCGACCGGAGGATCTGAGCTCGGAGGGGTCTGAGTCACCCCCATCGCACACTAACTTCGCAGGCGGGGTGGTCATCCCGATCTCTGTTTGGATACCGACCTCGATCTAAGGGGAAGGAGGGCCCGGAGACGTTGGATTCCGAGTGGCTAGGCTGTGAACCACGTCCACCAGCCCAGCAACAGTCTGTGCAAGGTTCGATACCAGCGACTCGAGCTTCAGAATAGCCGCCCAGGGGTCGCCACGAGGGGAGTCAGACAGAGAAGGCGCGACAGCGGGACTCCCACCGGCTTAAGCAGGGATGGTAAGTGACGGGAGAACAGGAAGGCCCCTACCGAGTAAAGGCGGGGCAACAACCGTGGTGTCACCGGGGACGGGAGGGGCAGTCGGCAAGGCTCCCCAAGCGGATCGAATCGAAACCGGCGGCCGCGCGGGGTCCGCTGCAATCTGTTGTCGTGCGAGGCCGAGGGCCTGGGCACGAGGCATGTATGTGGCAGCCCTGAGACGGTTCGCATGAATGCGCTCCTTCAGGGCAGGGCAGTTATTATTTGAAGCAGAATGGTCGCCCAGACAGTTAGGGCAAGACCTCTTCTTAGCCTTACACTGAGCCCCCGAAAGGCCGCTACGGCCACACGAGGGACATGTCGGTTTGGATTTACAGAACTTTTTAATATGACCAAATTTGTGGCACTGATGGCAGCAAACCACCGCAGCGGCGAACGGGCGAACAACGTACTCACGCTTGTTGATCAAGAGAGTAGAGGGCAAAAAGAGCTCCTCAACCGAGACCTTGACCGATGTGGAAACCGGCCCGTCGGCGCAAACCAATCGTTTGACCTTTCTCACCGTGCACGGCTGCAGGGTGCCGTCAGCGGCGACTGAGCCTTGGCATCTGGACAGAATATCTTCCTCAGAAACGGAAATCGGAATATCCCGCACGACACCCTCCACCATCGGGCTAGGCACCGAGCATTCCACCGCGATCCGTTCAATTTCGCAGCATGCGAGTAGTTTTTGCTGTTGGGAGCGGGGAGCGCACCCGACCAAGAAACCCTCTCCAAGGGGTCTTACTCGGTCTACTGGGCCAAACGTGGCCTGCAAAATGTCAACAATCTTCCAGCCGGTCGATTTTAAGTTGACGAGGCCCGTGGCGCCAACCGCACGGAATACAACCGGGAAACGGCATAAGCCCCGATTCGGTAAAAGAAGTGAAACAACCGGCTCTCTAGCTCTGGTTTTAGTTTTACGCCTAGCTGCGACCGTAGCCCATTCGTGCGTATGATCATCCCCAGGACCAGTCGGGGAGAGAGAAGGATTTTGCACCAAGTGCACAATCTCCCGCAGGGGGGCTTGACGGGACGGCTGAACCGACATCCGGGACCAGCCCCGGTAATAAATCCACCCCGTCAACAGCCACATTACTCATGTCATCTGACGAAGATGACTCGGAAAGAGTTTCAAAAACCCTCTTCTTTCGCGATGGGGTTATAGGCTGGTCACCAGCAGGCGCGACCAGGTCGCACACCGCAGGAGCCACTCGAGGTTCAATAAATACCTCACTGATAGAATCAATTTGGCTTTTCACCAGCGGAGAATTCCTACGCTCGGAACGCTTTTTGCCCATTATTTAAAATTTAAAAAAAAATTAAAAAAGCAGACCCGATTCGCTAAAAATCCGATTCAGGACCTAAAACCTTGTAAAATACAAAGCCAACACAAGAAGGCTCAAAATGGATAAAGGATCAACGGGAGGGAAATAACGGGACCTATAAAAAATATGCCAATAAGGCTTACAAGGAAATTTAAAAACAGCAAGTCCAGGACTCGCTAAAAGTTACATTAAAACCCACTAGGAGGGGAAACAGCTCAGCTGGCTATATGTCCCTCTCCGATGGGGTGAGACACAGTCTCTAGTAAGCAAGATAGAAAATATAATTACCGATGAAATACGAGAGGACTTGGTCCAAACAGGGGAGAGGTAGGACTGTGGCAGACGTGAGGAAGCTCCTCTCTATGTTACAGTCAGCGACAACAGGTTAGGTGCCCTAGAGCGCTGAGCAGTCTGCAAAGCATAACTTGATTCTGCGGCAATGGATCCGCAAACAGTGAAGTCCTACCGAGGAAAGCACAGGTTCCCCCACTATAGTTGGCGCTTTGGAATTCCAATCCCCTCTGTAGTCAGGAAAAGGCGACTGTTCTCTTCAAACATCACCTTCAGAATGTCGATGCCCATCCTATGATTGCCCCCGCCCAACTCTGCAGATACCGTAGCGGCAGTTATATAATTATGCACGCCATGGATGCACGCTCAGCGTGCTAAGAGCGACGATCCCCTATTCTTGTTTATAGTTGAACCAGAGTTTAATTCCGACAAAAGGCATGTGACTATTATTTTTCACCGGGTTTGTGATTTTCTGTAAAATCTCGAAAAACATTGATAATTAGACTAGTATAAAACAACAGGCGCTTTTATCTGGACACGCGAGCGCCTATGCCTGTTAATAGATACCCAGAGAGAGAGAGAGAGAGAGAGAGAGAGAGAGAGAGAGAGAGAGAGAGAGAGAGAGAGAGAGAGAGAGAGAGAGCCGTCACAGGCATAGGCCCTCGCGTGTCCAGATGCAAGCGCCTGTGTATAAAACAGTTATGCATTTTGCCTCAATATCAGTCATCAATCTTGTTTCGATCGACTGCGTCTAAATACAATAACAACACAACCTTGTTCTATGACAGAATCGATTATATTGTGCCGATTTAGCCATTAAATCAGATTTGAATTTGAATATGCTTTTAATTGTACTTTGATTTTGTTACACTCCGTTTGATGTTGGTGTTTTCTATCAGTATCTAATTCAGCCCCGATGCTTGAAATCCTGATAGGTGTAACTGATTCGTTTATCCACGCAGCCTGCTCAAACAGCATACAAGTCACAAAGTCGACGTATGAAGTTTTCCACTTTTATTCAGCACACATCAACAACTGCATACAATTCTCAACTCAACTCAACAACTTTCAACAACTATCCAAATCACTTTCAACAACAACTTCCCAAACACACGGAGCATCGAATATATAATTTTTTTTCTCCTTCGAGATGACGACAGGTTGTTCTAGAAAATGACGCATTACAACCAACCAATCAGAATTAAAGATCGTCATCACTGACTTAAGTCATACTTCTCTCTTCCTGCCAAAAGAATGTTCTCCATTATCTACGACCATCAAGAAACTTCGATCGATAGTAAACAAACAGATCCAGAAAATTCTCAAGTAATATCGACTAACGCAAATCATCAACGTTATACAAAGCCTCTCCTAACAACAATGCAAACTCAAATCAAAGGTAAATAAACTCTATTATTGAATACTTTGCAAATCGAAACGATTAGATCTATCGTGCGCGTTTCCGACGTACTACCATTCGCGTTTCAACGTAACATAACCCCCCACTCAAGAAGAAATTTACCTAATTTCTTTCAACAACGTTGAAACGTAATGCACAAACAAAGTACAGAATTAAGACTTATTTCAGTCTGTCTGAACACTATCAACGTTCTCAGTTCATGCACACAGAGTCAAAGTTTCTCATCTGCAAGTCTTTCTGGATACTGTCAATGCTCACAGTTCATTCACACAGAGTCAATGTTTCTCATCTGCAAATCTTTCTGGATACTGTCAATGTTCACAGATCATTTACCCAGTCAACGTTTTTCATTTTCAAGTCTGTCATTACCAATATCCTTAGTTCATCAACACAGTCAATGTTCTTTCATCCGCAAGGAAACGACGCCCTCGTCAGTTGCGGTCGTCATCGGCCCAGGGTCAAAGACGATGATCACGTGGGCTTCCCTGGAATCGGTGCGTCCTCCGTTGTCTCCTTCTTCCATCGAACGTCCGACGCAGTCGACGTTGTCAGCTCCCAGAATGCATTCGCTGGGTCTCACGGTCAGGTTGGCTTCTGCGAGACGGTGGAACAGCTCCCTCAAGGTCTGCAGATGCTCCTTCCGGGTCTGGGTGTGGACTTCATGTTCGACCAAAGTCGTAGAGCCTGGGACATCATTGAAGTTATGGGGAAAATCGCCCATAAGGTCCTTGAGCTCCAACTTTTGACCTTCCGTCAAGCTCGGTCCTAGCTTAACATCATTGATGCCTTCTTTGCTGTGGAAATCTCCCAGTCCCAACAGTTCCTCGCTGTCAAAGCAGTTGTCGATCTCAGCTGCTGTTGCCACATGCACAGTCTCTGATGGCCTTTCCACGTACAGCTTAAGGAGGTTGGCGTGGTATATCTTGGAATGCTGGCCGACCTTCACCTTGTAGTCGTTGATTCTCACCACGGTCTCCACTTCGTACGGGCCTTTCCACTGCATCAGCAACTTATTGTGATCAGTAGGTAGCAGCACCAGCACTTTGTTGCCAGGTTTAAACTTCCTGCTCACAGCCCTACGGTCATAGTAGTGCTTTCCACAGTCCTGGGACTTCTTCAGGTTTTCTCTGGCTATCTCGAGAGTCTGCTCCAGCTTCTCCCGTAGCTCAAACACGTACTGGTAGCTGTTCTTCACCTCTGGGGTGTCTACTTCTTTCGTCCACAGTTCTTTCAGGATGTGCATCGGCCCTCGGATGGTTCTTCCGTACAACAGCTCGAACGGAGAAAAGCCGGTGGACTCCTGCGGTACTTCTCTGTAGGCGAAAAGTAAGGCGTTGATGTAGCGATGCCATTGTCTGGGCTGCTCGCTGCACAGTTTCTTCAGGGTGGACTTCAGCGTAGCATTGAACTTTTCGACAAGCCCGTTGCACATCGGATGGTAGGGTGTCGTAGTCAAATGCCGGATGCTCAGCAGTCTGTTGACCTCCTTCATACAGTCAGAGACGAACTGTGTCCCGAGGTCTGTCAGAATTTCTTCAGGCACTCCAAGTCTACTGAACATGTCCACCAGCGCCTCTGCTACAGTTTCAGTGTCAATCTTCTTCAATGGCACTGCTTCTGGGTACCGAGTCGCATAGTCCACTAAAGTCCGTACCCATCGATGACCTTCTTCACTCGGAGGTCTTATTTCGCCGATTAAGTCTAAGGCCACCCTCTTGAAAGGTCGGTCGATCAGAGGCATCCTCTGCATAGGCACTTTCGGGACCCTTCCTCGAGGTATGGTCTTCTGGCAAATGTCGCATGATCGGCAGAAACGGCTGACGTCCGCATGAAGTCCTGGCCAGTAGAACACCGCCTGGATTCTATCCGACGTCTTCTTGATACCCAGGTGACCTCCCATGATTGAGTCATGCGCTACTTCCATAACCTGGCGCCTTAGGGGTAACGGTACCAATACTTGACGTAGTGGTTTCCCTCCGTTGACCCTCGGGTGCTGGAAGATTCGGTACAAGATCTTGGCCTTCACCTCAAAGTAGACCGTACCACTGCCTTTGGTCACGTGGTCTTGGCGGTTCCTGTACTTGTTTAAAGTACTATCAGCTTCCTGGAGCTGGATCAGCTTATCTCTGTCCACGATGGCAGCTTTAGAGTTGTCGGCGACCTTCAGTGGCGTAGACGTCTTATCTCTCTTGGCCTGGGCCCTGGTAGTAACAGCACCGACGATCTCTGGTCGGCAGGGCTGAGCCGGAGTAGCCACATTATCCCGTAGCAGCTCTGTAAGGTCTCCATCGGGAAATGGCAATGGATCCTCCTCCACAACTTCGACGCGTTGGGTTGAGGCAGGACTCCACTCTGGATCGGGGTCGTCGGGTCGTCTCGCGCCGTCGATATTCCCGATCATCAAATCATACAGCGGCTTCTTCAGGCAAACCGCTTCGACTTCGCCTATGTAGAAAGGGGTGTTGACATGAATCTTCGCAACTGGCGCTCTCACACATTTGCTGTCGGCCATAAGTGTCCATTTAGAATCGCCAGTGAACTGTTCTTTAGCGATTAGGTCTTCTCTGACGATGACCCCACTGCAGCCAGAGTCTCTTAAGACAGACACTTCATGATTTCCGACGCGTCCCTTGGAAACAGGCATGTTCTGTACGGTCACAGCTGCGCTGGCGACGACGGGGATGGATTTTCCGTTGGCAAGGAGGAGTTGGCCATCGGTTATGCACTCTTGCACGTCCGCATGGGTAGCTGTGCGCTCGGTCTCGCTCGGAAGAATGACGCTCCCGACCGCACACTTGATGGTCAGATCTACTGGTTTGCCGTTGATTGGAGAACCGCCTCTGCCGGTTGCCCGCCGCTGAATTGTCCGTACTGCTCCGCTGTCCGCTACTTTTGTTTTGAGGACAGTTAGCGGCTCTGTGGTCTGTAGCGTTGCAGGTGAAACAGCCTCTTGAATGCCCTTCCCTGGGAGGAGGCGTGGAGTCCGTCTGTCTCTGGCTCGTCTGGCTCCCTTGGATCTGGTTCCCATGGTTTCCAGTCTTCTGAAAATGTTTCGTCGCGCTGGGTGGCCCCAGGGTCTTCCCATGAGCGATGAGATATCTTTCAGCAGCCTCAGTCACATCTTTAAACGTCTGCAGCTTTTGTTCTTCTAAGTGGGTCGCTAGGTCCTTGTGACAGGCATTGAGAAATTGTTCTTTCACGATCAGGTCATGGAGACTGTCGTAAGACTTCCTTTCGCCTGATAACTCCACCCACTTGTGTAGATATGACGACAGGCGCTCCACAAACTGCTTTGGCGTCTCGTCTGACTTAGGCCGGCATTCACGAAAGCGTTTACGGTAGCCCTTCTCCGTAAAGTTGTAGCACTGCAACAGGGCCTCTTTCAAGACGTCGTAGTCTTTAGCGTCATCGTCCGACAATCTGGTGTAGACGTCGAGTGCTTGCCCCGTCAGAAGTGCACTTAGTCGAATCGCCCAGTCTTGGGTTGCCAGTTAGAGCTTTTGGCAAACCTTTCAAATCTCGCCAAATAACTGTCGATCTGGTCCTTCCCGTCGACAAACGCTGGCAATTTTGGAGCTTTGTTGTCACTGATAACTTGTGGCGCATGCTGATTGTTTTGGATACGCGCCAACTCTAGCTGGTACTGACGATCAGCTTCTAGTCGTCTCTCTTCCATCTCTCTTTCTTGACTCCGCTCTTCTCTTTCTTCTCGGCGACGTTGCTCTTCAAATTCTCTTTCTTCACGGCGGCGTTGCTCTTCTAATTCTCGTTCTTGTATTCTCTCCTGGGACTTGACGTACTCCGTCAACTGTTTCCCTTTTAGATTCAGTTGAATCCCTTTCTGCCAGAAGTCATCCATCTTGATGCTTCCGGAAAGTTCTGGAAAGTTCTTGACTGGAGAGTTCTTTTTTCTGGAAAGTTCTTGACTGTGCTGCACCCTTCTAGACTGCTCTAGAACAGCACGCTTTCTGCAGTAGCGCTGATGCTTGTCACTAGTCGCCTTCGCTGACGCAGGCCCCGCTGTCCTCGTCGTATGCGACGCTGCACCACGCTGGTGTTGATGTATACGCTCCTGTGCTGAAGTAGACGCGACGTCCGCTCGTCGCTCTCTCTAATACTGGCGATGTAGCTCCGAGACTGTCCCTCGACGTAGTCTTACGGCAGCCACGTAGTCCCGATCTGTTGTTCGCTCACGAAGCAACCCTTCAGCGACTACACGCCCTTGCAGTCAACCCGAACCTATCGGTGATGTAGTCCCAGTATGTTGGCCCCTCTCGACGCAACTCGTTGGCGGCTACCCTCGATGACTGCCTCTCGTAACGTTGACTCGCTTGTTGTAGCAGTTGAACCCTTGGCTATGGCGTGAATCGCGGCTTGACCCCCAAAATGTTACACTCCGTTTGATGTTGGCGTTTTCTATCAGTATATAATTCAGCCCCGATGCTTGAAATCCTGATAGGTGTAACTGATTCGTTTATCCACGCAGCCTGCTCAAACAGCATACAAGTCACAAAGTCGACGTATGAAGTTTTCCACTTTTATTCAGCACACATCAACAACTGCATACAATTCTCAACTCAACTCAACAACTTTCAACAACTATCCAAATCACTTTCAACAACAACTTCCCAAAACACACGGAGCATCGAATATATAATTTTTTTTCTCCTTCGAGATGACGACAGGTTGTTCTAGAAAATTACAACCAACCAATCAGAATTAAAGATCGTCATCACTGACTTACGTCATACTTCTCTCTTCCTGCCAAAAGAATGTTCTCCATTATCTACGACCATCAAGAAACTTCGATCGATAGTAAACAAACAGATCCAGAAAATTCTCAAGTAATATCGACTAACGCAAATCATCAACGTTATACAAAGCCTCTCCTAACAACAATGCAAATTCAAATCAAAGGTAAATAAACTCTATTATTGAATACTTTGCAAATCGAAACGATTAGATCTATCGTGCGCGTTTCCGACGTACTACCATTCGCGTTTCAACGTAACAGATTTATTATACTTTGCATTATCGTAACTACGCAAATCCAGTACAAATGTAAACCGTGTTCTTTCCATTTGTTACATTTTATCACTGAAATAGTGGACTTGCATAATTACGATAATTGTGTTACTGATAATTATCATCTGTAACAAGATCTGGCATAGTGGGGAGTGGCCGACACCATGGACCCAGTCGCTTGTCATCACTCTTCCTAAAAAGGGTAACCTTCAGGAGTGTGAAAATTACCGCACCATCAGCCATCCCACCAAGGTCCTCCTGAAAATAATACACAACAGATTGAAACCCCAAGCTGAACAAATCATAGCTGAAGAACAAGCAGGATTCAGGGCAGGGCGAAGTACCACTGAGCAGATTTTCAACCTCAGAATAATCTGCGAGAAATACCTACAGCACCAACAACATCTATATCATATGTTTATAGACTTCAAGAAAGCGTTTGACCGAGTCTGGCATGCACTCTGTGGGCAACCATGCATCAGCCCTAACATTATTGAAGTCATCAAAAGCCTGTATGACAAGGCTACCAGTGCAGTCCTCCACAACAGCGCTATCGGGAACTGGTTCAGAACAACAATCGGTGTGCGTCAAGGATGCCTACTCTCTCCAACACTCTTCAACATCGTCCTAGAACGCATCATGTCAGGTGCCCTTGCAGATCACGAAGGCACTGTCAGCATAGGGGGAAGAGCAATCTCCAACCCCCGTTTTGCGGATGACATTGACGGATTGGCTGGAGAGGAACAAGAACTTGAACAGCTGGTACAGAGGCTTGACACCACCTCCAGAGCCTCTGGAATGAAAATAAGTGCAGAGAAGACCAAAATTATGACCAACAACACCAAAGGCATCAACATGGACATCAAAGTCAAAGGCCAGTCCCTGAACACAGTGCATAGCTTCAAATATTTAGGAGCCATTGTATCAGACAATGGGTCCCTCCAGGAAGTCATCTCCAGGATCGCACAAACAACTGCTGCCCTGATAAGGTTGAAGCTCATGTGGAAAGACAGGACCACCAGTCTACATTCCAAGGTAAGGCTGCTGCGCTCCCTTGTCATCTCCATCTTCCTATACGCTTGCAAAACATGGACCCTCACAGCAGATCTACAACGAAGATTACAAAGCATGGAGATGAGGTGCTACAGAAGACTTATGGGCATTTCCTATACCCAGCACATCACCAACAACGAAGTCCGACAGACCATCACACAAGCCATTGGACAACACGATGACCTGCTCACAGTGGTGAAGAAACAGAAACTCCGATAGAATGGCCACGCGCGTCATCAGATCATCAGGCCTTGCAAAAACCATCCTGCAAGGCATGGTGCGAGGAGGCTGAATAAGAGGAAGACAGAAAAAGAGGTGGGAAGACAACATTCGAGAATGGACTGGTTTGACACTGAGCGAAACAATCAGGGTTGCTGAGGACAGAAAAAGATGGAGTACGCTGGTTAAACGATCATCTGTGGTGCCCCTACGACTTCCGAGTTAAGGGACAGGATAGGATAGGATAATTGCTTTCAGAGTTTAACCTTTGTCATTGTTACATGGTTAATTATCAATAGTTGATTCAGCCCCGATGCTTAAATCTTGATAAGTATAACTCGAATGCCTTTATCCACGCAACCTGTTCACTCAGCAACAAGGCAGGAACCGTCGTATAAAGTTTTCCAACTCCATTCAGCAAACATTAACAACTGCATACGAGATCGCTTTTCGAAAATCACTATAAAGATCATACACACAAGCAGACAGTACATTACTTATATTTACTTATATAACCTCTCTGCAATCGAGAACAAATTCGAACATTCCAGCATGACGTAATAACACCCAATCAAAATAAAACTAGGCACCGGAACTATGCACTGCCTTACGTCATAAAATGTTTAGATTCGACCAGCTTTGACCCGTAAGCTCTAGAAGCTTCGATCGATAATAAACAAGTAATTCCATAAAATTCTCAACAATATCGACCGACAAAAATTATCAACATTATACAAAGCTCCTTCTAGCGACAGTGCATACACGCTATCATTGCATGCTTTGCACAACAAAATGATCGGATCTATCGTGTGCCTATTAATCGTAACATTAATTCTATTAATTATTACTATTTTTACGAAATTATTTTATTCGATTCACGTCTTTGTAGTCTACATATTTGAACTTAATTGCTCAGGAGTTATGCAAGTCCAACGCCAATAATCTAACCCAAGAGTGAACTGATTAACTCTTTGATTCCTGTAGGAGAAACTTCGAAAGAGCAGCCATCAGTTGTAAGACGAAAATACACATGTAATAAAGAAACAACAAAATAATCACTGTGCTTCAGCAGCTTCAAGGAAGGCTACATCTCCCTCGGCTTTATCATGCCACAATCAGCATTAGTGGTTTACTCTGCAGCTGGACTACTTAGATTTGGCTGGCGCATTAGCTTTAGTATAGGAACTCACTAGATAGATAAAGGTATTGTCGTAATCATTCGGTCGTTTGAGACCTATCTTTTCTCTGGGCCAATTAAAGAGGGCTGTTCCTATAACAGAAAATAAGACCCAAGAGTCACTAATGAATAAATGTGCGTTAAAATATTTTCCGAATTGCATTTGTAGCACTTTACATAACAGGGATTCACTATTTTGTGCTTGTTTTAACGCTGTCACAATCATTTCACCAGAGGGAACCTCTAAACCAATGTGGTAAACAGGTATATAAAGATGTTCTAGTAACCTTTCTGTCTTTGGGGAGAGAGACTGTCAGGATCCCCCTTATCTCAAACCCAGCTTTATGAGGGCGGCGCGTATCTCCTTTCCATCGCTGACTCCATCCTTCCCCGGCTGTAAACCCAGCCAAGTACCCATTCACAGCTGGGTGGACTGAAAGGTTTTGTTACACAAGGTCGAGCGCGCCTATCACTTTCAGTGGGTGACGATTCTTAAAAGTCAACCACCGAGCGACACAAAGAATGAAACAAGAGCACGACACACCCAAGTCTCACCACCACCACCACCACCTCCACTAACACCACCCCATCCCCTCCAAACCAACACCCAGCGGTGAATGGGTACCTGGATCTTTTTAAAACCGATGAGAATACAGCAGCGAAGGAGAGGAGACAGACGCAGCCCTCATAAAGCTGGGTTTGAGATAAGGGAGATCCTGACAGTCTCTCTCCCCAAAGACCCAAAGGTTACTAGAACATCTTTATGTACCTGTTTACCACATTGATTTTGAGGTTCCCTCTGGTGAAATGATTGTGAAAGCGTTAAAACAAGCACAAATTAGTGAAACCTTGTGATGTAAAGTGCTACAAATGCAATTCGGAAAATATTTGAATGCACTTTTATTCATTAGTGACTCTTGGGTCTTATTTTCTGTTATAGAAATATGTTTGTGTGCGTGCGGATGTGTCATCTTCCACCTTCCTATGCGCTTGCGAAACATGGACCCTCGGGGCGGATCTATAGCGAAGAATACGGGGCATGGAGATGGGTTGCTGCAGAGGACTTCTGGGCATTTCCTATGCTCAGCACATCACCCGTGACGATGTCCGACAGACCGTCACCCAGGCCATTTCACAACATGATAGCATGCTCACAGTAGAGAAGAAACGAAAACTCCGATGGTATGGCCACGTCACGAGACCATCAGGCCTTGCAAAGACCATCCTGCAAGGCACGGTGCAAGGAGGCAGAAGAAGAAGGAGACAGAAAAAGAGGTGGGAAGACAATATTCGAGAATAGAATGGCTTGACACTGAGCGAAGCCATGAGGGTTGCTGATGAAAGAAAGATGGAGTACGCTGGTTAAACGATCATCTAAGGTGCCCCAACAACCTTCGAGTTACGGTATAGGATAGGATGTGTCTGGATATGATCGAGCGATTGTGTATGTGTGGGTGTACGCGCGTGCGTGTGTATGTATGTGTTTCTATGTGTGTGTGTGTGTGTGTGTGTAAATATTATGTGTATGTATGCATGTATGTGTGTGTGCGTGTGTTTGTGTTGTGTATGTGTGTGTGTGTGCTTAATTAACAAGGATTGGAAGTTGTTAGAAAAGTCGGTGGCTCTTTCAAGATGTTTTAAATCGATTTAAAGAGATCAACATGCATCCAGTTATGGAAGTCCTTCCTTAGGGCACTGCACTACTGGTGAAAACACATATGATTCATTAACTCTGACTTACAAATTAAGGTGTGTTAGATATTATTAAATCGGCCGCTACTAATTAGTTCTCAAAATAATGAAATCTGTCGCGGGAGAGGAACAAAAATAACAACAAGTCTCGTGTTTATTAAATTAAAATTTTTAATAGAAATCGATTGCTAAAAGTTAACGTAACTAATAAATTGTGTCTCCTAACTTGTCTGATCGCGCAAGCTAAGAACACCTGACTGTCAAAATCACACTGAAGATGCGTTTCATCGTGTTTTCTATGAAAATGTAACAATTTAATTGGTCTATGCAAATGATGGAATACTTTTCTTGTAAAGGATGAAGCATCTCCATGGATTGTGTTGGATGCATATACCTTATTATTACACTCCCACGCAAAGTAAGTTAATGTGTTATTAATAGCCAACAAAACTTACCGTCTGACTCGCAAATAGTATGGATTTTACACAGTGACAGCCTACATATTAATTAACACAATCGATACATCCTGAAATGATCTTGATCACATTGTTTATTTAATTAGTCTTGCGTTCTTATATAGACTACATTGATAACAATTATGTTTGATCACATTGATAAACGTGGCAGAGGTATAATTGCGAACGCGGTAAAAATAATACAAAAACTACCAAGAAGAAAAACTCAAACGCAGGAACTAGACGAAACAAAGAAAGATGTAGGCATACGGTCCCAAATAATTCAACACCTAATCGCATATTAGTTTCCGATGCATAGAGGCTGAATCGACCTTAATTTGGCGGGTAACATAGACTATATATCGTTACTTTAGTAGCCGCTATAAACAACTCATTGCGTTGTCTTCTTCTGTCTTAGCTAATTCTTAGTTATATCAAAGAGCTTAATGATAGAAAGAGGGGGAACTTGGTACAGAAACGCGAGACGAAATGTACGAGTTATGCTCCCTTGTCGACATGCTGAAAATGGCTCGTGGCAGAAAGTCAAAAGGCGACCGAGTGAAACAGGGCGGTGACTTTTGCACAGCCATCAATTGCCATAATGCCAGATACAATAAAAGTTGTGTTGGCAAGTCCTTTTTCAAATTTCCAAGAGACAAAGAGAGGTAAATTGCAATTGAAAAACTTCATTTTGTGTTTATGTAAGCCTAAACTAAGACCGCTGCAGTGTTGTTAGTGTTAAAACAATCGGAGAGCGGCTTGAATGATTCATGTTATACCTATGTGCTAAATCCAAAACAGTTTGCTTGCTGATAGTTTACGTTTAACAGGTCGCTCACTGTTTACGTTATTGCTAGGTTGTTTGACTATATTTGTGCTTATATTTCAAAAGTAGATGTCAGATTGGCAGTTTGGCTTCGTCAAACTGCTTATGTTAACAAGTTAAATTAGACTAAGTCTGTTTTCTCCTCGTGATCAAATACTGTGCAAGATAACCCCTTACCTAGGCACAAAAATGGTCCTTGATCTGTTGTAATCCCTTTTCGCTTGAGTGTAAACTGGGAAAATTTTTTTTAATGTAGATACTCAGTCCTTGTTCTGATCTGTGAATTTCTGCACATTAGATCTATATTGCGTGGAATGTTGTAGTCTAGGTTCTGATTGTTCTGTCTGATTAATTAATTATTTTCCATGAAGTGACTGATGTTATTAAGCCAGTGATGTGGGAGGTGAGAGGGTTGGGGGTAGGGGGACACCTGATATAAATTAAATTCACACTATTAGTGAAACATTTTGTTATTGTGCTTTATTGTGATTAATTGATTGAATGACAGAGCTCTCTCTTCCCCCAACCCCCTCTCACTCTCTCTCTCTCTCTCTCTCTCTCTCTCTCTCTCTCACGATTACGGATTTACACAGTTTCGGATAAATGAAACAGTCTGTCATGCATATTTTAATTTTAAATTATCTGTCGTTGATTAAAAAATAATAAATTCCAGGGCAGAAAACGAACCTATGACATACACACATAAGCAGCATAAAAGCACCTAATAAATGTCAATAAGTAAACATAAACAAAAACACACAAAAAAGACACCAGTAGCGGAATGTTAATAATAATGATGGTTAAAAGTTTGGTTTTTGCAAACGTTGCCATATAAATGTTCTTTTGCAATGGCATAGGCTCAATAAGTTACCACGCACAGATCATTCATATGCGCAGATGATGAAATATAGCCAGCCTGAGCAAAGGGAAATAATCCGTGAGAGCGTCTCGCATTTTTGTATAGGACATAATGGAAGTTCCCCCTCTTTCCGTAATAAGCTCTTTGGTTCTATCAAGAACTGGACCGTCGAGATTGCTGTCTTGTATAACCTGATAAACGAAAGCTTAAAGTGCGGATAAGGCGGAGATGAAAATTGTGCAAAAGCTTATGGTCTCATTCGCGCTGACTATTCGCTTATATTTATATTCATACATTGTGCGAATGAGTGTGTGTGTGTGTGTGTGTGTGTGTGTGTGCGTGCGTGTGCGCATGTTTACACGGCGTTCTTTGGACAAACTAGTGCACATATACATACGTTCTTTGGACATACCTCCTTGTTGGGACGTCCATTTAGTGATCCGTTAGGGTTAGGGTTAGGGGCTAGGGAAAGGGTTAGGGTTTGAATTAGGGTTAGAACACTTAAAAGTACTTAAAAAGGGGGTCGAAAAACGACCCATTGTCCACACAACGTATGTGGCGTTTGAGAAAAGTCCAAATAACGGTGTCTGTGCAAGTATGTGTGTGTGTGTGTGTGTGTGTGTGTGTGTGTGTGTGTGTGTGTGTGTGTGTGTGTGTGATGGTGTGTGTGTGTGGGCACACTTACACAGTGTTATCTGGACAAATCAGTTAACATCTACATAACTTGTTTTGACATACCTACTTTACATTACATTACATGGTTATTGCTTTAGGTCCAGCGGACTCTTCCAAGCCAAATCAGGACCGGACAACCCCTGATCCACATAAAAGATCTGCTGAAACAACCCTAGTGGTAAAATTGAAAGCTCTCCACCAGCCAATCACTTTACAATAAAGACATCCCACGCAGGGGACGCTGAGGCTGTACTCTAATTTATCGAACCCCCGTTTACAAAAACCAAATAGAATACAAACATCATTATAAATTATCAACAAAACACATACATATAAAATGCCTACATTGCTAAATAATAACATCATAGGAAGCCCTAGTGACCACCTGGCAGAAAGTGTCCAATATTCCCAAGCTGATCCAACAGACCTCATACACAAACAAGGAGTCTTGTCCCGGAAGAGTTTTCAAGAAAAAAAGGTAGATGACTGGTCTAGCGAAGAAAAAGATAGTATAGCAGAGTGATAGAACAGAGCAGAAATGAGAAAGAGCAAATGAGAAAGACAGCGACAGTGGGAATTTAAAGCACTAAATTTCCAGAAAGTGGGGATACTATTTATACTGAAACCCCCGGCACCCTAACGGGGGAACATACCTACTTGTTTTGACGTCAGAACAATGATCCGTTATGGTTAGGGCTGGGTTAGGGTTAGGGTTAGAGTTCGAACACGTAAAAATACTTAAGAATGGGGACGAAATATGACCCATTGTCAGCACAATGTATGTGGCGTTTTAGGAAAGTCATGATAATACTGTGTATCCCCGGCTGCACGCGCGCGCGCGTGCGCGCGCGCGCGCGCGTGTGTGTGTGTGTGTGTGTGTGTGTGTGTGTGTGTGTGCGTGTGTGTGTGTGTACTTGTTTACACAGTGTTATTTGGACAAACCAGTGAACATCTACATAACTTGTTTTGACGTCAAACCAATGATCCGTTAGGGTTAGTTCCATTCAATTCAATTCAACAAATCTTTATTACCTCTTACAAGTAATTATGACAGGCACTTGATCACTAAAAAAAAAACAAATAAAAATGAAAATAAAAATAAAAATGCAAGTAAAAAATTAAACATAGTATAAAGTAATATTTGTTTAAAATCTTTACAACATGTATGATAGAATTATATATGGACAAACAAATACACACCCACACTATTAATTTATGTAGTAAATTATGTAATAAAAAATGTAAAACAAATTCTCACAGAAGAGGGTATTCCCTCCAATCACAAATTCAGCCAGGGTACAGTTATCACAGAGAGCCATTACAAAAAAAAGGTTTACGTGCAAGATATCACAGTCCCATACAATAATTAATGAAATTAAAGTTAAACTGTACTAACAACCAACACATTTAGGACTGTGTTACGGTAAGGGTTATGGTAAGGGTTAGGGTTAGGGTTATGGTTATTGTTAGAACACTTAAAAGTACTTAAAAAGGGGGACGTAATATGACCCATTGTCAGCACAACGTATGTAGCGTTTCAGGAAAGTCATAATAACACCGTGAAAACAAATACGTGTGTATGTGCGTGTGTGTCTAATATTTGCGTAAAATTGAATCTAAACTCCGTGTCCGACCATTCGCAAAGTCGTCTGCTATGAGGCGCTGGTTGACTTAGGGCTACCGCCCTTAGAATACATAATTATGTAGGTGCGTGACTCAAACGCAATTTCACACAGGCGCTTGTATCTGGTAACGCGAAGGTCTATGCCTATCTCGTATTCGAGAAGGGAGACGCGTTATAGGCGCTCGCGTGCCCATATAGGCGCTCGGGTGTCCAGGTACAAGCGCCTGTGCAATTTCAGTATCAGCGGCTTTGTGGTGGGTGTTTCTAAGAGACTTAGAGCTCGGCCTGTTTTATCGTTTGACGCGTAATGACTGCATAGTAGGAAACTCGTGAGAATGCAATATCGCGGTCCAGTTCTTGATGGAATAACAAATTAGGTCAAACGCAAGCATACAAAATGAGTTGTTTATAACTGCTACAACGGAGACTACATATAGAGTCTTTTTTACACAAGTTACAAGTTACAAGTTTAT
>CM072513.1:18447730-18469785 GCA_036898135.1 Oncomelania hupensis
CGCACGCACACAAAAACCAGCTAGGATTAACTCCCATCCCATAACTCTCTTAATAAAGAGGGGGGAAAAGTAAACAAAAGAAACAAAACAGCTGACGGTAAAGACTAAAATAGATTGCAAACAGATCGACTTTTATTTATGCACAAATACAACGAACATACGGTATTAAAATTCAGATATTGAAAGGTAAGTAGTGTGTTATTATTTACTTTTTTCTTAAACTGTTTTATAATTATTTTTGCTGTAAATAAATTATTTGTTTTTTTGTTTTATTTTCTGCAATTGCTACAGCAGACGAACAGTAACAGTTTCTGCTGCTTTGTTTACACTCGTTATATACTTCATACTCGTCACATTTATTTACTTTTGCATTCTTAACAGATTTACAATTATATTTCTCCTGTCGTTTCATACTGACGTATGGCTAGGATTCTCCAGCTTGGTGGGTGAAAATGTCAGAGGATGTTTTTATACAGTTGTTCATGCAGTTAAATCTGTGGTTAAATATGAGACTGTTTAAAACTTCTGATTAAAATCTACATTCTTGTGGAATAACTTCGAACGGAAGAGTATGCTATATTGTAGTCACTTTTAGTTTAGTAAGCAGTAAGCAGAAAGCTCCCCATCCCAACCCCAACAAAAAATATTTTTGTGGATTTATTTCATCTTTCTGATTTGTAAATGATAATGTTGAACTCGGCGTGCATTGACCCATTTATGCCACAGACAAGGAGTACTAAAGAAGTCTGTGTAGTACTCCTTGGCCACAGAGCATATTGTTCAGATCCATGCAGAATTCAACAAAGTACAGAAAAGCATGGTTTTGTGTGTGTGTGTGTGTGTGTGTGTGTGTGTTTTATGGTGATTCTTTAAGATTTACCCTTTCTTGCTGATTTTGATAATTGTTATTTTTCTCTTTAAATTGATTGTAGTGAATGGACATTAACAATTCTTTTGAAATATAATGATCAATAAGTTATGAATAAGACCCTGCATTGATCAGTCATTTAGCAACTTTTGGTCATCAACATTACATTCTGATTTGTTTTCCATTTGATAAAAGTATCAAAAACTGTTATCGGACGATAAAAAAATAAGATAAAACAAAGAAACTGTTTTGACTCTAACCAAGGTATAAGAAACTAACAGCAATGCTGAATTTTACTTTTTTCCCCAAACACATTGCAACACACCCTTACCATCACCAAAAGAGCAGCAGTGCATACTGTGAAACACAGTGTGCAATAATTTGAAGTACATATTTTTTACTTTTTTTTTTTTTGTCTCCAGTTAGTTTTGCCTGTGTTCCTACTACTACAAGTCACCTACACAAGATGGCATCACCACCTCGCCAGGCCCCAGTGTATCCTCTGGAGTTGCTACTTGGGGAAGTGGATGACGACAACTCTTTGGGTCAATCAGTTAACACCACGTCCAACACCTCGTCTTCGCCACAGTCGCCTGCTTCCCTCTCACTCGCTCTGGAAAGTCCTGAAGGCATTGACTGCCATGGCAACGAGCGTCAGGCACTCATTGAGCAGACCAAGTTCTACAACAATCCCCTGCTCAGTGATGTCACACTGATTGTTGGGAGTGAGCGCTATTTCGCGCACAAGTTGGTGTTGGTGCGATCCAGTGATGTCTTTGAGCGAATGTTTAGCAGTGAGTGGGATGTGGCTGAAGATCAGAAACGGGTTTGTGATCACTTATAAATTCTTCTTCTTCTTCTTCTTCTGCTTCTTCTGCTTCTGCTTCTTCTTCTGCTTCTTCTTCTTCTTCTGCTTCTTCTTCTGCTTCTTCTGCTTCTTCTTCTTCTTCTTCTTCTTCTTCTTCTTCTTCTTCTTCTTCTTCTTCTTCTTCTTCTGCTTCTTCTTCTGCTTCTTCTTCTGCTTCTTCTTCTGCTTCTTCTTCTTCTGCTTCTGCTTCTTCTTCTTCTGCTTCTTCTTCACTTAGTGGTGGGAGCATATCAGTTCTGCAGTGTTCTGATAGATCTGAGAGGAGAAAAACCATAGAAGATGATAACCAGTTAGGTTTTACACAAACAGTACTTTCCACAGAATTTGAGAGGTCTTCATGGCATGACATCCCCTCTTTTATAAATACAAAGAACTAGAAGTAGAACAGAATGGAGGTTACTTACAAAAGAAGTTATCTATAATAATTCATTACAAAGCTACATGGGTACATTATAGTGTCAGAGGAAGACAAACAATTGTTTCGTAAAACATAGGAAGTAGGTAGCCTTGCCAAAAGAAAGGGAATTGGAGTGTTTGAAAGAACTTGAATACTTAATCCTTATGGGGTACAATCCTCGGAGGTGTAAGGGATTGATTTGAAAGATATAATTACCTTCTTATGATGTTGGTGGTAGATTTTTTTTATCAGATCTAATTTACCGAATGGTTTATGTTTATTAATAACCACTACATTAATTTTATGCGCTTGGGCATTGGTTATGCGCTGTAGATGTTTATATTGGTTGTTTTTACAACATCGTACTTGTGTTTGTATTGCCAATTGTCATTTCTGTGATTGCATGCTTCGGATTTATGTTTGAAATTTTGCATTTTTCCATGATATTTTTTCAATTTAAACTTTGTAAATTTGTTTCATGTAACACTTTTGGAGCTTCCCTTTTAGGGACAAGAGTGCTTCTTAATTAATGAATTTATTGTTATTATTTTTATATATTAATATCAATATGGTTTTATTATTTTTGCGTCAAACAGGACGTGACCCTTATTGAGGAGAGCGTATGTACTCGAGTGTTTCCACGCTTTCTACGTTTCATGTATGGGTGCCATGTCAAGCTGAACATGGACACAACCCTTCCTGTCCTCATTTTGGCTGACAAGTACAATGTCATCGATCTACGATCTGTCTGCATCGACTTTGCTCGTTCGTTCATCATCCCTAAGCTTCAACTGAAGGATGTCTTCCACGTTTGGTTTCAGGTATTAGACATAAGTGTATACTCTCTCTCTGTTTCTGTTTCTCTCTGTCTCAGTCTGTCTCTCTCTGTCTCTGTCTGTCTGTCTGTCTCTCTCTCTCGACCTGCAACACCCAGGCATGAATTTTCAAACCTAAATCATCATAGTCTTCCATTATTATTATTATTATTATTATTATTATTATTATTATTATTATTATTATTATTATTATTATTAATATTAATATTATTATTATTATTATTATTATTATTATTATTATTTATGCACCTAATCTCGACATAGCTCTTGGCGCTTACATGAATGCAGAATAACTTTAACTATAAAACAAAATGAGGAATACTCATGAACTATTAACAAAAACCTATATACAAACTAATGACTCTAACTAACACAACACACACAACTAACACACCCATCTCCAACCTGCAAAAGAATCCTTTCTTCTCCCTTCTTTATCAGATATATATAATCATTAGATATTATATTTCTTTAAGTGCCCATGCATGTTTGTTTCATATAAAATATTCAAGCTGGGGAACAGTCGAAAGCAAAAATCTCTGAAATCGGCCGGGGTCCAAGGGCGAAGCCCCATTGGGGGAATCTAGGGGGCTTAGCCCCCCAGAAGCTGAACGTTTCATAGCATGTACACCCAAAAAGAAGGCTTTTTGTGAGAGATAAACGTGGATGTTTTTCATAATATTCATCATGTGTTCATAAGGACATTATCGTTAGTAGTAGTATAAGTAGTAGTAGTAGTGGTGCTCTGTGGGTTCGGGCAAATAGAATAGACCCAACGTTTCCCGGCGTGTCGTAAGAGGCGACTAACAGGGGTGATGTTAGCACGGCATCACTGGGCGAAAGTCTTCTACACAGAAGTCACCGGCCAGGGCGGAGGAACCTCACGTTACTACAGGTTCAACGACCACGTGCTCAGGGCCAAGGCGAGCCACACTGTATTCGTGGATTTCGGCTGTGGCCAACAGCCTGGAGAGGATTGGGCCCTGCCAGGTCTTTTTTTTTGTTGCCCAAGACACAACACATGATGAGGCTATCCACTAATTCCATGCCGGATCGGTCGTCGCCCGGCTACACAAGGACCGCGCCTTCCGTTGGCCACCAGGACGGAGGTGTTAAGTATGTTACTGATGGACAAATTAGCAAGATCCGCACGAGAAACAACATCGTCATAGGAACCTGGAATGTCAGGACCCTAACTGCGGAAGGAAAATTAGAAGAACTGGCCCACGAGCTGGACCACTATCGATGGAACGTTCTAGGTATCAGCAAACTGCGCTGGAAAGGCCTAGGTGAAACAACGACTGACAAAGGCCACAAGCTCTATTTCAGCGGTAGAGATGACAGGCACGAACACGGCGTTGGATTCTTGGTCCACAAGAACATTCTAGCCACTGTCATGGGTTGCCGCCCAGTCTCCAGTAGACTCATTACCATCCGTCTGAGAGCAACCCCTTTCAACATTACCATCATCCAGGCCTATGCCCCAACATCAGACTATGAAGACAGCGAAGTGGAGGATTTTTTTTTATGAAAATATACAGGCGGTCCTTGACCAAGTGCCGAAGAAGGACATAGTCACAGTGCAAGGCGACTGGAATGCCAAGGTTGGCCAAGATGCACACCACAACTGGGGAGACACATGTGGACCCCACTGCAACAACGAGACAAATGACAGGGGTCTGAGGCTATTGGAGTTTGCCAGATACAACAATCTGGTACTGGCAAACACGCTTGGTCTCCACAAAAAATCCAGACGATGGACATGGCACAGTCCCGGCGGGGAACATCACAACCAGATCGACTACATCATGGTCAAACGCTTCAGATCAAGCATCAACATTGGCAGGACACGCACTTTTCCAGGAGCAGACATTGGAAGTGACCACGATCTCGTGATGATGTCTTTCCGGCTCCATTTGAAGAGAGTAAATACAGCAAAGTGCACTAGGCTGAAGTTCGACCTGGACAAACTGCAAGACCCGGAGGTGGCAAAAATATTTCAGGCCACAATTGGAGGGAAATTTGCACCACTGCTTATTTTGGGGGCAGGCGAAGTAGATGTCAACACCATGACCAATACCTTCAACTCAGCTGTAACAGATGCCGCCACTGAGATCCTTGGCAAGCACCGACCAAAGAAGAAGCCGTGGATCACACCTGAACTTTTGGATCTGTGTGATAAACGAAGAGAGTTAAAAAAGAAAAAGAACACCTCACAGGGAGCTGATGTCTACCGAAAAATCAACAATGACATCCGAAAAGGCATGCGCACAGCAAAGGAGAACTGGATAGAAGATCAATGCCAGGAAATAGAGAACAATCTGAACAAGAACAACAGCAAGAAGGCCTACCAGACTGTGAAGCGGCTGACAAGTGTTAAACAGCCCAAAGTCTCCACTATCCAAAGCAAGTCTGGCATATGCCTTACAGAAGAACAAGAAGTCTTGGACAGATGGACAGAGTACTGCTCTGACCTTTACAACCATACACCAAATGGAGACCCATCAGTTCTAGCATGTCCCGAGAGCAAAGAAGAAGAAGAAATCCTCCCAATTCTCCGGGAAGAAGTTGAGGCAGCAGTGCAATCGCTGAAGAAAGGGAAGTCAGCGGGAGTGGACAACATACCAGCGGAACTGCTACAAGCAGGAGGAGAAGCGATGACTGATGCTCTCACCATTATCTGTAACAAGATCTGGCAGAGTGGGGAATGGCCTACACCATGGACCCAGTCGCTTGTCATCACTCTTCCCAAAAAAGGTAACCTTCAGGAGTGTGAAAATTACCGCACCATCAGCCTCATCAGCCATCCCAGCAAGGTCCTCCTGAAAATAATACTCAACAGGTTGAAACCACAAGCTGAACAAATCATAGCTGAAGAACAAGCAGGATTCATGGCAGGGCGAAGTACCACTGAACAGATTTTCAACCTCAGAATAATCTGTGAGAAATACCTACAGCACCAACAACATCTATATCATGTGTTCATAGACTTCAAGAAGGCATTTGACCGAGTCTGGCATGCAGCTCTATGGGCAACCATGAAAGTGTACAACATCAGCCCTAAAATTATAGAAGTCATCAAAAGCCTGTATGACAAGGCTACCAGTGCAGTCCTCCATAACAGCTTCATCGGGAACTGGTTCAGAACAACAATCGGTGTGCGTCAAGGATGCCTACTCTCTCTAACACTCTTCAACATCTTCCTAGAGCGCATCATGTCAGATGCTCTTGCAGATCACGAAGGCACAGTCAGCATAGGGGGCAGAGCAATCTCCAATCTTCGTTTTGCGGATGATATTGATGGATTGGCTGGAGAGGAACAAGAACTTGAACAGCTTGTACAGAGGCTTGACACCACCTCCAGAGCTTATGGAATGGAAATAAGTGCAGAGAAGACCAAAATGATGACCAACAACACCAATGGCATCAACACGGACATCAAAGTACAAGGCCAATCCCTCAACACAGTGCACAGCTTCAAATATTTAGGAGCCATTGTGTCAGACAATGGGTCTCGGCAGGAAGTCCTCTCCAGGATCGCACAAACAACTGCTGCCCTGACAAGGTTGAAGCCCATTTGGAAAGACAGAACCATCAGTCTACATTCCAAAGTAAGACTGCTGCGCTCTCTGGTCATCTCCATCTTCCTATATGCTTGCGAAGCATGGACCCTCACAGCAGATCTCCAACGAAGAATACAAAGCATGGAGATGAGGTGCTACAGAAGACTTCTGTGCATTTCCTATACCCAACACATCACCAACGACGAAGTCCGACAGACCATCACACAAGCCATTGGACAACACGATGACCTGCTCACAGTGGTGAAGAAACGGAAACTCCGATGGTATGGCCACGTCACCAGATCATCAGGCCTTGCAAAGACCATTCTGCAAGGCACAGTGCAAGGAGGTAGAAGAAGGGGGATACCGAAAAAGAGGTGGGAGGACAACATTCGAGAATGGACTGGTTTGATACTGAGCGAAGCCATGAGGGCTGCTGAGGACAGAGAAAGATGGAGTATGCTGGTTAAACGATCATCTGTGGTGCCCCTACGACCTTCGGGTTATGGGACAGGATAGGATAGGAACAAACCCTGTTGGGCGAAAAGCATCATAAATAAAGGAAACTGAGTTTGGAAGAATGGAGTGACTTATTATTTCTTCAGTATAAATAGATTACTTGTTTTCTTTTAATTGCCAGTATGCCACCAAGTGCTTTCACGATGGCCTGGTAACATCTTGTGTAACGGCACTGGCGTTGAAGATGGATGAGCTGATGAATTCTGCAGAATGGGAGGATGAATGGGTCAACCTAGACCAAGACCAGCTTGTGGAGTTTCTACGATCGTCCAGTCTTAGGGTTAAGGTCAGTGGACACACAATTTGTTGTGTTTCTTTCTTTCTAGGGTCAGATACTACGTGTTTGTTTTCCTGAAGCTACTGTGTCTTTTTTGGGGGGAGAAGGACATCAACATCAACATCAGCAGCTACAAAAATCTTGCAGTCGATATTGCGGAACACCACACTTGCATGACTGAACAGACTAGAGTTAGGTTATGTTAGACAGTTACAGGTAACCATTTATAACATTTTAACATGAAAAAGTTATTTTGTTACATTTAAAATAAAAATTGAGCTGCCGGTATCGAGGACCGGCTGAATTTAGCTAGAACCTGTTTATATATATTAGTATTTATGTCCATATATATATATATATATTTTTTTTTTATTTATTTATTTATTTATATGTATATTACCAAGGCAATGCACATAAATATCATGTAAAAGGGTGTGGGTTTGGTGGTAGAAAGGAAGAGTCATTCGCACACACAAGTCGGTTCCATCTGTCCACAAAGACCAGGCAAGTGGAATTTATTTGCTTCTAAAGTGAGTGAATAGAGAGACAAGATCCTGAAAACAAATACTGGGTCTCATAAATATATGTCCCTAATCTTTAAATGTTTATAAAAGAATTAATCAAAATATTAAACATCAAAATGAAATGTAAACAAAATATTTGAACTATAAACAAACAAGTTGTTTATATATTATGTTAATCAAAACATCCGGTCACTTCCGGTGACTCAAAATTAGCGTTCACAATTCTATCTATAAATTTTACAAGAAGGAAATACTAAATGGGTAAACTTATTGGGGTGTCGGATAGCGCAGTGGTTGGAGCACTCGCTACTGTGTCGCAAGTTAAGCACCGTCCAGTGCGGTTAGCCCTTGGATGGGTGACCGCAAAACGTGAAGCGACAAATAACAACGCCCCCAGTTGACTCAACTGTGACTGAGTACCTATTCTCTAAAGGGTGGGGAAGGTAAAGCAACGAGGTAGAGAGATTGGGCATCACCCTTATTACGCTGGCCCAAGATAAGTGTGATCTCCAACATCACGCTCCCCTACGGCCACAAGGCTATGGGACTACCTTTACTTTTACCTTTGAACTTATTGAGCATTTTAATAAAGGATGAATGAATTAATAAACTCGATGTTGTACTGCTCAGTGATGACAATCATCATCATCATCATCATCATCATCATCATTATCATCATCATCATCATCATCATCATCATCATCATCAACAATGTTATCAAGACAATTTACTACTAAGTACATGCAAAGTTTACGAAACTTTAAACATCATGAGGTCCAAGAATATCCTTCTATCCTATCCTATCCTGTCCCGTAACCTGAAGGTCGTAGGGGCACCACAGATGATCGTTTAACCAGCATACTCCATCTTTCTCTGTCCTCGGCAGCCCTGATGGCTTTGCTCAGTGTCAAACCAGTCCATTCTCGAATGTTGTCCTCCCACCTCTTTTTCGGTCTCCCTCTTCTTCTACCTCCTTGCACTGTGCCTTGCAGAATAGTCTTTGCAAGGCCTGATGATCTGGTGACGTGGCCATACCATCGGAGTTTCCGTTTCTTCACCACTGCTAGCAGATCATCATGTTGTCCAATGGCTTGTGTGATGGTCTGTTGGACTTCGTCGTTGGTGATGTGTTGGGTATAGGAAATGCCCAGAAGTCTTATGTAGCACCTGTAGGTCTTATGTAGCACCTCATCTCCAAGAATATAACATACACAAATTCTAAACATGAATCATTGCTGATCTAAGTAACTAAACTATCATTGGCTATTGAAATACACATGCACACACTGACTGACTGACTAACAATGTTACTAATGACTACATACATCATCTGCTAGATGTTACTTCAACAATTGCTAGTAAGACTAAGAGAATGACGTTTTCCTCTATAACAATGTCTCCAAGATCAGAATTCAGAATTATGTTCATAAAATAATTCAGTTATTGCACTATTATAAAAAATATGAAAAATATGGAAAACTTACTATATTATTATGAATCTAGTTAGTCAGTGGACATTTCCAAATAGTTCACCAATAAGAAAATAACAATAATATTTTAAATATGAAATATCACATACTTTTCGTATTACATCATGACAACTGATCAGTATTATAATTATAGAGAAAGTAATTATACAAACTGTTTGCTAATACATGGATAAAGAAATGTAAATGTAAAACTTACAGTTACCCATGAAAATCATTTTGTTTGATAAAATCTAAACAATGAAATTTATCAAAACAATGACACTTGTACATTCGCATATCAGAAAAAGGATGGGCCTTACTCTCTTCCCCCCCCCCCCCCCCCCCCATCCCCTTTCTCTCTCTCTCCCTCTCTCTCTCTCTTTCTCATATGTGTTTGTGTCTGTGCTTTTTAGATTGCTTCTTTTACATTGATCTGTATTATACAAGTACAGAAGGTTGTAATAATAATAATAATAATAATTAATATTTATATATTATATTTGGACGTAGGCTCACTGAGTGGTTGGGGATAAGGATGAGACAAACACACACACATACACACACACAGATTTTTGTAGAAACGACGTTCTGATAACTGTTGTGAAAAAAACAGGGATTATTTTGACACGCTTTCCATTTCTTTGACAGTATTTTGACATTTTCCAATTTTTGAAGCTATCCCTAACCCTAACCGTAACCCTTAACCTAACCCTAATCCTAAAACAGCTCTAACTCAACGGAGCACTATTTTGACGTCAAAATAGTACGGCCTTCTAAAAAAGTCAGAAGAAACCATGTGGAGTTTCATGTGTGTGTCATCAGAACGTCGTTTCTACATGCCCACAAACACACACACACACACACACACCTACACACACACACACATACACACACCCACACCCACACACCAACACACACACACACCAACACACACACAAATTGTTTTGTTCTCTCTTTATATTATACTATTGCATTTGCAAGACATGGCAGAGGGAGAGAGAGGTGATGCAGGGTTCTGAAATGTTGGCTGCTACAGGTTGTAATTTCAACAGTCCATGACAATCGCAAGCATCACTGGCTGGCACAATCTCTAGCCTGAGGACTGTTCAAATGAATAAATTTATGACTAGCACTAGTTCTTAATAGAAAATCAATACAATATTTATGGATATGAGGTGAATATGAATTCTAGGGACACGTGTAATTTTACTTTGTAGGATGAATATGAGCTGTGGCTGGCTGTCATTCGTTGGCTCCATTCCCCAAGTCACCCTGACCGCCAGGAGAAGCTGGAGAGCTACTTGGCGAATATACTGGAGTACATCCGCTTCCCCATGTTTACAGCAGAGCAGCTGTGCGAGCTGGAGACCTCTTCCATTGTGGAGCAGTATCCACAGCTCTTCCAGAAATATATCATGCAGGTCTGAGAATTCACACAGCTTTGTCATTATTGCGGTACTAGCCAGCCTAAAAGCCAAATTACAGGTATCATCGCATTTCATCCTCAACATGTTTCATTGTTGAACGTCTCAACGATCCATCGATGTGACCTCCTTTTCAAATTCATTTGACCCCTAGTATCATTTTCATCTAATCATTGTAATAGGGACCTTTTGGAAGCGAGTGATTTTCATTGGTAAAGTGATTCTGTACTACTTTCTGTTCATTACGTCAGCAGTTTATGCTCTCATTAGTATGCAAAGGTGAATGTTCAAAAAAATCTTTCTCAATGGTTTTGTGGAAAAGGACTTTCCCTCAAAGTTGACTTTGTGGGTATAACATCCAAAATGATTTGATTTTGTGAAAGGGATCTTACTCAACCATTATAGATGTGAAAATGGAGATCTGTGCTTGTTTTGAGACTTAGGACATAGTTCGTTTAAACATTGATTTATGTCAACAAACATGACAATGATAATATCGACAATTGAGAATTTATAGGAAAACACAAAAGCCGAAGCTTAATTGTCACCTACTAGGACATAGTTTGAAGCAAAGTACTGGAAGTAGATCAAGTTCATCATTGTGTGGCGTATGAAGCTGCCTCGCTGCATCCATAAACAGGGAAAGTAGTGTGAAATCACTTTCACAACAAAATCACTTGCTTCCAAAAGGTCCCTATTGTGTTTTCTTTTGTGGCCGTAGCAACGAAAGATGGCTTACCACTGTTGCTGCTTCAGTTCGACTCAGAAAGAGCAGGCAGCCACAGTAATTATATTGGATTCCAACTTTCACTGCATTGAAAATGTCATTCACAAATGTACATTGCATTGCATTTCAACCCTTCTTCAATGTGAATATTGATATGTGTGTGGACACTATAGGTAAAGCCAGTTAATGACTCTTTTGAGTCTTTTTTTTTCTTCTTCTAAACTTCAAATAAAACCCTATTGTGGAAGTGTTGCTCTGTAAAGGGATTACCATTGGAAAACTCGATAAGGATAAAAGGATTGTTGTCCTTATATTGCACTCTTTCCAGCTGAAGGAGCTACTCAAGGCATGCACCCAAAAGTTTGCTTTCGGTATGATCAAACCCACTTCATCCAAAACGGATACTTGTGCCATAGGCTACTGAACTACCTTCCTGGTCTTGTAAATGCCTGTCATACAGATGTAAATGATGGCAGAAAGAAAACAAAAATAGAACCAAACGAGTCGTCTTAAATTTGTAAAAATTTGCTTGCTATGAATAATCTATAGCGATTATTTGTTTCTTCAGATAAAAACAAGCAAAAATAAATCTATTTAGTTCCAAATAGAGGTAAAGTAAGAGTTTGGCAGTTTTACTATGCAGCATTAACACACTTCTAACTGCTGTCGCTCCATCTGCTGAAGTATCTCGGGACAGACACTGAGAAGTGTGTCCGATCAGTGTGTGCCAACTGTCTGCATTGTCAGCAACTGCCCAGCATGTGTCTGATCGTCGCATGTCGGAGGATGGCAATTTTTCAGCTAATGTCAGCAGTTTGTTATGTTTATGTGTTGCTGCTTGGTAATGTTGCTTTGTTGTACTATTTTCCGACACATTTCAAACGTAGTACTGTTTGTATTTTGCAGGCATACAAGTTTCTGGCTTTGCCATTGACAACAAGGGCCAAGAACAAAGATTTCCACCATTCCAGCTTTTTACTACGCAACTACAGTGATTTGCGGTATTTCAACTTAGACATGTCATTCTACTTCAGATGATGATGATCCTATCCTATTCTATCCTATCCTATCCCGTAGCTCGAAGGTCGTTGGGGCACCATGATGATTATTTTTAGTGAAAGTGAATCGTGTTTATGTATGGAGACTGTAGTAAGTCTAGGCAAGGGAGGTAAGGGAGGTAATGATTTGGTTGCTTAGGAATAGGTAGTTTTGCATTTTTTTAATGTCTTGCTTCAAAAGATATTCTTTTTGACATTCATGCTATTTTGCTCCATTATTATTATTTACATTACTGTTAGAAACGAGTGTCAACAAAAATTCATTTCATTGAAATAGCTGCAGTTTACACTCAATTTTTGACTGGCGGGCCGCAGCCATGTAAGTCTATGAACTTACCACAACTCCACCACCCAACCCCCCAAACAAGAAAGTCCCAAATTGTGGCTAATCTACATAAGATGAGTCAATTGATTGTTGGTTTTATTTCATAGGTGGGACAGGCGCTTTGTTGTCCATCGCTTCTCATCGTACCCTAAGGGTGCGGAGGTCAGCTTTCGCTTTTCGACCCGAGCGTCTGCCTATCCCGCCCAGACCTGGGAATGGGAGCTGAAAGTCCACCCGAAAGGGTTCTCCTCCACCAGCGATGACTTCCGCATCCTCCTCTACTCCAACCTCATCCTGGATCAGCCTCGGCCTTGCGAGTACTACCTGTCGCTGGTCAGCCACCATCAGATCCTCAAGTCCGTCTGCGGGCGAAAGACTTTCTCCAAGACCCGCTACACCACGGACACGGAGATGGACAAGAAGATCACGGTGGCCGAGCTGATGGAGCCCGGGTCGCCCTTTGTGGTGGATGACTCTCTGATCCTGCAGATCACTTTACGACCTGCTGACTGATTAGCGTGGCAGTGCGCAAGGGCTTGTTGGGGTTGTGGCAGTCAGTTCAGTCTTTCGTAGTAACAGTGAAAGAGTACCGCAGTATTTTGTGTAATATATATATATATATATGTAATTTATGATTGTCTAATTATTGTGACGTGCACTTTAAGGTGTCTATTTTTAGGGTTCCTATTTTGTGATAGGTGTGCGCTTTAAGTGTCTATTTTTGTGACGTGTGCTTTTGGGAGACCTCAGTATAATGGAAATATCCAGTTTTGATGATATTCACCTTATTATGATACCATTGTACTTCGGGATGTATGATTTTGTTTTAATGGCCTCAGCACTTTGAGGATACCAGGAAATATCTTTTTGGACATTTTCACTGTAAAATTGGGTTACTATAGAACCATGGGCTTTTGGTGCCGTTTGTGCGAATTATTATGCGAATTTCTCCCTGTTGAGATAATAAAGTTTTCGTATTCGTATTTGTATCTTATTTTGGGTACCAATGTAATAGATATGGGTACTTTATAAAATCCGCTGCTTCTTTTGCTTTTTGGTGTTTTATTTTTCATGATGTATGGGCACTAAAAAAATCCGTCTCTATCCTTTGTTCAAATTTTTTTTGTTGTTTTACCAAACTGTCTTTTATTGCTACTATTAAAAAAAACAACAATAAACGGAACAAGTAATGTCAATGAGTTAAGATCAGTTTATATAGACTTTCAAAATGATTTGGTCTCTGCGCAGATCATTGAGTCGCATTCCCCTCTTATTGGAAGCAAACGATGCCTTCAAGTAGGGGGAATAATCATACAGAGCGTATCCCCAGTGAAGGTGCCGGGGGATTCTGTATAAATAATATCCCCACTTTCTGATAATGTAATAATAATAATAATAATAATACAGGATGCTATATACGCGCCTTTCCCCAAGGCTCAAAGCGCGGCGATCTATACCAACATACACGCTCACCTGTCTCATTTACCCTCACACTCACCAAATACACATACATCACTCAAACAGGTGGTGTAAAGGCAGGGAGATCGCTATTAGAAGACGGAAGAAACTCGATTTTTTTTTTGTTGAAATTTTTATATTGACTGCTTCCTGTACCATTATTGAAGGTATAGTGCTTTAAATTCCCACTGCCGCTGTCTTTCTCATTTTTTTCTTTCTCTGTTGTATCAATTATCCACTATCTTCTTCACTAGACCAGTCACCTACCTTTTTTCTTGAAATCTCTCCCAAAACTCCTCATTTGTGTATGGGGTCTGCTGGGTCAGCTTGGAGATATTGGACGCTTTCTGCCAAATAGTCACTAGGGCTTTCAATGGTTTTATTAGTTAGCAATGTAGGCATTTTATATGTATGTGTTTAATTAATATTTTATAATGACGTTTATGTTCTGTTTTGTTTTTGTAAATGGGAATAATATAAATTAGAATACAGCCTCAGGGTCCCTTGCATGGGATGCCTTTATTGTAGAGTGGCCGGCTGGTGGGTTGCCTTCAGTGTTACCACTGGGGTTGTTATAGTGCTGTAAACAATCGCCTAATTTTATTGCAAATTGCAATTCTGTACTAGTGGCTGACCCGTTTTAAACAGCTTTAGATGTGCTTTGCATAGTGATGTTTGCTTTTTTTAATGTTTTGATGTTGTGTTGCTGTTGATTTTAGGTTTGGCTCGGTAGAGTCCGCTGGACCTAAAGCAACAATTATGTAATGTAATGTAATGTTGATTTTAGGTGGGGGTGGTGAGGAGGAGAAAGGTGGTGAGGGGGGGAGGGGAGGGGTTTATGGTTGTGTACATACAAGATTATCTTGCTGTGCAAGATTCTGTAAATGGACAAGAGGTCTGAACTACTTGCGTTACCTTAGATTTTCCTTTGTTGTTGTTGATGGTAGGTTTTGCTTTGATATCTTTTTTAATAACGTTGGTAACACGTCATGGTGAAGAACATCATGTAAATATCATGTTCTCCACTGTGTCTTTATAATCTTTTCAGCATAGTTGCGTTCATGCAAAGTTTTTTAAGTCATAAGTTATCTTGACTGAAGGACTTGTGAAAGAAACTTTTTTTTTTTTTAAGTCGCTGATGGAATTGTTTCTATTTTTTGACTCACATGCATAGCAATGTGAGTTTATGTACTCACCAGCAAAAATTGTTTCCAGATTTGTGCAAATCTGTGCGAGATGAGTCCTAAATAGTTCCAAAAAGATATTGAACAAAAATGTCCATCCGTCTGTCTGCCGTCTGTCTGTGCAAAAACTGTAAAGTGTCTACTCAGAACCTATTTCAACTATCACAACCAAACTTGGTAAGATGGTGTAGACCCATGACACCTCAACACACCAGCTCAATGCCTATGTGAGCAGCACTCTTTGGTTCCCCCACATTTTGCTGGCTGCGGGCTATTTATAGCTTGCCTACACCCTCCCTTCCAGTGAAAGGAAAGAAAAGAAGCACCGGCAAAGCTATCGGCCAAGCTATTTATAGCTAGCCTGGCTGAACTAACCTCAAAACCTAAAAGCTTTGGTTGAGTCGGTGTGTCAAAAATGATCAGTGAATGATTGACTTAACTTCAACGTCAAGGTCACAGGGTCATCAAATGAGTAAACAAATGTCAATTTTTCCCGACAATTAACTTTTTTCTAGGTTATTAATATTGAACTTATAATTCTTTGTTGCATAATAGATATCAATGAGACACACATACTATGCAAATTTGGTCAGCCTCATTCCAAGGCCAAGGTCACTGGAACTGTCCAAAGTTGGTTATTATAGGTACTTTGAAGTGATCTTGACCCTAAGTATGAGAGATATAAAATCCAAACTTGTTGTATTTAGAGATGATAGATTGATATTTCAAATATATTCGTTTTGGTATCGATCTTGAAGGTCAAAGTAATTTTAGGCCTTGCAAAAACACAGGGTACCTCTTTTTGCGAAAGTCCACCACCATCTCCAACGTTTTGGAGGCATTCAGCTGGAGGTTGTTGCCATCGCACCACGACACCAGACGGTCGATCTCCTGTAAGTAAGCCGACTAATCGAACTTGGAGATGAGACCTTAGATTGTGGTGTCGTCGGCAAACTTCACCAGCCGAACGGAGTCGTGGAAGGAGACGCATTCGTTGGTGAAGAGACAGAAGAGGAGAGGGGAAAGGACGCAGCCTTGAGGGGCGCCAGTATTCAACAACATTCGTATGCAACAAGATTGGGTTATTTGATCAGACATGTGCGAGAAATCGCGTGAAGGTCAAGGTCATCCCAAGGTCACAGTTTTTTTGGCATAATACAACTTTTGCTGTACTTTATTTGATAGTACATGAGCGTATTTGGAGCTGAAGGTCAGTGTCATCTGAAGGTCAAGAGCATAGAAAGATCAAAGTTGCTATTCACACCAGCTCACTTCTTATGTGAGCTGCACTTTTCAGTGCCTACACGTTTCGCTTGCTGCGGGCTATTTATAGCTTGCCTGCACCCCCCTTCCAGTGAAAGGAAGCATCAGCAAAGCTATTTATAGCTAGCCTGGCTGACCTAACCTCAAAATCTGAAAAGCTTTGGTTGAGCTGCTGTGTATTTTCATTTTAATGCCACTGCACCATTTATTTTGTTTTTTCTGGGCACTCATTTTTATGTTAAATATTGCGAGTTCCATAAGGAGCATGTGAGTCATATGGGCTTTACCCTTCTAGTTAATTGTTTGAAGTCGCATAGTTTTCTCATTTTCCTGTCTTTTCTAGTTCATGTCTTGAGGAAACATGAATTAAATGTTGTTCTTGATGAAAAGTTTGTCATGAAGAGACATGTTGCCATTATTCTCGCAATTTTTAAAAATGTTTTGCTTCTCAGTAACAAGACATATTTAAACTAAACTACTGAGAAATTGTGTATAACAGTACTCTTGACTTTTGACTTAGTTTTTTTGTTTTATTTATTTATTTATTTATTTATTTATTTATTATTATTTTAATTTTTTTTTTTTTTTGGGGGGGGGGGGGGGGGGTGGCAATCACGTGTAATCTCTACACAAATTGTTGGTCTGTTCTATTTACTTTGTAAAACTGAGCAAACTTTCTCTGTATGTCTGTATGTCTGTATTTATTTATTGAAACATGACTAAATCACATTTGCATCCTCTCTTCGGAAGGATTTAAATAAGTGGTAATAACATTGCCGTTTGTTTTTTTGACATATGTTTACTGTCCAATATTTGCTAAATTGAAAATCAAGGTGTTCCATTTATGTAAAATTGCTTATTCTGTAAGTGCCACAACATTTGGAAGTATTACATTTTCTTCAAACATGCCAAAGAGTAGCTGTATAATGTTTAAAACGTAAAACTGTTCTATTCCTTTGAAATTTGTTTTTAAAATTTGACACGAAGATATATTCCCTTTTACTGTTGCAGTTTTAACACATTTAAAGAAAGCAGTTGTAATACACTGTTGGCTGGTTTGTTTGCATACTTTGTGATTTAAATAGACTTGGGTGAGTGAGTGGACTTGTTTGTAAAACATGTAGTGTTGGTATGTAGATATCGTAGGAACACTTTACTTTGTTGAATAAGGGAAACCTTGTTCGATTAATTCTTTGAAATTTAATTGCTGCTTGTTGTGTAATAGTGTTCATGTGGTTTTTAGTAAGCTCTAAGGAGTGTTCATTACTGTTTCTGTTTGCTGGTTCATTTTCTTTTTGACCAACTAACCCCTTGGGGTCATGAGCAATCTTGCCACTGTAGATTGTTCAAACCTATAAAGGGAAAAGTGAAAGCCACAGTTGAAAACCTGTCTTTCCTTTGTAGGCAAGACAAATTCACTGCGGCAACAGTATCCCCGTTGGAGTGCCGGGGGTTTTCAGTATAAATAGTATCCCCACTTTATGGAAATTTAGTGCTTTAAATTCCCACTGTTGCTATCTTCCTCATATACTCTTTCCCATTCCTGCTCTGTCCTATCACTCTGCTATACTATCTTCTTCTTCGCTAGATCAATGACCTACCTTTTTTCTTGAAAACTCTTCCTGAACAAGACTCCTTGTTTGTGTATGAGTTCTGTTGGATCAGCTTGGGAGTGTTGGACGCTTTCTGCTGGGTGGTCACTAGGGCTTCCTATGATGTTAGTATTTAGCAATATAGGCATTTTATATGTATATGTTTCGTTGATGATTGGTAATGATGGTTGTATTCTATTTTGTTTTTGTAACCGGGGGTTCGCGTAGTTGAGGTAAACCCTCAGCCGTCCCCCGCGTGGGATGTCTTTATTGTAAAGTGACTGGCCGGTGGAGGGCGTTCAATTTTCCCACTAGGGTTGTTTCAGCAGATCTTTTATGCGGATCGGGGGTTGTCCGGTTTCTGATTTGGCTCGGAGGAGTCCGCTGGACCTAAAGCAACAATAAATCAATCAATCAAGATTAGATGTTGACTTTTATTGTGTTTCCAGACTTAGGATTGTTTCTTAGTTTATTTGCCAGTCTTCTGCTTGTCAGTATTTGGATAAATATTATTCTTTTTTATAGCAGGGTTGTCTCAATGGTCAGTGGCACAAGCCCTATGCCTAGGCTAGCGCTACATGGGTTCAATCCCAAAGTTCAGCAACCTGTTTTGGTCGTAGTAGTGGCTGGCACCATCAGCATATTTGAATCATGAAAAAGCAATCCATGTCTTTTTAACTTTTGAAAGTAAATTTTACACTGATTTTTGTTAAATCTGGGTATTTAGTATTTACTTTTTGTGTATAATGAACATTTATTTTTCTAGGGTATTTTTCTGTATTTGTATAAATAACATGTTTACTGTATAATTATCAGTAAATTTTCATTTCATTATATTTTTCTTTGATTGCAATGTATTTTGGTCCCTATTGAAATTTGAATGATTTTGGATGTTTAAGTACTGATGTGCTGAAAGTAGTGCAATAATGATATTTTCACTTTATTTTCCCTGTGAACAAATAGTTTGCTGCAATGGTGGTGCCTGCATGTGATAATGTGTAGCAGTGCAATGGTTATGTTTACTTATACACTTTGTAAGACATTCGTGTTTCTCCTGGTTTAATGCTTCTGGGAGAATAGATATAATCTATATTTTAATAGGCACTCGCAGCTATAATTGTGAGGACTTCGTAGTTTGGTTACTTGTGTGGCCTTTTAAACTTTGATGTGCCTAGCTTTCAGCCGTTAAAATTTAATTACTGTTTAACTTTCAAATGAAGTGAAATAATTATGATCTTGTGGGTAAATAACATCTCAAGTCCATGTAGAGGATAAAACTGCGTGAAATCTCAAAGTAAAACTCTACAAGCGTCTATAATAGTTGGTCAGCAGATCCCTTCAGAGTCAAGTAACTTTAAAAAAGAAATTATTATTAATCAGCTTTGACCCTTAAATTTAGGTATATGTAAAGATTTTAAAGAGTTTCAAATCAATCAGAGCAAATGTGATTTTTTTTTTGGGGGGGGGGGGGGGGGTGGGAGGGTGTTTGCGTGGGTTGTGTAGATGTTTCTTGCAGTCAGTTTTAGGTTAAGTTAACACTAAAGTATGTTACCAGTTAAATGCAATGTGCAGAACAATTTGAGATTTTTAATTATGACAGAATAAGACATATGAAAAAAATAAAATAATTAAGTGTTTGGAATGGGTTGGGGGTGGAATGTGCATGTCTTAGAAGTTAGTGTGCATGTTATGGAGAGAGATGGTATGCAACCCTTTAATAAAATCGTAGTTACTATTATTCATGTCTCATCTTAATGGTGTATTGTTATAAGTGGTGAGTGACATCATTTACAATTGTGAGGACTTTGTCTCACTCTGTGTTTTCTCTGAAAAGATTATGTTTGGCAAAGTGAATACATTTTGCATTGTACAGTGACTCTACATAAATACCCTTATTATAACAATATTTTCCTTAAGCTTATCGATACCCCTTGGGGTCATGAGCAATCTTGCCACTGTAGATTGTTCTAACCTATAAAGGGAACAGTGAAAGCCCAAATTGAAAACCTGTCTTGCCTTTGTAGGCATGACAGATTCACTGCGGCAACAGTACCCCCGTTGGAGTGCCGGGGGTTTCAGTATAAATAGTATCCCCACTTTATGGAAATTTAGTGCTTTAAATTCCCACTGTTGCTATCTTCCTCATATACTCTTTCCCATTCCTGCTCTGTCCTATCACTCTGCTATACTATCTTCTTCTTCGCTAGATCAATGACCTACCTTTTTTCTTGAAAACTCTTCCTGGACAAGACTCCTTGTTTGTGTATGAGGTCTGTTGGATCAGCTTGGGAGTGTTGGACGCTTTCTGCTGGGTGGTCACTAGGGCTTCCTATGATGTTAGTATTTAGCAATATAGGCATTTTATATGTATATGTTTCGTTGATGATTTGTAATGATGGTTGTATTCTATTTTGTTTTTGTAACCGGGGGTTCGCGTAGTTGAGGTAAACCCTCAGCCGTCCCCCGCGTGGGATGTCTTTATTGTAAAGTGACTGGCCGGTGGAGGGCGTTCAATTTTCCCACTAGGGTTGTTTCAGCAGATCTTTTATGCGGATCGGGGGTTGTCCGGTCCTGATTTGCTCGGAGGAGTCCGCTGGACCTAAAGCAACAATAAATCAATCAATCAATCAATCAAAGCAAAGTGAATACATTTTGCATTGTACAGTGACTCTACATAAATACCCTAATTATAACAATATTTTCCTTAAGCTTATCGATAATGGTGATAAACTATATTTGTGAGTAGAAAAGTCTGCTTTTGTGTTTTGGGAAACTTTGTTCTGCCATGCCTTTTAGAAATACTTTGCATTTTAGTTGAGTTTTAAATGTAGGTTAAGTTTAGTCACTTTGTTTTTTTGATGTTGTTGCATTTGGAAAATCATTTATTTCATTAACATTATTTTGGTGATAAGCTGTTGGCTATCATGCTTATTGGGCACATGTATTCAGCGTTGCCTTGTACATTCAGTCAGCAGTATGTTTTGTGCTTCATTTATTTATTTATTTTGTTTATAGGAGAAGAAGAAAGAGCAAGAAATGAAGTGGAAGAAGAAGAGGATCAAAGTTTAAAAAAAATAACCCAAGAAGAGTTGCATTGCTTAGCTTGTTGCTAACAGGAGTTTTATGTTACTTTCCTTCACGTTTAGTTTAATACTTTACTTTAGTTTTATATGTTACTGAAGAGGGTTACAATGTGTGGTTTGAAAAAATATATACGTATTTAAAAACGTGTTCCAAAGAGTGGGTTTACAGTATGTCAGATGTAGTGAAAAACATGAGGGATTGATATGGGCAATTCATGTATATGCTTATCAGGGTGAGTTTTTATTTTCCCAATGATACAATAAAATAAGTTTCTACACATTTCTAGTCCACCAGATACCTTATTTTGTTTTGGGTTTGTAGATTGTGTGGGCGAGATGACCATGACGGTCCTCCTGTTTGGAAGACCATGACAAACACATTGAAAGCGAATGCTGTATTTTGAACATTGTGTCATGTGGAATCATGGTTATTTTGTATACCTTGCTGTTGTGTAAATATAGTGACACAAAATAAACTTTAGAAATAAAATGTAGAAGAAAAAAATAAGCGCTTTTGTGTCATATAGTTTTTTGATTGAACTTTCTGTTTAAAATATGAATGTGGGTGTTTGTGTCTTGATTGGCAGCAGGTGTGCATTCCAATCAGAATGTTTCTTCCC
>CM072513.1:18470285-18642785 GCA_036898135.1 Oncomelania hupensis
CAGGAAATATCTTTTTGGACATTTTCACTGTAAAATTGGGTTACTATAGAACCATGGGCTTTTGGTGCCGTTTGTGCGAATTATTATGCGAATTTCTCCCTGTTGAGATAATAAAGTTTTCGTATTCGTATTTGTATCTTATTTTGGGTACCAATGTAATAGATATGGGTACTTTATAAAATCCGCTGCTTCTTTTGCTTTTTGGTGTTTTATTTTTCATGATGTATGGGCACTAAAAAAATCCGTCTCTATCCTTTGTTCAAATTTTTTTTGTTGTTTTACCAAACTGTCTTTTATTGCTACTATTAAAAAAAACAACAATAAACGGAACAAGTAATGTCAATGAGTTAAGATCAGTTTATATAGACTTTCAAAATGATTTGGTCTCTGCGCAGATCATTGAGTCGCATTCCCCTCTTATTGGAAGCAAACGATGCCTTCAAGTAGGGGGAATAATCATACAGAGCGTATCCCCAGTGAAGGTGCCGGGGGATTCTGTATAAATAATATCCCCACTTTCTGATAATGTAATAATAATAATAATAATAATACAGGATGCTATATACGCGCCTTTCCCCAAGGCTCAAAGCGCGGCGATCTATACCAACATACACGCTCACCTGTCTCATTTACCCTCACACTCACCAAATACACATACATCACTCAAACAGGTGGTGTAAAGGCAGGGAGATCGCTATTAGAAGACGGAAGAAACTCGATTTTTTTTTTTGTTGAAATTTTTATATTGACTGCTTCCTGTACCATTATTGAAGGTATAGTGCTTTAAATTCCCACTGCCGCTGTCTTTCTCATTTTTTCTTTCTCTGTTGTATCAATTATCCACTACTTCTTCACTAGACCAGTCACCTACCTTTTTTCTTCAAAACTCTCCCAAAAATCCTCATTTGTGTATGGGGTCTGCTGGGTCAGCTTGGAGATATTGGACGCTTTCTGCCAAATAGTCACTAGGGCTTTCGATGGTTTTATTAGTTAGCAATGTAGGCATTTTATATGTATGTGCTTAATTAATATTTTATAATGACGTTTATATTCTGTTTTTGTTTTTGTAAATGGGGATAATATAAATTAGAATACAGCCTCAGGGTCCCTTGCATGGGATGCCTTTATTGTACAGTGGCCGGCTGGTGGGTTGCCTTCAGTGTTACCACTGGGGTTGTTATAGTGCTGTAAACAATCGCCTAATTTTATTGCAAATTGCAATTCTGTACTAGTGGCTGACCCGTTTTAAACAGCTTTAGATGTGCTTTGCATAGTGATGTTTGCTTTTTTTAATGTTTTGATGTTGTGTTGCTGTTGATTTTAGGTTTGGCTCGGAAGAGTCCGCTGGACGTAAAGCAACAATTATGTAATGTAATGTAATGTTGATTTTAGGTGGGGGTGGTGAGGAGGAGAAAGGTGGTGAGGGGGGGAGGGGAGGGGTTTATGGTTGTGTACATACAAGATTATCTTGCTGTGCAAGATTCTGTAAATGGACAAGAGGTCTGAACTACTTGCGTTACCTTAGATTTTCCTTTGTTGTTGTTGATGATAGGTTTTGCTTTGATATCTTTTTTAATAACGTTGGTAACACGTCATGGTGAAGAACATCATGTAAATATCATGTTCTCCACTGTGTCTTTATAATCTTTTCAGCATAGTTGCGTTCATGCAAAGTTTTTTAAGTCATAAGTTATCTTGACTGAAGGACTTGTGAAAGAAACTTTTTTTTTTTTTAAGTCGCTGATGGAATTGTTTCTATTTTTTGACTCACATGCATAGCAATGTGAGTTTATGTACTCACCAGCAAAAATTGTTTCCAGATTTGTGCAAATCTGTGCGAGATGAGTCCTAAATAGTTCCAAAAAGATATTGAACAAAAATGTCCATCCGTCTGTCTGCCGTCTGTCTGTGCAAAAACTGTAAAGTGTCTACTCTCAGAACCTATTTCAACTATCGCAGCCAAACTTGGTAAGATGGTGTAGACCCATGACACCTCAACACACCAGCTCAATGCCTATGTGAGCAGCACTCTTTGGTTCCCCCACATTTTGCTGGCTGCGGGCTATTTATAGCTTGCCTACACCCTCCCTTCCAGTGAAAGGAAAGAAAAGAAGCACCGGCGAAGCTATCGGCGAAGCTATTTATAGCTAGCCTGGCTGAACTAACCTCAAAACCTAAAAGCTTTGGTTGAGTCGGTGTGTCAAAAATGATCAGTGAATGATTGACTTAACTTCAACGTCAAGGTCACAGAGTCATCAAATGAGTAAAAAAATGTCAATTTTTCCCAACATTTAACTTTTTTCTAGGTTATTAATATTGAACTTATAATTCTTTGTTGCATAATAGATATCAATGAGGCACACATACTATGCAAATTTGGTCAGCCTCATTCCTAGGCCAAGGTCACTGGAACTGTCCAAAGTTGGTTAGTATAGGTACTTTGAAGTGATCTTGACCCTAAAGTATGAGAGATATAAAATCCAAACTTGTTGTATTTAGAGATGATAGAGTGATATTTCAAATATATTCGTTTTTGTATCGATCTTGAAGGTCAAGGTAATTTTAGGCCTTGCAAAAACACAGGGTATCTTTTTTGCGAAAGTCCACCACCATCTCCAACGTTTTGGAGGCATTCAGCTGGAGGTTGTTGCCATCGCACCACGACACCAGACGGTTGATTTTCTGTAAGTAAGCCGACTAATCGAACTTGGAGATGAGACCTTAGACTGTGGTGTACGTTGTCGGCAAACTTCACCAGCCGAACTGAGTCGTGGAAGGAGACGCATCCGTTGGTGAAGAGACAGAAGAGGAGAGGGGAGAGGACGCAGCCTTGAGGGGCGCCAGTATTCAACAACATTAGTATGCAACAAGATTGGGTTATTTGATCAGACATGTGCGAGAAATCGCGTGAAGGTCAAGGTCATCCCAAGGTCACAGTTTTTTTGGCATAATACAACTTTTGCTGTACTTTATTTGATAGTACATGAGCGTATTTGGAGCTGAAGGTCAGTGTCATCTGAAGGTCAAGAGCATAGAAAGATCAAAGTTGCTATTCACACCAGCTCACTTCTTATGTGAGCTGCACTTTTCAGTGCCTACATGTTTCGCTTGCTGCGGGCTATTTATAGCTTGCCTGCACCCCCCTTCCAGTGAAAGGAAGCATCAGCAAAGCTATTTATAGCTAGCCTGGCTGACCTGAGTGACCTCAAAATCTGAAAAGCTTTGGTTGAGCTGCTGTGTATTTTCATTTTAATGCCACTGCACCATTTATTTTGTTTTTTCTGGGCACTCATTTTTATGTTAAAGATTGCGAGTTCCATAAGGAGCATGTGAGTCATATGGGCTTTACCCTTCTAGTTAATTGTTTGAAGTCGCATAGTTTTCTCATTTTCCTGTCTTTTCTAGTTCATGTCTTGAGGAAACATGATTTAAATGTTGTTCTTGATGAAAAGTTTGTCATGAAGAGACATGTTGCCATTATTCTCGCAATTTTTAAAAATGTTTTGCTTCTCAGTAACAAGACATATTTAAACTAAACTACTGAGAAATTGTGTATAACATTACTCTTGACTTTTGACTTAGTTTTTTTGTTTTTTATTTATTTATTTATTTATTTATTTATTATTATTTTAATTTTTTTTTTTTTTTGGGGGGGGGGGGGGGGGGTGGCAATCACGTGTAATCTCTACACAAATTGTTGGTCTGTTCTATTTACTTTGTAAAACTGAGCAAACTTTCTCTGTATGTCTGTATGTCTGTATTTATTTATTGAAACATGACTAAATCACATTTGCATCCTCTCTTCGGAGGATTTAAATAAGTGGTAATAACATTGCCGTTGGTTTTTTTGACATATGTTTACTGTCCAATATTTGCTAAATTGAAAATCAAGGTGTTCCATTTATGTAAAATTGCTTATTCTGTAAGTGCCACAAATTTGGAAGTATTACATTTTCTTTAAACATGCCAAAGAGTAGCTGTATAATGTTTAAAACGTAAAACTGTTCTATTCCTTTGAAATTTGTTTTTAAAATTTGACACGAAGATATATTCCATTTTACTGTTGCAGTTGTTTAAACACATTTAAAGAAAGCAGTTGTAATACACTGTTGGCTGGTTTGTTTGCATACTTTGTGATTTAAATAGACTTGGGTGAGTGAGTGGACTTGTTTGTAAAACATGTAGTGTTGGTATGTAGATATTGTAGGAACATTTTACTTTGTTGAATAAGTGAAACCTTGTTCGATTAATTCTTTGAAATTTAATTGCTGCTTGTTGTGTAATAGTGCTCATGTGGTTTTTAGTAAGCTGTAAGGAGTGTTCATTACTGTTTTATGTTTGCTGGTTCATTTTCTTTTTGACCAACTAACCCCTTGGGGTCATGAGCAATCTTGCCACTGTAGATTGTTCTAACCTATAAAGGGAACAGTGAAAGCCCCAGTTGAAAACCTGTCTTGCCTTTGTAGGCATGACAGATTCACTGCGGCAACAGTACCCCCGTTGGAGTGCCGGGGGTTTTCAGTATAAATAGTATCCCCACTTTATGGAAATTTAGTGCTTTAAATTCCCACTGTTGCTATCTTCCTCATATACTCTTTCCCATTCCTGCTCTGTCCTATCACTCTGCTATACTATCTTCTTCTTCGCTAGATCAATGACCTACCTTTTTTCTTGAAAACTCTTCCTGGACAAGACTCCTTGTTTGTGTATGAGTTCTGTTGGATCAGCTTGGGAGTGTTGGACGCTTTCTGCTGGGTGGTCACTAGGGCTTCCTATGATGTTAGTATTTAGCAATATAGGCATTTTATATGTATATGTTTCGTTGATGATTGGTAATGATGGTTGTATTCTATTTTGTTTTTGTAACCGGGGGTTCGCGTAGTTGAGGTAAACCCTCAGCCGTCCCCCGCGTGGGATGTCTTTATTGTAAAGTGACTGGCCGGTGGAGGGCGTTCAATTTTCCCACTAGGGTTGTTTCAGCAGATCTTTTATGCGGATCGGGGGTTGTCCGGTCCTGATTTGCTCGGAGGAGTCCGCTGGACCTAAAGCAACAATAAATCAATCAATCAATCAATCAAAGCAAAGTGAATACATTTTGCATTGTACAGTGACTCTACATAAATACCCTAATTATAACAATATTTTCCTTAAGCTTATCGATAATGGTGATAAACTATATTTGTGAGTAGAAAAGTCTGCTTTTGTGTTTTGGGAAACTTTGTTCTGCCATGCCTTTTAGAAATACTTTGCATTTTAGTTGAGTTTTAAATGTAGGTTAAGTTTAGTCACTTTGTTTTTTTGATGTTGTTGCATTTGGAAAATCATTTATTTCATTAACATTATTTTGGTGATAAGCTGTTGGCTATCATGCTTATTGGGCACATGTATTCAGCGTTGCCTTGTACATTCAGTCAGCAGTATGTTTTGTGCTTCATTTATTTATTTATTTTGTTTATAGGAGAAGAAGAAAGAGCAAGAAATGAAGTGGAAGAAGAAGAGGATCAAAGTTTTAAAAAATAACCCAAGAAGAGTTGCATTGCTTAGCTTGTTGCTAACAGGAGTTTTATGTTACTTTCCCTCACGTTTAGTTTAATACTTTACTTTAGTTTTATATGTTACTGAAGAGGGTTACAATGTGTGGTTTGAAAAAATATATACGTATTTAAAAACGTGTTCCAAAGAGTGGGTTTACAGTATGTCAGATGTAGTGAAAAACATGAGGGATTGATATGGGCAATTCATGTATATGCTTATCAGGGTGAGTTTTTATTTTCCCAATGATACAATAAAATAAGTTTCTACACATTTCTAGTCCACCAGATACCTTATTTTGTTTTGGGTTTGTAGATTGTGTGGGCGAGATGACCATGACGGTCCTCCTGTTTGGAAGACCATGACAAACACATTGAAAGCGAATGCTGTATTTTGAACATTGTGTCATGTGGAATCATGGTTATTTTGTATACTTGCTGTTGTGTAAATATAGTGACACAAAATAAACTTTAGAAATAAAATGTAGAAGAAAAAAATAAGCGCTTTTGTGTCATATAGTTTTTTGATAAAACTTTCTGTTTAAAATATGAATGTGGGTGTTTGTGTCTTGATTGGCAGCAGGTGTGCATTCCAATCAGAATGTTTCTTCCCCTTCCCCATCCCTTATACCTTCTCTTTTCATACCTTGACCCTACTCCCCCCCCCCTCCTTACATCCCCCTACCTGTCCTTTTCTTTTTTTCTCTCTTTGACATTGTGTTTATTGTTCTGTCATGTTATTTTTTTCATTTTTTAATTTATTATGCAATATTTGAATGAATGAATTAATGGAAATTCACTATGTGCACAAACATTTCCATACATAAAGCATGATCACACCACTAATAAAGCAATAAAATCTTATATATATATACATACTCTATCTTTCCCTGTCCTCAGCAACCATGATGGATTCGCTCAGTGTCAAACCAGTCCATTCTCGAATGTTGTCATCCCACCTCTTTTTCGGTCTCCCTCTTCTTCCACCTCCTTGCACTGTGCCTTGCAGGATGGTCTTTGCAAGACCTGATTATTTGGTGACGTGTCCATACCCTCGGAGTTTCCGTTTCTTCACCACTGTGAGCAGGTCATCGTGTTGTCTAATGGCTTGTGTGATGGTCTGTCCGACTTCGTCGCTGGTGATGTGCAGGAAATGCCCAAAAGTCTTCTGTAGCACCTCATCTCCATGCTTTGTATTCTTCGTTTCAGATCTGCTGTGAGGGTCCATGTTTCACAAGCATATAGGAAGATGGAGATGACAAGGGAGCGCAGCAGTCTTACCTTGGAATGTAGGCTGATGGTTTTGTCTTTACAAATGGGCTTTAACCTCACCAGGGCAGCAGTTGTTTGTGCGATCCTGGAGAGGACTTCCCGCCTGGACCAATTGTCTGATACAATGGCAACTAAATATTTGAAGCTATGCTCTGTGTTGAGGGATTGGCCTTGGACTTTGATGTCTGTGTTGATGCCATTGCATGGTGTTGTTGGTCATCATTTTGATCTTCTTTGCACTTATTTCCATCCCATACGCTCTGGAGGTGGTTTCAAGCCTCTGTACCAGCTGTTCAAGTTCTTGTTCCTCTCCAGCCAATCCATCAATGTCATCTGCAAAACGAAGGTTGGAGATTTCTCTTCCTCCTATGCTGACTGTGCCTTCATGATCTGCAAGGGCATCTGACATGATGCGTTCTAGGAAGATGTTGAAGAGTTATGGAAAGAGTATACCCCTGACACACACCGATTGTTGTTCTGAACCAGTTCCCAAGGGCGCTGTTGTGGAGGACTGCACTGGTAGCCTTGTCATAAAGGCTTTTGATGATGTCAATAATTTTAGGGCTGATGTTGTACACTCTCATGGTTGCCCACAGAGCTGCATGCCAGACTCGGTCAAACGCATGATATAGATGTTGTTGGTGCTGTGGATATTTAATTCTTGCAGATTATTCTTGTGAGGTTGAAAATCTGTTCAGTGGTACTTCGCCCTGCCCTGAATCCTGCTTGTTCTTCAGCTATGATTTGTTCAGCATGGGGTTTCAACCTGTTGAATATATTATTTTCAGGAGGACCTTGCTGGGATAGCTGATGCATGAGGCTGATAGTGCGGTAATTTTCACACTCCTGAAACATTCCCAAACACTTCAATTCAAACCAAATGCACTGTACATACGCATCACGTCAAAGTGATGAATGAGCAATCATCATACATTGTGGTCATCACTGTACTCATTGTTGCCTTAATTAACGCTCAATCCTGCACATATTCCACCCACATCTGCAGGATATCCTCAATTTTAATTTTCTAGTAGCAAAGTGAAGTTAAATAACTTCCCTATATTGCTTGATTCATGAGGACCTTCTCTGGGCAACTGTATATTGGCAGATGTGAAAAAGATCGAGATATAATTAAAGTAATATGATTAATTTCAAATGTTAACAAAAGTGAACAATAATTTATACCAAAAAAGCAAGAAATTGTAGCGTTTCCATCTAATTATACCTTTTGTCAGATGGATTCAAATTATAATTTTAGTTCTTGCACACACATACACACACACACACACCCACACACCCACATATAAACACGTATATATACACGCACACACATACAAAGAATATAATTGCAGTGATCTCGTGCACATGTGCACCAACAGCAGACAACATTTATGCAGATAACAAATACGTAATCTAAAATAAAATCCTAATAGTCTAAGAACCCCTAAGTTGTAAATTACTAAATACATTGGTCAACATCACAATTCCTTGCTGAAAATGAAAGTTGAAGGGTGAGGGTGTGTTGTACTTTGGATTTGTTCCGACAAAGAGTTCTTTCTGATAAAGACACCTTATGTAAGGAAAATACACAATATTCATGTAATTAAGTTTTTCTTTGTAGTTTGAAAACTTTTATTTGTATTTTGTGTAATGAGCGAAAAACTTCGCTATTTTTCGCGGCCGGAATTTCCCATCATCCTCGTACGCCCGAAGGTGACGTCACGCAAGCAAAACAAATTTGGTCACCGAAGACTGCTTGGGTGATCGTCTGTTTATGTGTGAATATTTTGGCTATGGTTTGTATTCAGTAAGCGATACAAACCATAGCTTTGCCGTAGAGCAATACTGGCATCGTCGTCAGAGTCAGAAGACGGTGGTCTTTCGCCCCCACCGCATAAAAAGCTACGCATCTCTTCTGGAAACATGCAGGCCAATGGCGTCCAACAGCACAATGGAGAGAGCGAGGAGGCGACAACAAACGGCCAAGTCGTTGAAAATGGGAATAAAACGACTGCCATTAAACCTTTGTCAAGCACAGACCAAGACATTGTTCGTCTAATTGGACAACATTTACGAGGCCTTGGACTAAAGTAAGCACCAAAGCAAAAAAGTAAAAAATCCAGAAGCTCATCTCGTGTCAATGTTGTTTGTGTTGCTTTTGTGAACACAACAAAGCCAGCAGCATTAAGCGATAGCTTATTTATCTAAATAATTTATGTGTGAACAGCGTATTTGATTTCTTTATGAAGTGAATGCTCGTGGGCGATCGTTTGGAAGAATAGAAAAGGATTACAGGAAAGCTCCCAAAATTGTTTTCCAACCACATCAAATCAATGGAACGTTAGTGCGATGGTCGATTACACAAGGTAACGCCAGACCTACCGTTTACGTACGGATCGATCGTTTTTACTTTTCTTGCAGGAATATTTTAACGAAATGCAAGCTCAACCTGGGTCAGCCTTTGTGCAACGAGTTTACTCTGTTTTCAGCCAAACGGCAGAGCAACTTATTGCAGAATCTGGATGCACACTTGAACACCCATCTGCTGCTAAGTTGAGAGCTCACGTCACAGATGGCAACTGGGATAAGGTGGGCTATTCATAGTTTCTTATTTACCTTTTTTGAATTATTCATGCGCTTGCTTTACTAGTATTGACTAAGAATAAAGTACTAGGGTCAACTTTGACATGTTTATGATGAATCTGTCACTTTGTTGTTGTATACCTTACCAACCTTTGTTTGTGCTTTGTTCTTTTTGCTATGGAGGTACACACAGACACTAGGTGAAAATAAACAATTGTTTACTGATGGTGAATATCAAAAACATGTACAATGAGACAACAAAAATGTAAAAGTATAAAACATGGATATACTTTTTTTCTTTGTAGATTTTTTGAAAAAATATATTTTATACTCTGACATTGCAAGTTTGACCAGTTCTGGGTCAGCTGTTTCATTTGCATATCACATGACCCTCAGTGTTGTTAGTCCTGACACACAAAGACCTGTGAACCAATTCTCCCTAGTGAATATGAGAGAATCATTCCCCAACCCCTCCCGCTTGACCTTGCTTGGGGTTTGCATAAGTAGGATATAATGGACAGTTTGGTGTTGCATTGCCCTGTGCTGACAAGTGATTGCCTACCTTTCTGTGGAACTTAATTCCCCATGACCTACTCTGGAACTGATGGAGGGAACTAGGTCATTGTCAGTTATAGGTGAGGGTGAGATCTAGGTTATTTTGAATGGAGAAACAAGACACTTCCATTTGTAGTTGAGAATACTAGGCTTCTTTCAAAACCAGGATTTTGTGGTGGCCGTAATGCAGCGTCTTACTCAACGCAATGGCCATAAAAGATGAACTTGACCTGCTTCCAGTAGTAAGGTCCCTTTCATAAAATCAAATCATATTGGATGTCATACAAGCGATGTAATAAACAAAGTCCATTTTGACGGAACCACTAGGATAGGAAAGAGTTCGTGAACTTTCACCTTGGCATACTAATGACAGCATAATTTGCTGAGGTCATGGACAGAAAGTATGGAATCACTTTCACAACAAAAACTACTTGCTTCCGGAAGATCCCTAATCATTCAGATTGCATTGTTTTGCCTGACGGACTAGTGACAACTGTGCAATTCTTACCTTTATAAGCAATAGAAAGTTCAATGTATTGATAGTGTTTATCCTACTTCTAGAGGTAGAGCGAATTATTCGATTAATCTGAAGCTTACAGAATTGAATCATCAATTAAAATTAGTACTGCTAGGGGTGTCGGATAGTGCAGTGGTTGGAGCACTCGCTACTGTGTCGAAAGTGAAGCACCGTCCGGTGCGGTTAGCACTTGGATGGGTGACCGCTAGTGAAGCGACAAACAACAACGCCCCCAGTTGACTCAACTGTGATTGAGTACCTACTCTCTTGAGGGTGGGGAAGGTAAAGCAGCGAGGGAGAGAGTTGGGCATCACCCTCATTACGCTGGCCCAAGATAAGTGTGATCTCCAACATCACGCTCCCCTACGGCCACAAGGCTATGGGACTACCTTTACCTTTACCTTTTACTGCTACTTCGGAAACGACATTGGGTTATAATTCATGTTACGTTCATGTGACTCTTCTTGGCTTGACTTTGTAAGTGATCAGTCCTCTCTCCCCTAGTATACCATACCTTGCCCTTTCCCTCTGTCTCTCTACCTTTTTTCCTCCTCCTCATATAAAATATTAAGTGCATAAGAAAATTGTAAATGTTCTTATATTACAATCTCCCTTCTGTGCACATTGAGTAATTTTGTTGTAGCTATAAAAGTATAATGATAATGATAGTTATTGATAAGAAATGATCAAGAAGAAGTAGTTTAGACTTGTTTCATACGTTGTTTTTTTTTGGTAGGCTTCATGCCTTTTCCTTCACACTTTTATGTCACTTTTGTAGGTCACGTTAGCAATATTTAAACAAGATCACTCACTGACTCAGTATCAAAACAACACAAATGCTGCAGCATAAGAAACTTTAGAATCCTATCCTATCCTGTCCCATAACCCGAAGGTCGTAGGGGCACCACAGATGATCGTCTAACCAGCATACTCCATCTTTCTCTGTCCTCAGCAGCCCTCATGGCTTCGCTCAGTGTCAAACCAGTCCATTCTCGAATGTTGTCCTCCCACCTCTTTTTTGGTCTCCCCCTTCTTCTACCTCCTTGCACTGTGCCTTGCAGAATGGTCTTTGCAAGGCCTGATGATCTGGTGACGTGGCCATACCATCGGAGTTTCCGTTTCTTCACCACTGTGAGCAGGTCATCGTGTTGTCCAATGGCTTGTGTGATGGTCTGTCGGACTTCGTCGTTGGTGATGTGTTGGGTATAGGAAATGCCCAGAAGTCTTCTGTAGCACCTCATCTCCATGCTTTGTATTCTTCGTTGGAGATCTGCTGTGAGGGTCCATGCTTCGCAAGCATATAGGAAGATGGAGATGACCAGAGAGCGCAGCAGTCTTACTTTGGAATGTAGACTGATGGTTCTGTCTTTCCAAATGGGCTTCAACCTTGTCAGGGCAGCAGTTGTTTGTGCGATCCTGGAGAGGACTTCCTGTCGAGACCCATTGTCTGACACAATGGCTCCTAAATATTTGAAGCTGTGCACTGTGTTGAGGGATTGGCCTTGTACTTTGATGTCCGTGTTGATGCCATTGGTATTGTTGGTCATCATTTTGGTCTTCTCTGCACTTATTTCCATTCCATAAGCTCTGGAGGTGGTGTCAAGTCTCTGTACAAGCTGTTCAAGTTCTTGTTCCTCTCCAGCCAATCCATCAATATCATCCGCAAAACGAAGATTGGAGATTGCTCTGCCCCCTATGCTGACTGTGCCTTCGTGATCTGCAAGAGCATCTGACATGATGCGCTCTAGGAAGATGTTGAAGAGTGTTTGAGAGAGTAGGCATCCTTGACGCACACCGATTGTTGTTCTGAACCAGTTCCCGATGACGCTGTTATGGAGGACTGCACTGGTAGCCTTGTCATACAGGCTTTTGATGACTTCTATAATTTTAGGGCTGATGTTGTACACTTTCATGGTTGCCCATAGAGCTGCATGCCAGACTCGGTCAATTGCCTTCTTGAAGTCTATGAACACATGATATAGATGTTGTTGGTGCTGTAGGTATTTCTCACAGATTATTCTGAGGTTGAAAATCTGTTCAGTGGTACTTCGCCCTGCCATGAATCCTGCTTGTTCTTCAGCTATGATTTGTTCAGCTTGTGGTTTCAACCTGTTGCGTATTATTTTCAGGAGGACCTTGCTGGGATGGCTGATGAGGCTGATGGTGTGGTAATTTTCACACTCCTGAAGGTTACCTTTTTTGGGAAGAGTGATGACAAGCGACTGGGTCCATGGTGTAGGCCATTCCCCACTCTGCCAGATCTTGTTACAGATAATGGTGAGAGCATCAGTCATCGCTTCTCCTCCTGCTTGTAGCAGTTCCGCTGGTATTGTCCACTCCCGCTGACTTCCCTTTCTTCAGCGATTGCACTGCTGCCTCAACTTCTTCCCGGAGAATTGGGAGGATTTCTTCTTCTTCTCTGCTCTCGGGACATGCTAGAACTGATGGGTCTCCATTTGGTGTATGGTTGTAAAGGTCAGAGCAGTACTCTGTCCATCTGTCCAAGACTTCTTGTTCTTCTGTAAGGCATATGCCAGACTTGCTTTGGATAGTGGAGACTTTGGGCTGTTTAACACTTGTCAGCCGCTTCACAGTCTGGTAGGCCTTCTTGCTGTTGTTCTTGTTCAGATTGTTCTCTATTTCCTGGCATTGGTCTTCTATCCAGTTCTCCTTTGCTGTGCGCATGCCTTTTCGGATGTCATTGTTGATTTTTCGGTAGACATCAGCTCCCTGTGAGGTGTTCTTTTTCTTTTTTAACTCTCTTCGTTTATCACACAGATCCAAAAGTTCAGGTGTGATCCACGGCTTCTTCTTTGGTCGGTGCTTGCCAAGGATCTCAGTGGCTTTAGAAAGACGACAATAATATTTAGAAGTTCTAGAATAAAAATACAGCAACTGAACAAGAAAGAATAAGAAGATTAATATCGTAATGATTATTATGATTAATATTTAATATAATGATTATTTGTATAGTTTATAAATTATAAACCAGATAGAATTTCCTCATGAAGTCATGGATATTCATTCAGTATAGTTAGAACTATAATGAATGTAAAAATATTGTAAGTGTGACCCACCGAAGGTATGGTATTTTTATTTACACACTCAACTACACACAGAACGTATTACAACATATTTACCTAGGCAATTGTGTGTAAGGAGTTGTTCGGTCGACCTTTAAATACTTTTATAGACTTTTCTTTCACTGTTAATGCATGCTATGTTCATGTGATAAAGGCTGCACATAGTTTCCTTGTAATGCATAGAGGACAAATTCTGTATTCTGAGATGTAGGCTGCACATAGTTTTCCTTGTAATGCATGGAGAACAAATTCTGTATTCTAAGATGTAGGCTGCACATAGTTTTTCTTGTAATGCTTAAGTTAGAGGATAAATTCTGTATTCTGATATGTGCAATCTATTAGGTTTAGGGTTAACATATGAACTTAAGCAAGGGTGGGGTTAAAGTAAATAAACTTGAACAAGGGTGGAGTTATGGAAGAGTATGCAGTATGTGAACAAATAATGACCCAACAATTTTTAATCAATAGATTTTAGAAAACTATTTCTGTTGCAGGCGGATCTGTCTTTGATGGAGCTGAAAGGCATGACTACCAGTCCAGAGGACTTGGTGGTATGAGGAAATTCATTACTATCCTGCATAGCCATAGGTCTCAAAGGAAGATTAAAATGCTATCAGTATCAATACATCGATTCCACCTCAGTCATAGTGGCTTGCACTGACTGAAAAAAAAGTTGTAATTGTAAACTTGTGTAGTTGCAATTTTACTTGTTTTACAAAGATAATTGAATTTCTACCTGTAGGTGGTCAAAAGCCATTTAAAAAAAAATGATTTCCTCATCACAAAACTGAATAGATTTAAAGAGCTTTTCATTCTGAACACAGTGGTATATTTTTTTCCCCATAGGATAAATAGGTAAAAAGTTATTAATGTTTGAAAATGCCGAATGTTGGTGTTTTTTTGGCAACGTTTTGGAATTTAAGAAATTGACAACTTTGGAGTCTCAAAGTGAAGCCAATATTGATACCAGAAAGCTGATTTTTGACAGGTAACCCCTTCATATGTTATACTCCAAGCCCAATTTTCTTCAGGCCTATCCCATGTAATGTTCAGCCGTTTTGGTGCTTCAAAGTTGGGAAATCATCAAATTCGCAGTGCGTGCCGGCAAATTTTAGGCCTACTGGTGTGCTACTACGCTCAGCACTCGTGTCGCTGAATAGGCCTACGAGTTGGCCATGGCCGGAAGAAAACCCGAACACCGTTTGGGTAGACTTTTCTACGGCAAAGCGCTCCGCGATACAGAATGCACAAATTAATAAATACCCTAGTTTTATAAAGGAAAGTCTGCTCTTTATTTCTTGCTAAGTTTTAAACTTCTAGTTAAAATCAAACTTACATCAAAACCGCTTTATCCACTTTGTTCGGCTCGTAACAAAACGTTTACACACGAGAGCCCACCATACTTATATGTAAATGAAGCTAAGTATCCGAACTTCTCATTGGTTCTTATTTTTAGGCCATCCAATGAAGTATCGCAAAGCGCTTAGACTTTGAAACGAGTCACCTCTCAGCAAACGATGGTGACAATTTTTTTCGCAGCGGCATTCAGCGTTCGGATAGGGGCGTATTCAAAAGCTGTTTTCTCGGAATCTTTCACATAAACATGCATTAAAAACAACACAGATGTAAAGATAAAACTTTCAATTTTTTTTTTGAATACAGCCACTGTTCGTTTTGATGCAGTTTTACATTAATAATAAGTGTTGAAAGTGAAGTGAAAACTGAGTCAAAACTGCCGAGCGGGACAAGAGCCAATGAAGGGCTTGGAGTACCTAACTATATTATTATATTGATTTTAAATCCTTGGTCCAAAGCTAGTTGAAATGTTACTGTATCCTGTGTTACTCATAGTGACTGAATCTAGCATTTGCAGAAAATGCGCTTCCTGCTGCTGGAACAGAAGTACCTGGAACTATTGGACGACGGGCGGCCCATGGAAGCCCTGAATTGTCTGCGTTACCAGATCACCCCGCTCAAGCACAGCACCGATCGTGTACACTTACTTAGCACGTGAGTTTCCTCAGATTCTTCTTTTCTACTACTTACTCATCATCATCATCATCATCATTTATCTTCTTCTTTAGATTGTTCAGATTCTTCTTGCTCTTCAGATTCTTTTTCTACTGGTGGTTCCTTGTTAAGAAAATGGTTTAGTGGTTGTTTCGAATAACATGCAAAAACAATAGAAATCTGATATATTTTTGACATCCTTACAAACATGAACAATTTGTCTTTTGGATGTTTCCCGTAATTTGCCAACACATAATTATACAGAGGTGCTAACCAGTACGGATTGACCGTATTTAATTCCGGAGAAGTGAATTAAATACGGAAATATGGTAGCTTTTAAAAGAATACGGAGGAGAAGTTGCTGAACGTTTATCTTTGCCAGCGCCGCTTCTGTACCGGTTTCTGGTCTCATAATAGTGCTCATGCACTCGCTGAACGTTGCTGTGTGCCTGCGGTATTTTCCGACACGCTTTGATTCATGACTGTACCAGTACTCCTTGGACTGTACCCTAATCAATCACCTGATGAAAGCCTAATCAAGTTTGCGCGACCCGAATCAAACACATGATCCATTTGTTCAAGGAAAACGCTCGTTCTTAGCCTTTCGCGATTTTGAAACACTCTGAAAGGCGGTGAAGACTTTTAATGGAGGGAACTCGTACAGATCTATTTTTAAACTGATATCAACCCTACCCCTACCCTATCCCTAGTCTAAAAATAGACCTGTATGAGTTCCCTCCATAATAGTCTTCACTGCCTTTCAGAGTGTTTCAAAATCGCGAAAATGGCAGGACGTGGTAGACCCAGAAAAAAAAAGCTGCTAAGTCTGATGACGAAGCCGATTCCTCATCAAAGAAAATAAAGCCTGCAACTAAACGTCTGCAAGATTTTGTGCATTCATACACAGAAGCACATCCATGCGTCATTGCGTCGAAACTGTCAACAAAGTACGCACGCTGTACTGTTTGTGGCTTCGATTTTTTTATAAGTCATGGTGGCTTTGACGATGTTGCCAGGCATGTTGCATCTGCTAGACACAAAGCTTACTTACTGTCCAAGATCATACTGAGGATTCTGCTGATCCCTGTGTCCAACTGTTCATGTGAAAAAGTCCTTTCTTTGGTTAGAAAAAATAAAACTGACTTTAGAAGGACTTATGGGAAGTAAGACACTGAATGCAATGCTGCAGTTGAAATCAAGAAATTCAGATACTGACTGCTACAAAACACAACTCTCTCCAACACTTCTGAAAAAGGCAACTGCTAAGTCCTTGAAACAATAGAATTGTTTTGTTGCTGACATTGCTTTTATTGGAAAGACTATCAGTATCATTCATTTTAAGTAAAACAAGTGTAGTGTTCAACAAGCTGATTTTCATGGTGATTTTAGAGTAAAACAAGTGTGGTGTTCAACAAGCTGATTTTCATGGTGATTTTAGAGGACTGAAAATAGCCTGCTATTTCAGAGGTAAGCCTGTCGTTATAATGTCGTAGGCTGGGTTTTGCGAGAAAAAAAATACTGACAAGTGTTAAAAAATACTGACAAACGTGTCCGGAAATACTGACAAGAAGATTAGGAGGTTGGCACTTCGGCATATATTTGTGTGAACATGGAAAAGCAGCATTAATAGAGCTCAAATACTTGATAATATTAACACCCCGCGTGGTGGTGGGACTGTTTGGCAGGTACATGATGTGCAGTAATCCAGATGATCTGAGGACCATGGCTCAGTGGGAAGGCAAAGGTTTTCAGTCACGCATCCGACTGATTGAAAAGCTACAGGGTAAGTGCTATGATCAAATGAACGCATAAATCAACAGTGTTATGGCCAAGTTACAGGAAAGTGTGGTGACCTTTGTTGTTCTGATAGAATTGTGATATTTTGAAGCCATGGTCATAATCATTAGCTATAGTATGTGCTCCCAGAATCTTGATTGGTCATATTGAGTAGGTATTACCTTGACTCATATTTTATGATTTACCTTGGTATATTTCAACAGCATCAATGCCATCACACTACTTCTTCAGCCTACTGAAGTTGAAAATGAAAAATGTTGATTAAAAAATGTTGATTAAAAAATGAAGAAAATTTGAGATGAAATCGTCGAGTTGAATGCAAATGAAATCTGGGCGAGTTGGTTTTAACAGTATTTGATCATAAGTGTACGGAATTTCTATTCTGTGTGTGTGATTCCCAGAATTATTATCACCAAACCATATTAATAATAATAATACGAACATTTGTATCTGGCCAAATCTATTAAAAAAATAATCTACTCTAGGTGCATACCAACACTTTTGCAACATACACATATCCTTGACATGTAAGAACATAAAATGCCAAGAAGAGAAGATGCAAATCAAAGTAAACAGTCAGTCAGAATCTGTGGTCAAACTGGTTGGATCACTGAGGTGGAAAGAGATAAGTATTGAGAGCAAATTTGAAGGCAGAGAGTGTAGGCTTGCTGTGAAGAGAGAGAGGGGCAATTTGTGAAGCACACATGAAAAGGAAAGTCAGAGAAGTGATTGAAATCCAGATGTGTAAACCCAGCTTGAATTGTGATTAAGGCTTAGAACTTCTCACATTTAGGATCAAATACTTTTTGAAATCCACTCGCCCAGATTCTCATTCCATTTAATTAGCTGACTTCATCTCAAATTTTCTTCTATTTAGAATCTGAGTCAAGGTAATACCTACTCAATAGTAATTAATGTTACTATGTTTTAACTCGTTGAACCCGAAAGACCGATATATCGGTCTAGCCCTTAAACAGCTGTGCCCCGATAGACCGATAAACCGGTCTCGTAACTTTACCTTAGTCTTGCGGTCCGTACAAAGCTTACTGTTCTTTCTAGTACTTGCTGTTTGGAATAGGGTTATTGGGAATAAGGTAAAGCAAAATGTCTGCACTCTAGTGCGAGCACAGTTCGTGTTTTTGTGACCTTTTTTTCTCAATTTTGCGTCATGAAACGAAGGTCTACAAATCAAGGAAGCGTCGCTAAGCGATTGTACACAACTCAGGAAGTAATCGATCAATTGTGGGATGATAATGAAGATGAAGAGATGACATAGTAAGTCATTTATACACTAACTTTGGGTTGTCTAACACTTTGGTTGATATGTTTTGGTTGTTTTAAAGCATGCTAAAAATGCCATTTTTCCCAGGGGAATGGGCTCAAAATTGGTGGGGCATCCAGGGTTCAAAGGGTTAATGTTACGGACTTAGCATTAGTGTTACAATGCTACAAATGAACACCATACATACATATTCATTAATGTTATTATGTATAGTAATAATAATAATAAAATTGAAATTGTTTTTAATTTTAACAGTCTGAAAATTACATGGGAAGTTTTTTTAAAGTTTGGATTCTGGTCGACAGTGTGCTTATTTTGCTTATCTTTCGTATGTATACGAAACAACATTGAGTTATTCCATTTTCCTTGTAGGTGGAAATGATTTATAAATTTTTTTCTCACTCCTCCCCCTATACTCCCCTCTACTCTCCTCCTGAGTCAAAAGCCAGTAGAAGAAACAACGAACTCAGCCCAGTCCTTGTCTTCTATGTTTTCTCTTCATGTATTGTCTGACAACAAGCTCAGCCATATCCTTGAATATTCTATGTTTTCTTTTCATGTATTGTCTGACAACAAGCTCAGCCATATCCTTGAATATTCTATGTTTTATCTTCGTGTATTGTCTGACAACAAGCTCAGCCATATCCTTGAATATTCTATGTTTTATCGTCATGTATTGTCTGACCACAAGCTCAGCCATATCCTTGAATATTCTATGTTTTATCGTCATGTATTGTCTGACAACAAGCTCAGCCATATCCTTGAATATTCTATGTTTTCTCTTCATGTATTGTCTGACAACAAGCTCAGCCATGCATATCCTTGAATATTCTATGTTTTATCTTCATGTATTGTCTGACAACAAGCTCAGCCATATCCTTGAATATTCTATGTTTTATCGTCATGTATTGTCTGACAACAAGCTCAGCCATGCATATCCTTGAATATTCTATGTTTTATCTTCATGTATTGTCTGACAACAAGCTCAGCCATATCCTTGAATATTCTATGTTTTATCTTCATGTATTGTCTGCTCTGTCTACCAGCATTTTTACCCCCAAGCGTCATGCTACCTCCCAAGCGGCTGATGACCCTCCTGAACCAAGCTATTGAACAGCAGAAGGAACGTTGCCCCTACCACAACACCCGCCTTGATAACAATCCTGTTTGCCTTCTCAATGACCACCTATGCAGCAAGTAAGATTGGCCATATTTCGATCAATCTCTAGCAGTAAGATTGGCCCTACTTTGATCATGCTATAGGAGTATGGTTGAGGTTCTTTACATTCTACCAGAGTCAGATTGTCTTGACACCATGATGCTTCAAGATAATACCTTATTTGTAAGACATAAAGAGAGAGAGATAATGAATCAATTGAGAGAAAATAAAATATACCAGAAATAACAGACTTAGCTGTTCCATGGGTCGAGAGGTCATCTTCCTGTGAAATTTAAAAGTAACTATGTGGCTAGACTAATGATGTTTCAGACATTGGATTCAGAATACTGCCGACTTTTTTTCAACCAAGACGGAGAACAAACTGGAAAACCCATTAAAGCTTTTATACAAGGCGGCTTGAAGTTATGTGGAGAAAATGAGCTTGCAATTTTGGAACTTTGCATTTATCAGTTGATAGTAAATTAAGAAGACTATAAATACATTAATAAAACAGTTTATATGTTAGTACAACCTTAACATCAGATGTCATTGCAGAGAGCAGTTCCCGTGCCATACGGTACAAGTGATCCATGACCACTGTGATGAAGTCTGGTTCTGCAAGTTCTCCCCTGACGGCACCAAACTAGCTACGGGCTCCAAAGACGGATCTCTCATTCTGTGGGATGTCAACATGGTATGTGACTATGCAGCATGTTTTTGATGATCAGGATTGTTATTCTCTTGGTTTTCGCGGCACACACTCAGATTTGTTGTTGTTGAACATGGTTGCCCTAATGCTTCAAGCTTGGATTTATATAGCGCAAATACCTAAAAAGCATATAAATGATTCAAGTTTAGTATAGTAGTAGTTAGAGGCTTTGTTTTCAGGCCTTGCGCCCTAGTCATCGTCTCTTCCTTAATAATTTCCAGCAAGAACACTGTGTATCCGTTTCTCAAGAACTGATGCATGCCCACAACTCTGAAAGGTTTGATGCGCAAGGATGTATAGAAGGGGCTCATACTTTGCAACAGCGTATAACTGATTTTTGTTCTGTTTATACAGCTGAGCTCAAGGCATTTCATATAGCTCTGAAACAGTTTTATCAATCCAAAAGAACCTCGTTTTTAATCATGTCTGATTCACTGTGAGCTCTTTCCACGAGAAAGATATCGCACCCTTTTCTGGCAGAGATCCATGACCTTCACACACAACTTGTTTCTGAGGGTAAAAGATGGTTTTTATGTGGGTACCTAGTCATATGGGCATCCGCGAAAATATTGCAGTGGACAAAGTGGCTAAAGAAGCTCTGCATCGATTTCCCTTCAGAGGTTTTCCAGTTTTTTCCATACTGTGACTTGCGTTGTATGACTGGAACTTATTGTAAACGGCTGTGACAGACTGAATGGTCTAATCAAATCAATAACAAATTATTTCAAATTCTTCCAGTTTTGGCTCGCCTTGATATTGGGCATACTTATGTCACCCATAGTTTCCTTTTAAAAGGAGAAGAACCCTCATGGTGCTTTGCATGTGACAAATCCTTTTCTGTTCGCCATTTTAGGTCTGAATGTGCTGATCTGGTTGATGAAAGAGGAAGATATTTTGGTTCAATACATTTTAATGAGATCTTTAAATAGCTACCGGCAGGCCTGGCCGATTGGCGCATGAAAACTCACATAATATTGATATTTTGCTCTTTTTCCCACAGCCCATAAATCAAATCTACTGCATCTATATAGATATAAAACATGTCAAAATAAAGATCGATCTGTCTACTTTTGTCTTGTGTTTTTCGTTTGTGTGTGAGAATAAAATGGAGCAATTAAATATGAGGTGGAAATAACCTACTGTTAGCGTTTTTGGGTAGCCATGGCTGAAGCAAATGGCGTTCGCGGTGTGGTCTACAACACACATGGTTCACGAAAATGACTCGCGCTACACACCGGTAGCGTGTATTGACCTAGCTTTACATTAAAATTGTAAAGCATTGATTTACCTTTAGTTTCGTATACGAAAGCCTGTAGAAGCACCGATTACAGATAGTACAATTTAACGTTAAAAAATAAGGCTATTTTAAGCCTTAAAATAAAGCATATAAAATTTGGGGAATAATACTGTTTTTTATGCAGATAAAAAGCTGATTTTATGCAGTTTTTAATGATATGCAAATTATATGGGTCAGTCTTGGCGCCACTGAGCGACTACCAATCAAATGAGAGTACCCTATTTTAACACGTTCATTCATTGACGCATAGACCGTACACATACAAACGTGAAGCGCCGATTTTCTGTATTCGCGATGGCCGATCAAACGTTTCCGATTGCTGGCTACCAAGAGTATATTGGTAAGTGATCTGTTTTTTCTTCAGCGTGTATTGTTATAGTATTTAGTTAAGTTAATAAAGAGGATGGTTTAAGGAAATTATTGTAGTTGAAAAGTGAGGGAAAGGATGAGGGTGCGATCACACAGCGATGTCATCATTAGCATTAGTGTGTAAGCCAAAACTGACTGAACGCCATACGATAATCTGTCCACTATTTGCATCAAATATTTATATCGATGCTTGATGTTGAAACATTACGCATTTTTCTAGTTAGTTATTTTTTTTCTGAAGCTATTTTTGATGATAAAGAGTAGTATTCTTACATTCTAAAACAACAGCTGCTTGACCGGAAGTTGAAATTTATCGTCTGCTGCAAGTACTCGGTCATCGTTTAGTACTAAATTCCCTACTGTGTGAATGATTACAAGAAAGTAAATTTTATTTCGATCCTTAAAAAAAGATAATTAAGATATATTGTTTAATTATTCATTATAAAATAAATACGTCCGACGATAATAAATTCAGAACCGATATTTATGATGTAAACAGTAAAAATAACAGATCATGTAGTTTTAATAGGCCTATTCTGCCAGTGCATTCTACTTCTATTTCTAACTTAAATAATTAAATGAATTAACAAATTATCAATGAAAGATAAAGGACAATCACAATGATAATATTTACATGATCACTGACCAACAATTAAGCATTTACATGCAGAGATCTGTCATATGATTTACTTCATAAATTGATTTTTTTTTTTTGATTCCTACTTTCATTTACAGTTGAATTATTGCTAAAAGTTTTATTAGTTTGCTGTAAGCAATCAATATTTAAATACATTATATGTTATTAAAGTAATTTTAGATGTATATCACAAGTTTTTGGTGATGGTCATTTAATTTTTTTAAATTAATATTTTTTATATAGTTAACTTTTTAGATAATGGGATACAATTATAAGATGGATTGCTTTAATTCTGTTCGGTGATTAAGTTTATTTTCTACTTTTCATTGTAATTTTCTATTTTACGTTACAATTAATTCAATTTTAAATAGGTCGATAGTAGAGTTAGTGTGATCAGCAACTACATTTGTTTTATTAATGTACATATTGTGTGAATATACAGTTTTATAAGATGCTTGCATTGTGTTAATAATGGGGGCATAAATGTTCAATTAAATAATTTAATTCTTCCTTTTTTATAATGAAAGTAGTGGCACACATGAACAACTAAATTTTGTTCTGTTTTCTGTTAATTTTTCAGTTAAATAAAATAATAATGATAAGAATGATAATATACATTATATTTTTTCAGATGATGAGGACTTCAAGGACATGAAATCAGTGCTGATGGCTCAGGGGAGAGGCAGACGGAAAACCTTGCCTTGCCGACCAGCGACCAACAAGCTTCTCCTACAACTTTACATCCTAAAATTGTACTGCGGCAAGTCATGGGAGGAGATGGTGGCCTTTGCTCCAGTGGTCATCAGTGACCTGACCTCTCTTGGAAAAGACCTTGAGTATGAAGTGCGTGGTGCTGTGAGGAAAGCAGTAAATATCAAGGAACATGATCGCGTAGCTTTTCTTGCTGTCCAGCTGTCTGAAGTTTCCGAAACCAAAAATGTGGGCAGATTTCTGATAGAGCGTGGGTTGACCCGAAGCCAGCTTCTGCAACCACAGTCCATCATGTCAAGTGAGAGTGTTGAACCAGTGACCAATGGTCTGGTGATGGACTGTATCCACTTTCACCAGCGGGAGGGTCAGGTTTTGAATGACACACGTGCTTTGCTGAACAAACTGGGCCTCCCTACGTCACAATTAAGTGACCAGCAGCTGTACAGAAATTTTAGGAAAATACAGGAGTCCTACTCAAAACTTGTGAAGAATTCGAAGAAGAATGGTGGACAGGAAAAGTTTGATGCTTGGCTTCGTACAACAACTGACATGTTGCCTGCACTTAATGTGCCACTTCCTTCCTCACAGCCTTCTTCCCAAATATTTGTGACTGCAACCACCTCAACATCCAACTCATCTTGTACTTTACCACCTCAACAGTCACCTACTCCACTCACTACTATCTCTGTCCCTACTTTACCTGCTCCTTTAGATTTTTCTTCCAACATGCAACAGCAAGTCCTAGCAGTCCACACTCCCCTTGCCATTTCTCAGCGAAAGAATGCTGCTCTGCGTCGTCAGCTGGAAGACACCACCAGACAGGTAGAGACACTGACATTGGAGAAGCAAGTACTGCAGGAGGTTGTAGCTGAATTTCACACAAAAGAAAAGAATCTGCTTGATCTGCTTCAGCATGAAAAGGCACTGCTTGATGCAATGACAACTAAAGCAGAATTACACCAGGCCACTGCCAAGAACTTACAAGAACAGTTGCAAAAGACACAACAGACTCTTGTCAGCATTAAGACGACAAATTTATATCGACGACTTAAACGACAAGAGCAGCAACTTCGTAAAAAACAAGCTGCTGCAGAGGATCACGAAAAAGGTTGCTGTTTGCAGACACAGAGGCGGTTGCGAACAAGTAGCCCGGGCATTGCGCCGTAAAGTGAAGCTTGAACAGACCCGGGCTTCACATTTGAAGATGCAACTCCAATGTCTCCGAGAAAAAAACTCAGCAGAAGATAGCCCAGCTGAACCAAGGAATCCACGACTTGGCTGTGCAACCTCCCGAGCTTCTTGTTGGACAGCAGCCAGATGGTGTTTTAAGACTCAAAGATGAAAACGGACATTTTCTCCCTGCCGCCAGAGTCTGCATAATGGCTCTTGTTGGAGAGTGTGAGGTGTCAGCAGGCAGGTGCGGTGATGTCATTAAGACTGTTGTGCGTCATATTTTGGATGCACAAGTGCCAGAACATGATCTGCCATCACAGAGGACTGCATTGCGATTCAGCGACCAGGCACATGTTCTTACCAAAATGCATGTGGCAGACATGCTCATATCCCAAGAACACTACGATTTACATGTTGATGGCACAAGTCGCAGTGGCAACAAATACATTTGCCAGACCGTCAACACACCAGATGGAACATACTCCCTGGGATACACTCCAGTGGCGAGAGAGGATACCACTACACTTGTGGAAGTCAGCATGCAAATGTTGGAAGAGCTGAGTGACCTGTATGCTTTTGAAGAAACGCAGCAAAACTTTGTGCACATGCTTTCGGGCTTGTCAAGCATCATGAGTGACCGAGCGGCAGTGATGAAATCATATGCAATGCAACTTGAAGAGGAACGGCGTGTGTTGCTTCAAACAGAGGATGGGCTCAACTTTCTGCACTGCAATGCTCACTTCCTGTTGGGCCTGGCATCTGAAATCAAGAAGATGCTGCTGGATGAAGACAAGACCAGAGCTGAGGCCCCCCCTGGCTTCTGCAAAGCTGGTGAATGTCTGGCATACAGGTACACGCGCATGGCTTGTGACTGCCTTGGACCTCGCGGGGATGACAAAAATGGATGCCGTGATGCTTGGCTAGCTTACTGCGCAACTGTGGCAGAGAGGCAGTCTACGGTTTCCAGTTTCCGCGAAAATCGCTTCAACAACACCTTTCAGGGTGCTGCAAGTCTCCATTATCACAGAGAGGAAATTGAGGACTGCCTGGAAACATACCTTTCCAAGAGGAACATGAAGATCCAGACTGTGCTTGCAGACTCCAAGGACGAGACGATTGACTGCCATCTGGTCGCCCTTGGCCTAGTGTACTTTAGAATCACTGGTCCATACTGGATGCTGCTGGGAAGAAAAGTCCATTACTTAGATTTCTACAGATATATAGAAGATCTGCGGAACACTCTTCACAACTGGGAACAAGATCCATCACCAGCCCTGTCGCAGAACTGTGAGCCGGTCTTCACTGGGGTTGTATTTCGTGAGCAACCAGATGTGCTGCAGTCTCTGCTTGCTGTCAGCGAGGAAAAGGCCACAGCTGTCAAAGCTCTACTCCAGAAGATGTGCAGTGCAATGCTGGTGGTGACTGAGAGGCAACTTGAAGATTTTCTTCCTGGTGGCAAGTACCACAACTCCGACGACCAGGTTCTCCGCCAAAGGCTGCAACACTCCTTCATCACCAACCTCGTTGCGGAGGAATCCTTCGCAGACCTTGACTTCTCACTCTTCAAAAGGAGGAATGGCAGCCTTCATCACCATTCAACAATTTGTATGCTGAAAAAGAACAAATCGTTGACAAACTGGTTCTTGCAGCAGCCTGCCGCTGACCAGCACCACCTTCTCACCACTTCCTCAAAGAAAGCCGAAGCTCTTAGGAAGAGACACAAGCAGATGGAAGCAGACGTCTTGACAAAGAGAAGAGAACAAATGGATGCAGAAAAACAGCAGAAACAGGCAGCAGAGGAGAAGAGGGGGCAGAAGGTGGAACGTGTTGTGAATGCAGTGAGGCAGCACAGTGGCCCTTGTTCCAGTGCTGATGACGTTGACAACATGCTGCAGTACTACACAACCAATGGCAGTTTGAAGGCAGCCATGCAAGCAGAGATCCAGTTCCAAAAGCTGGTTCTGAACAAAAAGTCTTGCTTCTTGATTGTCACAGGCACACCACTGATACTGTACAACCGCCTGCGGCAATACTTCGGTGCGGAACCACTTGAGCAGCTACCCTGTCTCCTTCCTGAAGAAAGAATGCAGCCACGGGGCAGGAAGCGGTTGCTTTTTGACACTGAAGAGGAGGAGTATGAAGATCAGGACAGAGAGATTGACTGTGAAGAAGGCGGGAATGAAGACGTTGACTTCGAGAAGAACTTCAAATTTGAGAGGGTCGGAGAAATCATAACAGTGTACTATGTGGAGGGTTACTTTGTTGGGGAGGTGACATCAGTTTTGAGTGAGGAGGAGGGGACAGTGAACTTTCTTGAAGGTGCAAGAGGCACTGAGAATGTGTTCAGCTGGCCCAGCAGAGCTGACTGCTGCCAGATTCCTGCATCAGTTGTTTTTGGACGCAACATTGTACTTGCACCATTTTCTTCTTCTGGCAGAACATTCACAGTTGAATCTCCAGTAAACCTGCCAGCCATGTACACTTGTTTCAAGCAGTACTTGACTGACAACTTTGTTTGACTGACTTTGAAGAAGAGATGTATGCATTTGACTGTCACTTCTCATCCGACTGTGCACTTTGCAAGAATTTAGTTCTCTCCTGAGAACTGTGAACAATGTTACTTTTTGTTAGTAAATATCTTACTTGATTGGACACATATTTGTGAAGGTAACATTATAATCAATCTGCACACCAAAAATCATAACTGTATTTTCAGTAGTTTATGAAATATTGCAATCTGAAATGTGCTACCCCCTAAATTTCCTTCGTTTCCACTGGAAAACCTGGAGGCTTTGTCCACTTTTTGGGGATTATTTTAAACATTACACTGAATTTTACTGATGTCTGTAAAGATTGCACTTTCATCTATCTACACACAAAAAATTTTGGTTGTATCTTAAATAGTTTCTGAATTATTGGCATTGAAGTGCAAGAAACTGTAATTTTTATGTTTTTCCGCTTGACAAATTGAGGCTTTTGCCATTTTTGAGGCTCTTATACTCCAAAAGTATTTAACTAAGCTGTCTGAAAAAAAAAATGGGCATGTTCTACACAAATCTATTTGGAATATCTGAAAGTTTCAGACAGCTGCTATACATATGGTGTGAATTGTGATGACCCAAAGTTGCCCTCCCGTGCAATTTTGCGATGGTTTCAATTGTGTTTTTCGTTAAGTTTGTATACTTGCTGACAGAAGCCATATGAGATTAGAGCACTAGAACTATGTGTTTTTTCTATTCCTGGTTGCTGATAACAGATCCTGAAAAGCTGAAAGGGCTGGGAATAATGATGTGGTACCCACATGCTGCTAAAGTTGCCCTATTTTACAGTTTTGAACAGTCGCGACGGCGTATATGTACTAAAATATCAATATCTCAGGAACTAATACAGGTATCCACTCACTTTTTTGTGTGGTTTGCTTGTACTTTATTTTCCCTTCAAGACATCACAAAACATACACTCTTACTTCAAAATCAAGTTTTGACTGCCACTACCTACTTTAAAGTATGCAATATTCAACACCTGTTTCAATGTTTACATGATGCTGTTTTATTGTATCGCATATAAATCATATCGTCTTGTTTTGTATTCTTGGTTGGATTTTATTGGTAAGACTGATTTTAGTTACATTTTTTATCATATTTAAATGTTAACAGTTTAATCTGATTTTACTTTATTTTGTGTGGTCATGATTCGGCTCTTGGCAGTCTGCTGGTCCCTATTACTAGTATAAGCACTGAATATTTATCTATCTGCTGGAAAATATAGAAGTGGTTGTGATAAGTTGAAAATTCATTGCATAACCCATACACTGATAAAGCAGAACATATTCTAGTTGATTTTCTGTGTTAACAATGCCTAACATTTTTTGCATTGTGTAGTAATTGGAACAAAGGTGTGATTTTTAACAAATATTTAATTTACGTCAAATGTAAAAATAACATGTATTTTGATCCATTTGGTCCCTCCCGTTCAGATACAAGATACAAGAAAACATTTACTATCTCACTCTGAGAAATTAAGACCTGCTTTGCAGACAGTTAAACTAAATTATCAATCTTTAAGAAGCCTGGCACCTTTACTGTACGCCGTTGACATTTCACATTGTTATTGGACATGTGTCATAGACGTAAGACATTTATTCATTCAAAGGTTTACTTTGCAAAAATCATTCTCATACTGTCAAATTTTCGATATCTATTTATCAGGAAAGTCACGAGGTGCGTATACGAAAGAGCCTAGAGAACCACAACTATGGTGTGGCTTATATAGCCTGGAGTCCTGACAGCACCCACCTCATAGCCTGTGGACCTGACGACTGTTCTGAGATCTGGATATGGAATGCCATTGTGAGTAGCTGCCTCTGATTTGGTCAAACTTATTTTTTTCACCCTTACTCCAGCCCAAGACGTTTTATTCAGCAAAATTAAGCCATGTATGTGTTCGGTAAAGGTAAAGGTAGTCCCATAGCCTTGTGGCCGTAGGGGAGCGTGATGTTGGAGATCACACTTATCTTGGGCCAGCGTAATGAGGGTGATGCCAATCTCTCTCCCTCGCTGCTTTACCTTCCCTATCCTTAAGAAAGTAGGTACTCAGTCACAGTTGAGTCAACTGGGGGCGTTGTTATTTGTCGCTTCACGTTTTTGCTGTCACCCATCCAAGTGCTAACCGCACTGGACGGTGCTCAACTTGCGACACAGTAGCGAGTGCTCCAACCACTGCGCTATCCGACACCCCATGTGTTCATTCATTTTAAAAGTCATTGTATGATGTGGAAGGGGTGAGTAAATATTTCCCCACTGACACCGAGTATGGTCATTTGTTATATTGTCTCTCCTAGCAGGCAGTGTTTTTTAAAATCCAAACAACAAAATTAGGTCAGTGGCTAGAGAGTAACAAGAACTTGCTGGTAAAGAGGCTTGACACCACCTCTAGAGCCTGTGGAATGGAAATAAGTGCAGAGAAGACCAAAATGATGACCAACCACACCAATGGCATCAACACAGACATCAAAGTCCAAGGCCAATCCCTCAACACAGTGCATAGCTTCAAATATTTGGGAGCCATTGTATCAGACAATGGGACCCGACAGGAAGTCCTCTCCAGGATCGCACAAAAAACTGCTGGCCTGGCAAGGTTGAAGCCCATTTGGAAAGACAGAACCATCAGTCTACATTCCAAGGTAAGACTGCTGCGCTCCCTTGTCATCTCCATCATCCTATACGCTTGCGAAACATGGACCCTCACAGCAGATCTATAACGAAGAATGCAAAGCATGGAGATGAGGTGCTACAGAAGACTTCTGGGCATTTCCTATACCCAGCACATCACCAACGACGAAGTTCGACATACCATCACACAAGCTATTCAGGGTTCGTACAGAGTCATGGAAGTCTGGAAAAGCTATGGAAAATAGAGAAAGTGATTTCCAGGGCTGGAAAAGCCATGGAAAAAATTTATTTGTCTAGATAGGTATGGAAAAGTCATGGAAAAAACCCACAAGGCAATCTTTCAGTTTGACAAGTATTTTTCTTCAAAAGAAAGAAAAATGAAAATACCGTTTATTTGATATGTTCTCCCGGCGATGTTGCGATTGAAACCGAAAGTAGCAAATTAAATTTTCTGTTAGCGCGGTTATTTCCCTTGCTTACTCTTGCGGGTTAAAGACACAATAAACCTACTGTTTTCTTTCTCATCCGGCCGATGCAGAACAGAAGAAAGAAGATGTGGACAGAATCAATTTGCAGTACACAGACTTCTTATCAGAGTGTGCTTCTGCTGATAACTTTCAGTCTTTTGACAGGGAGGGATAAAGACAGATTAGACAGACTCTTCTTCTCTGCACTGGCCAAGCGAAAGCTGAGTGGCCTTTGGAGTGTTGTGAGAGAAGTGCTGCTCCTTTCTCAGTCATGGCCAGGCCAGTGTGGAGAGGGGATTCTCTGTTAATAAAGAAGTAATGACTGACAGCATGTCACAGTGTTACACTCAGTTTGATGTTGGTGTTTTCTATCAGTATCTGATTCAGCCCCGATGCTTGAATTCCTGATAGGGTGTAACTCAGATTCGTTTATTCACACAGCCCGTCCAAACAGCATACAAGTCACAAAGTCCACGTATGAAGTTTTCCACTTTTATTCAGCACACATCAACAACTGCATACAATTCTCAATTCAACTCAACAACTTTCACAGCAACTTTCCAAATCACTATCAACAACTTTACTCTCTCTACAACAATCTCGGCACACGATTAAATAACCTCTCTCTTTTCCGGAAAGATTTCGAATACGGTAGAAATGACGTACTGCCACCAATCGAACTAAAGATCGTCATCACTGACTTACGTCAATACACATTTTCTCTACTTCCGGGAACATTCACGACCTTCGATATCCATCGGGAAAATTCTATCAAGAGTAAACACGCATATCCAGAAGATTCTCAAATAATATCGACTAACGCAAATTATCAACGTTATACAAAGCCTCTCCTAACAACAGTGCCAACTCAAATCAAAGGTAAATAAACTCCATTATTGAATACTTTGCAAAACGAAACGATTAGATCTATCGTGCGCGCTTTAGACACACTTTCGTTCGTTTCAACGTAACATAACCCCCCACTCAAGAAGAAATTTACCCAATTTCTTTCAACAACGTTGAAACGTAATGCACAAACAAAGTCCACAATTGAAACTAATTTAAGACTTTCTGAATACTGTAATTGCGCTCAGCTTATCTACACAGAGTCAATGGTTTTCATCTTCAAGTCTATCTGGATATTGTCAATGTTCACAGTTCATCCACACAGTCAATGTTCTTTACTCACACACTCTGCTGAGGAAGTCCGCACCAACATTGTCCGATCCTTTGATAGATTCTACTCGCATGTTAAAGTTCTGCAAGTACATAGCCCATCTCATGATCCGACTGTTCACAAACTTGGCAGAGTTCAAGTAAGTTAGCGGCTCGTGATCAGTCTGTAGCACGAACTTCACTCCTTGAAGGTACAGTAAGTTAGCGGCTTGTGATCAGTCTGTAGCACGAACTTCACTCCTTGAAGGTACAGTTCGAACTTCCGGATTCCCATATGATGGCAAGGCACTCTTTCTCCATGGTCGAGTATTTTTCTCAGCCTGGACAGCTTCTTGCTGGCGTAACTGACCGGAAATAGTTTCCCTCGTGTTCCTTGCATCAGTATGGCGCCGATGCCTTCGTCCGCTGCGTCTGTCCTTAAGACGAATTCCTTGGAAGTATCGGGCAGTCGTAGCACCGGATCCTTCGAAAGGAGGTCGCGCACAGTCTGGTATGCCCTCTCCTGAGACGGTCCCCCACTGCACTTGGTTTGGACAGCCTTTCCGCCACCAGGTCCGACAAGGGTGCTGTGATGGCGGAGTAGTTTGGTACAAACTCCCTGTAGTATCCAGCCAACCCCAGGAAAGATCGCACCTGCTTCTTGGTTTGGGGACGTGGAGCGTTCAGAATCTTGGTGACGTTTTCTAGTAGAAGCCCCTTTTGTCCTTCTTTCAGCGAATGGCCGATAAAGTCTACGTTGTCAGTCCCCAGAATGCACTTACTGGGTCTCACGGTCAGGTTGGCTTCTGTGAGACGGTGAAACAGCTCCCTCAAGGTCTGCAGATGCTCTTCCCAGGTGCGAGTGTGGACCAGCAGGTCGTCCCAGTAACACACGACGTTGTCCATCCCATTAAGCATCTTCCTCATTCCTCTCTTTAGGGTAGCTCCGCTGTTGACCATGCCAAAGGGCATCCTTAGGCACTCGTACGTCCCATCAGGGGTTATAAAAGCAGTCTTTGGTATGTCCTGTTGACGCACGGGGACTTGCCAATAACCTTTGCTGAGGTCAATCTTTGAGAAGATTCTACTCCCCGATAATTGGCGGAAGAGGTCTGCTGCGGTAGGCATCGGCTCAGGGTCGAAGACGGTGATCTTATTAACCTTCCTGTAGTCGATGCATACTCGGTTGCTCCCGTCCTTCTTCTTCACGACCACGACAGGGGACGCGTAGGGGGAACTGGACTCCCTGATGATGCCCATCTTCAGCATCTCATCGATGTCTTTCTTCAAGGATTCACGGGCCTTGAAAGGGATCGGGAAGGGCTTGGATCGAACAGGGATATTCGAAGTGAGGTGGACTTCGTGTTCGACCAAAGTTGTAGAACCAGGGACATCGCTGAAGTTGTGGGGAAACTCGCCCATAAGGTCCTTGAGCTCCATCTTTTGACCTTCCGTCAAGCTTGGTCCTAGCTTAACGTCATCGATGCCTTCTTTGCTGTGGAAGTCTCCCAGTTCCAACAGTTCCTCGCTGTCAAAGCTGTTGTCGATCTCAGCTGCTGTTGCTGCATGCACAGTCTCTGGCGGCCTTTCCACGTACAGCTTAAGGAGGTTGGCGTGGTATATCTTGGAATGCTGGCCGACCTTCACCTTATAGTCGTTGATCCCCACCACGGTCTCCACTTCGTACGGGCCTTTCCACTGCATCAGCAACTTATTATGATCGGTAGGTAGCAGCACCAGCACTTTGTTGCCAGGTTTAAACTTCCTGTTCACAGCCCTACGGTCATAGTAGTGCTTTCCACAGTCCTGGGACTTCTTCAGGTTTTCTCTGGCTATCTCGAGAGTCTGCTCCAGCTTCTCCCGTAGCTCAAACACGTACTGGTAGCTGTTCTTCACCTCTGGGGTGTCTACTTCTTTCGTCCACAGTTCTTTCAGGATGTGCATCGGCCCTCGGATGGTTCTTCCGTACAGCAGCTCGAACGGAGAAAAGCCGGTGGACTCCTGCGGTACTTCTCTGTAGGCGAAAAGTAGGGCGTTGATGTAGCGATGCCATTGTCTGGGCTGCTCGCTGCACAGTTTCTTCAGGGTGGACTTCAGCGTAGCATTGAACTTTTCGACGAGCCCGTTGCACATTGGATGGTAGGGTGTCGTAGTCAAATGCCGGATGCTCAGCAGTCTGTTGACCTCCTTCATGCAGTCAGAGACGAACTGCGTCCCGAGGTCTGTCAGAATTTCTTCGGGCACTCCAAGTCTACTGAACATGTCCACCAGTGCCTCTGCCACAGTTTCAGTGTCAATCTTCTTCAGTGGCACTGCTTCTGGGTACCGAGTCGCATAGTCCACTAAAGTCAGTACCCACCGATGACCTTCTTCACTCGGAGGTCTTATTTCGCCGATTAAGTCTAAGGCCACCCTCTTGAAAGGTCGGTCGATCAGAGGCATCCTCTGCATAGGCACTTTCGGGACCCTTCCTCGAGGTATGGTCTTCTGGCAAATGTCACATGATCGGCAGAAACGGCTGACGTCCGCATGAAGCCCTGGCCAGTAGAACACCGCCTGGATTCTGTCTGACGTCTTCCTGATGCCTAGGTGACCTCCCATAATTGAGTCATGCGCTACTTCCATCACCTGGCGCCTTAAGGGTAATGGTACCAGTACTTGACGTAGTGGTTTACCTCCGTTGACCCTCGGGTGCTGGAAGATTCTGTACAGGATCTTGGCCTTCACCTCAAAATAGACCGTGCCATTGCCCTTGGTCACGTGGTCTTGGCGGTTCCTGTACTTGTTTAAAGTGCTATCAGCTTCCTGGAGCTGGATCAGCTTATCTCTGTCCACGATGGCAGCTTTGGAGTTGTCGGCGACCTTCAGTGGCGTAGACATCTTGTCTCTCTTGGCCTGGGCCCTGGTAGTAACAGCACTGACGATCTCTGGTCGGCAGGGCTGAGCCGGAGTAACCACATTGTCCCGTAGCAGCTCTGTAAGGTCTCCATCGGGAAACGGCAATGGATCCTCCTCCACAACTTCGACGCGTTGGGTTGAGGCAGGACTCCACTCTGGATCGGGGTCGTCGGGTCGTCTCGCGCCGTCGATATTCCCGATCATCAAATCATACAGCGGCTTCTTCAGGCAAACCGCTTCGACTTCGCCTATGTAGAAAGGAGTGCTGACTTGAATCTTCGCAACTGGCGCTCTCACACATTTGCTGTCGGCCATGAGTGTCCATTTAAAATCGCCAGTGAACTGTTCTTTAGCGATTAAGTCTTCTTTGACGATGACCCCACTGCAGCCAGAGTCTCTTAAGACAGTCACTTCATGATTTCCGACGCGTCCCTTTGAAACTGGCATGTTCTGGACGGTCACAGCTGCGCTGGCGACGACGGGGATGGATTTTCCGTTGGCAAGGAGAAGTTGGCCATCGGTCATGCACTCTTGCACGTCCGCAGGGGTAGCTGTGCGCTTGGTCTCACTCGGAAGAATGACGCTCCCGCCGCACACTTGATGGTCAGATCTACTGTTTTGCCGGATTGGAGAACCGCCTCTGCCGGTTGCCCGCCGCTGCATTGTCCGTACTGCTCCGCTGTCCGCTATTTCTGCTTTGAGGGCAGCTGGCAGCTCTGTGGTCTGTAGCGTTGCAGATAAAACAGCCTCTTGAGTGCCCTTCCCTGGGAGGAGGCGTGGAGTCCGTCTGTCTCTGGCTCGTCTGGCTCCCTTGGACCTGGTTCCCATGGTTTGCAGTCTTCTGAAAATGTTTCGTCGCGCTGGGTAGCCCCAGGGTTTTCCCATGAGCGATGAGATATCTTTCGGCAGCCTCAGTCACATCTTTAAGCGTCTGCAGCTTTTGTTCTTCTAAGTAGGTCGCTAGGTCCTTGTGACAGGCATTGAGAAATTGTTCTTTCACAATCAGGTCATGGAGACTGTCGTAAGACTTCATTTCGCCTGATAACTCCACCCACTTTTTAGATATGACGACAGGCGCTCCACAAACTGCTTTGGCGTCTCGTCTGACTTAGGCCTGCATTCACGGAAGCGTTTACGGTAGCCCTTCTCTGTAAAGTTGTAGCACTGCAGTAGGGCCTCTTTCAAGACGTCATAGTTTTTGGCGTCATCGTTCGACAGTCTGGTGTAAACTTCGAGCGCTTGCCCTGTCAGAAGTGCACTTAGTCGAATCGCCCAGTCTCGAGGTTGCCAATTGGAGCTTTCGGCGAACCTTTCGAATCTCGCCAGATAGGTGTCGATCTGGTCCTTCCCGTCGACGAAAGCTGGCAATTTTGGAGCCGTATGGTCGTTGGTGGCTTGTGGCGCATGCTGATTGTTCTGGATACGCGCCAACTCTAGCTGGTACTGACGCTCACCTTCAAGACGCTTCAGCTCGAACTCTCTTTCTTCTCGGCGTCGTTGCTCTTCAATTTCTAGACGCTTCTCTTCTAATTCTCTTTCTTCGCGCCGTCGCTGTTCTTCTCTTTCTTCACGCAATATTCTCTCCTGGAATTTGACGTACTCCGTCAGCTGTTTGCCTTTTAGATTTAGTTCAACCCCTTTCTGCCAGAGGTCAGCCATCTTGATGCTTCTGGAAAGTTCTTTTCTAGAAAGTTCTTTTCTGGAAAGTTCTTTTCTGGAAAGTTCTTGACTGTGCTGTACCTTTCTAGACTGTTCTAGAACAGCACGCTTTCTGCAGTAGCGTTGATGCTTGCCACTAGTCGCCTTCGCTGACGCAGGCCCCGCTGTCCTCGTCGTCTGCGACGCTGCACCACGCTGGTGTTGATGTACACGCTCCTGTGCTGAAGTAGACGCGACGTCCGCTCGCCGCTCTCTGTAACACTGGCGATGTAGCTCCGAGACTGTCCCTCGACGTAGTCTTACGGTAGCCACGTAGTCCCGCTCTGTTGTTCGCTCACGAAGCAACTCTTCGGCGACTACACGCCCTTGCAGTCAACCCGAATCTATCGGATGTAGTCCCAGTATGTTGGCCCCTCTCGACGCAACTTGTTGGCGGCTACCCTCGATGACTGCCTCTCGTAACGTTGACTCGCTTGTTGTAGCAGTTGAACCCTTGGCTATGGCGTGAATCGCGGCTTGACCCCCAAAAATGTTACACTCAGTTTGATGTTGGTGTTTTCTATCAGTATCTGATTCAGCCCCGATGCTTGAATTCCTGATAGGGTGTAACTCAGATTCGTTTATTCACACAGCCCGTCCAAACAGCATACAAGTCACAAAGTCCACGTATGAAGTTTTCCACTTTTATTCAGCACACATCAACAACTGCATACAATTCTCAATTCAACTCAACAACTTTCACAGCAACTTTCCAAATCACTATCAACAACTTTACTCTCTCTACAACAATCTCGGCACACGATTAAATAACCTCTCTCTTTTCCGGAAAGATTTCGAATACGGTAGAAATGACGTACTGCCACCAATCGAACTAAAGATCGTCATCACTGACTTACGTCAATACACATTTTCTCTACTTCCGGGAACATTCACGACCTTCGATATCCATCGGGAAAATTCTATCAAGAGTAAACACGCATATCCAGAAGATTCTCAAATAATATCGACTAACGCAAATTATCAACGTTATACAAAGCCTCTCCTAACAACAGTGCCAACTCAAATCAAAGGTAAATAAACTCCATTATTGAATACTTTGCAAAACGAAACGATTAGATCTATCGTGCGCGCTTTAGACACACTTTCGTTCGTTTCAACGTAACACACAGAAAACCCTAACAGCACAGAGAATTATAGCAGACCATTTGGCTAAGGCAGGTGGAGCCAGTCAGGTGCCAGTTACAAAAGCACTCCTTCAATGCAGCTAGTGCAAGATCCAGATGGTTTACCTTGAAGAAGAGAAGAAAAAGAGAGAGAAAAAAGAAAGTTAGTGTTAGATGAAATTGAAGAGCTGAAGTCAAAGAAGAAACGATTGGAACTGTGTGCAAAAGACCTGCTTAAATCTGCAAATGAGTTTGCAGATAGGGCAGAGCAGAGTTTAAAAAAAGAGGCAGAAGCCATTACTCTAGAGTGCCAAATTGACAAGAAGCTCAAAGAAATAAAACAGTAATTGTGAATTGTGTGTTCATTCTCAGGAAAGTTGAACTTAAACACATGAAAAAATGCAGGGCATATTTGTTCATTAAAATCATAATCAAAATCGTATCACAGATCATGGGCTGTCTTGTATTTTGTAAGTACACGTCTCACAATTCCTTTTTTTAATACCGGTGTTTTTATGTGATAAGTATTCTATGTAGAATTGTTCGTTTCTTGTGTGTGTAAGATGGTCTTGAAAATGTTTAGGAAGCCATGGAAAAAGTCTGGAAAAAGTATGGAATTTTGTTTTCCCAAACTTGTGGGAACCCTGGCTATTGGACAACACGATGACCTGCTCACAGTGGTTAAAAAAATGAAACTCGATAATATGGTCACGTCACAGATCATCAGGTCTTGCAAAGACCATCCTGCAAGGCACAGTGCAAGGAGGTAGAAGAAGAGGGAGACCGAAAAAGAGGTGGGAGGACAATATTTGAGAATGGACTGGTTTGACACTGAGCGAAACCATCAAGGTTGCTGAGGACAGAGAAAGATGGAGTACGCTGTTGTGCCCGTACGACCGCGAGTTACGGGATAGGATAGAAACTATTAGAATAGGTGTCCATGTTAAGGTAACCACTTTTAGTTAGTCATTTTAGAATTTTCCTTTGAAAATGTAGGGAATGATGAGTGATGCTGACTGCTGAAAACTCTAAACTGACCCACCCCACCCAATTCCACCTCACCTAACCTCATCTTGATTGACTGTAGTGACATGAGGATAGGGAGATGATGATACAGATATCCTTCGTGGGCTTTATTTTGTTATAGATGGGGGTCTACTGCAAGTCCACTTCTTGTGAGCTTTCATTTTCCCTGCTTTTCTTTGAGCAACCTCGGTGGTGGCCTTTCCAAAAGGCACCCCACACTGGCCAAGATGCTAGTGTTACATTATGAGTTGTAGTACTTTGAATGTATGATCTTGACACAGCATTGCCTAGTTACGTAACTGAGTATTTGTACTTTTGTGTTGCAGACTGGAGATCTGAGGCAGAAAGTCAGTCAGTCTCCAGAAGACAGCCTGACCAGCGCTGCCTGGCAGTCAGATGGTCGCAGATTCATCGCTGGTGGCACTCGCGGCCAGTTCTACTTGTGTGTAAGTCATCCTTCTGGCTAGTTCTTCCCAAGCTAGCTTAGTGTATAGTACAGCAAAAGAGAAAAGTTCAAGCAGTGTGGAGGTGGACATTTTTAACCAGGGCAATACCAATAAAGTCCACGAGGCTTTAATATCAGTGGTATTATATATAAACACTTGAAATGATCAAATCTTTACTTCTTGATGTATGTCATCCTGTGTGCAGGATATTGACGGTCAAGTGCAGGACACTTGGGAGGGAGTCAGAGTGCAGTGCCTAGCATGTGCGCCGGACAGCAAGCTTGTTCTGGCTGCCGACACGCATCACCGCATCCGCACCTACAACTTCGAAGATTTATCAGATAATGCACTGTGAGTCATGTCCTGCCTTCGTTTATTTGTAGGAAAATCTTATCATTTATCGATCATATATGTAGACAAAAGTCTGTTGTGTTTGGAAATTTTCATTGGAAACACTTTGAATTCTAGTTCCTTGTTTGACATTCTTTGTTATATTTGGCCTTTAGAACCCTACATTGTTTTGGATCTGGAAAATTAAGAAGCAAGATATATGAGAATTGTCGTTCAAAATCACAGTGAGATGAGAGATGTGGCAAGCATTCTACTTGGGTGCTTGCAATACAAAGAATGATGGACGTTTGAAAGAAGGCGGAGTGAAAATGTGACCTTCGTGCTATCATGGTGTTAATAATGTGATATGTTTGTTACTAAGTTCTTGTATATTACTATATGTCTCCTTGTTACCATTAGATGCTAATACGAAGATGATAGGAAGATTAACTTAACTCCCAAGAAGTTTTGTACACTTTTCTCTTCTGTCAATTCCCTCCCCTTCTCTTTTCTTGGCAAGAACTAGCTAACTTGGGTTCTATGAGCAGTTTTGCCAACAAGCACAAGCAAGAACATCTGTGCTCGCTTATTGAATATTTACATGTGATTTACATTTTCCAGCATCCGTAATTTTGACATTAATTTCACATACTCCGTTTTGCGGATGACATTGATGGATTGGCTGGAGAGGAGCAAGAACTTGAACAGCTTGTACATAGGCTTGTCACCACCTCCAGAGGCTATGGAATGGAAATAATTGCAGAGAAGATTAAAATGATGACCAACAACACCAATGGCATCAACATGGACATCAAAGTCCAAGACCAATCCCTCAACACAGTGCATAGCTTCAAATATTTGGGAGCCATTGTATCAGACAATGGGTCCTGACAGGAAGTCATTTCCAGGATTGCACGAACAACTGCTGCCGTGACAAGGTTGAAGCCCATTTGGAAAGATAAGACCATCAGTCTACATTCCAAGGTAAGACTGCTGCGCTCCCTTGTCATTTCCATCGTCCTATATGCTTGCGAAATATGGACCCTCAAAGCAGATCTCCAATGAAGAATACAAAGCATGGAGATGAGGTGCTACAGAAGACTTCTGGGCATTTCCTATACCCAGCACATCAACAACAACTAAGTCCGACAGACCATCACACAAGCCATTGGACAACATGATGACATGCTCACGGTGGTGAAGAAACGGAAACTCCGATTGTATGGCCACGTCAGCAGAGCACCAGGCCTTGCAGAAACCATCCTGCAAGACACGGTGCAAGGAGGCAGAAGAGGGAGACAGAAGAAGAAGTGGGAAGACAACATTCGAGAATGAAAGAAGCCATGAGGGTTGCTGAGAACAGAGGAAGATGGTGTACGCTGGTTAAACGATCATCTGTGGTGCCCCAACAACCTTTGAGTTACAGGATAGGATATCGATAGGGGATTCACATACTATACCCCCTGACTCACTAGTGCAACTAACTTGCCTAGCAATCGCCCTCACAACGAAAGAGATAGATAAAACAACACATGAGTTACTTCCCCTTCCCTTTTTCTTCTGCACGTGCTAAGTGTGCCTATAATACCCCAAGCTCACAGCCAGCACTTAAACCAATCAGATCTTTCTTGGTGTTCGTCTTGTGAGGACAAGCAGTCTATGGCTATGCCCTCTCGTTTTCGACTTACACTACAGATTATTTTATTTAGCTATTAGTGTTTTGGACTGCTGCTCCGTCCCTATCCCATAAGGATACGCAGCCTTCACAGGCCTCTCTCCTTTCCCCGGTTGCTAGGAAGAAAACAGCGACCAGGCCTCCCAGAAGACTGTGGTCTGTCTCGGGGTCGCTGCCTGCCGTTCACGGTGGGGAAAAGGTCGCTTCTTTAGCCCCGGTCAGGCATCCCACACGGCAATCTGAGAGTGCTAGCACTTCACACCTGGCTACTGTGAAGAAATCTCTGAGGTGCTATGGTGTTTCCAGAGGAGCAATCTCTTTCTTGGAGGAGTCACATCGCTCTTCTACCAGAGGGGTTTATGCTACTCATTGGAGGTGTTGGGTTCAGTGATGTCGCTCAGTGCGGGTTGGTCCTTGCTCCCCTTCTGAAGTGGATATTGCCAATTACTACCGAGTCGTTGGCATTGGTTGCCTCTGTAAGATTGTGCCGCTCGGCTATTAAAACACTACCTTGTCTCAGCTTGGTGTCGCTTCTTGCGGTCCTTACCTTTTTGTCGCCGATGTGATTAGAGGCTGCTCTCTCCGCCAAGCCAGATCCTCTTGCAGGATTCCTGATTGGGATTTGTTCCTGGTACAGTGGAACCTCCTGTATACGACCGTCCAAAATCTGAGAAAAAACGGTCTTATAATAGAGGTGGTCTTATACCGGAAACAAGGGGTGGGGTGGGGGAAGGGGGGTCAGGCTCGGAGGGGTATGTAGTCATAATTTTCACACTCACCAGCATGTATTCTCTGACAAAGGAAACTGTAAAACATGTTTCATTTTTAGCTTTGTCTTTTATTCACAACTTCAAAAATAGAAAACAGTCGAACCTCTGCCAGTGCCAGACGCGTTCATCCAAGTCTGTCAGTGCAGAAGCTCTCAGTTTCGATGTTTCCCTTTTTGCCACTTTCTCCACTCTCCCATCGTAGTTTCACAGATTCCTTATCCTTTATGATGAGCTGAATTTGGGTCTTCCCAACGTCTAAACTTCTTGCAATAGACAAACAACTCTCCCCATTTTCACTTCTTTCAATCACTTTCATTCTCTCTGCCAAACTCAAAACGTTCCTCTTGCGCAACGCCATTTTGACAGCCAGTGTAGGCGAGTAATGTCCCTTATTTGCGAACCGGAAATAGCAGACAACAGCAGGCGTACACTAACATGAGAGAAAAAACGAAAGGTACAGACAGCAAATTAACTGATATCTCTTTTAAATTGCCATAAGACGGTCGTATAAAGGGCTTAAGACACGGTCGCTGGTCGCATAAACGAGGTTGTCGCATACCAGAGGTCATTTATTATTGGAAGTGAATCCGTTAAAAGTTTTCAGGTCATATAACGGAGGGAGTCGTATACCAGAGAGCCGGATACCGGAGGTTCCACTGTACTGGCTTTTCTCAGAGGCCAAACTTTCTAACCTCTTTTGCAGACCTAACATTGGAAACTTATGTTTTTGGTAACGTCGTGGACCTTACATTGAGAACTGTTTTTGGTAACGCTAGCCTCTGATAGACATTGTAGTTAGGTCCATGCCTTCTCTGAACAGACTCTCTGAGATTCCTTCCCGAATTTTTGACGAAGAATCAAAACCCAGTGACCCATCCCTTACGGTTTTTATTCCCCCTCTCTCCAGAATTTTGTCCAGAGGGGATCCTGAACTTGCCAGCTGTTCTTAAGGGCATTATGGGAATACATAAGCATTATAATGTGCATCGCTCACCTAGCAAGAGGAGATTGTTCATCTCTCTCAATCCCAAAGATATTTTTAAGAGTTGCTCGCTGGGTGGATATCAACGCTCATTATAAGATCATATGACAATTATTCTTCTCATGGAGAAGGAAGGGGAGGTGGGCTATAGCACTAATTGCTCCTCGAGGGCATGAGGTTAAGGCCTGGGCATCTTCGCTCACTGCTCGATCCCCTCAGATGGAGACTCTACTGGAGGCAGCCTACTGGCGATAGTCTGATGTCTTCATCAGTCATTACCTTAGAGACACCAGGCGAACAAGTTTACCTTTGGCATCTCATCAGTGATTGTGGCTCAGCAAGCCATTTTTATGTATTCCTCTTAGGTGAGGTTGTTCCTTTTCATGCTATTCCACACCAGTGAGTTCAGGGTATATAATACGTGAAATTAATATCCAAATTTGTGATTACTAAGCATACTTACCCTGACTCATGTTTAATTTCCCTCCCTTCATCCCCGCTTTTCAGCCAAGAAAGATCTGATTGGTTTCAGTGCTGGCTGTGAGCTTGGGGTATTATAGGCACACTCAGCATGCGCAGGATAAGGAGGGAGGGGAAGTAACCCACGTGTTGTTTTCTTTACCTTGTAACTTCTGTTGTGTTCTAGTCAAAGTCAGGTTAGTGGCACAATTGAGCCATGGTAAGCATGCTTATTAATCACAAATGTAATTTTAAAATTTGCTTATTCCATAGCCTATATAAGTTTGAAATTTCACAGCGTCTGTAAGTTCAAACTGTTCTGTATCAAACATTATAGGCTTTAACATGCTGAGTTGCATTGTTGCTATTTTGTTCTGTGGTTGAAAGATGAAAGAGCTCAATAATATAATAATAAATAAATAAATGAATTTAATTGAAAAGGTGTTTCTGTCTGTTTCAGAGTTCAAGAAGACCAACCTATAATGTCTTTCTCTATAAACGACTCGGGGCGCTTAGCACTGTTGAATGTAGCTACTCAGGTAAGCCATTATTGAGTGCACAGTTATTATGTAAGCTATTGTGTGTGCTGAAGTAATACGTAAATTTCAATACGAAAATATATACGTGTCAATATGAGGCATTCAGATAATACAGACTTTCATATAATGAACACTAATAGAGGGAGAGACTGCATACTAAATTAGTGGTTTTATCTGCGTGAAATAAGTACATGTAGGGAAGAGTATCTTAAGAAATCAGCTGTTTAGCTTCGATTTTCACAATGTTTATAATACACACACGACGTTTTTTTTGTTGTAAGTTTTGAAGTTATAATAGAGGTTTATCTAGGAATTCATCCCTCTGTTGTTGCCCTGCAGTTTCTTCTTTGTCCCTCCCCGAAGGACTTCCTGAATGAAACAGAATTATTTATTTCTTTTCAGGGAGTTCACTTGTGGGACTTGAAGGACCGTGTATTGGTGCGCAAGTTCCAAGGGTTGACGCAAGGCTACTATACCATTTTTTCCTGCTTCGGAGGCTTGAATCAAGACTTCATCGCCAGTGGTAGTGAAGGTTGGTACCTCACCACCTTGCTGATGATAATGAAAGTGTATTCTGGCATTGTGCTGAGTTCCACGCTGGCCTAGGAAGGCAATGAAGTGATGATGATGATGATGATGATGATGATGTCCACTTGTATGGCGCACATATCCATGCTGGCAGCATGCTCAGGGCGCAGGGGGTTGGGGAAAAAGGGTGAAGAAAAAAAAAAGAAGAACTTCTCTATGTATACACTCGAAAATAGTCAGAAAAGATACGTCTTCAGACGCCTCTTGAAAGAATCCAGTGTCTCTACGACTCTCAAGTCCTGGGGGAGAGTGTTCCACAATGCTGGGCTACAGTGGGAGAAGGAGCGGTGACCCAAGCGCCTCTTCCTGTGACCATCCACACTCGGAACGGACAACATAAACTGGGAAGAGGAGCGAAGGCGCCTTGAAGTAATCTTGTATTCGGATATAAAGTGGTTTGGGGAAAAAGTGCACACATAGCATCCATTATTATTATTATTGTGATGATGATTGATGATGATGATGGTGATTGATGATTGATGATGATGGTGATTCATGATGCTGATGATGGATGATGAAGATGATGAGCAACAGCAGCCTACTCGGGGTACAAAGGAAATAAGAACCCAAAAGGAGGATGTGAATTCGCATGTGTATCCCCCATGTTGCTTTGCATTTTGTTGTTTAGAATTTGCTTCAGTGTTAAATGATACAAACACTGCAAACAATAATCAGAATCTGAATCTTTCTTGTCCACATTCTTTAACATTTACCCTTAATGGCAATGTTGTACAAATATCAATTTATATTGCCCAACCTACAGTTTAACAATATTTTGCAGGCTAACGATTTTAGTACCAAGCGTTAGCAAATGTTTACTCTATATTTATGTTCATTCTCAGCTTGTTTTGTCATTGTTATTTACACCAAAATTTGAAAATTATATTACTTAGAATTTAGCGATAGTTCACTGATTTCATTTTGTACTAGTGCACAAGAGTAATTTTGTAATACCCGTAAGAAATAAACAATGAATTCTCATTTCTCGCGCGTACGGTACTTGAAATTCCTTGAAAGTCCTTGTTTTTTTTTTACCCCATTTTCAAGTTCTTGAACACCCTTAAAATTCAGACGTTATGACGGATTCTTTGAAAAGTCCTTGAATAATGGACTGTAGCGAAAAGTTTAGCTCACTGTTTATATTTGTCGTGAACTGAAAAGAAAATCTTGCCGTTTGTCAACATAATTTTCGACTGATTTTGATCCTTTGCAAAACGTTATTTATTGTGCCAAGGGAGGCAACTAGAAGATTTCTTGTCAGCTAACTCCCACTTCTGAGCATGTACATTTATTTATTTATTATTTATTACAGGCCTTTTTATATAGCGCTTACCTATTAATCTAGCTCTGAGCGCTTTACAATTTACTTTAAAACCTTTAAAGAACTATAACTGCGACTAAAATCAACCAGATAATGACATAAAAAAGTAAGTTAAGACACATATATAATTAATTTGACTAACACAGTAGTACACACGTGTGCGCACATACACTCACACAGCATGCATACAACACAAGTCTAACTATAGTACGTAAATTATCAAAGCCCAATTAACAAGTTAAACAAGAATAAAATACATTGGCTACTCGTGTTCGATAGTGAAAGTGACTTTTCAGAAACAAGTTTCAAAATGCCACATTATGCATTTTAATTGCTATGTGACACAATCCTATCCTATCCAATCCTATCCTGTAACTCGAAGGCCGTTGCAGCACCACAGATGATTGTTTAACCAGCGTACTCCATCTTTCTCTGTTCTCAGCAACCCTCATGGCTTTGCTCATTGTCAAACCAGTCCATTCTCGAATGTTGTCCTCCCAACTCTTTTTCTGTCTCCCTCTTCTTCTGCCTCCTTGCACCGTGTCTTGCATGATGGTTTTTGCAAGGCCTGATGCTCTGCTGATGTAGCCATACACAATCGGAGTTCTTGTTTCTTCACCACTGGGAGCATGTCATCATGTTGTCCAATGGCTTGTGTGATGGTCTGTCGGACTTCGTTGTTGATGTGCTGGATATAGGAAATGCCCAGAAGTCTTCTGTAGCACCTCATCTCCATGCTTTGTATTCTTCATTGTAGGTCTGCTGTGAAGGTCCATGTTTTGCAAGCATATAGGAAGATGGATATGACAAGGGAGCGCAGCAGCCTTACTTTTAAATGTAGACTGATGGTCCTGTCTTTCCAAATGGGCTTCAACCTTGTCAGGGCCACAGTTGTTTGTGCAATCCTGGAGAGAGGACTCCCTGTCGGGACGCATTGTCTGATCAATGGCTCCTAAGTATTTGAAGCTATGCACTGTGTTGAGGGATCGGCCTTGGACTTTGATGTCCATGTTGATGCCATTGGTGTTGCTGGTCATCATTTTGGTCTTCTCTGCACTTATTTCCATTTCATAGGCTCTGAAGGTGGTGTCAAGCCTCTATATGAGCTGTTCAAGTTCATGTTCTTCTCCTGCCAATCGTTCAATATCTTCCGCCAAACGGAGGTTGGAGATTGCTCTACCCCCTATGCTGACTGTGCCTTCGTGATCTGCAAGGGCATCTGACATGATGCGCTCTAGGAAGATGTTGAAGAGTTTTGGAGAGAGTAGGCATCCATGACGCACACCGATTGTTGTTCTGAACCAGTTTCCAATGGCGCTGCTATGATCACAGTTGTCAACAAGTTGTTTGAATTCTAGTTGCATGTCGGACATAGAACATTCTCACTCAGTAAAGACTGCACGTGAACATCAGTTAGATTGGAACGCAGCTTTGTCTTGTTAATGTTCACGGTCGAAAATGTTTGTTCGCAAATGTATGTAGACCCGAACAGAACAAGTAGTTTCGTGGCAATCTTTCTCAGGTTGGCAAACTTGGACTCATTCAGTGACGCAGACCATTTGTCAATGCTTTTAGATTGGAATTTCTCTTTCAGGGTAGAGTCACACTGCAGATCAATCAGTTCCAGCTGTAGAGCATCCGGCACCTTTTCAAAGTCGGTTGTAAACGGTGATGACAAGATATCAAACTCAGCAGTAAGTTTCAGGAAATCCGCAAAACGATGAGAAAATTACTTGTCTAGTGCAGATATCACATTGGTGTACTTCTCAGTTGACATTATATGGGGTGCCATAGTTTGAGTGTTGGAAAGTGTGTTGTGATATTCTGACTGAGCTGGCGAGAAAACAGTTTTAGCTTCACTTCAACCTTCACTGTTGAGTACATTTCGTGAGCAAAAGTGCCCTTCCCTTGAAGCCTGGTGTTCAATTCATTCATATGTTCAGAAAGATCAACTGCAAACGCCAGATCTGACAGCCATTCTGAGTTGAGGATATTCTGTATCTTTCCCTTTCATCTCCAAAAACGGTAAGTTTTCTGTTTTCAGGTCCCAGACACTTCTCAGAACTTTCCCCAAACTTAACCAGCGTTCAGCGGTATGATACAGAACATCACAGTGATCAGAGCCGCAATCTTCCAGAAGTGTGATAAACTATCTATGAGTTAGACCTCTCGCCCTGATGAAATTAAAGATGGAGAACCATCCGTTTCCACACACTCGAAAATATCTCCTGTCTTTCATTGATTCCATTGACAGCAATTCTTCTGTGATTTCAATGTTTTCTGAAATGCCTCGTACAAAGATGAGCAACTGTGCAGTGTCATCGATGTCAGTGCTTTCATCCAATGCCATGGAAAACAGCTGGTATGAAGGTACACACTTTTTCAGTTGTGATGTCAGGTCTTCACCAATTGCTTCAATGCGGCGAGACACAGTTCTTCTCGACAAACTGACTTCTTCAAACTTCTTTCTGTGTTTTGGACAGACTTGATCAGCTACATCGAGCATGCTTTTTTTGACAAATTCACCATCACAGAAGGTTTTGCTGTGCTTAGCAATGTTGTATGCGACCACAAAGCTAACATGAGTAGCAGCTTTCTGGGCTACTTTGGCTTTTCCAAATACATTCTGCTGCTTTACAAGTTTTCTGTCCAATTCTGTTGCATTTTTTTGCCGTTTCGCTGCTGATAAAGTACTGCCATAGCCTGCATGTTTCGTCGCATAATGGCGGCTAATGTTGTGCTCTTTCAACACGGCAACACTTTCACTGCACAGCAAACGTACTGCTTTTTTGCCGAATTCTGTGAAAAAGTACTTAGGTATCCAATCTTTGTTAAATGCGTGACACTCGCTGTCAACTTTATGTTTCTTGGCAAAATCCATTATACAAATATTTTATTGTAAATTCTAAATCTAACCGAAAACAACCAAAGAATATCTAACAGTCAGTATTACTGCGATACAGTAAGAAAGTACAGTAGTGGGAGATTGTGGAGGGATGTGGACGTGGGCCACCTTACCATGTACGGCCAGAAACAGTCTGCGGGCCAGTCAAAATCCCGTCGCGGGCCGGGTCTGACCCGCGGGCCGTATGTTGCCCATCCCTGATATAGATGTTGTTGGTGCTGGAGGTATTTCTTGCAGATTATTCTGAGGTTGAAAATATGTTAAGTGGTACTTCACCCTGCCCTGAATCCTGCTTGTTCTTCAGCTATGATTTGTTCAGCTTGGGGTTTCAACCTGTTGAGTATTAGACACAAAAGACTGGAAAAGCTGGCTTATGGAGTCAAAATGGAACAAACATGCCGCATTTTGAAACTAAAGCCAAGCAGCACTGAGATTAATCTCCCAGTCCAATGCACTGAGAAGGAAGGCAAAATCAAAACAGTATTAAATCAGAAACATTAACAAGCAGATCGAGGGAAAAAATGCATAAAATTAAAGACAGTTTGTGAATACAAGAAACATTTGTTTGGTGTTTGCTTGTGAACTGTACTTCAACTGGTGCCTTTCTGCCACACAGAAAGCATTTGTGTGTTGGATGTATTTGCTATTTTAGGCTACAGATAGATAAAACCTGGCCTTCTAAAAAACTCTTTATTGTGCCAAGGTGTCGACAGGTAAAAGGTTTACAGGCGAATCGCTAATTGGAATATTGAGAAACAAAAATGTAACTTGATATTGGACTGCACGTTTTACTTCGGGTTTGGCATAGTAATATTTCGGCATGCATTTAGTATATGCCTCTTTGTGTTAGTTGAGGTTATGGATTGCTGTTAGTTAAATATTGTCAGTGTGTATATATTGTTCTGATTGTCCTTAAAATATATTGTAGTTTTCTGTAAAAGTCCTTGAATTTTGTTAGCAAATGTGTGTATGAACCCTGTCCTGGAATAAAAAAGGAATTCCAGTTTGCATCCTGTGTTGACTGGAATTTCAAGTCATCCTAGGACTTACAGGAATTTCAATAAACACTTGCGCGATTCTAAATGGCACTGGATTCCCATTGTTCCCATGTGGCACATAGGTGTTGGTTTTGTGTTTCAGACCACAAGGTGTACATCTGGCACATTAAGCGGGACCAGCCCTTAGTAACACTGGAGGGCCACTCCCACACAGTCAACTGTGTCCACTGGAACCCCAAACTTCCCAGCATGCTCGCGTCCGCATCCGACGACGGCACCGTGCGGATCTGGGGCCCCAAGTCCAAAGTTCGGCAAGGTGAGTTCAAACCCTGTCCCCTCTCGCAGCTTTGGAGAGGATCCTTTCCTTCATGCGCCTGATATTTGTAAAGCTAGGTGTTGGCATTGTAATGACCCTTGTTTTGTGTTATAACGTGTTTGCGCTGCTTTGAGATCTCTGTTTACTTTGCTTTTTGTTTTTGTGCCGAATCTTCTTTAAATCACCACTTCTGTTCCACCCCACACACTTATCTAGCTCATACCTCATTTTGGTTTCAGATACCCTCCCCGATGTTTCAGATGTAGACCTCTGCCATCTTGAAGTATTCGGGGGTTATCAGCATGCATTCTGTTAGACGCTAAGAATCTGTAGCCCTGCCTGAAGTGTCTTTGTGACCGGCTAAGTGCCATTGTCTGCTAGAAATCATGTGTTGAAGCTTTGGCCCAACCTCCAGCAATGCCTGTGGTCGGGCTGCTGGGTTTCTAGAGGTGGTTTCTGCTTGTATAATCTCCTCATGTAGCTGTAGGTCACAATCTTGTGCCTTATTGTGAAGAGGTGCCTTGTCCCTATGCAGACTGACGATGATGTGTGTCACACAATCAATAACTGATGATCTTGATGTTGGAAAAACCTTGGAACGCTGTGTCCACTAGAGTTTTATGCTCAAGGCAGATGGTTTGCGTATGTGTTCAGACAATGGCCAGTATGAAACCTTCAACCCAAACAGGTGGTCACCATTTTATATCATTGAGCTATGATTGAGCTATACCTTGCTTCCTTGTAGCTGTGGTGAGGATTTTGTTAACAGAAACACAACAAATCATAAAATATAATGCATCAAACTCTTGGTAAATACATTTTTGACTCGCATGCATAGCAATATAAGTCTATGTACTCGCCACCAAAAAACACAATTCCAGATAATCAGTCCGTCCGTATGCCGTCCGTCTGTGCAAAAACTTTAAAGTGGCTTACTCAGGCATGCTACTTTTCCGGGAATTCCCGGAATTCCAGGAGATCGATTTTTAGGCCCTGGTGGCTTTCCAGGTGATTGAAAAATTTCCGGGAGTATTAAACAAATCTGTGTCGAAAAGAAAGAATTGCAAGCGTTCTTATCACGGTAGGCGATTTCAGCGGGATTCGTCTGCTAGACCGCCATGACAGTCAGTTTTAACGATCATATCAAAACGGCGTTGTGATTGGCTAGCTAAATTTATCTCACCAATCAGATTGCTTCTCTCTTACGTGATTCGCTCTGTGTTATAGCGTAGGCGGCCAGTTGTTTCCGTTTGATTTTTGACCGTCTTCACCACGTTTTGTGCACGATTCTCTGTTTTTTTATGTTTGATAATGTATGGAAGCGTTTTTGTTATGATAAATACTACTAAAAGTAGCATAGCATCAAAATGTTTCGAACCGAAATTGTGATAAGAAACACGGTAGGAGACTGGGACAAAGGTCTCAAAAACTAAACTAAATGACAGACTATAATAAAATAATGTTAACAGACATGTAGGCCTACCAGTGTCATTTCTTGTATACAGTTTAAGCTAAAATGTGTTTTTTTTTTTTTTCGTCTTTGTTGATTGATTTTTCGTCTCTCAAAAAGTGCTCAAAATGTGCCAGATTGCACAGATTTTAACCTTTTTAAAAAAAAAAAAAATCCAGGGGAGCATGCCCCCGGACCCTCCTAGGGGGCTCGCCTGCTTTGCAGGCTCGCTCTCGGGGCTCTGCTAATCCTTCCAAAATTTTCCGGGAAAACTAAATTTTCAGAGTAGCATGCCTGTTACTCAGAACCTATTTTAACTTTCACAAATGAACTTGGTAAAATGGTGTTTATTCACGAGTTCTTATAAATGATCAATAAATGAATGATTTCAATTCAAGGTCAAGGTCGCAGGGTCAACAAATGTTAGTCAAAAAAAGTTTTTCACAAAAATTAACCTTTTTATAGATTATTAGTATTGAACTTATAATTCTTTGATGCATGATAGATATCAATGAGACACACATACTTTGCAAATTTGGTCAACCTCATTCCAAAGTCAGGGTCACTGAAGCTGTCCAAAGTCAGTTTATATAGGTACAGTGAAGTGACCCTAAACTATGAGAGATATAAATTCCCGACTTGCTGTATTTAGAGATGATAGATTGATCTTTCATATATGCTCCCTTTTCATGTTGATCGTAAAGTAAAGGTCAAGGTCATTAAAGGCCTTGCAAAATTATACACAAATAGGTAACCGCACAGTGAAATGGCTGTTTATTTAACCCATAATATGCAACAACTTTGGGTTATTTGATCAGACATGCATTAGAGATCATATTAGGGTCAAGGTCATCAAAAGGTCAAGGTAATCTCATAGTTAAGGTCATCTCAAGGTCAATTTTTAAAATTTTTTTTAGTTGTTATAATACAACTTTTGCTGTAATTTATTTGTTAGTACATGATTGTATTTAGAGCCGGAGGTTACTATACCTTAAGGTCAAGAGCATAGAAAGATCAAAGTCGATATTGTACTTCGTATTTTAATGCCATTATTTCATTTTATTTTTTTCTGGGCACTCATTTTTATGTCAAATATTGCGAGTTCCATAAGGAACATGTATCATATGGGCTTTGCCAGTCTAGTCTGTCATGTGAGACTGTTATGTTTGCAACGCGCACGATCGTACGTGTGAGACGCTCACGATAGATCCGATCGTTTTGTTTTGCAAAGCATTCGATAACAGAGTGTATTTACCTTTGATTTGATTTTGCATTGTTGTTAGAAGAAGCTTGGTATAATGTTGATAATTTTCGTTGGTCGATATTATTGGAGAATTCTCTAGGGTTGCGTGTTTACTATCGATCGAAGCATCTAGATAGATCCACTAGAAGCTGAGAGAATCTTTTAGGATGAAGAAGGTTGTATGACATAAGACAGTGATGACGAATTTCATTGTGATTGGTTATAATTGCGTCGCCCTGGAACATTCGAACGTTCTCTCGAGTATTAGAAAACTATGTAATTGATGCACTATGTCTGAAAAGAGGGGAAAAGTGAAAAGCGATTGAGCAATTGTATGCAGTTGTTGATGTACGCTGAATAAAGTTGGAAAACTTCATACGACGACTCCTGCCTTGTTGCTGAGTGAACAGGTTGCGTGGATAAACGAATCCGAGTTACACTTATCAGGATTCAAACATTAGGGCTGAATCAACTACTGATAAAAACCAACAATGAGTATAACAGAGACACAGTTTTTGTACAGAATTCTATGCAGTGAAACTTGGATATAATATTAAAGCAGATTTGGACTAGTTTGAAAACATGCTTCTTCAGTATAGCCCCTTTAAAAAAAAAAAATAATAAAAACGCAAAAGAAACGGATAACATCATGACTTGCATAAAAACATGTTTAAAATGCAAGCAGACTTTATTGAATCTAATTTTCATTGTAACTTGTGTACGTGTGTGAGTGCGTGCATGTTGTCACATAGATAATGAGATTCCAGTTGCTGCTTTTTGTGTGTGTTCCATTTGTCTGCTAATAGTAATATATACTGACAGTTTTGATTACATTTATGCTAAAGCTTGAGCATTGCGTGTAGTGTGGCAAAAGTTCACACGGGTGCTGTAATCCAGAATTTTCAGCTTGCCCTCTAGGGGATCCATTGTACGTACTAGTGGGAGAGTTTAGGCATAGGTTTCTGTTAAAGATGGTTTGATGGTCTACTGTCCCCTTGACCTGGGTAGCGCTGTGCTGCAACTGCCATGCTTTCTTTGAGAAGGCAATCCGAAATTCTGTTCACCAGAGTAATGGTCGTGATCCAGCTATGACCGCTACAGGTTCACTGGACCATGTAAACAATAAATAAATTCATTTAGGTGACAAATCTGATCTAAAATCCTGAAAGACTGGTGCCCTGACAAAAAATATGCAGTGCGAATTGAGTGATTACGAAAATACTGCAGAATTTTTAACAAATAATTTTCTTAGTTCAACGCTGTTTTGATGGGTGTCTTGGACTCAACGTTGTGCACGTAGTGTTCAGGCTATGCGAGGAAAGAAAAGCCTGAGTCTAGGAATTTATATATTTTAATTTGCGCTGGTGGTAATTCTGTCCATTGTGTAATCTTTTGTGTTTCAGAAAGTTGATGAAAGAATGTGTATGTAAGCTGTTCATGTTCACATTTTGTTGGATTGTTTGTTAACTCTCTTTTTGTTGGTCCTTCCCTCACTGTTCAGTTGCTTTGTTGGTCTTCCCTCACTGTTCAGTTTGATTTTGTTGGTCTTCCCTCACTGTTCAGTTGCTTTTGTTGGTCTTCCCTCACTGTTCAGTTGCTTTTGTTGGTCTTCCCTCACTGTTCAGTTGCTTTTGTTGGTCTTCCCTCACTGTTCAGTTGCTTTTGTTGGTCTTCCCTCACTGTTCAGTTGCTTTTGTTGGTCTTCCCTCACTGTTCAGTTGCTTTTGTTGGTCTTCCCTCACTGTTCAGTTGCTTTGTTGGTCTTCCCTCACTGTTCAGTTTGATTTTGTTGGTCTTCCCTCACTGTTCAGTTTGATTTTGTTGGTCTTCCCTCACTGTTCAGTTGCTTTTGTTGGTCTTCCCTCACTGTTCAGTTGCTTTTGTTGGTCTTCCCTCACTGTTCAGTTGCTTTTGTTGGTCTTCCCTCACTGTTCAGTTGCTTTTGTTGGTCTTCCCTCACTGTTCAGTTGCTTTTGTTGGTCTTCCCTCACTGTTCAGTTGCTCTGTTGGTCTTCCCTCACTGTTCAGTTGATTTTGTTGGTCTTCCCTCACTGTTCAGTTGATTTTGCACAGGTCTTGTTTATGTGTTTTAAAAAAAATTCATTTATTTGTTAATATTATTTATTTTGTTAGTATAGTTTTTTGATTTGTTAATATTTATTATTATTTTTTTTTATATTCATTTATTTAAAGAATTTTGCTTGCCTAGCCTGCATTTTGCATTGAAAATCTTAGTAGTTTTAGTTTATAGCCGAGTTGTTTTATGTTATTTTACATTTTATTGCTTACACTGTGCTGTTCCAGTTCTGCTTATGTTGTTTTTGTTCTATTAAATTTTATGTTTATAGCACATTTCTGAAGAAAAATACATTTTGTTCAGTTGTTATTCCATATTTATTATATTGCAAATTTACTCTTTACCTTGCTCGTTTATTATATTGCAAATATACTCTTTACCTTGCTCATTTATTATATTGCAAATATACTCTTTACCTTGCTCATTTATTATATTGCAAATATACTCTTTACCTTGCTCATTTATTGTATTGCAAATATACTCTTTACCTTGCTCATTTATTATATTGCAAATATACTCTTTACCTTGCTCATTTATTATATTGCAAATATACTCTTTACCTTGCTCATTTATTGTATTGCAAATATACTCTTTACCTTGCTCATTTATTATATTGCAAATATACTCTTTACCTTGCTCATTTATTATATTGCAAATATACTCTTTACCTTGCTCATTTATTATATTGCAAATATACTCTTTACCTTGCTCATTTATTATATTGCAAATATACTCTTTACCTTGCTCATTTATTGTATTGCAAATATACTCTTTACCTTGCTCATTTATTATATTGCAAATATACTCTTTACCTTGCTCATTTATTATATTGCAAATATACTCTTTACCTTGCTCACTTGTTCAGTTTCATTCTTGTTCTTTCCAACTCACATCAATAATAATAATGTATTTCTGAGGTTTAAAAAAAAAAAATTAGCACTAGTGTAAAGTTGCAAACGGGTAATTGTAAAGGCAAGAAAATCTTCAGTGATTTTGTCAGAAATAACATTTATAGTTAAACCATCACCTACTTGGATCTGAAACGCACTCCATTTGTGATAAATGCTTTAATGTTAAACCATCTGCCAACTGTTTTGAAATGAAAGGGATATTAACTCTTTCCCTGCCAGGCATGTTTCCACGTTTGTGCCAGACATTTCTCTGGCACCGGAAAGAAAGTTCAGTACCTTAGGCATTTAAGCTACTGTTCTTTCAATAATAGTTGTTAAATAGACATATTTCATATCAAATTAAAGGTAAAAGAGTGAAGAATAAGAAAAAAAACCACAAAAATGTTAATTTGATTATGTTATTGAAATATGTGTTTTGAAAGCATGTTGATCTTTTTGAAATGATAAAATAAAATAAAAATATTTCTACATACCACAGTGATAAAAAAAATCTGGAGGAATAATTCCAATCACTGAATCAGCTTCACACACCAGAAAGAAAATTTATTTAGGATCAAAATACACTTTACAGTTTGAAATTATATTGATTATTAGCAGATTTTGACACACTGTCGATTGTGCCCATCACAATGCTTAGTAAAATGCACAAAAAAACACTCTAAAAACGAATCAATTTGAAGAAACCACGCGCGTGTCGATCGAGAATGGACTGCGCAAAAAACCGGAACGAAACGGAATACTGAAATCGACGATATATCGTCGATTGGCACAAACATGGCGGCTCAGATCGACGATATTTCGTCGATTGGCAGGGAAAGAGTTAAGTGATTTACACGGAAATTTGAAATGCAAAAATATTAGTTGTACAAGTTAAAAAAACATACCTTATTTAGTATTATTTGACGATTGAAGGAAACTCCAAGCTTTTGTATCTGCTCAGCATTCATGTTTAATTGCTGGATGTTCACTAGCAAGTTTTGTGGTTTTTAGACTGATTAACTGTTTAACTGCCATTGTTGACTTGCGCATCACCCTTGTCGACGTTTGTCGACATCACTGTGCCGCATGAAATGGGCCAGAGCTCCACACAAGAAACTATACTTGCTTTGGGCTCTGTTTGTCATCACACTATCGCACAAATGAATGTGGAGTATGGCGGCTCACAAGCAAGCCAGTTAAAGTGATACTGGATATTCCTATCCTATTCCTATTCTATCCCGTAACTCAAAGGTCGTTTGGGCATCACAGATGATCGTTTAACCAGCGTACGCCATCTTTCTCTGTTCTCAGCAACCCTCATGACTTCGTTCAGTGTCAAACCAGTCCATTTTCGAATGTTGTCCTCCCACCTCTTTTTCTGTCTCCCTCTCCTTCTGCCTCCTTGCACCTTGCCTTGCAGGATGGTTTTTGCAAGACCTTATGCTCTGGCGACGTGGCCATACCGTCAGAGTTTCTGTTTCTTCACCACTGTGAGCATGTCATCATGTCGTCCAATGGCTTGTGTGATGGTCTGGATATTGGATACTATTATATAAGCACTTAAATTAGATTCAAAGAGTGACGATTTGTAAACAGCATACAAGCTCAAATATGTTACACATGCTCTTAACATATGCAACACACACTCTCATCGCTCGAACACGCGTTGTACAAACATAGAGATAGTATTAAAAGTCAGAAATAAAAATTGGTTTGAGGGTTTTGAATTTTGGTGGCAGTAAAACAGCTTATAATTTTGTATTTTAATTTATTTAGTTACTTATTTAAAATAGCCATGTTTGCTCTTTGAGCTCACAATTTCAAATGGTTATCTACAATAGTTTTGGAGATAGAGCAAGTGTCACTATGAAACTGTCAAAAATAATGGGAGCTGGGAAGCAGTATGAAATATTTGGCAGCAAAAAGAGTTCTAGTAAGTAGAATCATCAGCTTTATTCTTCCAAAAGGTCAGTATGCTTAATGTCATTTGCATGATAGTTTTGTTTGTGGAGCTTTTGTTTGGTTTGAAAATATATTTAGGTGAGGAAGAAGAGGAAGCATTTCAAGTTTCTGTTAACTGTTGCTGGAAACATTTTTAGAGATTTTTAAAGCACAAATGTTGTGGTTTTTTTTTGTTAACAGCTTTTAGGCATGATATAGCATATTAATCATTTGTTGTTTGTTAATATTTTTTTGAGAAAAACAAGAAAATAAACAACTACAAAACGTAAAAAATGATGCCTTATTTTGATATAATATTGTATTGATATAATATGGTATTAAGACATGTATATTTGACTATATTTATCCATTATTTAATTCATGTTAATTTACACATTTATCTGTTTAGTCATCAAAGTTATAGCATTGACAGGGTTGCCAACCACTACGGAATTTCCGTAGTTTACTCCGGAAATGAATACGCGGCGACGGAGCTACGCAAATCGAAAATTTACTACGGAAAGTCAATTTTCGACGATAGTATTACAGGTTTAACGAGTTTTATTGAGGTCACGGTCATTCGGTTTACGTGCACGGTGTAATAGATCACGCTCCCAGTGCATGTTAGGAAATTCGACCAATCACCGTGAAGTGGTTTTGCAAACGGTTAATCGGTGCACAAAACCTCCACCTTTCTGTGACACTTTTGTTTCCGGGTCACGTTCTACAGCGCGAGAAGAAAAGTTTGTGTGCGGCGTATTTTGAATTCATGATGCCAAAAAGAAAGAAAACTAGCGATGAAAGCCCAGAAAAAAAAAAGACAGCAAATCAAGAGTACAGGAAAGAGTATTCTGAAAAATTTCCGTGCATCACTGCGTCATCGAGATCACACGATGTGACGCGACACGTGAATGGCAACCGTCACAAAAGTCGTTGCCCTGATCCAGAAAAGTTAGTCCCTGTTAAGTCGGTAGCCACCTTCTTCAAGCCCGATATGGATCTCTCAATAATTCGTGCGGAAACACTCTTCACGACCTTCGTTGCAGACTGTGTATGCATGTCTTCGTTAAAAAAAAATGCGAGGACGTATGGCTACGGAAAATGTCATAAAACTACTGAAATTCAGAACTTTTACTACTGAAAACTTTTTGGGGGGTTGGCAACTCTGCATTGACTTAATTATATATTCTGCTTTAGCTTGATTCTTTACAAGGCAGTCTTCATTGGCCGAGTGTTAGCTCTCTCATAGCCCTAATATTATTGTTGTGGCTAGTAAAGGACCTACCTATTAGCTTGTGCTTGCTTAGTACTGGGTATAGTAATGTGCAGGCTTTATAATTACTGAATACTTCATGGAAGCCCTTTAACATTCATTGTGATGTTGAGTTCATTTTAAATCCTAAACAGATTTGTGTTCTCTCCAAATATAGAAAATTCAGATTTGCTTTGATTACTTTGAAACTCCATGTATTCCTCCAAGATTGTAAAGAGCTTGGATTCCAAAATGTATCAAAACGCATGTGTCAACACTGATTTGTCACGAAGTTGTGGAGTTCTGAAATTTGGTGTAGTCCTGTTAGTTTAAAAGTAGGGAAAAAGTAGTAGTAATAATTTGCTTATTGAAATGCCAACTTGTATACTGGGTCCCATATTTCTAAAGCTTGTTTTTTTTTTATTATTCAGAAAACAAAAGAAGTGGAGCATGTCTTGCTAGTTTATAACAAACACAAAGAGAAAAAAGAAAGCAAACATGTGTATAAAGAAGCCATGCCAACACTTTCTGGTTTGCTGACCTGAAAGCAGGCATAATAAAAAATGTATTCCTGCTCTATTAAAATTCGCACCTGCTTGTCAGGAGATTGTGTATGTCAACGCCATCCTATCCTATCCCATAACTCGAAGGTCGTAGGGGCAACACAGATGATCGTTTAACTAGCGTACTCCATCTTTCCCTGTCCTCAGCAACCCTGATTGTTTCGCTCAGTGTCAAACCAGTCCATTCTTGAATGTTGTCCTCCCACCTCTTTTTTCGGTCTCCCTCTTCTTCTACCTCCTTGCACTGTGCCTTGCAGGATGGTCTTTGCAAGACCTGATGGTCTGGATGTCAACGCTAGATATTGCAATAAATACAAACCCTAGTAACTTGAATTCATAATAGTACTGTTTGGAACTTCTAAAACCATGTTGACAATTGTAAAGTCAGTGATTATTTCTATACGCTATGTTGCAGGTGAATCTGGCCGCAGCACCCCTGTATGACATCAGCCATGCCTTTAAAAGCTCCATCGCCAACCATCGCATCATACGGCATCGCACCACTTCACATCACGTCACGTCATGTCATCCCCTCCCTCCTTCATCTTCGCCATTTGCTCATCGCCACGGGATTGCTCCACTTCATCTCCTTCCATCACCAGCTTCTTTCTCTCTTTGCAAATACAAAAAAAAGTCATCGGCAGCTTTTTCTTCCGTTGTTGCCATAGAAATGATGCTACTTTTAACAGCAACAACAAACTTTTTGTGTGTAATATGTTCATGGAGCCCGCTATTACATTTTAAATGACGTAAAGGTTTATAACAACATGACTGCTGCTATGAAAGTTTATGCAGTTTTGTGGCTTTTAAAAAAAGTATTTGTATTTTTAGTTTTTTTACATTGGTCAAAGATAACCTGTTTTGCTGTTGATTATTGGAATTGGAGGATCTGTAACTAATGTTGTGTGCCATCGTGAATTTCAAAGACCTTGTGACTATGTTTGGAGACCACACGTGGAAAAAAAAGAAAAGCCAAGAGACTAGGAACAGCGTTGCACATGTTTGGATGCTGCAGTGGGGTAAATATTGACGTTTACAAGCCGTGTTGTGAGCAACATGCTTTCGAGAAAAAGGGAAGACTTAGCACTTACGTGTGGCACTTTAAAACCTTGTAAACTATGTGGTATGGTGGCCTTGATCTTCCAAGCTAGATCAAAGATTGCTGCTGTTGGAAAAAAAGATGTTTGCGTCATGAGTGGAGCACCTACCCATCTCCGCAGAAATAAACTTTCTCTGTGCAGTGAAGACTGGCTGTGTTAAAGCAGCTTGGAACCTGGGGTCAGCTCGATAACAGATTCTCAACCAAGGCACGTAGCAACCAGGAGTGCAGCTTAGATTGAATATAAACAGTATATGACTTTGAAGTTGAAAATAGCCAGTCCCGACAGTACTGGGTTGATGGCAAATTTGCCCGATGGATGTTCATTGCTATGGAGGGAAGTTATGGCTTGTGTGACCCTCATTGTGTTGATGGGTCTCTCAATCTGCCTGCTCCCAAGTTAACACACCTGACTCGTGGTGGTTTTTTTTCTGTCCCAGGTGCAGGATGACCTTGGAATTCAGTAGCGTAGTCAAGTGTGGGTGGTTGGTTAATGTTTTTTTTTTTTTTTTAATCGAAGATTACTTTTGGCACTTGGTTGGTCTGTGGTTCTCTGGCTATGCGTACAAGTGTTTTGATGGTCTTTGGTCACTCAGTGGGTTGTTGGCAGCAAGATACTAACAGTGGCAGAGCGAGCAGGAACTTTTAACTTCTGTAGTTGTTTTAGAACGTTTATGGAAGTTGTCAAAAACATACTGGTAACTTGGTGCCCAAGTGAAGACGTTTTTCTCCCAAATGTTGACAGTATCGTATTGCCTTCATACTTAGCAAGCAACTTTCACATACATAAGCCGAGGAAACTAGAATTTTATCACCACATGATGGAAGACGCTGCATGCGGCAGCAAAACTTGAAAATGGTATCTTCAGCTGTGATAACTGGGGTATTGTGGGTTAGAAGAAATGCCGCCCGTTGGGGATGAGTGGGCTGATGGGGTTAGGTTGTCTGCACACATTTGTACTGATTTCAGAACCCCAGGAAAATATTTTTCTGAAGAGGGGACACAGTTATTATGAACACTGTAAGTGACTGCCATTTTCAAATTAAGGCAGTGAGATATGGTGGTGGTCACGTTTGATGGCAAAATCTGCATTGGGGTACGTGCAGTTATCCATAACTATTTGTAATTTCCCTGTCCAGTGTCAGAAGTTGCCGTTGTGTTGTGGTGTAGTGTTGTCGGCAAGTGGAGATACAGGCATAGTCATAGGACATGGATGAATTTAGGCAAGAAAACAGGTTTTTGTGTTTTGTGTGTGGCTGTATAAGGATATGCCCTCACTGCGTGTTCTAAATGAAATTGAATGAAAGCCGTGGGAAAACAGAGGACACTTGGTTCTAGAATGGATAGTTGAAGACTTTTTTTGGTGTAACTGAAGTGGATGATGTTTTTAGCAATCTATAACAGGTTTCTGTTTGTTTCTTATAAAAACGATTATTCCTTTTTTATTGGCGCGCATATGGAGATGGGTGTCGTAAATGAATGGAGCAAACTGTGAATGAGAGCAAAAAAGACCACCTTTATGAGTCCAAGCTGGATCTGTCAAATATCTTAATTTGGATTGAATTTTTGTGTTTATCATTTATTGTTAGTATTTAATATTGTTTCTCATTAAGGTGTATGACTATTGGTGTTTCAGTTAGGGCCATGTTCTTTATAGTGGAGTTTGTGGACTTTCAAAGATGGCTAAATGGTAATTCTGTGTTTTTTTTAAGTTGGAAGCCTTTATCATGATTTAGCTAGAGTTTGATATGGGTACCCACAGACCCATTTTGGAATGGTTCAGTTGGGCAGTCTTCAGCTGATAATTATGCTTGTTAACATTATGCTCATTTGATTGAAATTTGTCTGCTTTGATGATGTTGTAACAAAAGAATTCTGTAAAAAAAATCATGATCTAAAGAACCTTCAAGGTAATTTTTTCTTTTCTTTTCTTTTCTTTTTTTTTTTTTTTTGAAGGAAGAAAAGGAAATTGGAAAAATCCTTGACTGCATGTTCGTTTATTTTGAATAATAGAGATAATTAGGTATCCTAAAAAGAATTAAATTACATTTTAGAAAGATGAAAAACAGAAAAGTTATGATTTGGTTTGGCTGTGTTGTTGAACGATTCAATATTCAGGGAAGCAAGAAAGAAACAGAAAAGTTATGATTTGGTTTGGCTGTGTTGTTGAACGATTCAATATTCAGGGAAGCAAGAAAATGGATCTGGAAACTATTCAGCTGAAGGAAGCAAAAATAAAGTAATTTGAAAAACTGGGGGATTAGACATTAGGATAAACCCCAATTCATATAATTTAGGAATGTTTGGGATGATTAAAATACCTTAGGAAAAACATGTTTGATTAGAGAAATTAGATGTACAGAATAGCCAAATTTGTACAATTTAGGAATGTTCATGATGATTACTATGCCTGTGGGAACGCTTGATTGATTTGACATAGGAACAGTGATTGAATATGTATGACTTAACAGTGATTGAATATGTATGACTTGACAATGATTGAATATGTTTTACGCCTGTGACAACACATGCGTGTAATTTTGGCATTTCTTCGGTTTGTCACTGTCTTTCTCCTTTGTTCTTTCTCATTCCTACTCTGTTCTATCAATCTACTATACTATCTTCTTCTTAGCTAGACCAGTTTCTTAAAAACTCTTCCGGGACAAAGATAAGATAACAAAACTCCTCATTTGTGTGTGAGGTCTGTTGGATTAGCTTTGGCATATTGGACGTTTTCTGCGAAATGGTCACTGGGGCTTCCTATGATGTTATTATTTAGCAATGTAGGCATTTTATATGTATGTGTTTTGTTGATATTGTATAATGATGTTTGTATTCTATTTTGTTTTTGTAAACGGGGGTTCGATAAATTAGAGTATAGCCTCAGCATCCCCTGCGTGGGATGTCTTTATTGTAAAGTGACCGGCTGGTAGATTGCCTTCAGTGTTACAACTAGGGTTGTTTCGGCAGATCTTTTATGCGGATCAGAGTTGAGTCCTCTTTCACTTCTCTGGTCCTTATTTGGCTCAGAAGAGTCTGCTGGACCTAAAGCAATAACCGTGTAATGTAATGTAGTGCTTTAAATTACCACTGTTTCTGTCATTCTCATTTATTCTTTCTCGTTCCTACTCTATCAATCTACTATCTTCTTCGCTAGACCGGTCACTTACCTTTTTTTTCTTGAAAACTCTCCAAAAACGTCTGATTTGTGTATGGGATTTGTTGGGGCTATTGGACACTTTCTGACCAATTGGTCACTAGGGCTTTCTATACCCGCGTAGGGGTGTCGGGGGTTTCAGTATAAACTGTATCCCCACTTTCTGGAAATTTAGTGCTTTAAATTCCCACTGTCGCTGTCTTTCTCATTTGTTCTTTCTCATTCCTACTCTGTTCTATCAATCTACTATACTATCTTCTTCTTCGCTAAACCAGTTGCCTATCCTTTTTCTTGAAAACTCTTCCGGGACAAAACTCATCATTTGTGTGTGAGGTCTGTTGGATCAGCTTGGAAATATTTGACGCTTTCTGCCGGGTCGTCACTATGATGTTATTATTTAGCAATGTAGGCATTTTGTATGTATGTGTTTTGTTGATATTTTTATCATGATGTTTGTATTCTGTTTTTGTAAACGGGGGTTCGATAAATTAGAGTATAGCTTCAGCGTCCCCTGCATGGGATGCCTTTATTGTAAAGTGATCGTTTTTAGGGTTGTTTCAGCAGATCTTTTATGCGGATCAGGGCAAGTCCTCTTTCATCAAAGCTGTGGTCTTGATTTTGTGGCCCTGATTCGGCTATACTGGTCCTTATTGGGCTCGGAAGAGTCCGCTGGACCTAAAGCAATAATCATGTATTATACTAGGGCTTTCTAAGGTATTATTGAGCAATGTATACATTTCCTAAATATGTGTTTTGTAAAAATTTTAGAATAATATTTGTATTCTATTTTGTTTTTGTAAATGGGGGTTCAATAAATTAGAGTAAAGTTTCCGAGTCCCATACATGGGATGCCTTTATTGTAAAGTGACCAGCTGGTGGAGTGCCCTCGGTGTTAACGTTAGAGTTGTTTCAGCAGATCTTTTATACTGATCTGGGGTGAATCTTCTTTCAACCAAGTTGTGGTCTTGATTGGACTCTGCAGTCCGCTGAACCCTGTAATAAAGAATGACTAATTAACTAACTAACTTTACATTTACCAAATTAGGTTTCTGGATTATATGAATTTGATTTTATGTATTTATCTTTTTATTTTATTTATTTTCAGTTTTTGTTTATATTTATTTGTTTATGTGTTTGTTTAATTTAATTGTTTGTTTATATTTATTTGTTAATTTGTATCTTCCTTTATTTTTCTTTTTTAAAACGGATAAATGTGAAGGTTCTTGTGTGGGATTATGCTATGCACAATTCGTTTTGGTACAGCACGCACTTTGCTGTGATACTACTGATCGTTTCCACGATATATTTTTTTTGTTTAAACCTCTCTATTGTTGCGCCTTCTTCCTCTTTACACTTGTTCTTTTCTTTAAAAAAAACAACAACAATTTAACGCTTTGTACCAAAGTAGGGCCAATATGACACGCTTGATTTGATGATTTGATAATCAGGGCTCTGTTTTGACGTTTTAGTGTTCTAGTTTTTCAGTCTTCTTGATTGCCTTCTGCTTAGTCCACCCACCCACCTTACCTCCCCCAACACCCTACCCCTCCACTCCCTGCCACCCCCTCATTGGGGTGTCGGGGGTTTCAGTATAAATAGTATCCCTACTTTCTGGAAATTTAGTGCTTTAAATTCCCACTGTCGCTGTCTTTCTCCTTTGTTCTTTCTCATTCCTACTCTGTTCTATCAATCTACTATACTATCTTCTTCTTCGCTAGACCAGTCACCTACCTTGTTTTCTTGAAAACTCTTCCGGGACAAAACTCATTTGTGTGTGAGGTCTGTTGGATCAGCTTGGGAATATTGGAGCTTTCTGACAAGTGGTCACTTGGGCTTCCTATGATGTTATTATTTGGCAATGTAGGCAATTTATATGTATGTGTGTTGTTGATATTTTATAATGATGTTTGTATTCTATTTTGTTTTTGTAAATGGGGGTTTGATAAAGTAGAGTATAGCCTCAGCGTCCCCTGCGTGGGATGCCTTTGTAAAGTGACCAGCTGGTGGAGTACCTTCAGTGTTACCACTAGGGTTGTTTCGGCAGATCTTTTATGCGGCTCAGGGGTAAGTCCTCTTTCATCGAAGTAGTGGTCTTGATTTTGTGGTCCTGAGTCGGCCCTTTGCAGTCCCCTGGACCCTGTAAGCAATGAATAACTAACTAACTCTCCTCTCTCTGCTCTTGATTCCTTTCCCCTCTCCTCACCCCCCCTGACCTCCTCCCTCTTCTGCTAACTCCTCCACCCAACCAACCCCCTTCCACTCCTCTTGCCTCCCCTCTACTCCTCTTGCCTCCCCTCTATCTGCTCTTCACCCACCAGTTACCTTCAGCTTCTCCCAGCCGCCTTCAACCTTTTGGGCAGAATTTACGCAACAACAATATGTAAAAAAAAAAAAAATATTTTTAAATTTTGCTGAGGTACATAATTGGGTTTTAAAATGAACTAGAGGAGAAATAAAATTCATTTTGTCATCTTATCCCACAAAGTTGTTAAAAATTAATTTCAACCTTTCCCAAAGAAAGTTCTATTGTGTTTGGGGGGAAATACCCATGAATCTGATATGTCTTGTTCTGGTCTTTATGTTTGTTTTTAGTTGTGGTGGCGTTGTTTTTGTTTAGATGATGTGGTTAGTTTTCACGTTTGAGAATGCGACAGTATGTTTTTGACTACCTGACTGATCCTTTTTTATTTGAAGACGAATGAAATGAGAGATGCAAGTCTTAATTTGTTTCTCTCTCATGAGAACGCTGTATGTATTTGTTGAAAGCAGGGATGAGGATAACAATGTAACGCTTGACAGTTTATGATTAATGATTGATATACTATTTACTGGGTGGATGCTGGTTTGGACTTTTCATTCTATGAGGTAGCCCAAGAGAATGAATCTGTGCACAGCTTTCAATGCCAATATCATTACTGTTATATTTACAATGGGTTCTGTTTCCTGGAATGACTGGTAGAAAAAAAATTGGTCTGTACGTATCTTGCTTTAGAAATGAAACTTGAAGGGGCCGATAATGTTGGTACTTAATAGTGACAAGATATAATTCATAGATCATCATTTTATTAGTCTCGATTGTGTATATAATTATATTATATGTTCTCACACACACAAACACACACACAAACCCCTTGAAAACTCTTCCTGGACAAGACTCCTTGTTTGTGTATGAGGTCTGTTGGATCAGCTTGGGAGTGTTGGACGCTTTCTGCCGGGTGGTCACTAGGGCTTCCTATGATTGTATTATTTCGCACTATAGGCATTTTATATGTATGTGTTTTGTTGATGATTTATAATGATGGTTGTATTCTATTTTGTTTTTGTAACCGGGGTGTTCGCGTAGTTGAGGTCAACCCTCAGCCGTCCCCCGCGTGGGATGTCTTTATTGTAAAGTGACTGGCCGGTGGAGGGCATTCAATTTTCCCACTAGGGTTGTTTCGGCAGATCTTTTATGCGGATCGGGGGTTGTCCGGTCCTGATTTGGCTCGGAAGAGTCCGCTGGACCTAAAGCAACAATAAATCAATCAATCAATCAATTCTATGAGGTAGCCCAAGAGAATGAATCTGTGTACAGCTTTCAATGCCAATATCATTACTGTTATATTTACAATGGGTTCTGTTTCCTGGAATGACTGGTAGAAAAAAATTGGTCTGTACGTATCTTGCTTTGGAAATGAAACTTGAAGGGCTGATAATGTTGGTACTTAATAGTGACAAGATATAATTCATAGATCATCATTTTATTAGTCTCGATTGTGTATCTAATTATATTATATGTTCTCACACACACAAACACACACACACACAAACCCACGCCCTATTGGTTCACCCAAGCATAAAATCAACAATTTCATTAGATGTGAGTAATCTTTTTTTTCCTCTTCTGGATGAAGTCTTCCTGGTTTCCTTTTCAGCACCAAAAGATATTTTGACAGCCTTGATATAATAATGCATAGATTTAGAGATAGTGACTTTACTCAGAGCTTCACAACGGTATTATTAAGTTTTTACAATATAATGAGTCTATGTACTCACCCACCTCCACTCCCTCTCCCCCCTAAAAAAAATCAAGATTCTTGCAAATCTGTTTGAGAGAGTTCTAAATAATCCAAAAATGACATCTTAAAAACAAAAATATGTGACCATTCGTGAGTCAGTCTGTTTGCCGTCTGTCTTTGTAAAACTTGCAAGTGGATTTTTTTTCTTCTTTTTAATAACTTTTTATATAGCGCTTTTCCAGCTCAAGAGCTGCTCAAGGCGCATGCTGATTCAGGATCTATCTCCAGCCGCATGAGACGCCCATTTGCAGCCTTTGGGCGCATAGTCTGACGCCAAGACGACTGAGCACTATCCTGAGAGACCCCGTGAGTGGCCAGGGATGGAGAGTAGGGACCTAATGTGTAGCTGGCACTCGCTCGTTTAGGACATGAACGTCAGGATCTTTAAAGTCCATGTGATAAAATGCGCATTCGGGACATGGACCCCCACAGCGGATATCATATACAATGAGGAATACAAGGCGTGCAGATGGGGTGCTGCAGAGGACTTCTGGGCATTTCCTGTACCTGGCACATCGCCATTGGCGAGATCCGACGGACCATAGCACGGGCCGTTGGACAGCACAATGACATCCTCGCAGTGGTGGGGGAGACGGATGCTCCGGTGGTGTGGCCACGTCACCGGGGCATCGGGCCTTGAGGAAGCCATCCTGCAAGGAGGGAGGGGGTGAGGGAGGTGGGAGGACAGCATTTGTGGGTGGGCTGGCTTGACGCTGAGCGAGGCCATGAGGGTGGCTGAGGATGGAGAAAGATGGAGTACGCTGTTTAAACGATCATCTGTGGTGCCCCAACGACCTCGGAGTTACGGATAGGATAGGATGGAATGCGTACGTTCCCAAACTAGACCTCGGTTTATATTCTCATCTGAAGGCGTAGAAGAGCAGTGTCTCAGTTTTTTGTTGTTTTGTTCCCCCCCCTCTCCTTCTCTCCCCATCCTCCCCCAGGCGGTTGACGGCATTTGAACAACGGCCTGTCCAGGCGGCAGTGTTATTGCTTCACATTCAAGTGCACGGCTTACACCACTGAGCTAATTGCGCTCCTCACAACCTATTTCGTCTATCACATTCAAATTTGGTAAGATGGTGTATATAAATTTTCAGTGAATGAATGATTTCACGGGCCAGCAAATGTTAGTTTTTAAAAAATGACAATTTTTCACAAAATTTTACTTTTTTTCCAGGTTATTAATGTTGAACTTATCATTTGATGCTTGATAAATATAAATGAGACACATACTATAAAAATTTGGCCAATCTCGATTCAAGATCAAGGTCACTGGAGTTGTCCAAAGTCAGTTGGTATATGTTGGAGAGGCACGGTGGTCTAATGGTAGTGCTTTGGTTTGCGGATCTGAAGGTCCCGAGTTCGAGCCCTGTCTGGGCCATTGTGTTGTGTCCCTTGGAAAGACACTTTACTCCCGTTTCCTACTCCTTCGGATGAGAGTATAAACCGAGGTCTAGTCTGTCTGTCGCATACATTCCATCATAACGGACTTTAAAGATCCTGACGCTCATGTCCTAGACAGGCGAGTGCCGGTAACAAGAACACACCCAGCATGCACTTAGTCCTTCTCCCCCATCCCTGGCTGGCCAGGATAGTGCTCAGTTGTCCGGGCGTCAGTCAGACCATGCGCCCAAAGGCGGTTTGAGTTAGATCCTGTATCGGCCAGCGCCTAGAGTCTGGTCAAGTACGGCGAGATAAGTGCGCTATAAAAATCCGCAGTAATAAAAATAAAATATGTACTTTGAAGTGGCCTTGACCCTAAACTATGAGAGATTTAAAGTCCAAAATTGTTGTATTTAGAGATAATAGATTGATCCTTAATATGTTTGCCGTTTTTGCATTGATACTAAAGGCTAAGGTTATTTTAGGCCTTGCAAAAAACAATTTTAAAAATAGGTCATCATACAGTGGAATGGCTTTTTATTTAACCCATAGTATGCAACATTGGTTTAATTGATCAGATATACATGGGAGGTCATGTGAGGGTCAAGGTCATGTCAAGATCACTGACGGTCAAGGTCGTCCCAGGATCAGTTTTTGTGTGTGTGTGCATAATACAACTTTTACTGTACTTTATTTGATAGTACATGAGTGTATTTGGAGCTGGAGGTCAAGGTCAAGAGAATAGAAAGATCAAAGCTGATATTTGCATTTTAATGCCACTGTACCGTTTCGTTTTGTGTTTTTCTGGGCACTCATTTTCATGTTAAATATTGTGACTTCCCATAAGGAGCATGTGAGTCAATCTGGGCTTTGCCCTTCTAGTTTAATGCTTAAGGCCAGGTCGTTTCTGGGACTGGGATCGGGGGTTGTCCGGTCCTGATTTGGCTCGGAAGAGTCCGCTGGACCTAAAGCAATAATAATGTAATGTAATGTAATCTGGGACTGGGCAGTAAAATGTAATGGAACATCTTGCTGAACATCATTTCTCTGACAAACGTGGCCACCTTTTTGGTGTGTGTGTGCACGCAGATCTTTGAGTGTCCCAGTGAAATGTTGGGTGGGTAGTTTCCAAACGAATTCTATTTTTATGCCTTATGTTTTATTTGACTTATTTTGATTTTCCATTATTATGAAGGTAGACTATGGTAAGCACTAAATAGTTTTTTTTTTTTAAATGAATAAATTGACTTTTCTCTGGGTCCCCAGTTGCTCCGTGCCCTTTCCCAAACCTCTGCACAGAGTACATAGCATCAACTTTGGAGAGTATATCTAGCCGTTTGTCCCTTTGTTGTTGTGGTCGGTAAACGAGAATATGTATAAGGGGAATGTTGTGGAAAAAGGAAGTTTTGCTTTTGTGTAGATGGGGACATTTAAATCCTTTAATGTTATCAATTGCCTCATCGAGAATTGATAAGATATGCATAACTTTGTATAATATCATTTTGAGCATTTGGAAAATGTGACGAAAAATATTTTGAATTAGTATATTGCCTGTATAATTGTTTTTTTTTCTCTCTCTCTACATATTTCTGATGTTCTTGTGTAATGACAGAAGAATGTTTTTTGAGTGCTGGAAATGTACAGAAACGTGTGAATTGATTTAGTTTTTCTTCAATGGAATATTTGTGTAGATGACAGGACAGCTTCACGGAAGTGTCCTCTTAGGATGAAGGGTAGTAGTTGCGAGTGTAAAATAAAACTATTATTAATCGACATGTTTGATAATAAATAATCCCTCAATATTGAAATTATTTGGAAGCATGTTGACTGTTGTTCACCAGCTCTTGCCAGGTCGAAACTTGGTTACTTCTTTAAAAGTGCAAACATGCTATTGGTATAATGACTGAAGTTGTAACGTCTAAAAGCCATCCCTTTGACTTTGTTCTACAATTTTTGCAGCTAATTAGTTTGATAAGATGGTTCTACATAATGCCTTCTAGTAATGGATGAAAGTAGAGTCGGTCAAGTTGTACAGTTTCATTGTAGCTTTGTGTAACTGTAGATTATAGTCGCACGACACCGAAGCGTATAGGCGACTACTGGTCACATTATTCTGACACCAGCGAACCAGTTGATGGTAAGGGGAAAATAATATGGTCACACATTGGCCAATCCGGGATTCGAACCAGGTACCTTTTGGTTATTAGTAAGACACTCTACCAACTGAGCTACCCGGCCCCTAGCTTTGTGTGGACAATGCGTGGGAATTTATCCTAACCTGTTCACAGGCTGTGAAGTCTCTTCTTTCATAGTATGTAATTGAGGCCCACGAGTTTACAAAAACGAAAGAAGAGATTTTCACAGCCTGTGACCTGAAGATGAGTTCTAAATGATTGCACCAAGTCGAATTGTAGTGCAAAAACATGCAGAGTGGGACGATGAAAGTTCAAGATGATTGTTTCTTAATCCAATCTCTGCAGTACTAATTTCTGTGTTGACAGGCCTGTACTTCAATAGTAATAATGAAAAGAAGGAGGTTATTATGAAACACATTTTCCTGAACAAATATAAAGTGTACACTGAGGTAATAATGTATTTTAATTCCTTATAATTTTCAACAATCTTTCATTCAGCGTTTGACACTGCACAAAATCAAATGAATTGGCCAAGGTTGAAGTTTGGGCTCAATTGTTGGTTCCCAGTTCATGAGCATTTCCATTTCAGTTCATGCCGGGCAAATGCCCTTAGCAGCTCAGTGTACAATAACAGTGCACTAGACAATAACGGTCCATTTTGCCTAATAAGTAACCTGGAGATTGAGACTGTCAAGAGCTGTTGTACAGCTAGGTCAGTGTTCTCAAAATACGAGGATGGATAGATGTATTTGCATTTTGATTTGATTGCGTACAAATGTTTGGATTTTGTTTCCATCGGACTAGCTTGCATTTGTCCTGTTGTCATTTATGGTTTCATTGATTTGCCTTTGGATTTTACTACCATTACTCAGTATATCTGACATGAAAATAATAAAGGATATGACTTGTGACATTTTGGTTTTGAGTGGCAGTTAGTATGTTTTATGTGCTGTATGGATGTGTCATTTTAATCGTCGGTGTGATATTTAATATTCACTCGTTAGGGTGTCGGGGGTTTCAGTATAAATAGTGTCCCCACTTTCTGGAAATTTAGTAAGCAATAATCATGTAATGTAATGTAATTTAATATTCACACTCTCTCCTCACGATGCAATTTCACGCAGGCATGCTTATGCACAGAATTAAGTACAAAAGTTACAAAATACCACTGTTTATTTCACCACTGTCATAAATACAAATTGTCTACAAAATTTGATAAAGCAACACAATCACTGTCATTAATACAAAATTGTCTACAAGATTTGATAGAGCAACACAATCACTGTCATTAATACAAATTGTCTACAAGATTTGATAGAGCGACACAACTCGCCATTGCACATAATAAGGTAATGCATGCTATCCAAGTTTGGGGGATATCGAACAAGTAAATGAAATGATACAATCTTACAATGCATGCATGCACAAGGTTATACTTTGTCAAATTTTCTTTTTGACTGGGGCGATCACAGAGGTACACTCATGCACTGCCCAACTACAAACTTTCCGAGACCTTTTGGGGATATTAAAGAAGAGAAACAAACGCATACCATTTGCACACGTGTGCAATGTGAATAATTTTCCCGAGCTTTTGGGATACTCCATAACTGCAGAAGAGATAACACACATACACTAAAGACTTTGGAAACTCGTTGTACATTTTCAAAGCATTGGGGTTTTCAAATTTGGAAAAGTCAAACAAGATACAGCATCCACACCAGCCCACCATGCATTAGTATTTCTTGTAACTTACCACAAATTCTTGAAGAGTGCAAACCATTCAATGATTCAAGACATTCAAAAGTGAACAGCCAAAACAACATTTTCCAGAATAATAACTTTATACTATCTTCTTCTTCGCTAGATCAATGACCTACCTTTTTTCTTGAAAACTCTTCCTGGACAAGACTCCTTGTTTGTGTATGAGGTCTGTTGGATCAGCTTGGGAGTGTTGGACGCTTTCTGCCGGGTGGTCACTAGGGCTTCCTATGAATGTACTATTTAGCACTATAGGCATTTTATATGTATGTGTTTGGTTGATGATTTATAATGATGTTTGTATTCTATTTTGTTTTTGTAACCGGGGTGTTCGCGTAGTTGAGGTCAACCCTCAGCCGTCCCCCGCGTGGGATGTCTTTATTGTAAAGTGACTGGCCGGTGGAGGGCATTCAATTTTCCCACTGGGGTTGTTTCAGCAGATCTTTTATGCGGATCGGGGGTTGTCCGGTCCTGATTTGGCTCGGAAGAGTCCGCTGGACCTAAAGCAACAATAAATCAATCAATCAATCAATCAATCAAATTTATTTATCAAATTAACCTAAGTTGTACAGTTAAAGCTTGCAAACCAACAAAATCAATATTTACAGTATCAATGTTGTTTTCTTGGCATTTTATTTTATTTATGAATTTATTCGATCTGCTGTTCAAGGTACTGGCCGATATAGGATCTAACTTAAACCGCCGGAGATGCAAATTGCAGCCGTTGGTTGCACAAAGTCTGACATCCAGGCGACTGAGCACAATCCTGGGTATTGCAAGCTAGCATTCTTTATGACGCATGTTTTGCGCTCGGATCCAACAGCTTGTATTTAATATTATACTACACTCCAATTATTGAACTCCTGGCGACAGTAAAAATAAATAGCCATGGTTGTATAAATGGTAAAGGAAAAATGTGCAGCCTGCACACAAGGACATTAAAAAAAAAAAATAAATAAAATATAAAATACATTTTTTTAAATATCAATAAAAAAAAAAGTTTAAAATTTATAAATTTAAAAAATAATAATACAATAAAATAAACAAAAATAAAATAAAATTCAAAAAATTCAAATTTGAAAAACACATTATTATTAGGTAGGTTGAGTATGGGCGTGCCACTGGCTGCGACTGCGCCTTCCTTCCCCAGGGGAGACAGCCCAGAATTTCCCAATAAAACGGGACAACAAAGCGTCAAAAATCAAAAACAAAACTTAAATAAATGTTGTAATGTTCCATGCCATGGCACACAGATAATTCCACGCTCTTGTCCACATTACATAAATCTGAGCTGACGATATGAACAATGCATCATCCACATACACGAAATGAAATGACTACATCAACACTGAAACAATCAACAACACGAAAGTGAAATGTTTTGAGAACTAAGTAAGCATGATGTTTACAAAACAGAATGGTTCAAACTCATGACATTTTCTAAATGAATATTTTCTTTAAACCCAGCTGGTGACACTGGAACATCAGAGCATGCAAACATCAGCACAACAACAAAAAAACAACAGATTGGCTCAAAACCACTAGAGTCTCGTTAACAACACTTATAATGAAATAATTACATGCACACACAAAAGAACACACACTCCAAACAATTGACTGAGGTAATATAAGCACTACAGCAAACAAGTTTTTTTTTTTAAATGTCCAAAGCTCATAAAGATAGGTTGCCATAAAATAATAATAATAATAATAATACAAGAACTTATAACGCGCACATATCTCACCACCAGGCGACTCAAAGCCATACCAATGTCCCACAAGTACTGACATTTTTTAGGAAAAGACGGAACACACTTCATGCAAACACAAGCATCGAAAAATGCTTCAAAATGATGCAAAATCATGTGAAAAGTATGGTTCAAGTTCATATTTTAATCTGTTTTTGAATGAATTTGTCTCAGGCAGTCATATATTGAAATGTCAGCCACAAGCAAAATGTGCTGAAGCACATCACCAACGACAAATTCCGACAGACCATCACACAAGCCATTGGACAACACTACGACATGCTTACAATGGTGAAAAAATGGAAACTCCGATGATATGGCAACATCACCAGAACATCAGGTCTTGCAAAGACCATCCTGCAAGGCACGGTGCAAGAAGGTAGAAGAAGAGGGAGACAGAAAAAGAAGTTGGAGGACAACATTCGAGAATGGATTGGCTTGACACTGAGCGAAGCCATGAGGGTTGCAGATGACAGAGAAAGATGGAGTATGCTGGTTAAACGGTCATCTGTGGTGCCCCAACGACCTTCGAGTTATGGGATAGGATAGGATCGCAGAACTTACTATATATATATATATATATATATATATATATATATATATATATATATATATATATATATATATATATATATATATATATATATATATATATACTTTATTAAATGCCTCACTATGGCTCTCACTGTTGCAAAACTGTGTTAACTGGCACCCAACAATAAGTAAATGAAAGCAAAAAGAGGGTAAACAGCACACACAAACAAAAGAAAAGAAAAAAAGAAAGAAAGACAGCAACAACTTCATAATGCAGGGGATTCCACACTGTGTGACCGAAGTACTGAGGTTAGTGGAGGCTTGCATTTGCCACTAGTGAAGAGGAGAGTCTCAGCTATTGGGTGTGGATAAGTCATTGAATGCCTACCTCGTCAGCCTGGATGTAAAAGTCTCTCTGCCCAGGGCAAGGGCCGTCCATGGCAATAAATTAAGGTGACAACCAAGAGCTCCCAATTGCACTCCAAAACTAAAAAAATACTAAGGCCGTATCAACCACTGCTGGAGAGACCTCTTCCACCGTCTTACCCGCGTTGCTGCTCTACAGTAAACTTTATTATACTAATGGGATCTATTAGATGACAACAGGGAATTTCACTATAAAGTTATACTATTACTGTATAGAGTAGTTATACTATTACTGTATAGAGTAAGTTATGTAGTAACAGTACATTGGTCTTTGGCCTTTACAGTTTCAAAACAAGACTGACGAACTAAACATTTAGTTTTTGTTAGGGATAAGAAATTTGTCATTCAAGATTCAATGGATGCCTCAGGCTGGCAATGATCAGCGCCTTGAGCAGCTCTTGAGCTAAAAAAGCGCTATATAAGAACAATTAAATTTAAATATATTTAAAAAAAAATCATATTGTCCTTATTTTAGAAAAATAAGATAATGTCATAGAAAAAAAAAACGCACAAAAAAAAAACCACAGAAATTTCAATTTTTTTCTTATTCTGTTTCACATCACAACAATAAAGATGGCAGTTAACATTGAGGGAATACTGATCATTGCATCAACAACAGTAACAACAAAAAGACCTAAGAGAATGTGGACGTCATGGCTGTCTCAGCCATTGTACAAAATGACGTCCACATTCTCAAAACAAAATGTCATAACATTTCGCGGCCAACAGAAAACAAAATGGAGCTTTTCCCAAAATACTGTTCAGGTATCATTCTATAAAGCATTTTTCACAGGATTTACCAAAACACAAAAAAGATTAGTATAGCCATCAACCTCATACTAATAGAATTTGTTAAAAAGTACATAGACTCAAGGATGTACACACATGGAAATCAAACTAATGTTATCCTAAGTGCTGTGCCAAACAGCACTCCATGCAATAACCTAAATTAAAAGAAGTTGAGTTTTTGATTTTCTCAAGGGTTTTCTCAAAGTATTTGAATTTACTGCCTCTCTTTCATAATGCATTAGATGCTGTTGATCTAAATTTGAAAATTAATTAAAACCCGATATCTTTTCTGTCTTCTTTAATAGTGGTCTCCTTAGGGCCATACTCTGAGCTTGACTGAGGAAAAATGCTCTTGCATAATATTTTGTGTTGTTGATATCATAATAATAGTAATAACAATAATAGTAATAATATTAATAGTAATAATATTTGTAAAAAAATATATAATACTTATTATTATTACTACTATAACTTCCTATCCTATCCTATCCTATCCCATAACTTGGAGGTCACCACAGATGATTGTTTAACCAGCAACTCCATCTTTCCCTGTCCTCAGCAGCCCTGATTGTTTCGCTCAGTGTCAAACCAGTCCATTCTTGAATGTTGTCCTCCCACCTCTTTTTCGGTCTCCATCTTCTTCTAGCTCCTTGCACTGTGTCTTGCAGGATGGTCTTGATGATCTGGTGACGTGGCCATACCATCGGAGTTTACGTTTTTTCACCACTGTGAGCAGGTCATCATGTTGTCCAATGGCTTGTGTGATGGTCTGTCGGACTTCAACTACTACTACTACTATAACTTCTAGTTCTATTATTATTATTACCATTATAATTTCACCATTTAGATCGACTACTAATCTCAATGTAAAAAAGACAAAATTCTAGAAATCACAATTTATAAAAGAATACTTTTATAAAATGATTTCGTTACTGACCCTGTCTATATGAAAGCCTTGATTTATACAGTCATTCCAATCTTTTTAGTGAAATTCTTAGAATGACAATTAATGAATAACCTCGGTGCTCAGAATAAATAGCATTACAAATTATTACTCCCAAACATAACATGCGTTTACACCAGTAAGTATTAACTCGCATCATCAATCATTTCTCAACTGCCCGACTGACTGTTTGACACTATCGGGCTGAGTTTGAATGCTACAAGTGTGTACAACGTTAATAACTCAGCCCCAAAACTATGACAATCCTCTGCAGGTATCTCTGATGAATGCTGAAATTGCTGCAGTATTCAAGAAAAGACGTTTGGATAAAATTGAATCAGTTGTTGCCAAGCACCATTTAAATGCTTGCCCTCGTCCAACTCTGGCCAGATTGTCCCTATATTCTCCTAATGCGCATCATCATCATCATCATCATCATCATCATCATCATCATCATCATCATCATCATCATCATCATCCACTCATTGCACCAAGGTACCAGCGCACTCAAGATACATCTCTAATCTTCGCTGCGTAGCGTGAACAGGATATATCGTAATATCGCCAAGATAATAACTTGAGTCCGCTATGAGCGGACGAGGCTACCTGCGAAATCACGGAAAAAGCGCAATTTCACTGTAAATATATACAGAATTTTGCTCTACAACATTCCGCTCCTTTCGTCTCAAAAACCCAATTGCCTTGTAGGATTCTTAAATTGCATGAAACCAAGTGAGGACACTATCCGGCGTCAACAAACGGTTCAAAAACATTCTCAAACGGTTCGTAAAAGACAGTTGACCTAGAAACTAATACAGTTTGACCTAATTCGTCCCCTAGAGGAGACGAAACTTACATTTTTCTATTTTCATGAGTTCACTGCAGTCAAATTGCGCTTTTTCCGTGATTTCGCAAGTAGCCTCGTCCGCTCATAGCGGACTCAAGTTATTATCTTGGCGATATTACGATATATCCTGTTCACGCTACTCAGCGGTACTTTCAACTGTATCTTGAAAGCGCTGGTAGCCATGTGCATTACCTCCATCATCATCATCATCATCATCCTCATCACCATCATCATCAGTTATTACTGAATTTTCATCCATTCTTTAAAAAAAAAATATAATGTTAAACGCATTTTGAAGCTATTCCGAAAGGTTCCCAAACGCAAAATCTTTGCAAGTGGAAAATACTGAATACCGCAGCACTCCAGGCTACGCATAGGATATCAACATAATTTATGTCTGAAGCCTTTCCGTGTAATCCTTCAAAATACAACGCAAACTAAATCTTTCATGAACAGTGAAAGCATGAGCAGTTCTGATGCTGAATAGTGCGTCAGAACACATCAAAATAATGCCTTGAGCTGGTTGGTTACAAAGATAAAGGGGTTATAATAAAACATATCATATGAACTACGAGCCTGCTGAAAATAAGCGCCCTAATGAATCATGCCCTGTTTGAAGAATGTATCAAAACAAAAGCATAATGGCCAAGTCATTAATGAAGACCGAACACTGAAGTTTAACGTCTACACCCACCATTGGGGATATGGCAGATGAGGATAACCATCCCAGGGAATAAGATAGGGAAGTAATTCAACACTGAACCACCAAAGCAATCATAGTGCTAAAATGAACAGTGAAAAATGGCCACTTCCATCTTGCTGGATTGGAACATGGGTCGTCGGAGGCCAAGTAAATCAAACCCATGACAACAGCTTGGATAACAGACATTCAAGAGATAACGGATGAATAATGTAATCTATTTTAGTGGTAACACAATGGCTACATTCAACAGATAAAAGTAAGATCAGTCCATGCAATCATGCAGTATTACAATTTCTTTTTTGACCTTGACTGATCTGAGTATTTCTGGATTGTACGTAGGTGTTTTTCATTGCGACATAATTGGCTGTGTGTAATTCCAGTGATGGATAATAAAGATTGGTTCAACTGAATTTATGTTAGGTCGCCCGAGGCTGCCTGTAAGAAGTTCAATAATCTATGCTCACTTTCTGAATCGGCAGCGCCCAGAAGAAATAATGGTGTTTTATTTACCAGCCAAACACTGGATAAGCCTTTGGAGTCTGCTGTTCCTAGCAGCACTTGCGACCTGAAAACAGATCTGTGTGTGATCGTTTCCGTTAGCCCGCCCACTTTCCACTAGTTTCTGTCCTTCTTCTTTGCTTCACGCAAACAGAGTCAATGATCTATCAAGCACAGAGTGTATGTGTGTGTGCTAAAGCAAACTCTGATATTCAACATTAGGTTCTATATGGCATCACCCACATGCACACATGCCAGTTTAAGGCAACCCTACCTTTTGCCCTATGAGTGGAGAAAACATGCTGCAATGAAGGTCTAACTGAATAGCTGGCAATGAAGGTCTAACTGAATAGCTGACACCCAGTATCAGACAACACTGAAAAGCCCCTTGTTTTGCCTACATATCTCACAATGTCCCTTACTTGAAGTTAGGCAGGTCAGTGAGAAGGCCAGGATCCTCAGGCTACGTCGTTTAACCCAACACGAGACAATACTAAGACAACCTTCACACAACTGTTCTGTAATCAAACAGTCTGCAATGCTTCTTAGGTTGTGCAGTGCAATACAATACTACAAATCACGTACTATGCTACCATCTATATTCAAATAATGTACACACACATGCATGCAAAACATCATGGAAAACTTGGAAGCATGATAAAGAATTTCAAATATGATCGGTGCTGAAAAAAAAAGATGTTCTGAAAGGGGATTGAATTGGATTGAATTGGACTGAATTGACCGTTTGGAGCTATTGGGCTATAACTAAAGTTATAAAGGCAGTCAGCCCGAAAGCGACGCTGACCAAAATACGAGTGTCAGAGGTTGTTGAATACATTACATTACATGGTTATTGCTTTAGGTCCGAGCCAAATCAAGACAAAAAAATCAAGACCACAACTTCGCTGAAAGAGGACTCACCCCTGATCCGCATAAAAGATCTGCCAAAACAACCCTAGTGGTAACATTGAACGCACTCCACCAGTCGGTCACTTTACAATACAGACATCCCACGCAGGGGACACTGAGGCTATACTCTAATTTATAAAACCCCTGTTTGCAAAAATTAAATAGAAATACAAACATCATTATAAAATATCAACAAAACACATACATAGAAAATGCCTACATTGCTAAAAAAATAACATCAGTGACCATCGGGCAGAAAGCATCGAACATTCCCAAGCTGATCCAACAGACCTCACACACAAATGAGGAATTTTGTCCCTCAAGAGTTTTCAAGAAAAAAGGTAGGTGACTGATCTGGCAAAGAAGAAGATAGTATAGTAGATTGATAGAACAGAGTAGGAATGAGAAAGAACAAAGGAGAAAGACAGCGACAGTGGGAATTTAAAGCACTAAAGTTCCAGAAAGTGGGGATACTATTTATATTGAAACTCTCGGCACCCTACGGGGTTGTTGAGTGCAAGCACCTACACAAAGCCTGTGCTTGGTAGATCTCTGACATTATGCCAGTGTCTAGGCCACCTGTTTAGTGCAAACTGGTCTACTGGAGGGTTTAATACGATAAAGGATGTAGGCATGAAAGCCTGGTCCTACAACCTGCCCTAATCAGAGAGAGTCAGGTGAGCACCTTTCCTGCTACTACTGCTTCAAACACAACCTTCAAAATTATCTTCCAAAATAGTATTGCGCTGCAACTGTGAAACAGTCTCACTTACAACACATGCTGTAGCATGAAGCAGGGCAGTCACAAATGGATTACATCCATGGAGGGCTCGTGGTCAGTGACAAGTGGTTGTGTTCTAGGTTTCCTGACACAATAGCCATCAGTCAAAGCGATATTATTATTATTAGGATTTCGTAAGTATTTGACTGTTCAAATTGCATCATGGCAGTGAATCAGATTTTTTTTTTTAAACGTAACGGGGGGATCATCGTGACATGCTCACAGTGGTGAAGAAACGGAAACTTCGATGGTACGGCCACCTTCCCAGAGCATCAGGCCTTGCAAAAACCATCCTGCAAGGCTTGGTGCAAGGAGGCAGAAGAAGTGGGAGACAGAAAAAGAGGTGGGAGGACAACATTTGAGAATGGGCTGGCTTGACACTGAGCAAAGCCATGAGGGTTGCTGAGGACAGAGGAAGATGGAGTACGCTGGTTAAACGATCATCTGTGGTGCCCCTACGACTTTCGAGTTACAGGATAGGACAGAATAGGAGAGGATAGGAATCGGGTGATATTTGCGTTGTCAGATATGAATCAAGCCAAAAACGTTCGTTCAGTGTTGATGCTCAGCAAACTGATTTACGCATGCGCTGGAAGTGTACATGAGCTGATTAGCTACAACATGCGCACACATCCAAAGTTTTACAGCAAGTTCTAAAACATTAAACATTTTCTAAATATATTTGCACTACAGATTTTTCAGACATGTCAAACAAAGTGAAACACCAGGAAAAAGCGCATGTTTCACAAAGTGTTCTTTGTTGATCCTGCAACTTCACCTTGAACTACTAAACTAAGATAACATGAAATACTGAGCCCAGAGTTCCATTTTTGCTAGTACAAGCGTTGTGATGAATAGCCAGACCCACAGGAGTCTGAAAGCGAAGACCCTCAACAGGCCTAGGGCCTTGATGTCTATGTACACCTATGAACGTATGCATGAGTACAAAACACGTCCGGCAAATCAATCTTTGCTAGTGATAGTGGCTCTACGCATTGCAATTTATTGTCACGAAACAATCCACAAAGAAAAAAGAAACATTTGAGATGCAAGTAATAAGTGATCTCAATATTGTTAATCTTCTCTGAAAACAACCCCAGAAATAAAAATTTAAGAAACTAATTTTGTGATCTAAAGTCCACTTGACTAAGAACAGGCGTTAGATTTGGGTCATAAGGTTAAAGTTATGAGGCAGGGTTAAGGCTAAGGTTAGCTAGCGTTAGTTAATCGTAACCCTAACAGTAGCAAAATACACTCTTACTGTATGTAAGCTGTAAGTACAACGTAGATTCTTTCGCTCACAAAAGTAATTTGCGCTTTGCACTTTTCCCATCAAGCGTGCTTAGTTCCTCAATCCTGAGGTAAACAAGTGAAGATGAAATGGAGGATGAGAAGAAGATCAAACAGCACTAGATGGTAGAACCGGGACTGTTTAAAAGAGCAGACGGCAGAGGAAAATGATGATGGGCAGTATGCAACAATGTGTTTCTGGAACGTTCTTGTTCCAAACTGGCTAATCACCTTTGACAAGAGAGTATATCATGCTGCAACAAACAGAGAAGAAACCTGTCCCGTGCAACATTATTATAATTATCATGATCAACGTTATTAATTTATCGTCATTATTATTGTCATCCATCATCTTCATCACCATCATCATCATCATCATCATCATCATCATCATCATCACTGTCACTGACATCTACATCACAACCACCATTATCGTTTTCATCATGATCGTCAACATCATCACTGTTGTCCGGTTATGACGGCATCATTATCCTATAACCGTAGTAAATTTGTCACACACAAAAATATTTTTTACCGCAACATCTGACTTCTCCCACTTTTAAAACAATCTGATGTTAAATCAAACACCTTGAATCAACGCAGCTGAAAGAAATGTACGCCTTATACGCCGAGGGTTTTCTCCGGGCACTCCGGTTTCCTCCCTCCCTTCAATAATGGTACTGGACGCAGTCAATATAAAATTTCACAAATAAAAATTCGATTTATCTTTCCATCTTCCAATTGCGATCTCCCTGCCTTTACACCACCTGTTTGAGTGATGGATGTGTATTTGCTGTGTGTGTGTGAGGGTGGATGAGACAGGTGAGCGTGTATGTTGGTACAGATCGCCGCATTTTGAGCCTGATTGATTTTGGGAAAGGCGCTTAAATAGCATCCAGTATTATTATTATTATTCTTATTATACTTCAATTTATTATTATTATCATTATTATTATAAATATTATTATTTATTTTTATGTATTTATTTGTTGTTTTTTAATGTTTTGTTTTTGTAGAAGATTTCCCATCAAAAGTCTTTCTAAAAAGATGTTTCTGGAAGGACAGCCTTTTCATCTTACCTTTGAAAGTACCGGGCAGTGTGGTGCTGTCAACTTTTGATGGAAATGTTCATTGGGAACACCCAGTCAGTAGTTCCTCTTCTACATCATCATCCAGTGTTTGGAAACACTAACCTTTCCTACTATTCTCTTACCTCCTATCCTATGCTAATCCGTCTTTCTTCCCAGTATCCAATTTCAGTGTATCCAGTGTCAGTGCACTCAACAGTGTAGTCCTTCTCCTTCAGAACCACAGGTTATCAAATTTATCGTATATATCCAGTTCTCTGCCCATTGCCTCAAGCACATGCCGACGGCATGTTTTGTTGTGAGAGCCAGTAACTTTGTAGCAGGGCTCGTTTCATACAAGTAGGCCTATTCGCTGCACATAGGCGTGCTAATTATAAAGTAACATGAGGTCGAATGGATGGAGAGTGTAAACTGGATGGCTAAGATTCAGCAGCGTTCGTGGTGTGCGTGCGTGCGTGTGTGTGTGTGTGTGTGTGTGAGTGACTTGTGTGTGTGTGTGTGGCTTGTGGGTGTGTGTGGGTATGTGTGTGTGTGTGTGTGTGTGTGCGATGACTAGCAAATATATATTTGCCCTTTTGTACAGTTCACCTGTTTCATGCTTTTATTGTGATTTGCTGTTAGCTTGTTCACAAGTTCTCTATGTTTTATATGTGCTTTTGTGTGGTGCTGCAGCGTTGACCAAATGCATTCCTTGTGTATTATTCACTTGGCAATAAATTATCTTGAATCTTGAATCTATACAATATTGTTATTATTAGATATTATATATAGCTGCTCTCCTCACCCCCACTTTCAACTCTTCCCTCCCCCTCCCCATTCTCTGGTCTTTTATAGTTTACTTGTAAATATTCTTTCCCATGTTTGTATTATCTCATGGCATAATTTATTACTGTCTCGTTTTGGTTCCGCTTCTTTTCGTAGGTGTTTCGATGTTAACGTTAAGAATAATGCCTAATGCCTGAGTACTGCGCTTTGAACTGATGTCATTAGGAAAAAAGCGCTATATAAATACCCTTATTATTATAAAAAAATCTCTGAAGTTTGGCCGGGGTCTAGGGGCAGCTTAGGTCCCTGTGGGGTCCAGGGGCAAAACCCTGGTGGGGGGTACAGGAGGGCGAAGCCCCAGTGAAGGAAAAGAAAAATGTCACTTTTTAAGGCCATTTTGTTGTATTTCCTGGATGAAAATACTGGAAAATATATACCTGCGTTTTTTTTTAGTATGAACAGGTAAAAAAAAAAAAAGGGCAAATTGCCTTTATATTTGTTCTGGATGTTGCTTTCATTAAATGTCTCGCCACGATTGACAATTCTAGAAGCACACGACATTTTGAAAAAAGTTAATGAAGCGTGTTCATCACAGAAGAAGCGGCTTAGTCTAACGCACAAAATTTCAATCTCAGTTCTACAATGTCTCCGTTGATGTTCACAGACTTAGCGCATAGACTAAAAGAGAAACTCAGAGAATAGAATACGCGGGCGGCGCACCTTTCTTTCAGTAGGTCAACAATATGCGCGAAATGTACCGCATAAGAGGCGCCCGCTAAAGTTCTTCATCCATTAGACAGCCTCAATCATCAGGTTGATTACTCTGCCATACTGTTGTAGCCTATAACAGTAAAACAGTATAAGCGGGCGGCACACCTCTCTGTCAATAAGACGACATAAAAATGTGGATCGATACTCGAAAAAAAATATATTCTCGGGATTTTTTCTCTCAGAATTTTTTTTTTCTTTTAGAATTTGTTTAATTCTTACTCGGAAAATCGCGGATCCGTGGAGAGTTCTGCAGCCTGGGGATAACAATTTTTAAAAAAAGGAAAAAAAAAGAGGAGGAATCATTCCCCGGTTAAGATAAAATACATAAAGCACTGTTGTAGTTGTTGTTTTAAATACATAGACTAAAGATTTTTTGTTAAAAATAAATATGTTTTCCGTTTACTCACAAATAAAGATAAAGGAAGAAAAAGATCAAATGGATGCCCAGACGTATGAGGCTCTCTCTCATGTAGTTCTTCAGCTGTTGGCGGTTGTGGATTTCTGTTGGGTCAAACATGCCTATATCTCCAGATGGCTTCATAACCAGTCTGAAAAATAAATAATCAGATAACGAAACAATGAAATACTAAATAAAATCATACAGTTTAAATATTTATCCTTGCGAGAGAGAGCGAGAGGGAGAGAGTGTGGTTGTGTGTGTGTGTGTGTGTGTGAGTGAGTGCGTGTGTGTATATGCGTGCGAATTTCTACAAGATGTAAGTTTAGTTTTGTGCTCTTAAAAATGTATTATTATTATTATTATTATTAATATTATTATTATTATTATTATTATTATTATTAAATCAATACATAAAATTGCTACCAATAAAACAGGTCAAGTGTCTTCTTTTTTTAAACTCTCAATCCAAAGGTCAAATCATGTTGTGATTTTTTAATGGTTGACTTCGTAAGTCTCTAACATTAGTATTAATAATAATAATAATAATAAAATAGTAATTGTAATAATAATAATGCTGGGCATCCATTTAAGCGCTTTTCCCCAAATCCCCAATCAGGGTCAAAGCACGGCGATCTATACCAACATACACGCTAACATGTTATCCACACACTCTTGCATACACAACACACATCAATCACTCAAGCACGGCGTGCCAAACGCTTTAATGCCGTTTGACAATGTGGATTTTATCAAATCTCAGCGGCCATGCCATTTCCCCCAACAGAGCTTATATGATAAGGCCCCCAAACAAAAGGTCTTTGCTTCTTAACAACATCTGTGAATGCAAACCCTTACATAAATTAATTTATTTGATTATATAGCGCTTTTCTAGCTCTGGATCTGCTCTCTCTACTATGCTAGCAGCACACAGATGTATGGACGAGCCTGCAGAAAGAAAAGGTCTATACAAACTTACTTGTAAGTAAGAAAGCAGCCCAGAGGAGCGTAGATCAGGAAAAGGAACCAATGCCCTGTGATCAGCAACAGCACAATCAGCAAGTCCTGAGCTATCACCTCTGGCAACACCCACTAAAGCAGCAACAAATAACAGTAAAACAGCAAAATCAGGGAAACGGCAAAATTAAAGTGAAACCGCAAAAACAGCAAAACCAATGGAGTAAAACAGCAAAACAGCATAAACAGCCAAAAATAGAGTGAAACAACAAGAAAAAAATAAAACAGCACGAACAGTGAAGCAGCAAAAACAGAGTAAATCAGAAAAAAAAACAGAGTAAAACAGCAAAAATAGAGTGAAACTGGGAGCAGGGGAGCTAAAAGACATGAATGGTAACTGGCGCACTGGGGTATTAACTCAAGCAAAGTTACTTGCCCTTCAGCACTTCTCACTAAAGACTTATAGTTAGTTTTCAAAATACTGTGGATATTCCTTGGATGAAGAAATAAATCCACAATTTCAGGGGTTTCCCTCACTCTCCCACTTCACAAACAACCTTAAAACAAAAGTAACACAACACAGTTTGCTTTTCCATCAAACTTAAAACAACTACAATTACAAAAACACCAAAACACAACTTCTTCACTACACCATATTGTTCCAAAGTATTTAAGATATTTCACCCTCTTTTTTCACTTTAGTTTCATTGCATAAAACTGGAACGAATACTTGAAAAAAGAATAAGAATGGGTGGAGGGACCAGAGATAACAAAACAACCATTAGGAAAACTCAAGTTATTAGTTCCTCCAGGACAACAAAATAGGTCACCAGTCAGTCATGACATGTATCATCTACACGGTTTAGGTCATCAAAGAGGATTTTATTACCATTGGCAGCTGGGCGAGTGCTGTCGGCTCCCCTGTAGAATCAAACATTATCAGCCATTTACGTGATAAAATTATCCTAGACAGAGTAGCAGTTCAATACAGCCTGAACTTGCCATGTTTTGATTATCCTATCCAATCCTATCCCTTAACTTGAAAGTCGTTGGGGCACCACAGATGATCGTTTAACCAGTGTACTCCATCTTTCTCTTTCATCAGCAACCCTCATGGCTTCGCTCAGTTTCAAGCCAGCCCATTCTCGAATGTTGTCTTCCTACCTCTTTTTCTGTCTTCCTCTTCTTCTCCCTCCTTGCGCTGTGCCTTGCAGAATGGTCTTTGCAAGGCCTGAGTGCTCCTGTGACTTGGCCATACCATCGGCGTTTCAGTTTCTTTACCACTGTGAGCATGACGTCATGTTGTCCAATGGCTTGTGTGATGGTCTTTCAGACTTCGTCGTTGGGGATGTGCTGGGAATAGGAAATGCCCAAAAGTCTTCTGTAGCACCTCATCTCCATGCTTTGTATTCTTTGTTATAGGTCTACTATGAGGGTCCATGTTTCACAAGAGTATACGAAGATGGAGATGACAAGAGAGCACAGCAACTTTACTGTGGAGTGTAGACTGATGATCCTGTCTTTCCAAATGGGCTTCAACCTTGTTAGGGCAGCAGTTGTTTGTGCTGTACTGGAGACCTCTGTTTTGTGGATAACATTGACGGATTGGTTTATGAAGAACAGGAACATTTGGAACAGGGGCTTGACACCACCTCCAGAGCCTTTGGAATGAAAATAAGTGCAGAGAAGACCAAATGATGACCAACACTACCAATGGCATCAACACGAACATCAAAGTCTAAGGACAATCCATTAACATGGTGCATAGCTTCAAATATTTAGGAGCCATTGTATCAGACAATGGGTTCTGACAGGAAGTCCTCTCCAGGATTGCACAAACAAAGTTGAAGCCCATTTGGAAAGACAGGACCATCAGTCTACACTCCAAGGTAAGATTGCTGCACGCCCTTGCCATCTCCATCATCCTATAAAAAAATTTTTTTTTAATGCTTTATTGTCCCTTTTCATCAGGAAACTCTGGGCCACCTCCCCTGGGGAAGGCGTAGTCGCAGCCTGTGGCGCGCCCAAACCCAACATCAGTAATTTTTAAATTTTGCTGGGGGAGCAAACCAGAGTACCCGGAGGAAACCCCCGAGACGTTGCTCGAGTTGAAAGTAATATTCGGAGAAACATAACGCCCAGATGATGGATCGAACCCACACCTGTCAGGCGCCATTGGTTTTTGGCCTGTGGACAAGGCAAGTTAGTCCCGCCTTAGCCCACTTGGCCACAACCCTCACAGCAGACCTACAACAAAGAATACAAAGCATGGAGATAAGATACTACAGAAGACTTCTGGGCATTTCCTATAGTATATACCCAGCACATCACCAAAAACAAAGTCCGACAGACCATCACAAAAGTCATTGGACAACACGACAACATGCTCACAGTGGTGAAGAAACGGAAACTTCGATAGTGTGGCCACGTCACCAGTACATCAGGTCTTGCAAAGACCATCCTGCAAGGCATGGTGCAAGGAGGCAGAAGAAAAGGGAGATAGAAAAAAAGGTGGGAGGACAACATTCAAGAATGAACTGGCTTGACACCGAGCGAAGCTATGAGAGTTGCTGAGGACAGAGAAAGATGGAGTACACTGGTTAAACGATCATCTGTGGTGCCCCAATGACTTTCGAGTTACGGGATAGGATAGGATAGGATAGGATAGGAGAGGACTTCCTGTCGGGACCCATGATTCGATACAATTGATCCTAAATATTTGAAGCTGTGCGCCGTGTTGAGGGGTTGGCCTTGGACTGTGATGTCCGTGTTGATGCCTTTGATGTTGTTGGTCATCATTTTGGTCTTCCCTGCACTTATTTCTATTCCAAAGACTATGGTGTCAAGCCTCTGTACCAGCTGTTCAAGTTCTTGTTCCTCTCCAGCCAATCCATCAATGTCATCTGCAAAACAGAGGTTAGAGATTTTTCTACCCCTTATGCCTGTGCCTGACTGTGCCTTCATGATCTGCAAGGGCATCTGACATGATGCGCTCCTGAAAGATATTGAAGAGTGTTGGGGAGAGTAGGCATCCTTGAGGCACGCTGATTGTTGTTCTGAACCAGCTCCCGATGGCGCTGTTGTGGAGGACTGAACTGGTAGCCTTGTCATAAAGGCTTTTGATGACTTCAGTAATTTTAGGGCTAAGTTATATTGTGCACTCTCATGGTTGCTCACAGAGCTGCATGCGAGACTCGGTCAAACACTTTCTTGAAGTCTACAAACACATGATATGTTATTGGTGCTGTAGGTATTTCTCTGCGATTAGTCTGAAAATCTGCTCAGTGGTACTTTGCCCTGCCCTGAATCCTGCTTGTTCTTCAGCTATGATTTTTTCAGCTCGGGGTTTCAACCTGTTGAGTATTAATTTCAGGAGGACTTTGCTGGGATGGTTGATGAGGCTGATTGTGCGGTAGTTATCACACTCCTGAAGGTTACCATTTTTGGGAAGAGTGATGACAAGCGACTGGGTCCATTGTGTATGCCACTCCTCACTCTGCCAAATCTTGTTACAGATAAACGCGAGAGTATCAATCATTGCTTCTCCTCCTGTTTGAAGTAATTCTGCTGATATGTTGCCCACTCTCGCTGATTTCCCCTTCTTCAGCGATTGCACTGCTGCCTCAACTTCTTCTCAGAGAATTTGGGGGATTTCTTCCTTGTCTTTATTCCTGGGACATGCTAGAACTACAGTATTAAGAGAACTGCTATGACATTTACAACCACACATCAAATGGAGAGTACTGCTAAAATTTTGATTACAAAATGGTATAAAATGAAATCATTGTCATGGTCTGTACTTACAAAATTGAGTTTCTCGCAACATGTCCTGGCATTGAGGTAATCACATTCCAGATCTGACAATGTTATTACCTTTCGTTATGTAAGGGCAAATAAACACAATGCATTCAATTAAAATATATAGTATACTAATATCAAATGAACTGTGGTCTCAAACATCAAATATATAGCCATATATATTTAAACAAGTAAATTTTAAAGTAACATTTAACACAAAAACAATCTTCTTGATAACTGCAAAGCGCAGAGTGTACCTGAACCAGTAAAATGCAGAATGCTGTGCAGACGCACTGTGACACTGACATCAAACAGGAGAACACAAAGTTCACAGCCATGATAAATACCTCCTGATTTTTTCAGTTCAGTTCCGCGTTTACATGTTTCTCATGTAAGTTACATTTGTCAACTGGTTTGTTCGCAATGACCAATGTGCTTAGGGATTTACAATTAAAAGATGACAATAACTGAATCAGTCATCAAATACTTGTTTTGCTTCCGCTAGGAAACTTATCTTTTCCAGAAGGTTTTTGAATGCGTTAAGATTGTAAGCTTTTGCAGGTAATTTATTCCAGAGTGGTGCAACTCTGTAACTAACACAGTGCTTACTTTTGTTACTGTTACAGTGTTAGTTGTATTGTCTGTGGTTGAAGTTCGACATTGTTAAATAAATTATTTTTTTGCATTTCTATTATAGCTACGTAATTAAAAAATATAATAACATAATGTTAAGTCCAATTTAAATAGCAACCACGCAGACACACGCATCATTATTTATCATTGCGATTTTCATGCATAAACAAACTGACAAAAAAAGATCGATTCATTACGACATTAGACTAGTACATATCACAAGTTCCAGAGTCTGACTGGCAAGTTTATGAGAGTCACTCGATCATCAAGCGAAAAAGGATACAAAATACACGGCGAGAAAGAGTAGGCAAGCTTCATCCAAAATGCTGAAGATAAACAGCATGCCATCAGGACCCATTTTGGAAGGTCTCTTTTGATTTAACTAGGGTACCCCTTCTCCCTTTTGACACCTTTCCTTTCGAAACCTGGATTTCCAAGGGACGCCACTGCCGCGGTTTCTGTCAATTCAAGATCGATAACCCCATCTCCTAGGTTGTTTACATTGCAAACTCTCTCACAGTTTGAGTGAGGTGTACCAGTGATCATTGCTGAGGTCTGGAGTGCGGCAGCGTGTGTTGTGTGCGGTGCGGTGCGGTGCGATGTTCACAGACTCTGTTAGTGCAATCTGTTGAAGAAGTCATCCAACAACACGGGCGGCCGAGGCCTGAGAAATAAATCGAGCAACAGGCAGGCAGCATGGCAATGGGCATGGGTACGGATCAGGGCGATCTGACCTCCGTGTTGCAGAGGTTCAGTGTGGAGGTGGTAGAGGGTTCGAGGCAAGTTTCCAGAGAGGTAATTGTTTACTGCATGAACACTGTTATCCAGCCTATCGTGGCTGCAATGGGACGAGCGGATGCCAGGTTCAAATGCTACGTGCCTCTACCCACCGAACATTACTTCGAAGCCATGAGAGTCTCTGGAGCAGAGGAGTACGAGCTGATGATCGTCATGGACAGTTTGGTCAGTATGAAGTCATTCAGGGATGTGACCGAAGCCAACCCTAGTCTGGCAGGCTATGGTGAGGTGATGTTCACTCAAAGTTTCTCCAATGACATGTGGGCAGCGGACCTGTGTGTACCCCTGGGTCATTCGGGGCAGGGACACTGTTTTTTACTCTCCGCAGTCAGAATTCGACAGTACTTTTGCAAACTTGTTGCCATGATAGCCCAGGATATTTTTTACAACGGGACTGTGCAAGTTTCTTTCAAAGGTAAGGCTATTATTATTATTATTATTATAGGATCGCACAAACAACTGCTGCCCTGACAAGGTTGAAGCCCATTTGGAAAGACAGAACCATCAGTCTACATTCCAAAGTAAGACTGCTGCGATCTCTGGTCATCTCCATCTTCCTATATGCTTGCGAAGCATGGACCCTCACAGCAGATCTCCAACGAAGAATACAAAGCATGGAGATGAGGTGCTACAGAAGACTTCTGTGCATTTCCTATACCCAACACATCACCAACGTTGAAGTCCGACAGACCATCACACAAGCCATTGGACAACACGATGACCTGCTCACAGTGGTGAAGAAACGGAAACTCCGATGGTATGGCCACGTCACCAGATCATCAGGCCTTGCAAAGACCATTCTGCAAGGCACAGTGCAAGGAGGTAGAAGAAGGGGGAGACCGAAAAAGAGGTGGGAGGACAACATTCGAGAATGGACTGGTTTGACACTGAGCGAAGCCATGAGGGCTGCTGAGGACAGAGAAAGATGGAGTATGCTGGTTAAGCGATCATCTGTGGTGCCCCTACGACCTTCGGGTTATGGGACAGGATAGGATAGGATAGGATTATTATTATTATTATTATTATTATTATTATTATTATTATTATTATTAATATTATTATTATCATCATCAGCGATCATCATCATCATCATCATCATCATCATCATCATCATCATCATCATCATCATCATCATTATTATTATATTTTGGGGGGTGGGTGGGATTGCGTATCCAGTTACTATTTTCTTTTCTCCCTCGCCTACTGTAAGATTTTTAGTTCGTTCTTCATCCATCCATTTAATTTTGGTCACCCATCCACCAGGACATCCAATTCACAAGCCCTGTTGATTTTCAGACAGTAAATGGAGATCGAGAAGGAAGATAGAGATTAGGATATATAGTTTTTGGGGGCAAAGGAGATTGGGAGAGGGAATGGGTTATGTCAACTGCACAGCTGTACATTTTTACATGATGATGCATTAATAAAACATTCAATTACCTCAGACAGATGTTACCTATCTAAATAATACCCGTTCTAAGGCACCGGGGAGTCTTATGGGCCAAGGAGTAATTCAATACTCCGTAACATAATATTTCCTTTTGTGAATGAGTACAATAAACCTTGTATCTTTTATACAATTTTTTTAACCTGAGAGTATTTTAAAGTGTTATCTAATTCATTGTTATTGTGTTTATTTACTATTAATTACGGTTGTCTATAGTTATGTTTATGTGCATTGTATGTTTTTTGATGTTTTATGCGCTTTGAGCAAATATTTAGTCTGATATGTGCACTTTACAAATAAAATTATTATTATATTATTATTATTATAAAAAATATTATTATTAAACCCTGTATATGTATATTAGGATTCCCCTAAAAATGTTTTGCTCTTGAACCAGATCCACAAAACTGTTGTCACACAACGTTTGATGATATGCCTTCTAAGGACCAATTTCTTTGGTAAACAGGGGCTGCATTATCATTCATTATTTACACTACGGAGTCAAATGTTCATTGGCACACATAAATAATACCACTGACCGCTAGAGCCTATGCAGCCTAAATGCAGGGCAACTATCACTATCATTGTATCAATAGTCCATTGCTTTAACTTTAAGCATGATTTTCATGGAGAAAAGCATTTTGCAAGTTGACATCAAGATCATCATCATGATCATCATCATCATCATCATCATCATCATCATCATCATCAAGGCATTATCACCTGTGCCTTGACAGCTTGTGCCTATGCCCCATGAACACAAGACGAGTTCAGAACCCAAGCCTGTTCCTGCCCCATGAACAAGTTTGTAGGCGTTATAGTAAATTTTGGAAGCTCTGTTATAACAGGTCTGTGGACTTTTTTTCATCAAAAGATACATGAGTACTGAGCATAAGAACTTGCTAAGCCTATGCCATGAATGCATCGTTTAGACGGTGCAGTCAAATACTTGGTTAGCGTTTGTCACTTTGTGTTCCTATACAAAATTAGTTTAAATAAATGATGCAATCCAGCAGTGCTCCAAATGATAGTTTTCGTAACTGTGTTGCTATTCAAGGCAATATAATTATTTCTCGTTTCATTTTATTTTTCTGTATAAATGAATATAAATTATGAGTAAGTGATGGTGACGAGTGTTACTATAGTGGATGATTTTCATGTTAATTTTAAATAATTTCTGCTGTTTCAATTTTTCGGTTTGTAATAATGATGTTGGAATGTTCTACTCCTAGTCTCACATGTAATGTATAAATTCAAGATAATTTTTACTAATATAACTGAAACATAAGAAATTAAAACATGATTTGCTGATGGATTAAAACAAAGCCACACATTACTGCATATATTAGGCAGTTCACTATCTACTAGCAACTAGAAAACAGCAAAAGAAGAAGAAGAAAACGCAAAATGCACAACAAAATTGAAGAAAGGTTGAAACATAGTGTTGCTTTTTGTACATTTTATTATTGTGAGACCTATGATAGTGATATATTTGTTCCTTTCAATTGAATTAATTTATTGTCTTTTCACAACAATGTGATTTTGGACACATTATTTTTTGTTCTTATCATTGTTGCTGTTGTTAAACATTTGTTGTTTTGCTGTTATTGCTTTAGCTTCTATCAATCTATGTTGTTGTAGCTGACTGTAGTCTCAACATACATGATCATTACTACATGGGCTACTAACATGATTTATACTGTTGACTGTCTCAACATACATGATAATTTTTGCATACACGTCCTACTAACACGATTCATTCCTGGTTCTTTTACATTTTTCACTCAGTGTCTGTAACCTCAATTCGAATATAATTGTAGATACATGTAAATACATGTGCCTTAGAGTAGACGCAAGTAGCATGCAGAATGAAAAGTGTTCCTATTAAAAGTTTGCTTCGCATGAATGAATTATTTGAGTTTTATAATACTGGTAGCGTTATATATAACGTTAAGGATGTTGTTATAGATAATGACAGTTTTGATGTGATTATAAATGATTTTTCTATAGTGAAGTCTTCAGACTGTGAACTGTTGTCCTTGTGTTTGGACTACAGTAATCGGGATAACACATGTTTTTAATTTAACATTTTGTTTTTTAAAGAGTTTTATTTTTATTTTCTGTATTTATTTTGAGGTGTGGGGTGGTGAAAGTTGAAGAATGAAAACGAATAAGGTTAGAATTAAGCACGATTTTGATGAAAGATTACTGCATTACATGTAGTCATAATTTTATGTGGCTAGCCTTTATAATTTGTAGTGATCGAATGAGATCTGAAAATGGTAGTGTTTCTTCTTCTTCTTCTTCTTCTTCTTCTGCTTCCTTATATGTCTAAAAGAAAAAATCTAGGAGAAAACATTCAGGAGAGGAATACGAATACGAATACGAAAACTTTATTATCTCAACAGGGAGAAATTTGCATGTGGTGCCAACATTTAGAAACATGACAAATAAAACATTGATATACATGTGTTATAAGTTATCTAAAACATTTGTATTAAAAGTGTATTAGTCTAAAATTTATCAAGGGGTATGACCAAGCAAGCACATAATTAATAAATCACACACAATTTGTGCACTGTTGCACCAGAACTTATCACAGACATGCCCATACACATGCATAATTAAAAACATAATTTGGAATATATACATAAAATAGCATACACACAAAATCACATAAAATCACATAAAACTTAAAAATTTACTATAAATAGAGGAGATGGTAATGCCTTAATTAAGTTCGCCCAGAGAAAAGGGGGGTCCAAAAAGCCTCTCTCTAATAACCAAAGAGTTATGGTAAAACCTTGTTTTTATTTAAATTTGAATGAAATAATTAAATTCTCTTCTTCTTCTTCTCCCTCATTCTTCTTCTTCTTCTTCTTCTTCTTCTTCTTCTTCTTCTTCTTCTTCTTCTTCTTCTTTTTCTTCTTCTGATAATCCTCCTCCTCATTCTCCTCTGCTTTCTTTAATGTGCTCTTGTCAACAATTAGTATTGTCTGGGGAAACAATTTTACATGTTTGTCACCCCAGTTGGGTGCCAGGGTTTTCTGTATAAATAGTATCCCCACTAGAGCATCAGGCCTTGCAAAGACCATCCTGCAAGGCATGGTGCAAGGAGGCAGAAGAAGAGGGAGACAGAAAAAGAGGTGGGAGGACAACATTCGAGAATGGACTGGCTTCACGCTGAACGAAGCAATGAGGGTTGCTGAGAACAGAGAAAGAGTATGCTGGTTAAACGATCATCTGTGGTTCCCCAACGATTTTCGAGTTATGGGATAGGATAGGATAGTATCCCCACTTTGTGGAAATGTAATACTTTAAATTACCACCGGTTCTCTCATTCTCATTTGTTCTTTCTCTTCCTGATTTGATCTATCAGTCTTCTATCTTCTTTGCTAGTCCATTCACCTACCTTTTTTTCTTGAAAACTCTCCCAAAACCCCTCATTTGTGTATGGGTCTGTTGGGTCAGCTTAGGGATATTGAACGCTTTCTGCCAAATGGTTACTAGGCCTTTTTATGGTATTATTATTTAGCATTATAGGCATTTTGTATGTATGTGTTTCGTTAATATTTTATAATGATGTTTATATTCTGGGGGTCCGATAAATTAAAGTACAGCCTCCTCGTTCCTTGCATGGGATGCCTTTATAGTAGAGTGACTGGCTGGTGAAATGCCTTCAGTGTTACCCTTAGATTTGTTTCAGCAGAGCTTTTATTCGGATCAGGGCTCAGCCCTCGATCTTTCAACCAAGTTGTGGTCCTGATTCTGGTTGACCATTGCAGTCCGCTGGACCCTATAAACAATGACTAACTAATTACATGTTTGTGGAAAACACATTAATTGGTCAGTTTTGTCCAGAAAAATAATGTTTATGTCTGTGGAAAACAAATAAATATGGTAATTTCATCTTAACCCAGGGGACTAACGTGTTTTAGCTTTCCAAATGGCTCGAAGTTATTTAATTTGTCCAGTGGTTTTTATGAAAATTATGTCTTGTCTTCTTCTTTGTTTTTTTTTTCTCCAAATAATAATAAGAGTGACTTGAATTGTATATGTATAGACTGATTTACTGCCCTTCCAGATTTAGTTTATATGAACTGGCGTGAACTGGAAATTGTGAATTGGGCTTTGACACGCTTATGTTAGCCATGGTGTTGTTTTGGACTATTTTATACTGTATATATTTATACTGTGTGTATACTATATATTTACCACCCGTGGGGGTGCCGGGGGTTTCAGTATAAATAGTATCCCCACTTTCTGGAAATTTAGTGCTTTAAATTCCCACTGTCGCTTTATTTCTCCTTAGTTCTTTCTCATCCCTACTCTGTTCTATCAATCTACTACATTATCTTCTTCTTCGCTAGACCAGTCATCTACCTTTTTTCTTGAAAACTCTTCCGGAACAAAACTCCTTATTTGTGCGTGAGGTCTGTTGGATCAGTTTGGGAATATTGGACGCTTTCTGACAGGTGGTCACTGGGGCTTCCTATGATGTTATTATTTGGCAATGTAGGCACTTTAAAATGAATGTGTTTTGTTGATATTGTATAATGCTGTTTGTATTCTATTTTGTTTTTGTAATCGGGGGTTCGGTAAATTAGAGTACAGCCTCAGTGTCCCCTGCGTGGGATGTCTTTATTGTAAAGCGACCGGCTGGTGGATTGCCTTCAGTGTTACCACTGCTGGGGGTTGTTTTGGCAGATCTTTTGTGCAGATTAGAGGTGAGTCCTCTTTCAGCGAAGTTGCGGTCTTGATGTTGTGGTCCGGATTCGGCTCGTTGCAGTCCGGCAGACGCTGTAAGCAATGAATAACCAATAAACTAATATTATATATACACATGTAATGCCGATGTGGGTGGACATAGCGAAGCCTGCTCGAAGGATTTGATCAGTGATATTTATTCAGCGTTTTAAGACATTACTTCATGTGTAAAAAATTCAGTCGTTATTAATTCATCAGTCGTTTGCCTCAATCCACCTTGTGGATATAATTACTAATGTAAAGAAAGAGATTTCTCTTATATAGCGCACTTATAAGCTCAGAGAGCTTCTCAAAGCGCTGGCCACTACTATCCAGCAATCACAAAATAGTTTGCTGAAGTCAGGATTCGAACCCACTCGCCCGAGACGCGCGTACACAAGTCGAGCGCTCTGACGACTGAGCTATCCCTGACTTAGTGTGTTCAGTTAGCGAAATTGGTTAAACCATAGCGTATTCTACTGGGTTAAACACAAAAGCTCTGTGGACTACTCATACCACTCCCCATCCTCGGACAAAAATAGAGTTGTTTACATCTAGTTCATACAGAAATACATTTGTTTTCCCACTACCAATGTAGTCATCAGTCACGCATTCCTTGTAAAAGAGGGCAACGCGGTGCACATGTACCGATAAGTGGTGCACCTGCCCTCGGTAATCTAAATTCTCTCTCTCTCTCTCTCTCTCTCTCTCTCTCTCTCTCTCTCTCTCTCTCTCTCTCTCTCTCTCTCTCTCTCTCTCTCTCTCTCTCTCTCTCACTCACTCACTATCTGTCACAGACATACACACTCAATCCCCCACCCCTCTCCCCCGAAGTCCCTCACTCCTCACCCCCCTTCCCACTCCCAACCCTCTTTATTGTGGCTCAGTTATAAACTTAGTCAACAGTCGCCCGAATGACTTTTATATCACTGTTGATTACTAGTGTTAACAAGTACTGAGAGAGAGAGAGAGAGAGAGAGAGAGAGAGAGAGAGAGGTGCGTGTGTGTGTGTGCGTGTATGTGTGTGTGTGTGTGTGGAGGGAAGGGGGTGGGCGTTTTATAGAGAGGACGCTATCGTATCCAGATGCGGGTGCCTGTGCTTCAGTCATTGAAATCAGTATTAAAGATTTCTTGCTGCATGTGGTAACCGTCGTAAATGATCACGGATGCTGTCTCGGTGCTGTCAGTATATATATATGAACAAACACAAGAAGTCTCGTAGGCCTCTATAGCTCACTAGCACTCCTTTTAAGACACAGGCCGATGCTGATGATAATGATGATGATGATGATGATGATGATGATGATGATGATGATGATGATGTCCATTTGTAACGCGCGTGTCTCCATCCATTTTCGAAATCTCGATGCGCGATAAGGAGAAATAAAGAATAACAAAAACGACAGGAAAGATAATGTCTGGTGTGAATATAAGGGGGACAGCAGAAATGAGAAAGAGAGAGAGAGAGAGAGAGAGAGAGAGAGAGAGAGAGGGAGAGAGAGAGGGGTACTTGGTTCACTAAGTTTCTACAGTGTAAACAAGTGATTCTTCAGTCTTCTCCTGAACGACTCGACAGTCCGCCTTTGTTACAGTCTCAGGTAGCATATTCCATAACTTGGGGACTGCATTCTTTAGGGATGGGCACCAGATCTATTTTTGCTTGTCTCCTCAGAGGATGGCAGGCGAAAACGCGACTGGCAAGAAGAGCGAAGTTGGCGAGATGGCTCATACATAGGAACCAACTGAGGCAGGTATCCTGAAGCAGTCTCGTGCACACATTCGAAAGCCATTGACGGGATCTTATTGTCAATGCGTTTTGTTACAGGGAGCCAGTGCAGAGAGTCAAGTGCGGGTGTAATGTGATCTGTGGGCTTTGTGCATGTTCGTTTCGTTTCGTTAGGTAGATTACCGTCCCCGGACACGGAGCGTATAGGAGAGCGGATGAGTGAAGGCAGGATGATGTAAGAAGTCGTGTTGACTTGAAAATGGAGCGCTCGAAGCTGCTGCGACATTCAGATGAGGAAGGCACGATGAATCAGGACGGGAAGTGAAGTACGAATGACGGTGATGTGGAGCGCATGAAGCAGCTGCGAAGATGACGGTAAGGGTGCCAAACGGGACGCCAAGGAAAGACCGGACGAGAGATGCCGAGGAGGCCGTAGACGAATGCGCCGATGGAGCCGCAAGAAGGTGACCAAGTAGAGGCCGCGTAGGGTAGGCATTGTGCATGTGACTATCACTGAGCTATATTATAGACACTCGATGGTCATACCAATATGGGGGCTAGTTTCCTCACGTCATCGGCCGACGGGAGCGCTCCAATATATACATGTTTATAGCTCAGCGTTGATTATCCTGGCGGCCGTGTTTTGGATCTTTTGTAGTTTGTCCAACAGAATGGTAGGGAGACCCCACAAAGTGCTGTTACAATAGTCCACTCTGGACATGACAGTTGCTATGGCGACTGCATTTGCAGCTGCTTGGGTCAACATCGGACGCAATTTTCAGAGAATCCTAAGCTGAAAATAACATTTTCTAACTACTTCTTTTATGTGCTTGGACATTGTCACCTCACAGTCAAGAATGAGACCCAAATCCCGGAGGTAAGTCACTGAAGGAAATAGTAGCATCTTTTGCAGCCACGGAATTAGGTGAAAAACGCTTTGCCAAATGTGTGTCATCTACAAACGGTTGACGATCAATCTTGTGCTGCTCTATTTACTCGACCTAGCTGTTAAGTGTAGATTGATTGATTGATTTATTGTTGCTTTAGGTCCAGCGGACTCTTCCGAGCCAAATCAGGACCGGACAACCCCCGATCCGCATAAAAGATCTGCCGAAACAACCCTAGTGGGAAAATTGAATGCCCTCCACCGGCCAGTCACTTTACAATAAAGACATCCCACGCGGGGGACGGCTGAGGGTTGACCTCAACTACGCGAACACCCCGGTTACAAAAACAAAATAGAATACAACCATCATTATAAATCATCAACAAAACACATACATATAAAATGCCTATAGTGCGAAATAATACAATCATAGGAAGCCCTAGTGACCACCCGGCAGAAAGCGTCCAACACTCCCAAGCTGATCCAACAGACCTCATACACAAACAAGGAGTCCTGTCCAGGAAGAGTTTTCAAGAAAAAAGGTAGGTCATTGATCTAGCGAAGAAGAAGAAAGTATAGCAGAGTGATAGGACAGATCAGGAATGGGAAAGAGCAAATGATGAAGACAGCGACAGTGGGAATTTAAAGCACTAAATTTCCAGAAAGTGGGGATACTATTTATACTGAAACCCCCGGCACTCCAACGGGGGGAACTGTTGCCGCAGTGAATTAGTCATGCCTACAAAGGCAAGACAGGTTTTCAACTGGGGCTTTCACTGTTCCCTTTATAGGTTAGAACAATCTACAGTGACAAGATTGCTCATGACCCCAAGGGGTTGTTAAGTGTAGATGGAGAAGAGAAGAGGACCTATTACCGACCCCTGTGGGACACCACAAGTTAGTGCTGCTGCGCTTGAAGAAGAGGAACCAACAATAACACTCTGAGAACGGTCGTTCAGGTACAATGAAAACCACTGCAGCGCAGTTCCATTAGTGCCGGCATCTAACAACAATCTTTTTAGTAACAATTGTGGTTAAGTGCCAAACGGTGAACTGAGGTCAAGCAGAATCAGGAGAACTAAGTTCCCTGAAATTAAACTCAGTAAAATGTTATTTATAACATGCAAAAGTGCAGTCTCTGTACTTAAACCTGTACTAAAAACATGCCCTGGGTATCTGAATTTTGAGAGATGCCGAACTAGCGTCGCTGTCTATAATTTATAGGTCTTACTAGTTTAGACTTAAACTTCGCTTCGCACAGCCCATGTGATTTGAGAGACTGAGCAATATTAACGGCCTTTGGTGAATGACTACCTTGTGTTCGGGATACCTCTATCAAGCGCCTGGCGCTCTACAATCCCGACTGTCATTGACTGCTTAGGCAAGGTGTAAGGTGGCACTTTTCGGGTGGCGCGTGAGCATAATGGTTTGGGCACAGGGTAGAAATGTTTTGTCGAGCGCGGTTAGATGGTGGATTATAGGCCTACTTGGAAGGCAAACCATCAGACCACACACAGGATGAAACGAGCGCACAACACTGACTTCCTGGATCTACCTACCCAGCTGTAAAGGGGTATCTGGCTCTGTGCTGTTACGCTTTCATAATGTTGGTGATTTTAGGACTACAGTGTGTGTCTCTAGATAGTGACTCTCTCTCTACTTACTAATTATACGTATTCTACGTACTTTTGCGTTGAATGATGATGATGATGATGATGATGATGATAATGATGATGATGATGATGATGATGATGATGATGATGATGATGATGATGATGATGGTGATGATGATGATGATGTACCTATGTAGTCTAGGATACGAGGATTATTTGGGGACGTTTCGTCCATAACTATGCTGCATCTTTGAGTTTAAATTACATGCATTATTAATGGCAATAGCAGACGCTGGGTCTGAACCAGAAACAGTTGTTTACAGTTTCGGAGCCAACCTGAGTGGATTAGTGCATTATTAATACGACTACGACAAGCTGTTATGTAAATCTTCTTCTTCTTCTTCTTCTTCTTCTTCTTCTTCTTCTTCTTCTTCTTCTTCTTCTTCTTCTTCTTCTTCTTCTTCTTCTTCTTCGTTCGTTCGTCCGTAATATTGTTTTTCTTTTGCTTTTCTTCTCATGTTTTTCATTGCCTTGTTGTTGTTGTCATCGTTGTTGTTATTGTTGTTGTTGAAGGCACAGCACATATGGTGTTTTCGGTCTTCAGTGGTACTCGATGTGCCTAAACTTGGATTGTTTCGGTTTCTGTGGATGCACCGCGGGGTTTTGTAGTTTTTGTTTTTTGTTAGCGTTGTTTTGTTTTGTGTTTTTTTTTTAACTGCACGACCTTGCTTTGCCACTGATTGTAGTATTGTGTGCTGTGGTACTTTGCTGCAAAGGAACCATTGCTTTTGGTTTCTTTCGATTGCCACGTCTTTTCCTGTCATTATCCCCATGCTTCTTATAACCTCTATGTCATTACCAATATTTGTATCTGGACATGCGAGCGCCTATGTCTGTGACGCGTCTCCCTTTGGTTATCTATATATGGACATGCGAGCGCCTATGCCTGTGACGCGTCTCTGGCATAGGCGCTCGCATGTCCAGATCAAACCTGATAGTTCTCCGCGAAATCGCGGAAATCCGCGAAAACGAAAACGAAAAAAAAAAAAAGGGAAATGCGAAACAATCCGCGAACACTTCAATTTTTTTGTTTATTTTTTGTTGTTGTTTTGTATCGGAAGACGAAAGTTGCTTTACTCGCTTCCGGTTTTGCGGCGCCATACTTTGTTTTGGAATAGTGGTGCAGCGTTGACTGTTTCTGTGTATATATTTTCGCCGTTCAAGTTGTGGATTTGTGGACGTCATCAGACTCATTGGACTTCAAAATGTCTGTCACTAGGCGTGACATAGTCGCACGTTCCGCGGAAACCTCTCTTAGATCACTATCAGGTCTGCAGATACAAGCGCCTGTGGTTCTAGATCTATCACCTATGAAGTTATAGTCTCAGTTTAACCCCCCCCCCCCTTCCCCCCCCCCCCCAAAAAAAAAATTCTGTGTTCGCGGGCGTGTGTGTGCGTGCGCGCGTGTGTTTTGATGCTGTTTCCTGTGACATTCCGCATTTATTCTTTCATTGTATTTGTTTTTATCGCTGGGCGGGTTTTCTTCCCGTGCTGTTACCGAAGGAGTTAGTACCAAAATAGCTTATCAGTCTTTGGTGGTACTGGTACTGCATCAATCGGTTTTTTTATCCATCTACACGAATGTTGGCAACGGACTCAGTCCTCGTTTTTGAGCCTCAGCGTCGAAGAGTAGGTTACTTCAATAAAACGCTTTGCATTTAAAATCTACACGCGAAAGGACTTCAAATTGTAGACAATCGATAACTTTAAGCCATTCCTGTTACCAGGTTTGCACATATATTACCGACAATACAATACAATACAATACAATACAATACAATACAATGAATGATAACTTATTAAGCGCATGAAACCTTTTACACCTAGAAGGGCTGCTGAACGCTTTTGAGGAAAGGGGGAGTGGGGACAATACAACACAATACAATACAACTTTATTGTCCGATAACACCCCCCCCCCCCCACTCCCATCTCACCGGCCCAAGGCGTGTGGCTTTGCGTCCATACGTGTGCACGAAATATTGTTACACTGACGGACAGTATTTTGCTGATAATAGACTTTATTTTTTAGGGCCAATAACACATTTTATTCGCCCAAAAGGATTACATCGGAAAACTTATTTGTAGACATTGAAAACAGAAAGAATACAAATAAAATGATTAACGGTCGACCAGTACTTAGAATAGTAACAAATTACGATGAAATAGCTATGACCGCACCGACTACCAAGGTGATGCTGACGATGCGATGACAATGGTGATAATTAGGGTGACGACGACGATGATGATGTGTTAGCAAGTGCATAGAGACCTATTCCGTTTCTGATCATCGTTTTCCAAATTTAAGAATTGTATTGTGGAAGACAAGGCAGCCTTAATAGGATCTGTTTTGTCAGCCCTTGATTTTATTTATTGCTGGGCAATAACATGTAGAGAGGAGTCCACAATGCAAAACAGGATCCAGCTGGCAAGTGCGCTGTATAATAAGAACCATTTTATGTTATTTAATATTGGGATACCTGGTTGGCATGGAGGGCTGGCTAGCACTGTGGGTAATGTTGCTTATTGCCTGGATTTGATTCTTAACTTATATGGTGACTGGAAATATTGTCAACAGGAGTCGCTTTCTGTAATTACTCTTTGTACGGTGTTCCACGTACATCCAGTATCGCCTTACTTTGCAAGGCATACGAGACATGCATTGTTGGTTCCTTCCCTCCCCCACCCTACTCCCTCGCCTCCACCCCTCTGCAGGATTAAGATTTAGTTACACATTGTTTATAATATGTATGTATGTGTTTTCTGTCAAGCTCTGTCGAGGAATAGTCGCATTTAGATCATAAATAATATTATTTGCTTGCAGAACATGAATGCAAAACATGCATGTTTTTGTTTTTCTTTGTGAGCCAGACTTAGTATAGATCTACTTTGTGTTTGGCTTTGTGTCAAGCTCAGTCCCTGATTAGCCCTGGTTTAATTCTATTTATAGTTCAGCTGAACTTGACAAGCATTGCATATAGTGTATGCTGCGGGGTTTTTTTTTTTTGGTCTACTTACAGTGATTCTGAGGCCTAGATACAAATTGCGAGGATGGGGGTGGGGGAATGGTGGGGGAAGGGGAAAGATAGAAGTTTGATTCAAGCTAAAACGTAATTATTTGCTCATATTTTATAGTGTGTGTGTGTGTGTGTGTGCGTTGGGGTGTGTGTGTACTTTTTTACACTGCGTTATTTGGACAAACCAGTGAACATCTACATAACTTGTTTTGACAGACCTCCTTGTTTTGACATCAAACCAATGATCCGTTAGGGTTAGGGCTGTGTTACGGTAAGGGTTAGGGTTAGTATTAGAACTCTTAAAAGTACTTAAAAAGGGGGACGTAATGTGACCCATTGTCAACTCAGCGTATGTGGCGTTTCAAGAAAGTCATAATAACTCAGTGATAACATGTGTGTGTGTTTGTGTGTGTGTGTGTGTTACGTTGAAACGCGCACGATAGTACGTGTGACGCACGATATATCCCATCGTTTTGTTTTGCAAAGCATGCAATAATAAAGTGTGTTTACGTTTGATTTGATTTTGCATTGTTGTTAGAAGAAGCTTGGTATAATGTTGATAATTTTCGTTGGTCGATATTATTGGAGAATTTTCTAGAATTGCTTGTTTACTATCAATCGAAGCGTGTGGATAGATCTGGTAGTAGCTGCGAGATGGTTCTAGGCTTGCGGATCTGAAGGTTTCGGGTTCGAGCGCGAGCCCAGGACCGGGCATTGTGTTGTGTCCTTGGGAAAGACACTTTACTCCCGTTTCCTACTCCTTCGGATGAGAGTATAAACCGAGGTCTAGTCTGTGTCGCATACATTCCATCATAACGGACTTTAAAGATCCTGACGCTCATGTCCTAGACGGGTGAGTGCCGGTGACAAGAACACACCCAGCATGCACTTAGGTCCTTCTCCCCCATCCCTGGCTGCCCAGGATTGTGCTCAGTTGTCTGGAGCGTTACTACGATGCGCCCAAAGGCTGCAAGTTGGCGCCTCGGGTGGCTTGAGTTAGATCCTGTATCGGCCAGTGCCTTGAGCAGCTCTTGAGCTGGAAAAGCGCTATATAAGAACGATTAAATAAATAAATAAAATAAATAAAGTTGTTTGATGTAAGACAGTGATGACGAACTTTATCCGGATTGGTTGTAATGCGTCACGCTGGAACGTACTAACGTATAGAGAAAAACTAATATAATTGATGCACTGTGTAGAGAAAAGAGAGAGAAAGTGAAAAGCGATTGTGCGATTGAATGCAGTTGTTGATGTACGCTGAATAAAGTTGGAAAACTTCATACGACGACTCCTGCCTTGTTGCTGAGTGAACAGGTTGCGTGGATAAACGAATCCGAGTTACACTTATCAGGATTGAAACATTGAGGATGAATCAACTACTGATACAAAAAAACAAAAAACCAGTGTAACAGTGTTGGTGTATGTGTGTGTGAAAAATCTGGAGAGTTTTGCAACACCGCAGCAAAATCAGAAATCTTATAAACTATATGCGAGCTCGCCTGCTGAGAGCGTTGAGCATTTGTGGATGATTATTGATAGCGTGTTGGTGTTTCTGGCAGGTGCCGCGTGACCTCACAAAACGTATTTTCAGACTATTTTGAAGTATAAGGTTACATTTGTTCTTGAGACTAATGAGTGCATTCATTCTCAGAGAAATGGACAAAGAGAAACCAAATCTGTGTGTGTATGTTTGTGTGTGTGAGTGCATGCGAGAGAGGGAGAGGGAGAATTTAGCTAGCTATATTGTAATGTTATGTAGTATTGTACTGTGTACAAGATTCTGAACTGGAAGTGATGTGGAAGAAGAAAATGGAGGGTGACAAAAGAAAACATTACACTACATTACATGATTATTGCTTTAGGTCCAGCGGACTCTTCCGAGCCAAATCAGGACCAGACAAAAGAAAACAAGACAATATAAAACATAATGAATGTTGGAATAAACCTGCAAAACTTCCAATGCATTCACTGCTATTGTTCTCTTCATATTGGACGGTTCTCTCTCTCTCTCTCTCTCTCTCTCTCTCTCTCTCTCTCTCTCTCTCTCTCTCTCTCTCTCTCTCTCTGTGTGTTTACTTTCTTCTGTCATCCACTTCTCTTTTCATTTCTGTTTAATTTATTGGGCGTGCTCTTTACACGCAAGTGGCAAAGTGAAGGGAAGGACAGTCCACTCCAATACCCCACCCCCTCCCCAAACCCACAGCCCTCTCCACCACTTCCACACACACACACACACACACACACACATTGAAGAATTTGTGCCCCGAAACTTCCACCCTTCTCATAACAAAAACAAAAGTATTGTGAAATTCACATTTTATTGAGCTCGCTGCAGAAATTCACTTATTGAAATCGATGCGTATTTCGTTATATACAATTTCATCTTTGATTTAATTAAAAGAAATTAAACCAACAACAATGATTATGATCATGATGATAGTAAGTACAACAATAATAACAACCCCGGTCGCTATCATTATCTTCACATTTATTGATTTAGTCACAATAAGTTACGAAGATAATTAACAACTGAGATCTAAGCACAGACAGGCAAAATGGCGAATGCTAATTTTCACCCCGCCATTTTTTCTCATCCATTCTGCTCTTCCACACTGTGTGATTGTTGTTGTTTTAAGTTTTAATCAAGTCGGGATGAACAACAAATATTGGAAACGAACTAAACATTTATTGTTGCGATAAATATGATGATTATGGAAGGCTGTGATTTGTTTAAAATTGAGGCGCGATTGATCCTGTGCTAAAAATTAAAGGCTGAAAAGGTCAAACACGCAAGCAAGCCATGAAACAAAAACACATAGCCACTGGATAAGAGTAAATAGCATGAGTGTGAAGAGATCGGTAAGCAAAAAACCGAAAATTAGCAAGGGGAAACCAAAGGACCTAATCGGGCTAGAGCTTACTTAGGAAAACAGAACAGAGTAAACCATATTGGTATAGAAAGTCTTCGCTATCTGTAAGCAAATTAAATATCCCTATCGGCTCAGCCATGTTTAGAAACAGCACAAAACGTGTTTATAAAATGGTGAAGCAAAATGACCTTGACCTCTGAGAAAGTACAACTATGAATGATCTAACATGCTTTGCTGTAGTTAAAGTATCTGCAGAGTCAGATGGACGAATTTCGATTTAGTTATTCTCGAGATAAGTCTAAAAGTGTGTTTTGAACACACAAGAAAAGTTACATTCCGAACGACGGACCGAGCGACCGACTTACTGACGACCAACAACTACTGACCATTGGACCATGATGAGTTACGGGATAGGATAGGATCGATAGGTCCATGATGTGAAGTAGTCTACTTGTATACCAAAACTCGTAAAAATCATTTTAGCCATTTTTGAGATATTGAGTAAAAGGTGTCTCGTGACTCCAATGACCTTGACCTTCGCGATTGAATAAGTATAATCGGAAAACGCCTTTCATTTTCCGTTGCCTTTTTACAAGAGTTGCGTCCCTTAAAAATGGGTTCATTAGGGGTCATAGTGGCGGCTGTGAAAGTGAAGCGCAGAGCAGGAGAGAAATTACTATGTGGCATCGCAGCAATGTGTACACTTTCAATTGCAAAGAGAACTCTTTATTTCGTTATCCGCTCGACGAATCAAGTTATGTGTGATAATTATAAATAATTGCATGCTATTGGCAAAATATTTTATTCTGTGCGAAAAACCTACATACACAAGAAATAATGTGGATTAACTCCGTTGACAGTTTTAAAAATTCATTTCTGCAGTAATTTGTTAAAATAAAAATGGCCAGATTTGTTTTTAAAAAAAATTGATTCATTGCTACTTCATGCAGCTTTTCCCAAAACACAAAAGGATTGTGTTTGTGATCCAAAATAGAGCAAAGCGCAACTCATACAGAGGCATCTTGAAAAATGTAAATTCTATGTTTACTCATTGTATGTAAGCCTAAAACATCTTAGTTTGAGACAACTTGAATGACATTTTTTGTTATTGATACACTCGTTTGATGTTGGTGTTTTTCTATCAGTAGTTGATTCAGCCCCGATGCTTGAAACCTGATAGGTGTATTTCAGATTCGTTTATCCACGCAACCCGTTCAATCATCAACAAAGCTGGAGTCGTCGTTTGAAGTTTTCCACTTTTATTCAGCATACATCAACAACTGCATACAATTGTTTTTTCCACTCTCGACTTTCCACTTTACAATACTCAACTATTAACCACCTTTTGAAACAGTGCGATACTATATATAGTCTCTTTACACTCCAGAACAATTTAGGACACTCCAGCGTAACGCACCACAACCAATCAAAATTAATTTCGTTATCACTGTCTCACGTCATACAACCTTATTTGGGATGGAAGCGTCTCGTGGTTACCACTATATTTATCCACACGCTTCGATCGATCGTAAACAACCAAATCTAGAAAATTCTCAAATGATATCGACCAACTAAAATTACCAACGTTATACATACAAAGCTTCTTCTAATAACAACGCAAAATCAAATCAAAGATAAAATACACTCTATTACTGCATGCTTAGCAAAATAAAACGATCTGATCTATCGCCCGCGTCACACACGCAAGCCTACTATTGTACGCGTCTCCAACGTAACAGTTATATAATGCATAATTATTAAGTAGGCTACTTTTGCTTTTGTTAATAATTATATTAAAATTCACCTTGTCACATTCATTCCATAGTTGGTTGAACTTTGGTGTGCACATTTATATTGAGCATGATGCTAAGAACCTCACTGTCCAACATTCTCTCCAACATTCTCCCACCTTTTCCTGTCTTTCTCATCACATTGTCTTCCATCATTTTAACATAATGATTTTTATATTGTTTAAATATTTATTATTGTGAATTTATGTGTATATATGCGTGTGAGCGCTTAAAACGGACTTTAGTTTGTTTTTTTGTTGTTTTTTTTTTTTACTTTTGGTTTTGAATACTTATTGTTGTTTTTTTGCTACCCTATACCATTTATACTATTTTGTATCACTGTGTAGTGCTTTTTTACTTTCAGAAGATTTCATCGTTGCTTCATGATGTATTATTATCGTTGAGATCTTTGGGGTGGGTGTTTGTGTGTGTGTGTGAATTTCATACAAACTTTTTTTTTTCATATTTCTTAGATGTTCAACGTGTTTTTATCTCGTAATGTTTTAATATTGTTTAAATATTTATTCTTGTATGTGTGTGCGTGTGAATGCTGAGAGCAGATTATGTTTGGTTTTGCGCTTTAAAAAATATATTATTATTATTATTATTATTATTATTATTATTATTATTATTATTATTATTATTATTATTGCTATTGCTATTATTATATATTATTATTATTATTATTATTATTATTATATTATTATTATTATTATATTTATTGTTGTTGTTGTTGTTGTTGTTGTTGTTGTTGTTGTTGTTATTATTATTATTATTATTATTATTTTTATTATTAAATAGAAATTATAAACTACACATCTTCACAAACCACCAGTACTCATTGAACATAATTAGGCTTATTAACGATCATCGTTCTATAGGCCTACAGCGCAGCAGCGTTACAAAAGTGCAGCACATGAGTTCATTATGCATAGACTTGTACATTCAAGTTTCTCCTAGTTTATTATTATTGCGCATTATTCATGTCTATTTTATTACGAATTATCTTATCATAACCCTAACCCTAACCCAAACCCTAAACTCTAACCCAAACCCTAACCCTAACCCTTACGAAGACTATGATAGCACTGTGCGCATGCGTTCGAATTTTGTAACGCGTCGACCAATCAGAATGCTCCCATTCGCTCCCAGCCCAGCTAAGATACTAGGAACTGTGACGATGTCATGGGTCTTGCACAGCCATTAAACAAATTACAATAAGAGAGAGAGAGAGAGAGAGAGAGAGAGAGAGAGAGAGAGAGAGAGAGAGAGAGAGAGAGAGAGAGAGAGAGAGAGAGAGAGAGAGAGAGAGAGAATTGGGTGACACAAACGCTATCGGAGAGTAACACATCTAGCGTTCGCTAGTAGCGTCTGCTACAACGATCAACCCATTCGCAAGGGAGGTAAGACATTAAAGTGCTTGTAAACGGTATATACAGTAGGAGTTTTCCATCAGGGTATAGTGTGTGATATCATGGCGCTGGAGACAGGCTATAACATAGGTAAATTTACTTTGAAGTCTGGTCCACAATCCTTTCACTTCTTGAGATATGGCTTGCAACGGGTCGACCAACGAACCGACATTTGGCCCGTTTGATACACCCCGACTATTTAAACATAATCTGGAAATACAAAAAGGAGGAGGACGAAGAGAAGGAGGAGAAGGATCAAAAAGAAAGAAAGAAGACGAATGTGATGATGATGATGATGATGATGATGATGATGATGATGATGATGATGATGATGATGATGATGATGATGATGATGAACAACTATAATTTACCATCCCATCTCGTCCTTGAACCTTTGATGATAATAATAAAGGACATGATGGTGATTGATGATGATAATGATGATGATGACGATGATGGTGCACTATAATTTACCATCCCCACTCGTCCTTGAAAGCTTGGATCATAAAGAACAACCGTGGTGAAGCCGGCATTTGTTTAAAAAATAAATTATTGGTGTGGGGAACTTGAGGGTAACAAACATGATTATAAATTGTTATGACTGGGGCAGGTTACTAGGACGGGAAATAATGCTTTATTGGATCTGGATTGGGCCCACTCAGCAAGCATGGACGGGATCAGCCCGCTGTTCCCCCACGTATGGTTTTTTCCCCCAATTGAGGGTCTATGTTCTTCCAGGTCTATGCTCCTCCTAAGGTTTTTCAGTGCTGTGTTCCCCTGGCCTGCTTTCCCCCAGGTCTATTTATTTCCCTCCAGACCTATGTTACCCTAGGTTTGTTTTCACTAAGAACTTTGCCTACCACATTGTGTATTGCTTGTTTGAGTGTGGGGTATGCGAGTATGAATGTGAAGGTTGTGTATCAGTGTGGGCGGTGTGTGTGTGTGTGTGTACTTGTTTACACGGTGTTATTTGGACAAACCAGTGAACATCTACATAACTTGTTTTGACAGACCCACTTGTTTTGACGTCAAACCAATAATCCGTTATGGTTAAAGCTGTGTTACGGTAAGGGTTAGGGCTAGGGTTATGGTTAGAGTTAGAACACTTAAAAATAGGGACGTAATATGACCCATTGTCAACACAACGTATGTGGCGTTTCAGGAAAGTCATAATAACACCGTGAAAACAAGTGTGTGTGCGTGTGTTTGTTTATGTGTGTGTGTTTGTGTGTGTTTGTGTGTGTGTGAAATATTAGCGACGTTTTCCTTTAATATTAGACACCAATTACCGTAGGATTACAAATATTTGTTTGGGGAACAGAGACCTTGAGGAACATAGACCACATGTGGTGGGGGGAGAGTTAGGAGATCTATGCCTTGAACTGACAACTGCGCGGCAGAGACGACCGAGGCTACCGTCCCCTCTTCACCATATTCACCATCCTCAAAGTGTACGACAAAAACCGCAGAGATGACGGAAAGACACGCGACAGAATCCTTAACCCGGTCGTCTCTGTTTCGTAATGTGCATTAGGGCTGAGGCGAGAGGGAAAGTAGGCTTAATACTATTGTTTTTGTTTTTTGGACGAGGAAAAAAGAAGGAAGGCATTGTTGAATCGTAGGCTTGGCTGGAGGAAATATGTCGACCTCGGTATAACGGATCTAAACAGAATTAGTGTGGAGTCAAATGTACAGGGTGTTCCAAAAGTCTTGGGCACATTTGAAGTCCACATATCTCAATTACTATGAATGGTAGTAAGATAAAAGTTGTGCCATTTTAAAGCTAATTACATTAAGTTTTTTGTAAAGCTGTTGATTTTTTTAATTTCTTTTCAGACCCATTAATGGCGTTCACTCAACCAGAAAATGCTGGGACGCGTTTGGCAAGAATTTGACTATCGGCTTGATGTGTGTCGTGTGACCAATGGTGCTCACATTGAACATCTTTGAACATTCCATGTAAAAATTGAGATTACAAGCTTTCTGAATTTACCAGATGCGTTTTTATATCCTTAATAGTTTCGGAAATATTCAATGTCAAAATGTGCCCAAGACTTTTGGAACACCCTAGAACTGCGTGGCTAAAGCTGTGAAGTGAAACAGAAGCAAAGCGGTAAACAAAGCAAAGCATCTGCTGTTTCACTTCCCGTCAGACCGCACAAGCTTTACGGCAAGTTCGTCTCTCGTGCTCTGGTGGGGTGTCGGATAGCGCAGTGGTTGGAGCACTCGCTACTGTGTCGCAAGTTAAGCACCGTCCAGTGCGGTTAGCATTTGAATGGGTGACTGACCGCAAACCGTGAAGCGACAAATAACAACGCCCCCAGTTGACTCAACTGTGACTGAGTACCTACTCTCTAAAGGGTGGGGAAGGTAAAGCAGCGAGGGAGAGAGATGGGCAACACCCTCATTACGCTGGCCCAAGATAAGTGTGATCTCCAACATCACGCTCCCCTACGGCCACAAGGCTATGGGACTACCTTTACCTACCTTTTTTTTGGTCTCTCGTGCTAGGCAGGACATGTCGAGTGTAGGCTACGCTGTGTGAGCATGAGTACATGCAGTTATCGGCTGTGTTTTGTTCATCACAATTTACATACACATTGGTAGACTAGTGGTTTTTGTACCCTGGCAAGCCAGGGTACACAGGTTGCTGTTTAAAATGTAGACAGAGAGACAACTGTTGTCTGCGAGTTTCATTTGGACGATGATACCTCCCCATATCCCCCTTGATACCTCACCATACCCCCCCCCTCTGATATCTCCCCCGTCCCCCCCCCATGATGCCTCATCATACCCCCTTGATACCTCCCCGAACCCACTTGATACCTCCCCATAACCCCTTGATACCTTTCGTACCCCCCTTGTAACCTACCTGTACCCTCCTTGATACTTCCCCGTTGATCGTTTCGCAGGTATGGATGAAAGGAATCGACGACGAAAGCGAAGCTTTACGTCCAATAAAATTGTGGTGTTAACGCCACTTATAATAAAAAACCAGACCAGGTCTGGTGAAAGGAATCGACCATCACCATACCCCCTTATATATACCCGTATCCCCGTTATGACGTACCACCCCATCCCGATCCTTGGTAATAATAATAATAATAATAATAATAATAATAATAATAATAATAATAATAATAATAATAATAATAATAATATTGAATATAGAATAATACAAATAGAAATCATAAACACCAAGGTTTTAAAAGAAAATTTGATATAAGATATAATATTATAAATAATAATAATAATAATAATAATAATAATAGTAATAATAATAATAAAAATAATAATAATAATAATAATAATAATAATAATAATAATAATAATAATAATAATAATAATAATAATAATAATAACGTACCACCCCATCCCGATCCTTGGTAATAATAATAATTATAATAATAATAATAATAATAATAATAATAATAATAATAATAATAATAATAATAATAATAACAATAATAATAATAATAATAATAATGAATATAGAATAATACAAATAGAAATCATAAACACCAAGGTTTTAAAAGAAAATTTGATATAAGATATAATATAAATAATAATAATAATTGTAATAGTAATAATAATAATAAAGGTAAAAAGCCTAAATTAAAAAGAAAAATATCCATATTGTAGTGGGGAAAAAACCCATTAAAAAAAATATGACCCGCGACGGATTCGAACTTGGGTCGCCCTAAACGTTAGTCGAAGTTGTTACCAACTGAGCTATCAATGCTTCGTACAAAAACTATAAATTTTTTGGTCTATATGGGAAAACATTCTGAAACCTCAATTTGATTTTTAATGGAAGCGCGCGGAATGAGGCTATTGCAGTTTGTGGACATTTTGTTTATTTATTTATCTCAGAAACGGTTAAACGTTCGGTAAGGAAATGTCGGCTATAACGATTTCGCTGGTTTTGAGCACACAACAGGCCGATTCCCAGCGGCCAGCACCTGCCCAGATCAGCGTCCATACCGGACAAACTTTATAGTAGTGGCGAAGAAGGACTTCCGGCTAAGCAATTTATATATATAGATAGTACTAGAATGAATGGTGAGAGTGAGAGAGAGAAAATGAGAGAGAGAGAGAGAGAGAGAGAGAGCGAGAGAGAGAGAGAGAGAGAGAGAGAGAGAGAGAGAGAGAGAGAGAGAGAGAGAGAGAGAACACGGTGTTTTGCTGACGTTGGGAGAGGGGAAAGAAGTTATTGTTTTAGCATCGCCATGCATGTAGGCGTGTTGAGATGGATATCCAGGAAAATTATACAGTTTGAACATTCACCACTATCATCCAGCCATGTTCATCTCCATCTTCCCCACCCACCCTCTCTCTGTCTCTGTCTCTTTATGTGTCTCTCTCCCAACAAATACATCCTGCCTCGAACAGGAATTGACCTAGCGGCTACAGAGTGTTGACAAGTCACACATGCGTAAATGGCTACTTACTCGTGTAGCTTTCAGCGACTATCCTGTCGCCTTCATCAGCACAGACTGAAAATGAGAACTGGGATTCAGTTCACATCACCATGAGTACACTCACGGCAATTTGAATGAATGAGCGAGGTGTAGGTCGCTGGCAGTTGGTGTCGGCCCCGGTCACGGTTCAGGGTGGGGGTGTGGGCTGCGATGTAGATAGCCTCTTTGACACCCCTCTGGAACCATCTCTGCTCCCTGTCCAGCACTCTGATGTTGTCGTCCTCTAGGTGGTGGTCATGTTTGAGGAGGTGTTCCCCGAACGGAGATGAGTGCTTGTGGTGCTCCTTTACACGTTTCTTTAGGAATTGACCTGTTTAAGAATAGTTTTGCCTACTCTGGAGCTCTCTTCCTTTAAACGTTAGATCGTGTTCCACTATCCATTCATTCAAACTGACATTAAGGCAAAATTACCTTAATACGACTTAACCACTGACTTGGTCAACAGCTTCCCAATGTGCTGATTAAGTATTTGATCTGTATTTGATGCGCCTTAGAATGTGTATGTAATTGTTCCACCTGATCAATTGATATACATTGAGTTGCTTGTTATGTATTGTGTAATTTGCACACGAATATTGATTATCATATAGATTTGTGTATGCTGCATATTAGTTTTTATAGTTATTTGTTTTGTCGTATTATTATTGTAAAAATGTGTCTTGTCGTTAGCATATGGGACTGAAATCGCAGAATGTGAGTGTGAGTGATACGAGGAACGATTGTAAGATTAGGTTCCCGCCTAAAATCTGTATCCTTGTCGAATGAAATGTCTGAGTTTCTTTCTCTTTGTCTTTTGGTCTTTCTTTCTCGCTCTCTAGCACTTGCATACACGCATTTTCTCGATTACTATCTCCAAGGATTTTACAGTATAAGATTTGTCACTCACGGCTAAACCAGCAAATTCAGCAAGAGTAAAGTCCCTTTCCACCGTCACGAAAAAATGGCGACACCAAAGAAACGCAATCAGCACGCTGGAGGTGGTGCTTGCACTGCGATTGCATGTCACAACGCCCGCTACAATCAAGAATGCGATAAACTTTCGTTCTTTCGATTTCCAAGAGATGATGACTGTCGCGTTAGGACTAGTTTTAACTCTGCTTGTTGACTATTTAGCATTGTGTAGTCTTTGTAATAGTAGAGAGTCAGTCTATTACACAGCAGCAATTAAATTACAGCACACTGCGAGCCTGAGCCACACACACAGCGCAGTGACGTCAGCACTTAAGTTTTGAATCGGACCGTTGGAACCAATGGGAGAGCTTAGGCAAAGTGGTTGGAGCCAGTTTGACTGGGTCCAAACCACGCACAGTTTTGGTCAGTTGGGAGGAATACACCGAAGTGTGAACAGCTAGATAGCTAGAGAAATCTCTACACACTTAGACCAGGAAGCAGGACTTAGAAGCATAGAATTCTATCAAGTCACAACGGGCCTGAACTTGTCAAACAGGTAAATGAACACCCTTCTGTTTCATCGTGATATATTTATATTATTGTTGAAATTATGTTTGAAGAATTTGCTATGCATAAATGTGAATTGTTAATCCGAATTTGCGTGACCATGTGGAAACGCCGAACACGTGGTGAAACACGACCGGTTGCGCCGCCATGTTGTATCCCGTACGGAACCACTGTTGTTTAACTTATATGTATGTTTGCAGACCAGTGGCTGTACCACTGAATGTTTATATTATTATTAATTCTGTATGTGTATAGTTAGACACGATTGATATTCATGTATGAATAGGAATTTAGAGTGAGATTCCAGTGGAACCCGGAAGTAGCAGAATGTTCGTCGCTTATGTATAGAGATGTGGAGCTATCACTGAGGGCTACTTTGGCTTTCAGTGAGACGCTCTGCACAAACCGATTATTCAGGGTTGTGCAGAATTTCGTCTCTTATATTACAGACGAGCAGGCGAGCTATCCTGGGCGCACCACTCCACAGAAACGACTAGTTGGCGGAGTATCCTCTACCGCACAAGACGGAAAGAGCGACCCTGAAGAAACTCCCTGTCAGACCCCACAGCGTGGCAAGGGAACCCAACTACACAACGACAAAGGTGTACCAGAAGCTACCTCACAGAAGGACTTCGAACCCCCACTCATGAGTTAAGTGCATAACACGAAGGTGCACTTAAACTGATCATAACAGGACCACAGTAGTCCAACTCTTCAGAAACTGTAAAAAGGACCACAGTAGTCCAAATCTACATGAAATATTATAGAAAGTGCCCGAGGAAGATATAACAGCTGCCTATACTAGACTATCAGCGATCGAACTATTAGCAGTGACTGAGACATTTTAAGTTAGATTAGTACTTAGAGAATCTTGTATAGAGTAGAAGAAATAAATGTGTGATTTTAACTGTTATCCAGTGGCTGGACTACTTATGATTCATAGCCGTGTGAAAGCTAGTGTGACAGTATTCTTTTACCATTTTTCTATCTATTTCTGTACCCCAACCTTAACACGGAACGAGCTAAACAAATAAATTTATTAAAGTAATTCATAGGGTGACGTACTAGCAGTTCCCACCGAATAAACGTGAGGGTCCATAATTCCATTGTGCAGAGCCCATAAACCCCACGTGACACTTTAATTGGCGAGCCTAGCTAGGATCTGTGTATAATAGGAATTGGGTATAACCGGACCTAAGTACAATAAAATTAGATAACAGTAGAAGTAGAATAACTTAGAATAGTGGTAACAAGGACTAATCAGTTTGGGTGCACTATTCTTTAGTTAAAAACTTTTTTGCTTCAAATATTTTTGTGCCTGTATGTTGCATTGTTCTTTTGCAGGTTTTGCTTAAATAACTGTTGTATGCCATTTGACTCTTGTTTTATTCTATTATTGATTACGAATTGTATGGTCTTTGCATTGTTTTTATTGAATTGCAATATTGCTAGTGTTTTGGTATTCCACGTGATTCAGAGGTTGTTCATAGACACGTTTGGCAATGTCGGACCCAGTGGCCTTGAGATTGCGCTTCAAGGAATTAGGGGAAGCTTTACACTTAGCAGGGGGAGACCTAATTGCGTATATCAATGCAGAGGTAGAGAAGCAGGAGGCTAAGGCAGAGAGAGCAGCAGAGAGAGAGGCGAAGAAACTCGAAGCGGCAGAGAGAGCTGCAGAGAGAGAACAGAAAAAAGCAGAACTAGAAGCAGAGCAAAAGAAACTAGCATTAGAAGCAGAGCAGAAGAAACTAGCATTAGAAGCAGAGCAAAAGAAAGCAGAGTTAGAAGCAGCAAGAGAACAGAAAAAAGCAGAGTTAGAAGCAGCAAGAGAACAGAAGAAATTAGAATTAGAAGGAGAACAGAAGAAGGCAGCATTAGCAGCAGAGAGAGAAGCAGAAGTTAGGAAATGGGAGTATGAGCGGGCAGAAAAAGAAAAAGAGAGGGAAGAAAAGGAAAAAGAAAGACAGCATGAGTTAGAGCTAAGAAGATTGGGATCAGGAGCTTCAAGTTCTTCCTCAACCCCTCCCCACTCAGATCAGCTAGAGGTAGCATCCAACCCTGTACAAGGAATGTCATTTCCACTGGGAACATTCAATGAGAGAGAAGAAGGTCTAGATCTCTATCTGACTAGGTTTGAGCGTCTAGCAACAGAGTACAAACTAGATCCCACTCATTGGTCCTTTAAGCTTAGTCAAGGGCTTAGAGGAAAGGCTTATGACATCTACAGTAAGCTACCGACTGACAGAGTGACTGACTATCACAAAGTAAAAGAGGCACTCCTAACGGGATTCGAACTAACAGGAGAATGCTACCGGCAAAAGTTCCGCACCAATCGGAGAGTGAAAGGAGAGAGCTATGCGCAGTTCGCGGATCGGTTGTCCACAATGCTGGATAAGTGGATTAGCCAGTCAGCCACGGCTAAGACGTATGATGGACTGACAGAACTGTTAGTATGGGAACAGCTACGGGAAACCATGACCCCCGAGCTGAGGACATTCTCAGTAGAGCAGGGCGCGGAAAGACTGGAAGATCTGGTCAAGGTCGCAGATAGGTACGTGGCCGCACACGGAGAAGCCAAGAGCTTCAGGCGAGACCTAAAGCCTAACGGGAAAGAGGCACAGAAACGAAGCCCTAACCGGGAAGAGCGCACCGCGAATAAGCCGAATAACCCCAGACCTGGGCAGAATAAAGGACCCACCACGGAATTCGGGAAAAGAGGTCCTGCAGAACAGAGACGGTATTGTTCGTTCTGCAACAGAAACAATCACTCCACCGCAGAATGTTTCAAGTTGGCCGCACAACGTAGGGAAGAGCGCGAAAGCCGGCCAGCGCACAGAGTTCTAACTCAAAGTAGCGGTAACAAGCCACACACAATCGGAGATCACCCATCGGTGACAGACACGGTCAAGGTCAACGGAAAAGAAGCGAACTGTCTGTATGACACAGGTCTATCATACGACGCGATAGTTAGCGAATCTCTTGTATCGCGCGCGGACTTGACAGACAAGACAGTCGACTTACAAGGAGCAGACTTGACGAAACCGACGACTACTTGCCCAATAGCATGGATCGAAGTAGAGAGTAGGTACGTCACAGGACGAATCCAAGCAGCTGTTTTACAGAAACCCCTGTATGATCTAGTGCTAGGTTGTAGGTATGTGTTCTTAGGCACGCCCCCTAAAACTGTAGAGATAGCTGCATGCAAACCAGGGCCCAAGCTAAAACCCAACCACCCCAGCCCGAGTTCGCTCCGAATCCAGGACTCGAAGAGATCAAAACAGCACAGAAAGAAGACACCTCGATAGCGAAGTGCTTCCAGAAGCTACCCAAGGCGCACACACCCCCGCACAAGGGAGACTTCTACATGGAAGAGGGAGTTCTACATCGACAAGGAGATGGAGATCACACCCAACTAGTACTACCAGCCACCCTTCGAGCCCAAGTACTAGAATTAGGCCACAGCATGCCACTCAGCGGACACATGGGAATTGGAGCCACAGTGCAGAGAATCAGCGCACACTACTATTGGCCAGGAATCACGGAGGATGTCAAGCGCTACGTGAAATCTTGCCACCAATGTCAACGATATTCCCCGCGACATCACACCGTACCAGTTACCTTAGGACCATCGGTAGTAGTCGGCGTGCCATTCCAGCAAGTCTCAGTAGACATAGTAGGACCACTGCCCATGACCAAGAAGCGGAACAGATTTCTACTCACACTCGTCGACGCATGTACGATGTGGTGCGAAGCAGTCCCGTTGCCAGCGATCGACACCAAGAAGATTGCAGATGCACTCATCGCCATCTTTACCAGAGTCGGATTCCCGGACAGCATTAGAACGGACAACGGATCTCAGTTCACCGGCCGCCTGATGCAAGACGTGTTCGAGTTGATACAAGTTCATCACATTCGCACACCACCATACCACCCAGCCAGCAACGGACAAGTAGAAAGACTGAATGGAACCCTTCTCACCATACTCAGGAAAGTCGCCGACGACAATCCAGAAGCGTGGGACACCTACGTGAATGCGGCACTGTTCGCATACCGAGAAACGCCCCATGCAGCCACAGGCTACACCCCGTCAACATTGCTATTCGGCAGACCTCTAGCAGGACCGCTAGAAGCCCTACGCAGAAGTTGGACGGAAGCCAAGATAGACGACACACCAAGAGGTGCCACCAAGTACGTCGCAGACCTGCAGGAAACCCTCAAAGCAACGTGGAAGAAAGCTGGTGAAGCACTGAAGAAGGCAAGAGCCCGTCAGGCGAAGTACTACAACCGCCACGCGAAGGACAGAGAACTGCAAGTCGGCGATCAAGTGCTACTCTTACTTCCAAGTGGAACCAACAAGCTGGACATCGCTTGGAGAGGACCGTACCGGGTGACTGCCAAGAAATCCAAGACAGTCTACCAAGTAGAGGTGAACGGGAGAGCCCGATACCACCACATCAATCGCCTCAAGAATACACGGACCGACCAGCGACCCCCACACACACATGGATGGCCATCGCCATCGCGGAAGAAGCTCATCCACAACTACAACAGCATCGCCGTACCACTGACAAATGGAACCCGGAAAATCGCCCCGGACAAAGTCGTATGGACAGCCGAATGCGAGACAGCATTCCAAACACTCAAGGACAGAATGACATCGGCGCCAGTACTCCACCTACCCGATTTGACTCAGCCATTCGTTCTTCGCACCGACGCAAGCGACTTAGGCCTCGGAGCAGTACTGCTACAGCGCGACCCCAAGAATGCGGAGACGCTATTCCCTGTCGCCTACGCCAGCAGAAAATTGAGACCCGCCGAGACCCACTACGCCACGTCGGAGAAAGAATGTCTTGGACTAGTCTGGGCCATACAGAAATTCCAACTCTACCTGTATGGGACCCACTTCACAGTTCAGGTGGACCACCAACCACTATCGTTCCTGGCAGCCTCCAAGTCTTTGAACTCTCGCCTGATGCGATGGGCACTCACCCTTCAGGCATACTCATTCCAAATCGAGTACATCCCCGGCAAAGAGAACCACGGAGCCGACTACCTCAGTCGCCATCTCGTGGAGGACACAGCAGCTGTCGCCCACCCAACACAACTAAGGGCCACAGCACCAGAATTCGTCCCCGCCCAGTAATACCCTGTCACTAGTGTCCATAGCTACCTGGCACAGCATTGCAGCTCAGGTAGAGCAACTTACTTAGTTTGTAAATAGGACCCTAGGATAGTGCAGTGTTAAACTAGGCTCTGTAGTAGAAAAAGGTCGAATCCAGTAGTCATCGCCTTTTTTCAGTTGAGGGAGCCTGTCGCGTTAGGACTAGTTTTAACTCTGCTTGTTGACTATTTAGCATTGTGTAGTCTTTGTAATAGTAGAGAGTCAGTCTATTACACAGCAGCAATTAAATTACAGCACACTGCGAGCCTGAGCCACACACACAGCGCAGTGACGTCAGCACTTAAGTTTTGAATCGGACCGTTGGAACCAATGGGAGAGCTTAGGCAAAGTGGTTGGAGCCAGTTTGACTGGGTCCAAACCACGCACAGTTTTGGTCAGTTGGGAGGAATACACCGAAGTGTGAACAGCTAGATAGCTAGAGAAATCTCTACACACTTAGACCAGGAAGCAGGACTTAGAAGCATAGAATTCTATCAAGTCACAACGGGCCTGAACTTGTCAAACAGGTAAATGAACACCCTTCTGTTTCATCGTGATATATTTATATTATTGTTGAAATTATGTTTGTGGAATTTGCTATGCATAAATGTGAATTATTAATCCGAATTTGCGTGACCATGTGGAAGAGCCGACACGAGGCGAAACACGACCGGTTGCGCCGCCATGTTGTATCCCGTACGGAACCACTGTTGTTTAACTTATATGTATGTTTGCAGACCAGTGGCTGTACCACTGAATGTTTATATTATTATTAATTCTGTATGTGTATAGTTAGACACGATTGATATTCATGTATGTATAGGAATTTAGAGTGAGATTCCAGTGGAACCCGGAAGTAGCAGAATGTTCGTCGCTTATGTATAGAGATGTGGAGCTATCACTGAGGGCTACTTTGGCTTTCAGTGAGACGCTCTGCACAAACCGATTATTCAGGGTTGTGCAGAATTTCGTCTCTTATATTACAGACGAGCAGGCGAGCTATCCTGGGCGCACCACTCCACAGAAACGACTAGTTGGCGGAGTATCCTCTACCGCACAAGACGGAAAGAGCGACCCGGAAAACTCCCTGTCAGACCCCACAGCGTGGCAAGGGAACCCAACTACACAACGACACAGGTGGACCAGAAGCTACCTCACAGAAGGACTTCGAACCCCCACTCATGAGTTAAGTGCATAACACGAAGGTGCACTTAAACTGATTATAACAGGACCACAGTAGTCCAACTCTTCAGAAACTGTAAAACGGACCACAGTAGTCCAAATCTACATGAATTCGAATAGAAAGTGCCCGATGAAGATATAACAGCTGCCTAGACTATCAGCGATCGAACTATTAGCAGTGACTGAGACATTTTAAGTTAGATTAGTACTTAGAGAATCTTGTATAGAGTAGAAAGAAATAAATGTGTGATTTTAACTGTTATCAAGTGGCTGGACTACTTATGATTCATAGCCGTGTGAAAGCTAGTGTGACAGTATTCTTTTACCATTTTTCTATCTATTTCTGTACCCCAACCTTAACACGGAACGAGCTAAACAAATAAATTTATTAAAGTAATTCATAGGGTGACGTACTAGCAGTTCCCACCGAATATACGTGAGGGTCCATAATTCCATTGTGCAGAGCCCTATTACCATGTAAAGACTAATCTCAAGATCACTCTCTCTCTCTCTCTCTCTCTCTCTCTCTCTCTCTCTCTCTCTCTCTCTCTCTCTCTCTTTGTCTCACTCTCCTTGTGCAAAAGATCATCCTTCACCCCTCAAAACCAACAAGCACACACAATTGCAAAGAGCACAACAGCACCCACCCCTAAAACAAACACCCAAACAAAACATAACAAACCCACCAAAAAGCATCCCGATCCATGATCCATGGCAGACGAGACAAAAGTGTATTCCTTTCAATATGAGGTGAAAACATATCCCAATAGTAACAATATTATACTCTTAATATGCATCAAGATAAAATGAAGGCTAGAAGGAATAATAAATCTTTCAACTACTCCATATGATTTTCCTTGCAATGCATGAATCCAGACTTCCCAAGGCAGTTTCATACAAGCAAAATAAACATATTACAAGCCCCCCCTCCCCCCCCCCCCCCCCAAAAAAAAAAACCAAAAAAAAAAACACCCTATTATATTGTCATAAAAATTGTGACGGTGGGTCTATTGTTACTGGGCACTGCACAATGGAATGCTATTACCCACTCGTCTTTGTCTGCTGGGACGGCTATGTTTAATCACCATTTGACTAATCTTAATACATTTATAAGTTTAGCCCGGTCTGCGTGCGGATAGGGTTATAGAGATATGAAGAAAATGGTAAAAGATTCACCGGGACACTAGCTCTCACACGGCTATGAAACATAGGTAGTCCAGCCTTTTGTTACCAGTAAATATCACACATTTATTTCCTCTACTCTATACATAATTCTCTAAACACTCTATTAACTTAAATGTCCAAATTCACTTCGACTAGTTTGCTCCTTGATGGGTCTATGCTGCCACTGTTCCTGATATTTGCTACTGTCTCATCATTGGGCTATTTGTTCTAATTGGTCTAATGTTCTTTTTCAGGAGAGTGGACTACCGCACAGTCCTTCTAGATCAGTGTTAGTGCAATTCTTCTTGCACTTAGCTGATTTGTTGAGGTGTGGTGATGGTGTCTCCTCCTTGGTTGTTGACTATTGGGCTATCGGAGCTCAGTGCTCGATGTTCCCCTGCAAGCCGAATGTCAGGGTTGACTCTTAGTGGTCTATTTCCTGAATCGGACCAACAAGCCTGCTCGTCTGCAAAACATTTGACGAGTTTCTGCAACGCCTTATATACTAAGGGTGTGCAGAGCGTCTCACTGATGGCAAAAACAGCCCTCAGTTGAAATCGCATCCACTTATACAAACAATGGACGAACCTTCTTCTAAGTCCGTGGTCCACTGGAATCTCCAACATAATTCCTATACCTATACATACATCATGGCTAAACTAAACACATGGAGAAGTAATTAACATTATACACATTCTCCAGTACAGCCAGTGGTCTGCAATAATACACATAGGAGAAACAACAGTGGGACAGTAGAGGCTACCTCGTGATCTCGAAAACCGGTCGCGGGTCAGCCACGTTGTCACGCTAAGTTTTACAAACATCCACAATGATAAAACATGGCAAGACTTTACAAACATAATCCAATAATTATATCAATGAGTCGCGGTGAAACAAAAGACTGATCATTTACCTTTTTGACAATGTCAGGCTGTGGCTATACTGCAATGAATGAATTTCACCCATCACCTGCTTAGTCTTCAGCTAGAGAGATATTTCAGCGTGCGTCCTACTTGGTTGAGATTCAGACAAAGTCTGACTACCTAAACCCTGTGGTCAAGCTAAAGCCCGCGAAAGTCTCGTTAGACCTGAGCGCCTCCTAGCGGGGAATGGGGGTGGGGGGGAGAGGTGGTGATGGCTATACGTCAGCAGGACGAGGTCACTGCCCCCCCCCCCCACCCCCCAGCGAGAGTTAGCTTCCACACGCTTTTAGCACACAACTGACTTGTGTCGTCTTCTAGGCAGCGACTTTACGTTACAAAGGCTACAGCAGGCTGAACTATTGAAGGCGTGAAGCCGTAGTGCAGGGTCTAAATAGCCTATTGTGACAAAAATAGACGACAACATAAACTTTTAAAAAGACGTTTTGATGATGTTTAAATGCTGCCCGAAAGAAGTGATATTTATGCAGCTATGTATATTGCCAACGCGGTTTTTATGACAACATCAAGGGACGCAACCGAGTACCTGTGTATCCATTTTTTATATAATACAATTCTCCGAGTGGCAAATCTTATAATTCAAAATCCTTGCTATCTCTCACCCTCACTCCAACTCACCAGCTTCCCTCCTCCTTCCTGTTTTATGAATCAGCATCTCAGTCGCTGCATTTCATTTTAGCCTCTCTCTCTCTCCCCCTCCCCCTCTCTCCCTCTCTCTTCTTCTTTTTTCCTCACCCACCACTATCACCCAAAAATGTTGTTGCGCAGCCGCGTGTTTTGGACCTATACTAGGCTTGATGATGGTAATAAAACGGTTGTTTGCTGCATATTTGTTTTATGACACACTAAGTAGTCCCCACTCCCACACACAACCCCAACCGGCTTCCTGTCTCCCCTTTGCCTTCCCCCTGGCCCTATCACCCGCTGTCCCTGATCCACTTCTACGACGCTTTCTCACTCTCTACCCCCGTTGGGGTGCCGGGGGTTTCAGTGTATCCCCACTTTCTGGACATTTAGTGCTTTAAATTCCCACTGTCGCTGTCTTTCTCATTTGCTCTTTCTCATTCCTGCTCTGTTCTATCAATCTGCTATACTATCTTCTTCTTCGCTAGACCAGTCACCTACCTTTTTTTCTTGAAAACTTTTCCGGGACAAGACTACTTATTTGTGTATGAGGTCTGTTGGATCAGCTTGGGAATATTGGACGCTTTCTGCCAGGTGGTCACTATGGCTTCGGCTTCCTATGATGTTATTATTTAGCAATGTAGGCATTTTATATGTATGTGTTTTGTTGATAATTTATAATGTTTGTATTCTATTTTGTTTTTGTAAACTGGGGTTCGATAAATTAGAGTACAGCCTTAGCGTCCTCTGCGTGGGATGTCTTTATTGTAAAGTGACTGGCTGGTGGAGTGCCTTCAGTTTTACCACTAGGGTTGTTTCAGCAGATCTTTTATGCGGATTGGGGGTTGTCTGGTCATGATTTGGCTCGGAAGAGTCCGCTGGACCTAAAGCAATAATCATGTACTGTAATGTAATGTCCATATTTAGTCATGCGTGATGTAACTGAGAAAATGAGAGAGTGGTCACTTGGTTCCCTTTGAACACTTGTGTGTTGTAGAAGAATACGCGGAGTGTGTGCTTTTGTTCACTCGTATTGAAAATAATGTAATAGCGCTTGTAGTATATTTTTAGAATCATTCTTAGTCGTAGGCTGCGTGCATAAATTGCACATTCCTATTTATCCTTTTTAAAATAACATCAGCTAATTATTATAAATGTTCTTAAAATGTTTGGTTTCTCAACCCTTTCTGGGGGCGGTGTTGCTAAAGGCATTAAAGAATATTTGTAAATCTCTCTCTCTCTGTCTCTCTCTTTCTCTCTCTCTGTCTCTGTCTCTCTCTCAGTCTCTCTCTCTCTCTGTCTCTCTCTCACTCTCTCTCTCTCTCCTTACTATCTATATATATATAAATTGCTTAGCCGGAAGTCCTTCTTCGCCTCTACTGTAAAGTTTGTCCGGTATGGACGCTGATCTGGGCAGGTGCTGGGCGCTGCGGATCGGCCTGCTGTGCGCTCAAAACCCGCGAAATCGTTATAGCCGACATTTCCTTAAGGAACGTTTAACCGTTTCTGAGATAAATAAATAAACAAAATGTCCACAAACTGCAATAGCCTCATTCCGCGCACGGTTTCGATTCAAACCGTGTCAAGAACGTGCCGTTCCGTAATACCGCAAATTTTGTTTTATTTCCATTCAAAACACTTTTGCACTCATGTCACCAATCTTACAAAATTTTGTGTTTAACTAATTAAATTTGATTAATTAAAATTCGAATCGAGGTTTCAGCATGTTTCCCCATATAGGCCAAAAAATTGATGGTCTTTATACGAAGCATTGGTATCTCACTTAGTAAGACATTCGCCTACCATGCAGGCGACCCAAGTTCAAATCTCCCGCGGGCCATTTTTTTTTTAATGTGTTTTTTTTACACTACACTATGGATATTTTTCTTTTTAATTTAGGCTTTTTACTTTTAACTTATTTATTATTATTATTATTATTATTATTATTATTATTATTATTATTATTATTATTATTATTATTATAAACTAATAATAATGATAATAATAATTATTATTATTATAATTATAATATCTTATATCAAATTTTATTTTAAAACCTGTGTTTTTTTATGATTAATATTTGTATTATTCAATATTATTATTATTATTATTATTATTATTATTATTATTATTATTATTATTATTACCAAGGATCGGGATGGGGTGGTACGTGTAGGTAAAAGGGGGCTACGGGTAGGTTTAAAGGGGCATGGGTAGGCATAACGGGGATACGGGTATATATATAAGGGGGTATGGTGATGGTCGAGTCCGAGGGGCCGGGTAGCTCAGTTGGTAGAGCGTCTTAATAGTAACCGAAAGGTACCTGGTTCGAATCCCGGATTGGCCAATGTGTGACCATATTATTTTCCCCTTAACATCAACTGGTTCGCTGGTGTCAGAATAATGTGACCAGTAGTCACCTATATGCTTCGGTGTCGTGTGACTATAATCTACAGTTACACATTTTTTACGTCGATTCCTTTCATCCATACCTGCGAAACGATCAACGGGGAAGTATCTAGGAGGGTACAGGTAGGTTACAAGGGGGGTACGGAAGGTATCAAGGGGGTATGGGGAGGTATCAAGTGGGTTTGGGGAGGTATCAAGGGGGTATGGTGAGGCATCATGAGGGGGGGGGGAGGACGGGGAGATATCAGGGGGGGGGGGGTATGGTGAGGTATCAAGGGGGATATGGGGAGGTATCATCGTCCAAATGAAACTCGCAGACAACAGTTGTCTCTCTGTCTACATTTTAAACAGCAACCTGTGTTGGCTTCCAGGGTACAAAAACCACTAGTTAATAATATATGGTCTAGTTTACTTCTTGTCCTTACTCCTCCTACTTCTTATCTTCATTCTCCCGCTCCTCCCCTCTTTCTCCTCTTCTTTGCCGTTCTCCTTCTCCTCCTCTCTTTTGTTTATTTTTATTATAGACCCCAACCTTACCCCTCCTACCTTTTCTCTTATTAGGTATAACTGCATTCAAACGTTCGCAGGCCCTTTGCAAGCGCGAATGCATTCTTTCTTCATCTAAAAGCTTCTTGCTGGTTCGAGTCTGGACTCAAGACAGTGCACTATATAATTTACATCAGGTGATTTGCATTTTAGATGTGAACTTGAACTTATGACTGCAGTATTGTCAAGAACACTCAATGCGAACTGCGCCATTTACAATATATACGGTGCGCACCATAATTATGCTTCTACAAAGATCGTAGTTTGATTGTGGGGGTTCCCGGTAGCTCGGTGCATAGTGAGTTGGTTTCCTAGGCCGAAGGTCACCGGTTCGGACCCCACGTGGGACGAACGTACGTGACTTAGGCAGACGAGACTTTTCAAGACGCCGAGGATGTGCTCAGGGTACTCCGGTTTGCTCCTTCCCGCCAATCAGTAATGGTATTGGAGGCAGTCCGTTTAAAATTTCAAAAATATAAATTTATTTATATTCCGATCTCTGTAATAGCGGTTTTTTAAGGTTAGCGCGTGGAGCTTTCAATTGGATTGAAGAGCGTGATGGCATCATGTCTTATTAATAATTATTTTGACAGTATTTTATTAGTTCCAGAGCGAAGCTGGGGAACTATGGTTTTGGCCTCTGTCCGTCCATTCGTCTGTACGTCGGCGCGCGCTTTCCTTTGAAACTTATAGATCGGATTTCTTTGAAACTTGGTACGCAGTATTTATGCATATCTGGTGACGTCAACTTTTTGTTTTGTTTTGCTTATTTTTTGTTACCATAATCGCTTCTTCTCCCAAATTACTGGAGGGATTTGGTTCAAACTTGGCCTGTATTTAGACTTTACAGGTGCCTGGAACCTAAAATAAAACGTTTGTTTATCGAGGCTGCTATCACGCTTTATTTTTTTTCAATAGAACTGAAAGCGCGGCGATCTGTAGAGAGTTCGCTTTTAACAGAAGTCGAAACTGAAATTTTTTTTAAAAATTTTAAATTGTCCGCAACCAAAACCACTATTGAAGGGAGGGAAAAAACCAGAGTACCGGAGAAAACCCTCTGTATCCTCAAAAGTCTCGAACCTAAATCACGCAAGTTTGTCCGATCTTATGATGTTACGTTCAAGGACCCCCATGATATAGGTATATAAGGCATTGCTGCTAAATAAGGAATTATTTACCTATATAATGCATTATTTTGCAGATTGTGTTGAAATAATGATTTAAAAAATAATTTGTTTACATATATATTGCATTATTTTGCCGAATTTGCTAAAACTGCAGTTTTCATTCTTTAGGGGATTCGCAGGTATATGTCATATTACTGTGAGGTTGTGTGGTAGTGATAAAGATAATTGCAAAATTCGTGATTTTACGCTGTTTTGCGAATTAAAATGAGGCCACTGCTTTATTTCACTCTATTTTTTATTATTTTCGTAAAAGTCTTAATATACGAAACTGCAACGGTAACGGCTCCGGAAAAGAAGGATCCATCATTATTTTTGCACTGGCGCCATTGACTTCAGAGTACTTCTTCCATGTTACTTGTCAGTCCGACCTGCAAATCCCAGTTAAGTTCGAATAAGATAAAACTTTCCGTTTGAAACTAGCACACATAATTCAACTAAAAAGACCAGACGGTAACACAGTTTTTGGGTAAATAAACACAAAATTCAAGCTTTGGTTTTCTTCTGACGGAGATACTCAGAAACTGAACACTCCCGCAAAACTGACCTTGACCTTTGGGTTGTGTTCGAGAGGTTACAGATGTTTTATCTTCGAATTTTGGAGTGATTTATTTTTAAAAAAGAAATAATTTAACACAAATTTTGAATACACAATCTTTGGAAAGATCTTGCCTTTAATTATAGAAAGCAGTAAAATTATAAAATCCCAGTTTTCGAGCGAGTTCTGAAATCCCCTAAATAATAAAAATTTCAGTCCTTAAACCATGAATTGTGTACGTAAATAAAGCATTATTTAGCAACATCTTCTAAATAATATTTTAGTTAGCAAATTCTGTTAAATAATGCATTATATCCTATCCTATCTATCCTGTCCCGTAATCCGGAGGTCGTAGGGGCACCACAGATGATCGTTTAACCAACATACTCCATCTTTCTCTGTCATCCATCTTTCTCTGTCATCAGCAGCCCTGATGGCTTCGCTCAGTGTCAAACCAGTCCACTTTCGAATGTTGTCCTCCCACCTCTTTTTCGGTCTCCCTCTTCTTCTACCTCCTTGCACTGTGCATTGCAGAATAGTCTTTGCAAGGCCTGATGATCTGGTGACGTGGCCATACCATCGGAGTTTCCGTTTCTTCACCACTGTGAGCAGGTCATCGTGTTGTCCAATGGCTTGTGTGATAGTCTGTCGGACTTCGTCGTTGGTGATGTGTTGGGTATAGGAAATGCCCAGAAGTCTTCTGTAGCACCTCATCTCCATGCTTTGAATTCTTTTTTGTAGATCTGCTGTGAGGGTCCATGCTTCGCAAGCATAATTATAGGAAGGTGGAGATGACAAGGGAGCGCAGCAGTCTTACTTTGGAATGTAGACCGATGGTCCTGTCTTTCCAAATGGGCTTCAACCTTGCATTATATAGGCATACAAATCACTATTTAGAAATATTTCTAAATAATTTAATACAATCTGCTAATTAATGTATTATATAGGTAAAATAATTTGTTATTTAGCAAGAATGCCTCATTTACCTGTGCCTTGATTTATGTACATAAACAATGTATTGTTTAGATAAATAGTAAGTTATTTACGGAGAAAATATATTATTTAGAGAAATCTTACATTGTTTGTAAACCAATGATTATTTAGAAAATATAGTTCTAAATGAAGATTATTTAGCTGAAATTGGTTACCCAAAACAAAACAAAAAATATTCCCACACCGACAAAAATCGCACATAAATATTTTACAACGACAATGTCGTAATCCCGCGTCTCGAAAGGCAGCCGATGATCACGGTCTTAGTTCAAAACTGCAAGGCACAGTGCAAGGAGGTAGAAAAAGAGGGAGACCGAAAAAGAGGTGGGAGGACAACATTCGAGAATGGACTGGTTTGACACTGAGCGAAACCATCAGGGTTGCTGAGGACAGGGAAAGATGGAGTACGCTGGTTAAACGATCATCTGTGGTGCCCCTACGACCTCCGAGTTATGGGATAGGATAGATAGGATAGGATAGTTCACAACTAAATCGTATAGTAAACAAACGCTTCAACACTTGCACGGTTAGTTAGTCAGTCATTGTGTTTTGGGTGAAGCGGACTGCAAAGAGTCGAATCAGGACATTTCTCTTTCGAGTTCACTTGAACGCATAAATACGGCAAAGAAATGCACCCTAGGATACATGATTGAATTATGCATGTACCATGTACCAGGGGACACAGATTTATCAGCGGGTTAGTTCTTCAAAATGTAACGCCTTTACCAGAGTGATATTAGATTTATCAGTTGTATGTGTTAGATGTCCTTCCCCCCCCCTCCTCCTTCCCCCTTCACTCTCTTCACCCTCTCACCCCTTCCCTTCATCCCTTCACTCTCCTCTCTCCTCCCACCTCCCCCCTCCACTCCGGCCCTCCCTAATTGCTGTAAAGTTTAGCAGGTGGATCTTACTAAGATGCAGACAATAAAATAATTTTTTTTTTTGGGGGGGGGGGGGGGGGGGGGCAGGTTTTTGCCCTAAACAATGAGGTCCCCCGTCAAATCAAATTCAAAGTCAACATCAAGTTCATTATGAGCACACATCACAGGTAGTGCTTTTCCTGAAATAATTCATTATGCTGCTGCTATTGTTGGTGATGATGAGTGCTTATGGGGACTATGTTCAGGTTGACGCTACAGTTGCTGCTTGCTGCTGCTGCTGCTGCTGATGATGATGATGGTTTTTATTGCGAAAAATAAAGATTAAAGATTTTTTTTTTTTTGGGGGGGGGGAGAAGGGGGTAGGGTTGAGGGGGAGGGAATATGGGTGGTGGTGGTGGTAGTGGTGCATTTCAGTATGCAGCGTCACAGGGCGGACCCAGGAGACCGAATAAATATTTTGGGAGCAGGCAAAAAGTAGGGTGTCGTTACATACAAAGTGATGTATTTTCTGATGGTACTTGAAGTGAACCCGATGCACACTGCGTAGCAGAGATTGGCCGAGGCTTACCTTAACCTCTCTCTCCTCTAGTGACAAGCCCAGCGTAACAATCGTCCGATCTCAGCCGCCAAGTATGATCAAGTCACTGAACGTCCTTGTACTTTGAGAGGAACGCGCGAGAGTGTTTGAGTGTGTGTGTGTTGGCGCGCGTCCTTCGGTGCCTTCGTCTGCTTGTGTGTGTGTGTGTGTGTGTGTGTGTGTGTGTGTGTGTGTGTGTGTGCGTGTGTGTGTGTGTGCGTGTGTTGGGGTGTGTGTGTGTGTGTGCGCGTTGGGTGAGGGGAAGGGGGTTTGCGTATGTCACATGTTATATAGTTTTAAAGATTAAAGATGTGTTCGCATATCAGTATTTCCAGATAATCTGGAAATATTTTAAAGTACTCTGGAATCAGGTCGAGCCAGGACGAGTCAGTTGTCGGTCTGCACTTTGGTCGATCTATCTGTCGATTGCCCGCTGCTTCGCCATTTCTAAAGAACCACTGAACAGATTTAGTCTTTTTCTCTAAAGGTCAAGGTCGCTGTGGTCAATATATTACATATTATCTATACATGGACTGAACCGATTTTTGTTTTGTTAGTAAACCTCTGTAACTACTGTTTTTGGCTTTGTTCGTCCGCCGACGTCCAGAGTCCGGAGGAGACATTTGTGCACACTTCTCGGAAAATAATGGACGGATTTCTTTCAAACTTGGCATTTAGTTAGGAAATAGTTAACCCTACCAGATGACAAAATTTAAAAAAAAAATGTATGTTGGGTGATGTCATCATAGTGATGTTGTAATTTGTTGCGTATTTTTTTTATTTTCTTCTAACCTTATTTTCTCCCAAACTACTGGATGGATTTTGTTCAAATTTGGTAAGTTCTTAGACTTTACCTGTGACCTTTTTTTTTTTTTTTTTTTAAAATCAGTTTATAGTCCCCTCTCTTCCCGGTAAGGATTTTCAGAGAGGAGACTAACTACGACTAGATTTTTTTTTAACCTGTGACCAAGATAAAACCAAACTCATGCAAATCGGATGACGTAATCATCGTGATGTCATTATATATATAAACTTCGTATATAATTAGAGTGTATATAGATGCCTTACGCCTTAATTTTGTTTAGTTTTGTTTGTTGGATTCACACAGTTCCGGTTGTGGCCCGTCACTCCATGTTTTCATTTTGTTTCTGAATGATAAAGCCGAGTCACAGCATCGCTAGGAAAATTAAGCCTTTTAGAAAATGCTGTTGTTCAGCCAGGTGTGTGAGAGGGTGAAAATACATTTGAATGGCTTGCCCTCTTGTTCACCACCGTTCTTACCGCGTCTTACGCTACAGTGGTTACAAGGTTAAAATAAAAGCGCATGTGCCCCACCGTATCCAAAATAATGCTATTATATAGAGAGATGCGCAGGCTAGTAATGATACCAGTACGTCATGGACCAAAGAATAAAGTCCATGAGTGCGTTTAATCCCGGCTGTCCGCTATCATTCCGATACGGCGCCTGTGGAAAGGTGCTTTTATAATAGGCCTATTGCGACGGCGAGGAGGTTGCACGGTGGCCGCGCTTTCTTTGTATGATAGGGGTCAGCTCTATATAGTTTATGGGATGTATTTTGGTGGGCATCGATGGGTACTACGGGATTCCATGACCACGTTATGAATATCTTGGACCTGTGTTCCATGCGCCGTAGGCCACACCTGAACTGGACGTTTTGTTCAGGTCACGTTACGCACACCCCTCCCACTACCTCTCCTCTTACTCCCCCCCCCATACATCCCTATCACTGTTGCACACCACCTCACTCTCTCCAGCCCTCACCAGGTTGTAGTTGTAACCGCATCGCCCGTTTATCACCGTTGTGGAAGGATCAGTGTCAGGTTTATCGTGGTCAGAAACATTTACATGGAGGGAGGTAGACATGCTCTGTAGACCTTGACCTCGTCTCTGATTTGACCTTGACCAGATGAGCTTACCTTACTTTAATAAACCTTAAGCGGCCTTACTTGCTGAGTGTGTGAAACAAACGTAATAGCAAAAGCAGCAGCTTCTCCTCCTCCTCCCCTTCCCCATTCCTCTTTCCTTCTCCTCCTCCTACTTCTCCATTTATCCTCCTCCTCCTCCTTCTTCTACTTCTTCTACTTCTTCTTCTTCTTCTTCTTTAAGCACGACTATTCATCGAATCCTGAGTTTTATCAACTAAATCATCAGCATGTGTGATAATAATAATTATAAGAACAATAAAATTCATCATCATCATCATCATCACCATTATCTTCATCATCATCATCATCATCATCATCATCATCATCATCATCATCATCATCATCATCATCATCGGCGAGCGTTGTGGCCGCGTGGTCTATCCTATCCTATCCCATAACTCGGAGCTCGTAGGGGCAACACAGGTGATCGTTTAACCAGCGTACTCCATTTTTCCCTGTCCTCAGCAACCCTGATTGTTTCGCTCAGTGTCAAACCAGTTCATTCTCGAATGTTGTCCTCCCACCTCTTTTTCGGTCTCCCTCTTCTTCTACCTCCTTGCACTGTGCCTTTCAGGATGGTCTTTGCAAGTCCCGAGGATCTGGTGACTTCGCCATACCATCGGAGTTTCCGTTTTTTCACCACTGTGAGCAGGTCATCGTGTTGTCCAATGGCTTGTGTGATGGTCTGTCGGACTTCGTCGTTGGTGATGTGTTGGGTATAGGAAATGCCCAGAAGTCTTCTGTAGCACCCCATCTCCATGCTTCGTTGTAGATATGCTGTGAGGGTCCATGTTTCGCAACCATATAGGAAGATGGAGATGACAAGGGAGCGCAGCAGCCTTACCTTGGAATGTAGACTGATGGGCCTGTCTTTCCAAATTGGCTTCAACCTCGCCAGGACAGCAGTTTTTTGTGCGATCCTGGAGAGGACTTCCTGTCGGGCCCCATTGTCTGATACAATGGCTCCTAAATATTTGAAGCTATGCACTGTGTTGAGGGATTGGTCATGGACTTTGATGTCCGTGTTGATGCCATTGGTGTTGTTTTGGTGGTCATCATTCTGGTCTTCTCTGCACTTTTTTCCATTCCATAAGCTCTGGAGGTGGTGTAAAGCCTCTGTACTAGCTGTTCAAGTTCTTGTTCCTCTTTAGCCAATCCATCAATGTCATCCGCAAAACGAAGTTTGGAGATTGCTCTTCCCCCTATGCTGACTGTGCCTTCGTGATCTGCAAGTGCATCTGACATGATGCGCTCTAGGAAGATGTTGAAGAGTGTTGGAGAGAGTAGGCATCCCTGACGCATACCGATTGTTGTTCTGAACCAGTGTCCGATGGCGCTGTTGTGGAGGACTGCACTGGTAGCCTTGTCATACAGGCTTTTGATGACTTCAATAATTTTAGGGCTGATGTTAAGATGTTGTACACTCTCATGGTTGCCCACAGAGCTGCATGCCAGACTCGGTCAAACCCCTTTTTGAAGTCTACGAACACATGATATAGATGTTGTTGGTGCTGTAGGTATTTCTCGCAGATTATTATGAGGTTGAAAATCTGTTCAGTGGTACTTCGCCCTGCCCTAAATCCTGCTTGGTCTTCAGCTATGATTTGTTCAGCTTGGGGTTTAGGTGGTCTAGGGCATGACTAATGTCCACTGGCTAGAAACCAATGGCGCCTGACAGGTGTGTGATCGATCCAGCCTCTAGGCGTTATGTTTCTCCAAATATTATTTACTTTCGGGCAAAGTCTCGGGGATTTTCTCCGGGTACTCTTGTTTGATCCCCCAGCAACATTTCAAAAACAAAACTAATTTTATGTAGTTAGGGTTTGGGCGCGCCACAGGCAGTGACAACGCCTTCCCCAGGGGAGGCGGTCCAGAATTTCCCGATAAAAAAGAATGTGTCCCTTCCACCCCACCCACCCTCAACCCTCCCATTCCCCCCCACATCTCCCCCTCCCAAAAAACAAACAAAAAACAAATAAATAAACACATTTTAAAAAACCACTAAAATAATAAAATAAAATAAAATAAAATAATAAAAAATATAAAATTAAAAAATAAAATTCATCATTATCATGCATGATGCTTTGCACTTTTCCCCTAGATCGTAATCTAATTCGCAGCAACTGAAGGAGATCCTCTAAATCCCGTGTGTTGTTTGTTTTTTCAAATTGTAGACTGACTGCTCTCAATACCGTTACTATGAAACGCCTGTCTTTCATTTGATATTGACCCTTTGTGTAGGTAGTCCAGTGAAGACTACCCCCGGTGGGATGTCGGGGTTTTCCTTATAAATAGTATCCCCATTTTGTGGAAATTTAGTGCTTTAAATTCCCACGGTTTCTGTCATTCTCTTTGTTCTTTCTCGTGCCTTATCTGTTCTACCAATCTACTATCTTCTTCGCTAGACCAGCACCTACCTGTTTTCTTGAAAACTCTCCCAAAACTCCTAATTTGTGTATGGAGTCTGTTGGGTCAGCTTGGGAATATTGGACGCTTTCTGCCAAATTGTCACTAGGGCTTTCTATGGTATTATTATTTAGCAATTTAGGCCAGGCATTTAATATATCCTGTTTTGCTTTTGTGAACAGGGTAGGGGATGAATGAGGAGGGGGGGGGGCTATAAAGTACAGCCTCAGCGTCCCCTGCATGGGATGCCTTTATTGTAAAGGGACCAGCTGGTGGGGGTGGGGTGCCTTCAGTGTTACCATTATGGTTGTTTCAGCAGATCTTTTATACGGATCAGGAGTGAGCCCTCTTTCAACCAAGTTGCGGTCCTGATTCGTCTGTTTGCAGTGCGCTGGACCATATAAACAATGACTAACTAACTAACTAAGCAGTGATGATTGCGTAGTGGAACAAGGTTTAGGCAGAGCAAATTGTCTTCCCTTGTGGGGTTTTTCGTATTTAGGCTTGCCTTAGACTCTGTGCATACAACGTCATGACCACTTTCAGTCGGGTTTTCTCGGGCGAGAATGGGCGATCAGACCCCCATTTGGGTCGATATAATGTTTTCTGTGATGTATGCGCCTTGAATCACTCACGGTTTTTTCTTCTGTGAGACATGTCCGCTTTAAATATCCATGTATTATTATTATTATTATTATTATTATTATTATTATTATTATTATTATTATTATTATTATTATTATTATTATTATTATTATTATTATTACTTTATTTTAAAAATTATTATTATTATTATTATTATTATTATTATTATTATTATTATTATCATCATCATCATCATCGATTAACTTTTTTTATTTTTTAAAACTGTTTCAATGGGAAAACTTTACTGTGCGAGGGGTTTTCATTAGTGTCAAACTGGTTTTGATTGCATATATTTTGGGACAAAAATCTGTGATTAAAACGTTAGAAACGGTCCGATGCAGTTGTTGTTGATGTTTTTTTGTTGTTGGTTTTTTTGGAAGGGAGGGGGGGGGGGAGTTGTTTTCCCACCTCCTCCCCCTACCCTCCCCCGATGGTCCTGCAAATTTAGACACTTTGCTATTATATAATTTTTAAATTTTATTTAATCAATCTTACATAGCGCTTTTCTAGCTTAAGAGCTGTTCAAGGCGCTGGTCGATACAGGATCTAACCCAAGGCTCCCGATGCGCCCACCTGCAGCCTTTGGGCGCACAGCCTGACGCCCCAACGACTGAGCACAACCATAGGCGACCGGCCGTGGGGAGAAGGGACCTAGTGCGTGCTGGGTGTTTTTGTGTAGCCGGCACCCATCCGTCCAGGACGTGAGCGTCAGGATCTTTACAGTCCATGCTATGAAATGCGTGCGTGCACAGACTAGACCTCCGTTTATACTCTCATCTGAAGGAATAGTGTCATTTGAACGGGAGGCATTCTAGCGTGATTTGTGGACATCTCATTGAGTGCACCCATGGTGGCTTTGATGAAAAATAATTATTTAGAGCTGAACCTTTGAGAGACGTGGGGTTTGTACCAATATCACGAGAGATCTGAAACATCCTTTATAGTTGATTAGTGCAAACAAATAATTATTAGATATAGTACCTAAAATGTACCAGTGTACCGAAAGTGGTTTATTCAGAGTCAATTATGATTCCAACAGCATAATGTAAAATGGTTAAGATTGGGTTGGCCGGCTAACTAAGTTGGTACTGAGCTGTGTTTCTATGCCGAAGTCCCCCGTTGGGGCACCGGGGTTTTCTGTATAAATAGTATCCCCACTTTGTGGAGATTTAGTGCTTATAATTCCCACTGTTTCTGTCATTCTCATTTGTTCTTTCTTGTTCCTAATGTGTTCTATCAATCTACTATCTTCTTCGCTAGACCTGTCACCTACCTTTTTTTTTCTTGAAAAACTCTCCCAAAGCTCTTCGTCTGTGTATGAGGGCTGTTGAGTCAGCTTGGGGATATTGGACGCTTTCTGCGAAATGGTCACTAGGGCTTTCTATGGTATTATTATTTAGCAATGTAGGCATTTTATATGTATGTGTTTGGTTAATATCTTATAATGATTTTTATATTCTATTTTGTTTTTGTAAACGGGCGTTTGATAAATTATAGTATAGCCTCAGAATCCTCTGGATGGTGTTACACTATTTTTTTAAAATTAATAGTTGATTCAGCCCCGATGCTTGAATCCTGATAAGTGTAACTCAGATTCGTTTATCCACGCAACCTGTTCACTCAGCAACAAGGCAGGAGTCGTCGTATGAGGTTTTCCAGCTTTGTTCAGCGTACATCAACAACTGCATACAATCGCTCAATCGCTTTTTCCACTTTCCACTTTTTCAACTTTCAGCTCTCTTTTTTGAAACAGTGCGGCACTTATATAGTCTCTCTATACTCTAGAGAACATAGGAACATTCCAGCGTGACGCAATTACAGCCAATCATAATAAAACACGTCACCGGAACTATGCATTGTCTTACGTCATATAACCTTATTTAGGTTAGAAGAATCTCTCAGCTACTAGTAGATCTATCTAGATGCTTCGATCGATAATAAACAAGCAACTCTAGAAAATTCTCCAACAATATCGACCAACGAAAATTATCAACATTATACAAAGCTTCTTCCAACAACAACGCAAAATCAAATCAAAGGTAAGCACACTCTGTTATTGAAACCCCTACAAAACAAAACGATCGGATCTATCGTGCGCGTCTCAAACGTAACAGATAGGGTGCCTTTGTTGTAAAGTGACTGGCTAGTGGAGTGCCTTCAGTATTAAAATTAGGGCTGTTTCAGCAGAGTTTTTGTCCGGATCGGGAGTGAGTCTTCTTTCAACCAAATTGTGGTCATAATTCGGCTCTTTGCAGTCCGCAGGACCCTATAAACTAACTAACTTCTATGTCGAAGGGACGAACTTACGTGACTTAAGTAAGAGACTTTTCAGAAAATTGATTTTATTTTTGAAATGTAATGAGTATTATTTTTTTTTAAATTTTAATTTTTACAGCGGTGAATCAGAATGAGGCGAAAATTAACAGAATGGAGTCATGAGAAAATCAACAAGGTCATTCATTGTCACATATTAACAAACTATGTCAAGAATAAAGCATGGCAAAGCAGTTTCACAGCAAAGTACACCTCTAATTTAATTCTATATAAGCATATATAATCACAATTAAGTACTTCAAATCAACTAAACAAACTTTCTGTAACGCATCTGAACTTCAAATATATCTCTCAAAGGTCTTGTTGCTTTGGTTTTCTTGTAGATACTTATACACATTTTAGCCAGCAAAATCAAACAGTTTACTTTTTTAAACCGCGCTATGAGTTGTTGTTATTATTATTTTTATTAGATGAAGACTTTGTATTACAGAAAACAACTTCAACAACAAAGCAAAACAAAAGCAAAATGCTACTACTACTACTACTACTACTACTACTACTACTACTACTACTACTACTACTACTACTACTACTACTACTCCTTCTCTCGCTAAGCGAAGGGCCTACTGTTGTGGGACAGTTTGGAGCTCGATCTCACAAGCTCGCTAAGCCACAACTCACGGCTTACTTTTACGTAAGCTTACTTTATAATTAACTGACCGTCCGCTGACCTCTCGAGCTGCGGTAACTCACTCTAATTCCGTGGGTAACCCTTGTTATTGTCGTCGTGCAGCGGAAGACAGAGTTGGGTTATTCAATCGCCCAAACGTACAGTAGAATAGTTATGAACAATGTTGTTGCATTTTTGACGTGGTTGTTGTTGTTGTCGTTGTTGTTTGGTGATGGTTGAGGTTTTTGTCGCCGATGATGCTGCTACTGCTCTTAGTGCTGTTGATAAAAACAGAATGGACTTTAAAATTTAACGTTTACATCCATCATTGGCGATATGGCGGACCTGGGGGAGAGAAGCGGAGGGGGTAACCATGAACACTAAACAGCAGCCTATGATTTCGCAAAAGGTCCATCCGTTTGCAAGTCCGTCCACGTCTGTCCGTCCACACAAGCTTGGCTAGAGAAGAAAAGATTAAAGTCAAAGATCTGTTCTCAGGCGTAAGAGGCTTGTGTATTAACTAGACGTAGAGCAAGGCTTTAGTAGATCGGTGTGTTTTATTTTCACTGTAAATCCGTAGCGTAGCAGTAGAAACCCTTTCACTCGTGAAATGTTGTCACACCCATTACGAAATATGGCTACAGCGACAGGAGGCGTGTTTTTGAAATTTGCCACCGTTTTTTTTTTAAATAGTAGTAATAGTACATAGACTGTTTATTTTGTACGCATTTATATTATTATATTTATAGATATATTTAGTTAGTTAATCATTGTTTGGAGAGAGATAGAAAGAGAGAGTTTGTAGACTATATTATATACTCTTATTTAAAATGTAATCTAAATTTAAATTTAAATATAATTTTCCTGTGTTCATCAGTCTCCACACGAAACATACAAAAGCTGGCAGGATCTATGAAAGACGTAACAGTACAAAATAAGTCCCCCAAAACTTCTGTCTTCACGAGCGTTTCATTATTTTTTTCCCGCCCGCAAGCTTTCCATTTGCGGCTTCATCGAAGAATAGATCGTTAGGAAAGAAGTACGCAGTTCTGCATCTATGTATGCAATCACCATATATATAAGCGATGATTGACGCCCTCACCATTATCTGTAACGAAATCTGGCGGAGTGGGGTGGTAACCTACACCAATGGATCCAGTCGCTTGTCATCACTCTTTCCAAAAAGGGTAACCTTCAGGAGTTTGAAAACTACCGCACCATCAGCCTCATTAGCCATTCCAGCAAAGTCCTCCTGAAAATAATACTCAACAGGTTGAAACCCCAAGCTGAACAAATCATAGCTGAAGAACAAGCAGGATTCAGGGCAGGGCGAAGTAGCACTGAGCAGATTTTCAACCTCAGAATAATTTGCGAGAAATACCTACAGCACCAGCAACATCTATATCATGTGTTTGTAGACTTCAAGAAAGCGTTTGACCGAGTCTGGCATGCAAAAAGTGCACAATATCAGCCCTAATAGTATTGAAGTCATCAAAAGCCTGTATGACAAGGTTACCAGTGCAGTCCTCCACAACAGCGCCATCGGGAACTGGTTCAAAACAACAATCGGCGTGCGCCAAGGTTGTGTACTCTCTCTAACACTCAACATCTTCCTGGAACGCTTCATATCAAATTCCCTTGCAGGTCTCGAAGGCACAGTCAGCTTATGGGGGTAGAGCAATCTTCAACCTCAGTTTTGCTTATGACATTGATGATTGGCTGGAGAGGAATAAGAACTTGAACAGCTGGTCCAGAAGCTTGACACCACCTCCAGAGCCTATGGAATGGAAATAAGTGCAGAGAATACCAAAATGATGACAACAGCACCAATGGCATCGGCACGGACATCAAAGTCCAAGGCCCATTTCTCAGCACAGTGCATGGCTTCAAATATTTAGGAGCCATTGTATCAGACATATTTGTATCGGACAATGGGTCCCGACAGGAAGTCCTCTCCAGGATCGCACAAACAACTGCTGCCCTGACAAGGTTGAAGCCCATTTAGAAAGACAGGACCGTCAGTCTACATTCCAAAGTAAGGCTGCTTCGCTTCCTTATTTCCATCTTCCAATACGCTTGCGAAACATGGACCCTCAAAGCAGACCTACAACGAAGAATACAAAGCATGGTGATAAGGTGCTACAGAAGACTTCTGAGCATGTCCTATACCCAGCACATCACCAACGACGAAGTCCCACAGACCATCACACAAGCCATTGGACAACTCGATGACATGCTCATAGTGGTGAAGAAACGGGAACTCCGATGGTATGGCCTCGTCACCAGAGTATCAGGCCTTGCAAAGACCATCCTGCAAGGCACTGTGCAAGGAGGCAGACAATGAGGCTGGAGGACAACATTCGAGAATGGACTGGTTTGACACTGAGCGAAGCCATGAAAATTGCTGAGTACAGGAAAAGATGGAGTACTCTGGTTAAACGATCACCTGTGGTGCACCAACGACTTTCGACCTACAGGATAGGATAGGATAGGAATTATAACTTAGAATAAGTACGTGTGTTCGAGAGAACATTTCCGTGTTGTTGTTTTTTTCGCATGATGGCATGCCATGGACGTGAAATTTTAGATGAGGTATCCGTGTGGGCGTCCGTGCTTCCGTGAGCGTTTGTGTGTGCGTGTGCGTGTACGTACACTGTTATGTGTCTGTGTGAGAGCGCGTGTTTGTGTGTATGTAATATATATATATTTGTTTTGTTAACTCGACCAATTGCAGTCACGTCCGACGTCGAGCGATGTGTATCAGATGCGCGCGTACGAACTTTATCTCTAAATAGAGTAATTGATACACTGCGTCCATTTCTGGGTGCTCGTGTGCATAAACAGTACAGTTCTCTTCCTTAACATTTCTGGGTGCTCGTGTTCCTAAACAGTACAGTTCTCTTCCTTAAGTAGAGGCCACATTTGGCTTTCGTTTTACGGCTTATCAATATGCATTGGGCTATGAGAACTTTCACTGACGGGAATTTTGATGGGTGGCCACACATTATGAGTTTTGTGGCCGTTTCGTTTCGCTGGATAGATTAACGTCCCCGGACACTTCTCGCGTATAGGGGACTGGAAGCCACATTAGGCTTACGTTTTTCGGCGTATGCATTGGATCGGAGGTAGTGGCGCCATGTTTATCACGGCCCGGTTTGAATTTATAAAGGTGTGTAGGTGTGTAATTTCACTACAACACTACAACTTTTTAATGACGATGCAATGTACTCTTTTCTTTCACCATTGCAGAAGAAATCAAACATGTGCGCATCCTTATAAAATTTTACGTTAGCCAGTTTGCATGGAAATACATAAGCGAATTCATAAGCGTAACACTAGTGTGGCCGGGTACGAAACACAAGTGTGGCCGGGCCTTTAGGAACTGTACAAATATGCTCCATAGGCACATTGGCCCTGTCGTCCTTCCTGGCGCCCTGGTCCTCCCGTCGCTGTTTAGCCCTAGTAGTCTGTAGCAGTACTTAGTTTCCATTTGCCATCAAGCTTATTTTTCCCTGAAAGTAGCAGCAGCGCTTCGCGCTCCTTTTTCAACAGGACTTTTTTTTTTAAACCGCATCATGACTTCTTACTACAACGAACATCTTACATCCAAGTCCCCTATATGCTTACGTGTCCGGGGACGGTAATCTAAACACTGAACTGAACTGAACGGTACAGTCTACTCAGTAGGCACTACACTATGCAGTCTACTCGATAGAGAGAAGGGTGGAGGTAGGAAGACGTGCTTGCTGGGATTGTTGGTGTATCCGGTGTCACATCCTTCAAGTTCCGGGTCTCCTAGTTTATCCGAGCGCATTTGCGCATGCGCTAGGTCATGTCGGGCCGGCTTTTTCACGAAGTTCTTAGGCGTCCTAACCCTAACCCTAACCCTAACCCTAAACTCTTAACTCTAACCCAAACCCTAACCCTAACCCTTACGAAGACTATGATAGCACTGTGCGCATGCGTCGAATTTTGTAACGCGTCGACCAATCAGAATGCTCCCATTCGCTCCCAGCCCAGCTAAGATACTAGGAACTGTGAGGATGTCACACCGGCACTCACCTGTCTAGGACCTGAGCGTCAGGATCTTTAAAATCCGTGGGATTGAATGCGTGCGAACACCGACTATCCCTCGGTTTATGCTCTCGTCCGAAGCGTGCGCGGGTAACCAGCCCCCCCCCCTCCCTCCCGCCCTCCCCCCCCCCCCCCCCCAAAGTTGCCTAGGCAGAGCGCTGCGTAACGCTACTTAATATGATTTACCCAGCACGTACACACACACACACAACCATGTAGAAACGCCGTTGTGATGACTTTTATTAAACTCTACATACGTTACTTTGACATTTTTACAAATTTGTCCATTTTTTCAAGCTAACCCTTTCCCTAACTCTAACCCTTTCCCTTAACCTAACCCTAAGCCTAACCCAGCCCTAACCCTAACGGAACACTGTTTTGACGTCAAAATAACGGGGTCCGTCAAAAGAAAGTACGTAGAAGTTCAAGTGTATGTCAGAATAAAGGCGTTTCTATCTAGCCACACACAGACACACACTAACACACGCTCACACAGTCCAACACTCTCACATACACACGCACACACACACACCCTCCTCTCTCACGCACACACACACACACACACACGTATACACACACATACACAGAGTTAAGCTGTGAAACTTCAAAGGAGTGTGTGTAAATCACTATAAAGCTGGGCGTTTGAGGTTTGCAATACAATGGAAACACAAGCTAGTTGACTAAAACTAATGTATTTTTGCCTGAACATAGCAGATTTAAAAACAAAAAAAACAAAGTTGGTTTGCACTCCACCCAACTGTTTGAGTTCTTTGCCTGGAATTTACATAATTACTATTACACGAAGAAAAAGAAGAAGAACAAGAACAAGAAGTAGTAGTAGTTACAGTTGAAACTTTAATTAGAGAAATGTTTTAGGCATAACCTAATCATACAACCTGTCCTTTAGGCGTTATGAACTTTAACAACAGTCACTTTATTGTTAATAATTTAATTAAATTAAACAATCGAATTAAATCATTAATTGATGCATCGAACTATTCGCACTCACTCTGCCTGTTACACGTTGTTTATTTATCAATAGTTGATTCAGCCCTGATGCTTGAATCTTGATAAGTGGAAAGTCTTTTATAGCACAGCTGAATGCTTAGTGACATTGTAGTTGATCTTGTCACGCATGGACCTACATTGGTTTGAACTGCATCTGTGTAGATAGATCTATGCTCTGGTGCAGTAGATTTTATTTTTCATTCATCCTCATCATTTTTAGTGCAACCATAAAATAGCAACAGAAGTGGCGTTTACACGTTTGCTACATTTCAATGTTTCTGGTAATTAAGCTCTTACCACAAAAAAATCTTAGCATCCATCCCAAAAGCGAAAGTGACACGCTTGGATTCGAGGCGAGAGCCCAGCGCATACCGTAAAGGAGTTTCGGTTTAAACTATCAATGTCCATCGGTTCTCAAGAACGAATCCAAGCGTGTCACTTTCGCTTTTGGGATGGATGCTAAGATTTTTTTGTGGTAAGAGCTTAATTACCAGAAACATTGAAATGTAGCAAACGTGTAAACGCCACTTCTGTTGCTATTTTATGGTTGCACTAAAAATGGTATGCGCTGGGCTCTCGCCTTTTCATGTGGAAGTGACGTTGCATAAGCTAAATTTAGATAGCTACAGCGCCTGTAGGGAATTCCCGCTAGGCCTATATCGACTTCCCGCGATTACGGAGCCCTATAATACGGCATACTTGATGTCAACAATCTCCAAGGTAACAGTTACGATGGAAGCTGGTTTGCCTTCGTGCTTATCGATAGTTTTTCAAGACGATCAAAGAATAATTGGAACAGTCGAGACTGACAATGATGTCGCTGATGTTTTATCAGCATTTTAAAGATGCTACATGGCAATATATAGGGAGAACAAATAGGTTGTAATAGAATTGTTTTGAATTTTCATTGTGAATGTTACTGTTTTTTTTTTATCTCATCATCACTGACTATTTGCCCTGTTTTGGTATCATGTAGCAGACCTGTGGGGTCCTCAACATCTCATACAGCAGTACTCTATGGTCTTTGTGTATAGTCCTCGCCTTTTTATGTAGTGGACTAGTATGGTCCTTGCCATATCATTAAATAGACTAGTATGGTCATCGCCATTTTATGTAGTAGACTAGTATATGGTCCTTGCCAATTTATATAGTACACTAGTATGGTCCTTGCCATTTTTTGTAGTAGACTTTATGGTCCTCGCCATTTCATGTAGTAAACTAGAATGGTCCTCGCAAATTTATATAGTACACTAGTATGGTCCTCACCATTTTTTGTAGTAGACTTTATGGTCCTCGCCATTTCATGCAGCAGTCCTGTATGGTCCTCGCCATATCATGTAGGAGTCCTGTATAGTCCTCACCATTTCATGTAGTACACTAGTATGGTCCTCACCATTTCATGTAGGAGACTAGTATGGTCCTCGCCATTTCATGTAGGAGACTAGTATGGTCCTCGCCATTTCATGTAGCCATCCTGTATGGTCCTCGCCATTTCATGTAGGAGACTAGTATGGTCCTCGCCATTTCATGTAGGAGACTAGTATGGTCCTCGCCATTTCATGTAGCCATCCTGTATGGTCCTCGCCATTTCATGTAGCCATCCTGTATGGTCCTCGCCATTTCATGTAGCCATCCTGTATGGTCCTCGCCATTTCATGTAGGAGACTAGTATGGTCCTCGCCATTTCATGTAGGAGACTAGTATGGTCCTCGCCATTTCATGTAGGACACTAGTATGGTCCTCGCCATTTCATGTAGCCATCCTGTATGGTCCTCGCCATTTCATGTAGGAGACTAGTATGGTCCTCGCCATTTCATGTAGGACACTAGTATGGTCCTCGCCATTCCATGTAGCAGTCCTGTATGGTCCTCACCATTTCATGTAGGAGACTAGTATGGTCCTTGCCATTTTATGCATCAGAGTTGTGCTGTCACTGATTGATTAACATGTTTATTTCAATTTTGAAACTGTATGATCAGGTGTATTGATAGTAATAATACAACCATTTTTAATTAATTATTTTATAGAAGTTAATTAATTTAATAAATAAAATTTGAAATAAGAAACAAAGAAAACTGAAAAAAGAAACCTTTCTTAGCCTTGTTGTGTCTTTAATTTTTTTTGTAGACTTAATCACTGTTTATGTCTGTTGTGTGTGTGTTGACTTGTTGCGTGTGCTTGGTAGTAATAAAAAGAAACGAGTACCCTATTCTCCAAAGAACAAAAACAAAACAAAACACTACAAGAAAACACACACACACGCGCATACACACACATGTATATAAAGACATTGATTACTGTAAAAAAAATTCAACTTAACCATGTTTTTGTTTTACATCACAGAGCTCTTCTGGGAACAAAACAAACGAGCCTAGCTTATAAATGCTCAACATGCACACACTCACATTAAGTATCAAAACAATGAATTTATAATTCAATAAAAACACACACATTTAAAAACAAACACACACATACACAATCAGCAGCATCTGCATTGACACACTCAAAATAAAATGCTACTATTAAACAGTGTGGAACATAAATCCAAACAATGATTTAAAAGAAAATCAATGTATGGATTTTTTTAAAAGTCAATTTATTTTATTCTTGACCCAATAAAGAATGCTGGGTATATAGAATTTATAATTAGAATATAATATATCCTCACCAAGAGATGGATTACAAGTTTACATTATTATTGACAAACAAACACAAACTAAAAAAATAATAATAAATTTAAAAAAAAGGTAAATAAATAAATAGATGAAAGGAATAAAAATAAAATAATAAAGTAAATTTAAATATATGTAAATAAATAAAATAAAAGGATAAATCAACATGCTATCTAGTACAAATAGAACAAAATTTAATCATCTAAACATTAAAAAAACTAACAATCAAATTGTTTTCAGTTCTGAGAAATATACATTTTATAAGCTAGTTTTCTATATATTAAACAAAACAATCATTGCTTTAATGATAAATATAAACAATCGGAAATACAGTATTACAGCATGCGTGTAAAATAAATGTACAACTCAACTTTGCTTAGGTGCGTAGGAGAAGGACTTTAGGCCTACTATAGTATTCCCGCGAGTCGAGTTGAGTTTCCCAGCAGAGCAATCTAATTTTAGACACGCGAAGGGTTTTCCCTGGCGCACCTATCTAATTATAGAGAACGTAACGTCACTTCCACATGAAAAGGCGAGAGCCCAGCGTATACCACTCGTTTACTACAGACGGAAGTTATAGTTTCGGTAAACAAAGGGCACTTCCGTGAAGCGATTGTGAAAAAAGTCATTTTTTTGACAATTTTATCGAAATGTAACGGCTTTCAAAATAGACAGCATATTTATTACTTTGTTTGCGTGAATCACTACCTAAATGAATGCGTTGCCTTCCTTGGAAAGAGATTTTGTAGTTTGTTCATATAGATTTGAAAACTGCGATGACCCGTAAGTTTTGCTTACTCTGTTTGGGACCTTGTATTATAGATAACCAAAAGGAGACACGCGTCACAGGCATAGGCGCTCGCGTGTCCTGATACAAGCGCCTGTGCCTAGGTTGTAGGACGTCATCCATGTAGCCAATACGGTTTAAGTTGCCATAAATTTGGAGCAGGGGTGTTCTGAAGTTTAATGCGAAGCCACCCCACATCATGACAGATCCACCACCAAAGTGGTCATGCTCGCGCACCGTCGCATCAGCAAAACGCTCCCGTGGACGCCTCCAAACATTCACTCGACGGTCGTTGAAAGACAAGGAGAACCGAGACTCGTCTGTAAAGAGCACCCTTGACCAATGTTGCCTAGTCCACACCAAATGACGCCGAGCCCAGGCCAAACGCGCTGCACGGTGAGCTAGTGTGAGCAAAGGCCGTACTGCTGGTCGTCTTGATCGCAGGTTTGCCTCGTGTAGACGGTTGCGAATTGTCTGGTCGCTGACGTTAACATTGCTGGCTGCGTGAAGCTGTCTTCTGATGGTGTTTGCTGTAGCGGACCTCATCCTCAGAGCTGACAGGGTGATGAAATGGTCTTGTCTTGCAGTGGTAACGCGGGGGCGTCCGGACCTTCTTGGTTCTTGGACGCTTCCAGTGTTGTTAAAGCGCTCCCGCAGCCTTTGGACAACGGAGTGGGACACTCCCAGCCGCCTGCCAACTTCTCTCACCCCCACCCCTTCCTGAAGCCATGCAATAACTCTGCCTCTATCCGCATCAGTCAATCGTCGCCTTGGGGGCATGGTTAGAAAAGCAGCAAAAGCGCTGCCATTTATACCCAGAAAAAAGCGCCGATTGTTGAACTGAACTCGCAAAATGCAAGCCTTTCGCGTGCAAATCACTTTTTAATGTTGAAAATTTTGCTTTATTAGCAAGACAACAGTAAATTAGGGTCATTTTTTGGGTAAAAATTTGGTTTGTTTTTCAACTCAGTGCAGAAAGTTCAAAACTCACACATGTGATTACTTGTCAGAATAAGATTGTCTTGAATGTTACTGTACAGGATAAGTTTTGAAATAAGCAATGTAAGCGATATTATTGAAAGCAGCAAAAAATAATTAAACTAAATGAAATATGAGAGTGGCCCTTCAATTATTTTGAGTAGTATAGATTGCAGAATGAAAAAGGTGTGTTTTTAGACGAAGAAAGTGTTACCATGTTATGTCACCAGATAGACATCATCAACCTTTATTAAGGTTTAGGACAGCGCCACTGATGTAGTGTAAGAATGGATATTTCCTGCAGCAGCACACCGGCAGTCAACAACCACAACTTTCACCGTTCCACTCTCTTACTGGTGTGTACTATGGTTGTAAAAATATGTCTCAGTTGTATTTTGGTTTTTGGTTTTTTCGCCGTCCTGACCAGACTGCTGTTTCTACTCTTGGAGCGTCTTCATTGGCCGCGGGGCTGGTGAGACACAGAAAATGTGGCTCGTGTGTCACCACAAGACTGTCTCGACCGCCTCTGAAACGAATTAAGCAAGTATATCGTATATTTTGCACTTCGGAGGAAGAGAGTTCCATACTGATACACCAAGGAATGATTTTATTTTATTTTTTTTTTATAATAGGGATCTATGTCAGAAAGCGGTAGCTTATAATTATTTAATATTTTCCCAGCCATTTGTTTTTGAAAGAGATTATTAAATAGGAAAGCGCTTCTTCGTGTGTTATTTTGTACATAAATAAAGCAGTGATGTAAAAATGAATTGTTTGCGTAATGGAAGAATATGAAGATGTTTGTATGAAGTAGTAGTAGTAGTAGTAGTAGGAGTAGGAGGAGGAGGAGGAGGAGGATAATGAGAAGAAGAAGATCGATCATAAGAACAAACAACTATTATCCTAATTACCAGCAGTTGCCACGCTAACACGTGTAATGCTGGAAGAATTGTATTCTAAACTGCATACACTTGCCACACAATAGGCCATTTCAGGACGTAGCCACGAAAATAACAACTCTTTAGGCTACCTTATGTGTGTGCCGTCCAACTTCCTGCATGCTGAGAAGTGTTCATTCGGCCAGAAGTAGGCAGAGGGAGAAAAAGGGAGAGTGGGCGCGCGCGTTGGCGTGTGTGTGCGCATGCGCGCGTGTGTGTGAGTGTGTATTCTTCCTCTTTTTCTCTCTAGGGAGTGAATGAATACAATTTCAAACATGCGCTCAATTATATCCTTCGATTCCTTTCTACAACCCTGATAATATGAACGCTGTTTTTCGATTCCTAATGCTGCTTATTATGATCATCCGTAAGATGGTTATTGCGAGAACACTCAGAAGTAAACATATTTAATCAAGGGCAATTGTCCGCCTACGCGGTTTTAATCATCCAGCGAGCAACACAAAGACTTGCTGAGTCCAATCATATCCTAATCCAATTTCACGCTAGAGGTAGTTCAAATTCCACGCGTAAACAGTCTAGTCCGTCTTCAATAGGAACTACACACGCAATGCCAGTAAGCTGATCTTTCACTCAACAGGGTTTATATAGAAGTTCTTCGTAAAATGCCCTGTTGCTGGGTTTTCATTGCACGCGGTCACGTACACCTATACGGATACGCGCACTCTCATCAATGTAATTATACGGACACGCACACTATTACCTGCCTCTAAATACAGACATATACACACAATCACACACGCTCTCTCTCTCTTTCTCCTTCTTTCTCTCCCTCTCCATCTCCCTCCCTCTCTCTCACGCACACATACATACACACACGCACTTACACAACGTACAAGCACTCACACTCACACACACCTGCACTCAGAAGCACACACACACATTCACAAAGAAATACACTCCCACAAACGCGCGCGCACTGTTGTTTACATATTGGAAAGCCAAGACTTTTGCCATTTCCGAAGATTGTAAATAATAAACCATGGCAGTTATTACTGACCGGACCCAAGTTAAACAAACTATAGATCGGATGAAGAAAGTGCACTATTAGAAGGCCCCATTTCTGTTCAGGAAGCCCTATCGGCATTAAAGCAAATGAAGAACGATAAGAGTCCTGGTTCGGACGGGTATACAACTGAGTTTTTAAAATTCTTTTTCTCTGATCTTGGTGTATTTTTGACGCGATCGATTAACTATGGTTTTTACAAAAACGAAATGTCTGTGACGCAGCGTCAGGGAGTTATAACATGTATTCCAAAGGAAGGTAAAGACAAAGCTTTTGTTAAAAACTGGAGGCCTATTACTCTTCTAAATACTGTTTATAAATTAGCTTCCTCTTGTATTGCAAACCGGATGAAAAAAGTTTTACCCCAGATTATTGGTGATCAACAAACAGGTTTTTTAAAAGGAAGGTTTATGGGTGATAATATTCGTTTATTATACGATTCTATTGTTTATTGTGATAATAATAAAGTGCCTGGTATGCTTTTGATGGCTGATCAAGAGAAAGCTTTCGACTCTGTGGCATGGTCTTTCATAGAAAAGTGTTTATGTGTATTCAATTTTGGTCCAGATATAAGGCGTTGGATATCTGTTTTTTATAAGAATATTAGATCCTGTGTTTGTGTTAATGGTCAATATTCGTTGTGGTTTGATGTACAGAGAGGAACAAGGCAAGGAGATCCTGTTTCTCCCTATATTTTTTTACTCTGTGCTGAAATTTTGGCAGTCATGATCAAGCAAAATAAAAATATTCGTGGAATCCGTGTTGTGGATGATGAAGTTTTAATTTCGCAATATGCAGATGACACCATTTTTTTTCTGGATGGTTCCAGACAATCTTTTTTAGAGTGTATTCGGATTTTAAAATTATATGCGGCATACTCTGGCTTAAAGATCAATTTTAATAAGTCAATTGTTGTGTGGATTGGGTCACATAAGTACTCCAACCAGAAGTTTTTGCCAGAGATGAATTTGCAGTGGAATCCACCATTTTTCAAGGTGCTTGGTGTCTTTTTCTCTGTTGATGAAAAGGAAATAGCTCATTTAAATTATGAAGACAAAATTAATGACATACGAAAATTGTTGGCTGTGTGGTCCAAGCGTAATTTAACAGCTTTTGGGAAAATAACTGTTATAAAGACACTGGCGATGTCGAAATTAACTCATTTATTGATGAACCTGCCTGATCCAAGCGATAACTTTTTGAATACAATAAATTCCATGTTCTTTAAGTTTCTTTGGAACGATAAACCTGATAAAATAAAGCGTAAGCAGATATGCCAAGAGTATGCTGCTGGTGGGTTGAAAATGGTCGATATCAAATCCTTTTTGTCAGCTTTGAAGCTAAGTTGTCTTAAGCGCACTTTACAGGATAACGGCAGAATCTATAGGATTGTTTCAGCAACTTGTGCTTTGATTACTGATGTTAAAAAGTATGGAAGCGAAATTGCACACGTTATTATGAGGCAATGTAAAAATTTGTTTTGGGCCGATGTGTTTAAACATTACAAAAAATGTGGTGATAAATTAACCCCAAAGACATTCTGTGATTTTGTTTCAGAGAATTTGCACTACAATGTACACATTTGCAGAGACACTAAAGTGGTCTACTTGAAAGACTGGTTACAGAATGGTGTAATAAAAATCGGTGATTTGATGAATTTTGACGGGTACCTTTCGTTTGACGCTTTTAAAGTGAAGTTTCCTGGTATTGTAACCAATTTTTTGTTATATGAAGGTGTCATACGTGCAGTTAAGAGGTATCAAACGCTGTTGAAAGTTGATTTTGAAAATGATTTTGTGACTGATGATACACTTCTGTGGAAATGTCTTTCAAAAGGTGATGCTAAGCATATTTACTCTGTACTGATTCAGAGTCCCGAGGAACATCAATCCATAAAGAAATGGAGTGAGAATTTAAATGTAAATATTGATCCTAAGAACATTTTTATGAAAATAATTAACACTACAAATGATGCTAGACTTAGATGGTTCCAATACAAAATAATATACAGAATCCTTCCAACTAATCGATTTTTGTATATCAGACGAATAGTTAACTCACCTTTATGTTCCTTTTGTAGCATGTATGATGAAACGCTAATACATTTTCTATGGGACTGTAATAAATGTCAGAAATACTGGTGTGATATTCAAGCATGGATTAGAACAAATTTTGATCATTGTAACTCATTGTCTTTGTCAAGGGAGCTTATCGTGTTTGGCCTACAGCAAGGTGTGAGAACAGACAGAGTTATTGACCTATTCATTTTGATTGCTAAATATGAAATCTTTTGTGCAAAATTACAAAACATTACACCTAGTATAAACTTATTTATCAGAAGGGCACGGCAATTTTTTGATGCTGAAAGGTATAATTCTAGGTTATATCTGCATTTTGCGTCTGATTGGATTTTGTACAAACACGTATTTGAGTAATTGGCACCACTCCCCATATCTCCACCTCTTTCCTTTCTCTATACCTCCATGATGATCAGGTGTCTTCAACATGTTCACTTTTTGTGTTGTGTTGTTATCATTGCTGTTGTTGTCGGTATGAATGGATATATGTACATTTACTGTTTATACTTGGAATATCTTTTTGTAACCAGACTGTTATGTAATATTTTGTGTTGAAAATAAAAAAAAAAAAAAAAAAAAAAAAAAAAAAAACTATAGATACAAGATACAAGAAAACTTTATTATCGCACGCTGAGAAACTAAGACATGTTTTGCAGGCAGTTCAAGGAAGTCATCAATCAATAAAAAGAAAACATAACACCTGTGCCCTACGCAGTTGGCACTTCACATTCTTACTGGACATCTATACAGGGCCGGACCCAGGAAGGGGGAAGGAGGGAGGGGGGTTCCTGGATTCCGGACCCTCCCCCCTCCAAACTAAAAAATAAAAATTGGATTTTTTTAATGCATTGTAAAAGCATGCAGTGAAGAACATGATGGGAGCACTGAGGGAACTGTCACTGTTTTTCTCAAACTCTCCAAAAAGATAAAGAAAACTTGAAAATACCATCGAAGCATCTCAGCCTGATACGACAAAGACAAAGCTTGTTGATCTGTGCAGAACAAGATGGGTAGAAAAACATGAAGTACTGGAGGTTTATACATCTCTCTTCCTGGTTGTTCACGACTGTTTGGGACAAATGTGTGAAGACAGTGACAATTGGGACAGTGAGACATTGACCAAGGCAACTGGCTTTCACCACACCTTGAGCAGCAGTGTTTTCCTCGTTGCATTCGTTGTCGTCCGCAATTGTTTGCGTTACTTAAAACCTTTGACAGTGAAGCTGCAGAAAAGGACAAAAGATATTGTCGATGCCTACAGGGAAATCAAAGAGGTCAGTAACTGCATGTCTTCTATTAGAAGAGATGTTGACACAGCGTTTGTTGCCTGGTTTGGTGAAGTCAGCAAAATGGCAAATGCTTTGACAACTGATGTTATTGTTCCTCGTCAAGCATCCCGACAGACTCTCCGTGACAACCAACCTGCGTTCACTCCAGAAGAATATTTCAAGATTAGCATTGCAATTTTTTTCTTGGAACACCTGTCAACCGAATTGGACTCGAGGTTAAAAAATGCTGACCTAGCAGCTGATGGTCTCTGGTGCCAAGCACTTTAATAGACAACCAGGATGGTTTCATGCAGGTTCCAGAAGGGATGAAGACACTGGCAATGTTGTGGGAGTCTGACCTACAGGACAACGCTACCCTTGATGCAAAATACCAACGGTGGGTTTGCAAATGGCGAAGTGCTGCTGAGAATGCGACAGCTATCATCCCATCCACGGCATCAGAAGCACTGAAACATTGTGACAGGGATTTTTATCCCAACCTGTTCATCATGCTAATTAACCTTTGCACCCTGCCTGTCACTACTGCCGAGTGTGAGCGTTCAAACAGTTGCGCAATTTGAAAAACTACCTGCGCTCTACAATGGGGCAACAGAGACTCAATGGACTTGCTTTACTGAAAGTGCACAGGGATGTTGATATTGACTTCAAAGAGGCAGTGAACTGTTTTGCCAGAAGATACAATTCACAAATGGTACTAATGCTGAGGAACCTAGTGCAGCAAGACTGAAAGTGAAAGCAGGGCGGTGATGTTCATAAACTACAAGATAAAGCTTTATACCGTTAACGATCAACAAAAAGTAGTGAATAATAATAGTATACAAAACATCTCTGCTGATAAATAAATGTTTGTGTGTGTGTTTTTTGTTGTTGTTTTTTAAAGGGAGGGGCAAAGAATAATTTCTGTACCCCAGAGTTTGTAAGTTCAATTGTTAAAAAAGCTCAAAGTCCCAGACCATCACAAATGGCTTTTTCAAGGTTCAGATTGCACCATTTTGCATCCTTGAAATAAACATTACGGGGGGTGGGGGGGGGGGGGGTGGGCATGCCCCCGGACCCCCCCCCTCCCCCCTTAGAAGGCTCGGCGATTCCCGCCTTCGCTGAATCTGTAAACCCCCCACCCCCCTCCTCGACTTTTCCCAGGTCCGGCCCTGCTATACATGTATATCATTTTTCTTCCCGCTTATATTAATGTACAGATAACAGGTTTAAAAGTTAATTACATTAAAGGAAAAGAACATTCATGTTTTATTTTTAAATGTATATAAGATCATACAAATCAATTCAATCAATCACAGAGCAAAGCAAGCAAAGAAGGGAGGACTTATATTTTACAAACCTACATAACAGCTGTCATTGCACAAATTAGCACCACACGTGATTAAATGATTAAAAGAAATAGTATAAATAAAGGCACTCTCTTTTTCTTACACACACGCACACACCTACACCTCCACATACACCGTCACAGATTATTTATACTTATTCAGAAGTTCGATCGACTTTGGTACAAAGCTGCATTTGGTTCTAACAGTGGAAAATTTAGGCACTCGAAAACGGCGAGCAGATGGTAAAAGTGTATAATGCTTTGCAAGGACGTGTTTGGTGTCTCTCGCAATCTCTTTAGCCTTTCGCACTGCACGGCACTCATACAACTCAGTCAGACTCTTCTGTTTCTCTCCAATCACTTTCCAGCACACTTTCACCACTCTGTCAAGCACATTCTTGTTCTTCACATTTAGACATCCATACCAGCAGAAAAAAGTCAAATGTTAAAACATCTGTAAAATGTACACAAAACAGGCTGACTGACGACTAAGAAACGGAGTTTCTGTAGGCAGTATAATCTTGACTAACATTTCTTGTGGATTACAGCAGTATTTGAATCAAAAGTGAGTTTGTTATCCAGTACAGTTCCAAGGTATTTATACTCACTCACACGCTCAACTTTCACACCATCAATCATCAGATCCGGAATGACAGCCAGTCCCCTACGGAAATCTATAAGCATTTCTTTAGTCTTTTTAACATTTAGGTCCAAGTAATTCACTTTGCACCAGGTGGTGAAACGGGCAACTTCCTGAAAATAAACAGAATCAGAGTTTGAAAGGTCTTGAAGGGCTGTATCGTCACGAGTATTTAATAAGAGGGGTGGTGTCAGTACCATTACACGGCACGGTGGCCTAATGGTAGAGCTTTGGCTTGTGGATCTGAAGGTCCCGGGTTCGAGCCCAGGCCGGGGCATTGTGTTGTGTCCTTGGGAAAGACACTTTACTCCCGTTTCCTACTCCTTCGGATGAGAGTATAAACCGAGGTCTAGTCTGTGTCGGATACATTTCATCATAACGGACTTTAAAGATCCTGACGCTCATGTCCTAGACGGGTGAGTGCCGGTGACAAGAACACACCCAGCAGGCACTTAGGTCCTTCTCCCCCATCCCTGGCTGCCCAGGATTGTGCTCAGTTGTATGGGCGTCAGACCATGCGCCCAAAGGCTGCGGGTGGGCGTCCCGGGCGGCTTGAGTTAGATCCTCTATCGGCCAGCGCCTTGAGCAGCTCTTGAGCTGGAAAAGCGCTATATAATAACGATTAAATAAATAAATACAATCATTTGTGTATACAGTGAACAATACTGGAGAGAGAACTATACCTTGAGGTGATCCTGTGGAGGTGCTGAGGGAATCAGAGAAAGCATTTTGAAAACAGACAGTTTGGGACCTGTTTACTAGAAAGTCTACTATCCACAGGATCAGTTTTGGGTCTACTTCAAGTTTCAGTGCCATCAGATGGGGTTGAATTGTATTAAAGGCATCTACTAAAAGAATACGCACAAAAGAACCTGATTTTTCCAGATGATTGTATGCATTGCTGAGTAGAGTAAGTGGTGCGTCGTCAGTGGATCTGTTCTGCTTGTATGCGAATTGGTGTGGATCGAGTAGATGCTGTGTTTGCGATTTAACTTTACTCAGAACAACACGCTGAAAACAGTTCATCACAATTGGGGTCATTACATTACATTACATTACATGATTATTGCTTTAGGTCCAGCGGACTCTTCCGAGCCAAATCAGGACATAACAACCCCGCATAAAAGATCTGCTGAAACAACCCTAGTGGTAAAACTGAAGGCTTTCCACCAGCCAGTCACTTTACAATAAAGACATCCCACGCAGGGGATGGTGAGGCTATACTCTAATTTATCGAACCCCCGTTTACAAAAGCAAAATAGAATACAAACATCATTATAAATTATCAACAAAACACATACATATAAAATGCCTACATTGCTAAATAATAACATCATAGGAAGCCCTCATTACCACTTGGCAGAAAGCGTCCAATATTCCCAAGCTGATCCAACAGACCTCACACACAAATAAGGAGTCTTGTCCAGGAAGAGTTTTCAAGAAAAAAGGTAGGTGACTGGTTTAGCGAAGAAGAAGATAGTATAGCAGATTGATAGAACAGAGCAGGAATGAGAAAGAACAAATGAGAAAGAAAGCAACAGTGGGAATTTAAAGCACTAATTTTCCAGAAAGTGGGGATACTATTTATACTGAAACCCCCGGCACCCCAACGGGGGGAAAAGGTCAGGGCAACTGGTCTATAGTCATTTAATTCAGATGGGTTTCAGGTATGTCATTAAGAACATTTGCGAACCGTTTGCGACTGTTTGGTCGTCTCCACCCATATAAACACACACACACGCGCGCGCGCACGTAAAACCCCCACACACGCACACCACGCACACACATCACACAAACGCACACCTACACCACACCACGCACACACACACGCATACACCACACCACGCACACACACGACGCGCACATACACCACACCACACACACACACACGCACACATACACATACATCTGCACGCGCGCATGCTCACCACACCACGCAACACCTCCCCCACCTCTCCACCTCTATCCTATAATCTTCGGCCAATTCTATTACTCTTCTAAAAGCGATCTTCCTGCCTTTAACACACTTGTTGGAGTGGTAGATGTGTGTGTTGAGTGTGTGAGAGTGTGTATAACTTGCGAGCGTGTATGTTGGTACAGATCGCCGCGCTTTGAGCCTTTTGGGTGATTTGGAGAAAAGCGCGTATTATTGCTTTAAAAAAAATTTAGATTGGACAGTTGCGGTCAATTCTACTATTACTACTACTACTACTACTGATAATAATAATAACAATAATAATAATAATAATAATAATAATAATAATAATAATAATAATAATAATAATAATAATAATAATAATAAACGTTTGTACAGCGCACTTCCTCACTAAAGTTCATAGCGCTTTACAGCAAAGCATCCCTCCCTCTCCCTCTAAATACAACAAGTTTGGACTTTATTTCTCTCATAGTTTAGGGTCAAAGTCACTTCAAAGTATCCATATTGACTTTGGACAGGTCCAGAGACCTTGACCTTGGAGAGAAGTTGATCAAATGTGCATACGAAGTGTGTCTCGTTGATATTTATCATGCATCAAAGAATCGTAAGTTCGGTATTAATAACGTAGGGGGAAAAAGTGAAATGTTGTGAATAATTTTCATTGTTTGACCAACATTTGTTGATTCTGTGATCTTGACCTGAAGTGAAGTCATTCATTCGCTGGTCATTTATGAGGTCTCATGAATATACACCAATTTTGGTTGTGATAGCTGAAATAGGTTCTGGAATAGTAATCCACTTGCAGAGGTGCCAACCAGTACGGATTGACCGTATTCCGGCGAAGTGAATTAAATACGGAAATACGGTAGCTTTTATAAAAATACGGAGGAAAAGTTGCCGATCGTTTATCTTTGCCAGCGGTGCTTCTGTACCGGTTTCTGGTCTCATAATAGTACTCCTGCACTCACTGAACGTCGCTGTGTTCAACAAGCTGATTTTCATGGTGATTTTAGAGTAAAACAAGTGTGGTGTTCAACAAGCTGATTTTTATTGTGATTTTAGAGGATTGAAAATAGCCTTCTGTTTCAGAGGGAAGCCTGTCGTTACTTTATAGTGTCATAGGCTAGGTTTTGCGAGAAAAAAAAAACACAACTGACAAGTGTTAAAAAATACTGACAAACGGGTCCGGAAATACTGACAAGAAGATTAGGGGGTTGGCACCTCTGCACTTGCAAGATTTGCACGTCCAGACGGCGGGACGCGGACAGACAGACGGCGGATGGACAAAAACAACAGCAAAATAATTGTTGGACTATTTAGGACTTAATCTCGCATAGATTTGCAAAAATCTGGAATTTTGTTTTTGGTGGGGTACGGGAGGGCGGTGGAAGGAGGGAGGGAGAAAAGGGGGGGGGTGGGGTAAATAGACTCGCATTGCTATGCATGTGAGTCAAAAATTACTCAAAAACAGGAAAACAACCAACAACAGTTGCAGTGCGAAAGGTGACAAAACAAAAATAATATGCATATTCAATGAACCTGTATCTTTTAAGCACATGTATTACTTGATTGCAGTCATATTCGTCTTTTTTTGCCAACTGGTTTACAAACTACGAGTTCTATTGATAGCAGAAGTTTTGATGTGAGCGTCAGGTTAGCAAAAGCTTTAATTGGTTCTCCAGTAGCTCGGTCTGTTTGATTTGATTGGATTGTGTGTGTGGGTGGGTGGGTGGGTGGGTGTGAACGCGCGCGTGCTTGCGTGCGTGCGGTCATTTTCGATGAAGAAGATGGTTCATAAATAAATCCGAACCAACCAACGAACTAAAACATGATAAAACACACAACGCACAAACAAATCAATTACAACAAAGCACAACACACGACAGCCCGTCGTGCTGTTTGGAAAGAAACGTTCATTAATACAGAAAACACGTTAAGGAACATCCGTCACATTAATTTTTTGGTCTATTTTGGTCTGCCAAGCAACGCAGTATTTGAAGGGGCTATATATCATGCAAAACAAGGAGGACACGTCCGTAACTTCGCCATTTATTGCAATACAAAGGTTATATGAGTAGAGATTTTCACTCACTTCCCCTTCTACATTTTATTTACCTCTATTCTTCGCTCACGGAAAAATGACCTATGGTCTAAAACATTGTTGAGCAATCTTATATCAAGGAGCTTTCTTTGCTATCACCACAAGTGGTTTTTACAGACTGTAACTGGTCAATGATTTATTGATTTAATAAAGTAGGCTTGTATAGCGCGGTACCCCCGCTCAAGGGCTGGGCTCACCGCTCTTAACATAGGATACATATTAGATAAGATAGTACACCGATCAGAACAGACATATGAACAATAAAAACAAAGTATGCAAGCATTCACACCAACGGCACTCGCAAAAGCATACAAGGGAACAACATCATATACAATGCACTTCACAGGCATAATCAAAAGTATTAATGTTAAAATACAAACGGCATATTAGATATTAATAAGGTAATACAATCTGAGAATTCACCATACCAATTTAAAAACGTAACTCAACATTTGTTACCTCTAACAATAATTAATTAATGCAATGATCAGACCTGCCTCATCCCTGTTGCAGAAATAGAATATTATTAGTAAAATAATGTATAAACTAATGCAAAATAATTATGTAAAAATAATTAGATACAAAAACAGCCCCCTTTCTCCTCCCCTCCTATATAAATGTACAGACTATTTACATGTCAAGCCATTGATTTATTAATGTAATCACTTTTATATAGCGCTCTTCCAGCTCAAGGGTCTCTCAAGGCGCTGGCCGATAAAGGATCTGACTCAAGCCGCCCAGTGCGCCCACTTTCAACCCTTGGGCGCATAGACTAGCGCCCAGACAACTGAGCACAATCCTGGGCGACCGGTGATGGAAAGAAGGGGCCTAGTGCGTGCTGGGCGTATTTGTGTAGCCGGCACCCATCCGTCTAGGACATGAGCGTCAGGATCTTTACAGTCCGTGCGATGGAATGCGTGCGTGCACCAATTAGACCTCGGTTTATACTCTCATCCGGTTTATATTGTCTTTTTTTTAAAAAATAATTACGTATAATAATAGTTATACAGTAATAGCCATAATAAATTTGAGTATTTTATATAGCACGATATTTTGTCTGTGTTTGCAGACGAACTAACTGAGATACACACACACACACACACACACACACACACACACACACACACACACACACACACACTCACAAACACACCTACACGCACACCCACGCGCACACACACATCCAAAAATACACACAAACAAGCAATGTGCGCAAGTGTACTTGTGTGCGTGCGTGCTTGTGTGTATGGGTGTGTGTGTGTGTGTGTTTGTGCCAGCGCGCGTTCCTCATTAAGTAAACGTAAATTTTTATAATCTATATATATATAAATTGCTTAGCCGGAAGTCCTTCTTCGCCACTACTATAAAGTTTGTCTCCTATGGACGCTGATCTGGGCACGTGCTGAGAGCTGCTGATCGGCCTGCTGTGTGCTCAAAACCAGCCAAATCGTTATAGCCGACATTTCCTTACCGAACGTTTAACCGTTTCTGAGATAAATAAATAAACAAAATGTCCACAAACTGCAATAGCCTCATTCCGCGCGCTTCCATTAAAAATCAAATTGAGGTTTCAGAATGTTTTCCCATATAGAAAAAAAAATTGATGGTTTTTCTACGAAGCCTTCGTAGCTTAGTGGTTTAATCTTTCGCCTACGGTTTCATGCGACCCAAGATCTATACTCACGCGGGCCATTTTTTTTAAGTTTTTTTTTTTTACACTACAATATGGATTTTTTTTTTAAATTTAGACTTTTTACATTTAATTTATTATTATTATTATTATTATTATTATTATTATTATTATTATTATTATTATTATTATTATTATTGTTATTAATAAACTAATACTACTACTACTACTACTACTACTACTACTACTACTACTACTACTACTACTACTACTACTACTAATAATAATACATTATTATTATTATTATTATTATTATTATTATTATTATTATTATTATTATTATTATTATTATTATTATTATCATTACTATTATATCAAATTTTCTTTTAAAACCTTATTGTTTTTTTATGATTTCTATTTGTATTATTCTATATTCAATATTATTATTATTATTATTATTATTAGTAGTAGTAGTAGTAGTAGTAGTAGTAGTAGTAGTAGTAGTAGTAGTAGTAGTAGGCCTGCTGTGTGCTCAAAACCAGCGAAATCGTTTTAGCCGACATTTCCTTACCGATCGTTTACCGTTTCTGAGATAAATAAATAAACAAAATGTCCACAAACTGTAATAGCCTCATTCCGCGCGCTTCCATTAAAATGGTATGGGGAGGTATCAAGTGGGTTCGGGGAGGTATCAAGGGGGTATGATGAGGCATCATGGGGGGGGGACGGGGAGATATCAGGGGGGGGGGGGGGTATGGTGAGGTATCAAGGGGGATATGGGGAGGTATCATCGTCCAAATGAAACTCGCAGACAAAAGTTCTCTCTACATTTTAAACAGCATCATGTGTACCCTGGCTTGCCAGGGTACAAAAACCACTAGTACATTATATTTTTGATCGACAGGCAGTAATTTTGCTTTAATAAGTATTATTTACGCAGAGCAAAATGAATAAACAAAATTAGTATTAAGGTGTGTGTGTGTGTGTGTGTGTGTGTATGCATGTGTGTGTGTATGTATGTGTGTCTGAGTGTGTGTGGTGTTGGTGGGGGTGTATGTGTGGTGTGTTGTGTGTGTATGAGTGCGTGCGTGGATGTAATGTGTGTGCGTGCGTTCGTGTATATGTGTGTATTTCTTCTCAGTGTGATTACAGCTATTTGTGTTTGAATCAGAATGTGCGTTTTAAGAAAGGGTTAAAAAAAATTAATATCATTTGTAAACCAACGCAGGCCAGACCGTAACATAAAATTAGCATAATTAATTAATCGTGTCTGCTTGTGCCTGACCTGTCCGTCCGTCTCCCTGCTTGCTTGTTTTTCTGCCAGACTGCACCTTTTTTTTTTAAATGCTCCTGTAGAAAGAGAAAATCTAAAATTGGAATGATCGGGTCTTATAAGTATGCACCGCTAGTAGAACATGTCCAGTGCGTTGTGACTGTGTGTATATATGTATATGTATAGAAAATGAGAAAAAGAGAAGATGCAGGCGAAGTTATGATATAATAAAAGAAGGGGTTGTTTTTTGTCCTTTGGGGTTATGTCCACTAGTCTGGTGGAAAAAACACGGCCTTTCTCCCCCCTATCTTCCCAAAGCAGTATTGATTCTTAACCGACGGAAGGGTTCTCTGTTTGGGTCCGTCCATCCGTCCTCCTCCTTCGCCTTCCCTACCCCTAATAACCCCGATCTACCCGCCTCTCCCACCCCTTTCATAGCACCCCGTACCTTACCCCCTTTCTTTGAAACATCATCATCATCTATCTCTCTATCTCTCTCTCTCTCTCTCTCTTCTCTAGACTCGATTTTGTATCCAAGGTCATGGGCACAAGCGGTTTGGGTCAGGACGTAAACAAGTGCACAGGCCCCAGAAAGAACTATTTTGAAATGTACTGTTACTAATGTACTGGTAGAGTTTTATTGACGCTGCTAAAGTACAGTGGAAAAATAATATTATTTTTCTAGTTCCGGCGTGAAAGGAGAGATAATTTATTTGGTTTTGTTGGGTAATTAGTAATTATTCATGATGGCAGTTATTTTGGTCCATATTGATCTCTGACTGCGTTTGTACTTTTTTTTTCTCGTTTTTGTTTTTCCACTGCTGCACAACCGTGATCGAATTATTCTGCACGTATGTATACAATATGCACTACTTATGAACGCGTCTGTACATCGTCTGCCAGCGTTCAGCGTTTTTATATCCCGTGCCGCTAAACGTTGTTGGGGTGGTGGCGGTGGTGAGTGTGTAATAAGATAAGATAAGATAAGATAAGAATATTTATTCAACAAGTAAAAACGTTACTAGGATTTTGGTGTGGGATGGCGACAATGAAATACATCCTTTCTTGCACAGTCACACATGCATTCATCGTTTCATACACTTCATTGGCATTCAACATGCATACAGCACTAAAGGATAGGATAATAATAAGAAGAAGAAGAAGAAGAAGAAGAAGAAGAAGAAGAAGAAGAAGAAGAAGAAGAAGAGATGCTATTTACGGGCTTTTCCATTAAAAACACCAATCAGGCACAATGCGCGGCGATCTGTACCAACATGCACGCTCACGTGTTTCGCCCACTCTCACACATTCAACAAACACACATCCATCACTCAGACATATGGTGCAAAGAAAGGCAGGGAGATCGCTATTGAAAAGGAGGTCCCATTTCAACAGTTGAAATGTTAGATTGATTCCATCCAATACCATTATTGACGGGAGGGAGGAAACCGAAGTAACCGGTGAAAACCCTTGGTGACCTGAATAGTCTCTTAAATCAAATAAGTGATATGCTGGAATCGTTCTCTCTCTCTCTCTCTCTCTCTCTCTCTCTCTCTCTCTCTCTTTCTCCCCCCTCTCTCTCTCCCCCCTCTCTCTCTCCCCTCTCCCTCTCTCTCCCACCCCGCTACCCTCTCTCTCTCTCTCTCTCTCTCTCTCTCTGGCACGTGTCTGTTTTTTGTATTTCTGTTTATCCGTCTGTCTGGTCGCATATTTGTTCAGAGCTCAGTGGACAATTTGCATTTCTAAATCTAGCTTGTTGCAAACACCTGTTTTTAGGAGGTTGTTTTGATGGTAGCGTTGAACACGCGTCGTTTGTAAGTAGCCTACAACCAAGCAGATCGCCCTCGCGCAACAACAAATGATCACAACCACGTGTCTGGCAAAATTGTACTAATTAATACCACATGCAGATTTTTGAATTCATTCAGCCAAAATGGCTGCAGAAAGTTGCATCTGGAGATTGCCCTGATGTCGGTAAACAGTCACAAACACACACACACACACACACACACACACCCACACACACACACACACACACACACACACACACCTACACACACACACACACGCACACACACACACACCCCCACACACTACAGCCAAAACCAATACCATCATGATAATTGTCATAAATTTATTAAATTGTGAGTTCATAATTGTGTTAATTGAAATCTAAATATAAAGGTATGTGAAGAGGTATTAAAAAAAAAATAAAAGTCTTAAAATGGAACAGGTTTGAGAAGTGAGATCCTCGTAGTAGTATTTTTATTTATTTTATTTATTTAATCGTTCTTATATAGCGCTTTTCCAGCTCAAGAGCTGCTCAAGGCGCTGGCCGATACAGGATCTAACTCAAGCCGCCCGAGACGCCCACCCGCAGCCTTTGGGCGCATGGTCTGACGCCCGGACAACTGAGCACAATCCTGGGCAGCCAGGGATGGGGGAGAAGGACCTAGGTGCATGCTGGGTGTTTTCTTGTCACCGGCACTCACCCGTCTAGGACATGAGCGTCAGGATCTTTAAAGTCCGTTATGATGGAATATGTATGCGACACAGACTAGACCTCGGTTTATACTCTCATCCGAAGGAGTAGTAGTGGTAGTGGTAGTAGTAGCAGTAGTAGTAGTTGTTGTTGTAGCAGTAGTAGTAGTCGGAGAAGCAGTTCAAAACTCCTCCTGAGAAATGGCGAATTCGTGCGCCTGTTGTTTGCTGTGCGGAATGGCGTCGGTGGGTGTTAAAAGATTGATAAAAATAAGCGATGTCCGTCTGTTTTGCTCTTCTGGGGGCTCTTTCGCGATGGAATGCTAGGCTTGTTTTTCTCAGCTAAACATGAATGGAATAACGGTACATTTAAAGGCCGTAGGCTACTGTTTGAATTCTTGTTGTTCCCTCTGCAAAACATGAATGGAATATAGCGTGATTTTTTTTAATGCTAAGAGAAAAATATATATTCCTATATAGTGCTTGTATTTTTGTGCTTAGATATTCCTATATAGTGCTTGTATTTTTGTGCTTAATTATTCATATAATTATAGTGCTTGTATTTTTGTGCGAGTTTTATTTTACCCTCAGCGAATCCTGAATGGAATAACGGTACATTATAAAGGGAGATAACACACACACACACACACACAACACACACACACACCCACACACACACACACACCCACACACACACCCACACAAAAAGTGTGTGTACAACACAAGTGATAAAGGTGTCTCTCCTACAGGGAAGGGACGGCAGTCTATTGATACTAGCATGTTGGATATATAATCCTTGTGAGATCCCATCCTCCGTGGACTGAGGAAATGGTACGACAGATCTATCTCTCATTCTTTGTTGCTAGTGGTTTGCATTCGTGGATGTGTGCCATGAGCTTGGTGAACATCAAGTGACTGATTTTCCAAAGCACGAGAAGACGCCTGAATAAAGTATTCAGGACGGATAGTGCATCTCGTCTTGTAGGGCGGGGGTTGGGTTTAGAGCAAGTACATTGCATGCTGTTTGCATTCTTTGCGATTAGGTTTCCCTCAGCAAACCGCACACGAAGTAACGGTATACTTAAAGCTAAGCGACTATTAATTTGGTTGTAACATTACAGTTATTAAATTCTTGAAATCTTGACTTATTCACTGTTCTGGGATTGAATTGTGGTTTTTAATTTTTCAGCAATATATTAATGGAATGCCGGTACATTTTAAAGGAAATCGGCCGTTGTTTGTGTTCATTCTCCAAACCTGGACACTGTGTTTCTGATGTTTATTGTAAAATTAACTATGTTCAGCTGCCTCTGGATATGTGCACATCCTTTTTCTAGAGCAATGCACAACATTTCTAAACAATCAAGATTAAAAGGTAATGAGGTTGGGGCCAAAATGACCCTGACAGCCAAAATGACCCCGACAGAAATGCCCCGGCGGCGCAGTAAACTGTTGGTTTTTCGCCGGTTTCTTATGCAGAAGGTCGCGGGTTCGATGCCCGAAGAGGTACTCTGGTTTCCTCCCTCCCTTCAATAAGGATATTGGATGCAGTCTAAGATTTCATAAATAAAGTTCAAATTTCTTTCCGTCTTCTAATAACGACTTGCCTTTACACCACGTGTTTGAGTAAGGAATGTGTGTTTGTTTGGAGTGTCTGCGACACGGGAGCATGTACGTTGGTTACAGATCGCGACGCTTTGAGTCTGATTTAAGAATAAGGTGCATAATTATATGATCAATAATAATAATAATAATAATAATAATAATAATAATAATAATTATTATTATTATTATTATTACAATTATTATTATTATTATTATTATTATTATTATTATTATTATTATTATTATTATTATTATTATTATTATTATTGTTGTTGTTGTTGTTGTTATTATTAAAGCGACCTAGAGTTCAGTCATTTATTATTATTGTTGTTGTTGTTGTAGTTGTTGTTGTTATTATTATTAAAGCGACCTAGAGTTAAATCATGTTGTTGTTGTTGTTGTTGTTGTTGTTGTTGTTGTTGTTGTTATTATTATTATTAGCGACCTAGAGTTAAATCATGTGTTCACTTCGTTATGTGTGTGAGTTTATCCCCCCCCCCTCCTCTCCTCCCCTACTCCTCCTTCCATCACCACCCCCGCCCGTCTGGAGAGTTGCATTTGAATATTTCTGGAACTGTGCTAGTCGTGGTTTAAGGATGTTGTGGCGCTTTCTGCGTGTTGTGTGACACGAACTATAGACTAAATTGCTTGACGTGACGGTAGTGTGGGTGACATACATGGGCGCGTGGTCAGCTTCTTTCGGTCAGTCTGTGTTGTCTGCCTGTGGTCTAAGGTGTGCTGGGCTGTGGGTGGAGGGTTGGAATGAGGAGAGAGAGAAGGGATGCGGAGTGTATCGTCTGCTGTCCCTTGGGTGGGGGTTGGAGGGGTGGAATGAGGAGAGAGAGAAGGGATGCGAAGTGTATCTTGTCTGCTGTCCCTTGGGTGGGGGTTGGAGGGGTGGGGATGATGGCCTAAGGTGCGTGCTTAGGTGTTTTTTTGAGTGGGGACAAGTATGTTGAATATTGGAGGTCCGGATGAAGGAAGGGGTTTATGATCGTGACAGTGGTATAGATATTATAGATGTAAACAACTGGAAATGAGTATGTCTAATTCAGTATACTGTTGTGAATGTTAAGGGTGGATTTGAACGATGTAGGTGTTAGTGTTCTTTTTAATACACCGGATATATGCGTGAGCTCATGTACGTTTAAATTCAAGTTTATGGTCATTTTGTTGATGATCATCCCCACTTTGTGGAAATGTAGTGCTTTAAATTATCACTGTTTCTGTCATTCTCAATTTTTTCTGTCTCGTTCCTAACCTGTTCTATCAATTTATGATCTTGTTCGCTAGACCAGTCAACAACCTTTTTTTTAATTGAAAACTCTCCCAAATCTCCTCCTTTGTGGATGGGGTCTGTTTAGTCAACTTGGGGACGCTTTCTGCCAAATGGTCACTAGGGCTTTCTACGATATTATTTGGCCATGTAGGCATTTTATATGTGTGTTTTGTTGATACATTTGTTAATATTTTATAATTAGGTTTATATTCTAATTTGATTTTGCAAACGAGGGTTTGATAAATTAGAGTACACTCTCAGCTTTCCCTGCGTGGGATGCCTTTATTGTGAAGTGACTGGCTGGTGGAGTGCCTTCAGTGTTACCATTAGGCTTCTTTCAGCAGGTCGTTTATACAGATCAAGAGTGAGCCCTCTTTCAACTACGTTTTGGTCCTTATTCGGCTCTTTTGCAGTCCGATGAACCCTGTAAACAATGACTAACTAAACTTTGCCCAAATAAAACGTAACTTGATCCGTGGGTGTGTTTTTGCTGATAGAGTTACTGATAAAATTAAAGCGCGTTCCTACAGACTAAAACACATTGGAATTCGACAGTATATTGACCATTTCTGACATTTGGGGTTAGTTATTTGTGTGGTGTATTAACTTTGATCGGTTGTTGACTGGGTGCTTAATATTCTAGGTCACTCTATTTTATTTAGTTATGTTAAACGACACGCTCAGTTTAGTATTGTCTAGGCCTCAAGAGTCAAGTGGTTCATGACATCGATTTAATTTCAAAGGAAGCAAATGGTCGTTGGCGTTGATTGCATGAATGGGTGTACGACGGTTTTAAATGGGTGTACGGTGGGTTTTAAATGAGTGTACGGTGGGTTTTAAATTTTAATCAGATCAGAAAACAATGTATTGTATTAATAATGCTTGAAAGATTTTAGGATTAAATTTGTGAAATTGTGTACTGACATACTAGTTCTCATATGCAAAACCTTTGCAGTGTGAGTTGGTCATAACAAATGCACGTAATTCTGATTCTAAATCTAGTCTTATGTACAAGGAAGAGCCACCTAACCATATTCTGCATACTTCTACAGACAACCCAAAAACAAATCCAAAACTAATGTTATCGCTTACAATTGGTTCTTTAAATTACCGGTAGTATTTTAAGGACAACATAAACAATATATATAATACTGATTTCCATTCACTAGAATTATTGTTCATTTCATCCACTAGAATGATTATTCACCTTGAGTCAAAAGCCTGTGGAGTAACATATTTCATAAAACAATTACAAACAAAACGGGCACAGAAGATTACTTAAGATTCAATCACTCGAAAGATCTAATTGGGTCTGTACTGATTGATACAGACACGCAAAACCCGCAAGCAGAATTACTGTGCCCTTCCTATCCTATCCTATCCCGTAACTCGGAGGTCGTAGGGTCACCACAGATTTTCGTTTAACCAGCGTACTCCATCTTTTCCTGTCCTCAGCAACCCTGAATGTGCCCTTAACAAAGTAGATTTTGAAGGGGGGAAAAATCAATTGTACAGTCTTGTTTACAGGCTTTATGTAATTATTCATTAGGGATGTTTACTTTGTCTTTGGGTTAATTATAAAAATAAAAAATGCACTGTCAATCAGTCGACAAAAATATTATTCTGCTCTGATATTATTCATACACAAGTACATTTTCAAAATGCACACATGTATCACTGTATGTCAAAATGAAACTGATACAGTATCCAAATTGCAAGGCATTGCTGGATTAATAATTCATCATGGTCGAAATGGTCATCTACAGAAAATAGCCTCCTCTTCATAGCACCAAAATAATTATGAACAATTGACAGAAAGTGAAAATACAAACTAGAAGCCAAAGGAGTATTTTGGCCTTGTTACAGTTAATAGTTTCTTGTTTTATCAAACGAAATTACTATTATCAATAACAAGGTCGAAGTCTCAGTCCTATTGACTCGAGGCGCAAGTTGTTTCTGTCTACTCCTGCCAGTATGACAAAAATTAAATAAAACACAATTCAAGTGTTAACAGTTAGTCACGCAAACAAAGATGTGTAACAAAAATATAACTAATCTTGAACTGAATGTACATGAGTAAATCAACAACAAAGCCGTATCTGGTTTTCTACGTGTAGAACAGAAATATAAAAACGAAAAGTAAACTGTATACTGAGTAAATCCAGGAAAAAAAAACCAGTTTTAAGAGTTCAATTCAACAAATAATAGCACCTGGCGCTGCTTGCTAATCATTTCCCTATCTTACCAAAGCGAATCTAAAAGACAACCCCTTACAAGCAAAAAATTTATTGTTGTCCACCATTTACAGAGCTGTCCAATCATTTCCCCAGTTTACTTTGATACAAGTCCAAAAATCTATTCATAATTGGATTTCTTTCTGAATTCATGGTATCAAATTTGTCCATAGTTTCAACGTGCTGTCTGTCGGTAAAATGGCACAGAATCGACAATAAATGTACAACATTGATATTAATATCAACATTAGCACCAATAACAATGC
>CM072513.1:18645285-18717785 GCA_036898135.1 Oncomelania hupensis
CCCCATACATCTTATTATATTCGTTGATATTGGGAATCTTGAACCTGTGTAGCGTGACTCTTTCTAATAAACAACACTAATTAAATGAAATCAAATTTTAATTTTTTTTAAAATTTAAATTAATAATAATAATAATAATAATAATAATAATAATAATAATAATAATAATAATAATAATAATAATAATAATAATAATAACCTCATGTAGAAAGAGAAAATAGAAGAAAAAAGGGCCTTCTGATTTGTTTGTTGTTGTTGTTTCAAGAACATTTCTAAGAATGATTAGTTTTTGATTGTATTTTTTATTAGAATACAGAATACAGAATACAGACTCTTTATTGTCCCCACAAATACATGTACCTGCAAGGAAATTCTTATTGCAGTGTCCACCTGCATATAAAATCTCAAACAATAAAAACCACACACTAAACTGAAAATAAATAATTATGATGATGATGATATCTACAGTGATTAAGATCATAACGTTATCACACACCCACACACCAACACGCACACACACGCGCACTATCACACACACACACTTTCACATACTTTTAGATATCTATACATACATATACACATATATACATACATATACATACACATATATACACCCATACACTTATATATATATACACACACATATGCATTACATGTCACTCAAACTAACAATAATTATAAAATATAATATATATTATTATTTTGTGGGTGTTCCATTTGACGTCGTCTGTTTACCGAGATGATCCGACCAGAAAATGCGGACAGACGGATGAGAGTATAAACCGAGGTCTAGTCTGGGCACGCACGCATTCTATCGCATGGACTTTAAAGATCCTGACGCTCATGTCGTTGACGGGTGAGTGCCGGCAACACAAATACACCCAGCACGGACCAAGGTCACTTCCCCTCCCACCCCCGGTCGCACAGGATATAGCGCTCAGTTGTCATGGCGTCAGACTATGCGCCCCAAAAGCTGCAAGTGGACGTCTCAGGTGGCTCGAGATAGATCCTGTATCGGCCCGAGCGCCGAGCATTCGACAATGGATGGGGACCTGCGCTATAAGTGGACATAATCATCATCATTATCATCATCATCATTATCGTCATCGTCATCATCAGAAGAAAAAAAAACCCAATGAAGATGGGTTGATGCTATGGGTAATACAGGGTGTTCCAAAAGTCTTGGGCACATTTTGACATTGAATATTTCCGAAACTATTAAGGATATGAAAACGCATCTGGTAAATTCAGAAAGCTTGTAATCTTAATTTTTACATGGAATGTTCAAAGATGTTCAATGTGAGCACCATTGGTCACACGACACACATCAAGCCGATAGTCAAATTCTTGCCAAACGCGTCCCAGCATTTTCTGCTTGAGTGAACGCCATTAATGGGTCTGAAAAGAAATTAAAAAATCAACAGCTTTACAAAAAACTTAATGTAATTAGCTTTAAAATGGCACTATTTTTATCTTACTACCATTCATGGTAATTGAGATATGGGGACTTCAAATGTGCCCAAGACGTTTGGAACACCCTGTATTTCACTTGTAATAAAAAATAGTAACAGCAAGTGGCATTTTGAGCACCACCACGACTAAGCCACTACAACCACCAGCGCCGTGAGCCCAGCCATTCGTGGGGTATTGCGCAGTAATAGAGTTCTTCTGTATCCTCATCCTCCCCCTACTCCTCCTCGTCCTCACCATCATCATTATCGTCACCACCACCACCACCACCACCACCCACACCACCACAATCTTCACCGTTCAGCAGCAACCAACACTGTCATTACAACAAAGCATTTTCTGCTTAAACAGAATGTCGGCGACTTCCTATCCAGTTTACTTGAGGAGATAACGATCATGATTGGATACTTCTGAGTGAGAAGTTGATAACCTGTACACAACATTTTCAATCACAATGTTTTATTCTCTTTTTGCGCGAATGGGGTAGGAGAGATGTTACACTTCAATGCTCTCTCTTTCTCTCTCTCTCTCTCTCTCTCTCTCTCTCTCTGCGCTATCTTTCAGTGTGGGTATTTAATAAGAGAGATAGGGTATCAGGAAGGGCGGGCAATGGCAGCAAATACTCTAGGACCTAGAGTACGCCACGAAAAGGGTCAACGACCTCTCGGTTGTTGAACTTTCCTGTGTTGTCGGAAGGCTGGGAAACGCACGCACATAGCGGGCAAGCGGAGAAGCGTTCATTATGATTATCTGACATCAAAGGGCACGTGTGTCCAGCTTTTGATTCTAGCTTGGTAGAAAAAATATTAATGAAAAAGGTACAAATAAGAATGATATATTGGATATGGTTTAACTAATGTATGGGGTTGTGTTTGTGGGATTTTTTTCATTAAAAAAATACATTATTGTATTTTAATTTTACAAAGGTGAATTAAAATTATTGATGTTGTGGCGATCAGGTTGATGATGATCTTGGTACTTGATAATCGTGACAAGGGAGATTGTAACAGGTTGTAGTTACGACGTCGATGACTGTGATGATGGGGGCGTAGAAAGATAGTCTATAATGCATAAGAAAAGTGGGTGGAGAGATACATCAAGAGAGAGAGACTTTGAAACTTTTTTAAAAATTAGGGATAACGATTTTAGACTAATTATAAAGTCTAATCTTCCAAATTGCCCCTTAAAAATTGTAACCTAATAAAGAAACTTTATAAATACAGAGATGGCATTGATTAACAGAGGGAGGAGAGGATGAAGGAAAGAAGAAAAAAGGAGAAGAGAATTAAGAAAGATAAAAGACATACGTAAACATGGACTTTAGAAACGGCAATGACTGGCAGGTGGACAGGAGAAACAGATCAATGGGGAGACAGTTTCGTGGAATTTTTGAGTTTATAAATAAGGCCTGAAACTGCAAAACACCGGTTAATAGCAGGTGATGGAACGGACCTGCAACAAAGACGGAATTTCAAAGCGAACTGTTCAATGAAATTTCCTGGCACCGTCACACTTGTCAATTCCAACTGATACCTGGTAGATAGACATTAACTTAACTGAGTACCCTTCGAGGGTAAAATGTTCATTATAAGAAGGAGATGCAACTTTTTTTCTGGTACAACATTTCTAAATCGTTACGTAAGCAGTTTTCAAATCAAATTCTGGTGTTTCCTTGCCTTGGAAGTTCTAGGTCAGTTTGATTGATTGATTGATTGATTGATTGTTGCTTTAGGTCCAGCGGACTCTTCCGAGCCAAATCAGGACCGGACAACCCCCAATCCGCATAAAAGATCCGCCGAAACAACTCTAGTGGGAAAATTGAATGCCCTCCACCGGCCAGTCACTTTACAATAAAGACATCCCACGCAGGGGACGGCTGAGGCTTTACCCCAACTTATCGAACCCCCGGTTACAAAAACAAAATAGAATACAAACATCATTATAAATCATCAACAAAACACATACATATAAAATGCCTATAGTGCTAAATAATAACATCATAGGAAGCCCTAGTGACCACCCGGCAGAAAGCGTCCAACACTCCCAAGCTGATCCAACAGACCTCATACACAAACAAGGACTCTTGTCCAGGAAGAGTTTTCAAGAAAAAAGGTAGGTCATTGATCTAGCGAAGAAGAAGATAGTATAGCAGAGTGATAGGACAGATCAGGAATGGGAAAGAGCAAATGAGGAAGACAGCGACAGTGGGAATTTAAAGCACTAAATTTCCAGAAAGTGGGGATACTATTTATACTGAAACCCCCGGCACTCCAACGGGGGTACTGTTGTCGCAGTGAATCAGTCATGCCTACAAAGGCAAGACAGGTTTTCAACTGGGGCTTTCACTTTTCCCTTTATAGGTTAGAACAATCTACAGTGGCAAGATTGCTCATGACCCCAAGGGGTTTCTAGGTCAGTATCACATTTACGTGTATATAAAGATACACGCCGAATTCGGTATTTTTGTACGCCTTTTTTGTGGTTCTAGATTAACCTGCAAACAGTTCTTGAACAATTAATAACTCTTCTTTGGTTCCTCTGTGATACAAGCGCCTGTGCTTTGTGACTTCGTATATGTTCGTTCTTCTAATGAGAGCATTTTTCTTCTTCTGTTTTTATAAAGAGATAAATTATCTCTGTTTATTATTTTGTAATGTAACGTTAACAAGAGTTAGGATTGGATATAACACAACACAATGCACTATAATACAATACAACTGTTTAGTCCGATCAAAAACCAACCAACAGGAATTTGCCTTTGTAACGCCGTCCATGCGTGCAACGACCTAACCTAAGACTAAAAACAACTACATGTATTGTATTATAGGTATTGTGTTATCTTTGTAGATAATTATCTAAGTTATTGATCGTTGTTCCCATTATGCAAAATATCGTGTTTGGACCTTTCGTTTTTATTTTGTTTCTTATATGTGCACGTTCAGGAGTAGACTTACGTACCTCCTGGTTCATGACTAAGTGCGACCTTGTTCATGTTTAAGTTGCATTGCAATGCTTATGATATGTTATCAGTTAGTCATTGCTCGTATTTACGTTTCATGATCGCGCGTGCGTTATTTTTATTAATAGATCATTCATATCCTATCCTATCCTATCCCATAACTCGAAAGTCGTTGGGAAACCACAGATGATCGTTTAACCAGCGTACTCCATCTTTCTCTGTCCTCAGCAATCCTCATGGCTTCGCTTAAAGTCAAGTCAGTCCATTCTCGAATGTTGTCCTCCCACCAATTTTTCTGTCTCCCTCTTCTTCTGCACGCTTTTTAAAATTTATATTATTGTCTTTCCTATCATCATCATCATCATCATCATCATCATCATCATCATCATCATCATCATCATCATCATCATCATCATCATCATCAGAAGCAGCAGAAGCAGCAGAAGCAGCAGCAGAATTATCATCATTGCTATTTAACCATAAATCAATGTCCAATGAATAAACCATCAAGGACATCCGTTAAATAAAAATGGACGATGAGGCCATGACGATGAAGATGAATAAGGAAATTGTTATGAATAATCCTATTGTATTATAGTGTCAACATGTGTGCGAGCACGCACGTTCCCTAAGTGCTTTATTAGGGCTTTGCGTGCTTGTTAATGCTTTAAATGTAGATCCGCGTTTTGTCCATTTGTTGGCCGTATCAAGTGTTTGTATTCTTGTGCTGCACGCTTCATGTACAGTTTTCGCGATGTGAGATCTCATCTTATCTCATTTCATCTCCTCTGGTGACAAGGATAACTGTCATTAAGTTAGTCTGAATTCAAGCCCTGTAGTACCGTGTGCAGCGGCGATGTGATGCTTGTCAATCGCAGCCTTGCTGTATGCTTCGTGCGCTGGTTTGTACTCATTGCAAGACAATTAATGTACCCGGGACTTTGCGGTTAAATCATTGAACCTCGCTGCACGGCGCTGATGGTCCCCCGTTTGACATTTCAAAGGAAACAATGATCTGACTGTTTTGAAATGGAATCTAATTTTTTTTAAATATATAAACTAATCCGCAAAAGAAAAAAATCAACCAGAAAAAAATCTTCGTGTCGTTGTTTTTCCTCCTCTAAATATTCTACTGCGTTCTTACATGAAAGGCACTGATGTTGCGTGTTTTCTGTTACTAACCGCGCTGGACGGTGCTTAACTTGCGACACAGTAGCGAGTACTCCAACCACTGCGCTATCCGACACCCCTTATTTTACACTATTACGATGGTTAGTATTAAATAAAGGGTGTCGGATAGCGCAGTGGTTGGAGCACTCGCTACTGTGTCGCAAGTTAAGCACCGTCCAGTGCGGTTAGCACTTGGATGGGTGACCGCAAAACGTGAAGCGACAAATAACAACGCTCCCAGTTGACTCAACTGTGACTGAGTACCTACTCTCTTAAGGGTGGGGAAGGTAAAGCTGCGAGGGAGAGAGATGGGCATCACCCTCATTACGCTGGCCCAAGATAAGTGTGATCTCCAACATCACGCTCCCCTACGGCCACAAGGCTATGGGACCACCTTTACTTTTTACCTTAGTATTAACTAAGCTGTTTAAGTTCATCTAAAGAGAGGAAAACGTCAGTCGTTTTTTGTTGTTGTTGTTTTTGTTGTGATTTTTCCTGTTACTGTGTTAGTGTTTACTCGTTATTTTGTTGTTTAACCCTTTTAAAAAAACCCGATGAGTTGTGTTATTCCGATGGATTTTTGTTCAGGTTCTACGAACATTATTACGTTACATTTCCATTTATAATAATTTAACCGCTGTGATTTTATTTTTCGTTGTGTCAACATAGCTGGTGTTCCGCGTCCTTAGCATTGAAACAAATCCAGTTGCTATTGAATAGCGCATTCTTCTTCTTCTTTCTTTCTTTCCTGTTCTTGTTCTAGTTCTTCTTGTTCTTTTTCTTTGTTTATTTCTTTCGTGTTCATGTTCTTGTTGTTCTTGTTCTTCTTCTTTTCTTTCTTTCTTCTTCTTCTTCTTCTTCTTCTTCTTCTTCTTCTTCTTCTTCTTCTTCTTCTTCTTCATCTTCTTCTTCTTCTTGTGGGCGATAAAGAGGGATGTTATTTATTTTTCACTTTCGTTTCTTTTTTCTTTTTTTTTTTAACTTTAATTTTAATTTGTAGGTTTTTTTGTTGTTGTTGTTGATACATTCTCTCTCTCTCTCTCTCTCTCTCTCTCTCTCTCTCTCTCTCTCTCTCTCTCTCTCTCTCTCTCTCTCTCTCTCTCTCTCTCTCTCTCCCCCCCCTCTCAGGACCTATAATCTGGAAGTCTGTTCCTTTAAATATTAGATCATGTACAACTAACCCTTCATTCAAACGTATATTAAGGCAACATTACCTTAATATGACGTAACCACTGATTTTTTTGTTACATTAATTTTTTTTTTTAGCTGTTCCGCAATGTGCTACTTGATTATTTGATCTGCACTTGATGCCTCTTAAAATGTATGCGTCATTGTACCACCTGATTATTTGATATACATTGGGTTGTTTGTTATGTATTGTGTAATTGCAACACCAATATAATATATATGTTTTTGTACGCTGCATAATAGTGCTTATAGTTATTTGTTTTGTCGTGTTATTATTGTCATTTGTCTTGTGGTTGGCATATTTGACTGAAAATCGCAGAACGTGAGTGAGAATGATACGAGGAACGATTGTAAGATTAGGAGGCTCCCGCCTTAAATCTGTATTCTTGTCGTGAATTTAAAAAAATGTCAGAGTCTGAGTCTCTCTCTCTCCCTCTCTCTCTCTCTTTCCCTCTCTCTCTTCGTTGTGCTTCTCTCTTATGGAAGTATTGTTTCCTAAAAAGTTCGTACTCTTTAATTCTTACTATTTTAATTCTCTGCCTACTTTTCCATTACAATCTTCTCTTCTTCTTCTAACACACACACACACACACACACACACACACACACACACACACACACACACACACACACACACACACACACACACACACACACACGCACACACACACACATTTTTATAGAAACGACGTTGTGATGACTGTTGTGAAATAAACAGACATTATTTTGACACACTTTCCATTTCTTTGACATTATTTTGACATTTTCAATTTTTTGAAGCTATCCCAAACCCTAATCCCTAACCCTAAAACAGCTGTAACTCTACGGATCACTATTTTGACGTCAAAATAACGGGGCCGTCCCAAAAAGTCAAAACAAACCATGTAGAGTTTCATGTGTGTGTCAGATTAACGTTGTTTCTACATGCCCACACCTTCACCCACACAAACACACACACACACACACACACACCTACACACACACACACACACAACCGTGTAGAAAAGCCGTTCTCATGACTTTCTTGAAACTCTACATACGTTACTTTGACATTTTTACAAATTTGTTTATTTTTTGAAGCTAACCCTAACTCTAACCCTAACCCTTAACCTAACCCTAACACAGCCCTAACCCTAACGGAACACTTGTTGACGTCAAAATAACGGGGTCCGTCAAAAGAAAGTACGTAGAGGTTCAAGTGTATGTCAGAATAAAGGGGTTTCTACCTAGCCACACACACACATCACACACTAAAACCAACACCTATGTCGCGAAACGAAACGCTCGCGAGTATTTTTATTGTTCCAAGTGCAAATTGTTGTATAGAGTGCCTGTGGTACATTTAGAAATATGACGTCAATTTTTCTGCGTGTCAATCGCCATTTTTTGTGTATTCCTGGAAAAGAATAAAATGGACGATTTTTATCGATGATTCTTTTGTGTGAAAGTTTGTGATTAATGTCAATAATAAAATTTGAGGAAAAGCAAAGAGGTTGTGAGCTATTAATTTTACAAAATATAATATTTGAGGTGATAGGTCATTTGTTTGCGTTGGGAAATTTTCATTGGTTGTTTTAATGATAAAAGTATGGTAACATTAGTAAAATGAAACAGAGGCGAAATCGGTTAGGAAAACTGTCAATCAGTTGGGAAAGAGATCTAGACTGGACAGGGAGGATTCTACCCAAGCTCCGAGGCAACTTATTCTGTGGGGTGCCAACGACAGTTTAGCTGGAGGCTGAATGATGTCAGATGTGGTTGGGCCAGGAAGATAGTTGTTCCTCGACGTTTGATCAGCTTTAGCTGAATTCTGGCACCGTAGGGTAAATATTTAGATTTTTCTTCATTCAAGATAATTTCCCAAGAAGATTGATACGTGTGATGATTTGTTCATTGAATATATGTATTTTTCAGAGGAGAAAAATAGTTTGTTCATTGAATGCATTTGTTTTTCAGAGTAGTGAGATAGTTTGTTCATTGAATGCATTTGTTTTCCAGAGGAGAAAAATAGTTTGTTTGTTTGAATGCATTTCTTTTCCAGAGAAAGATAGTTGGTTCGTCTGAATGCAGTTGGTTTTCAGGGGTCTGATGTGTTGATTAATCGTAACATGTTTTTCCAAGCAGAGCCGGACCTGAAGGAGTTTAAGTTTGTATGGAAATAATTTTCATGCAAATATCTAAGACTAGTTTTGTTCGGCAGGTGTTTTATTTTGTGGTAATATTCGTCTTGGATCTACGTGACGATGTCATCTTTGAGACTGGCACTGGAATCTTCACTGACGTCTTGCTTATGATCGGAGTGACTAATTCTACGATGGAACTGTACGTTAATGAGGGCTACAGAAGTCACTGGTGGGTCATGGACAGCCATTAGATCTAACGGCGACATCGACGTCAAGTTCCAGTTCTTATGAACTTTTCCACAACTCATCTAAAGACTGGTTTCTTCATTCATCAACAATTTCAACGAGGACGAAGTTTTGAGCTAAGTAAAAAAAAAATTGAAAGCAAGAACATTTTCGGTAACCACGACGAAAAAGTATCGCCAAATTATCGTTCCGATTTCGAAGAAAAATGAACGGAATATAATAAAATAATCGAACTTGGAAAAACGTGTTATGTGTTTGTGAAGTGTTGGAAGTAAATGGTGTACCTTAGGTTTTTTTATTGAAATAAAACCATGTTCTGGGGTAAGTCATGAAAGTCAAGGAAGTCCTTCATCAGTAGTGATCACCCAGTAACACCCAGGTTTGCGACAACCTAAAAGTACTTGGTGACACACACACACACACACACATACACACACACACACACACCCACACACACACACAGCCTGTAACAGATTGTTAGTTTGATTGTCTAGTTTTAGTCAAAGCAAAGACGGATTTGTTCTACCGTCTTTGGTCAAAGGTCTGAGATACTGCGTATTTTCTTCGGCTTGTTATTTGTTGTAAGCGCAATTGATGTTTTCAAAACTGTCATTCAGTATTTTACGAAATAAACCTGAGTGTCATTATTTTGGTGGTGGTTCTGATCCTTGCTTCGTAGGAAAAGTAAGAGCTCGAAAACACAGCGTCGTGTTTTTTTGTTTTATTTAAATTTTAAATATAATTATTTTAATAGCCTTAACCCTTTTGGTTCCGGGAATTCAGAGAGCTCTTAAGAGTTGATTAAGTTTGGGGGTAGGTTGAAGAGTAGGGGGGCACTAGTGTGTGGCAAAGTGAATGAATGAACGTGGAAGTTTAACCTCCACACCGTACCTGCCATTGGCGATTCGGAAGACGGACAAGATATACTAAATGAAGGTACAATATAATCAATAATTATACTGCTCGTGCCACAAAGCATGAAGGAGATGCACTTCATTTTACGTTGGCGAATCAACAGTATTTTACAGTTGTGTGGGGTAGGGGGGTGGGAGTCTACTTTCCTGGCCTTCGCATCAAGCATCATATCTGTCTTCGGTGGCGCCACCGAAAGGGTTAAATATTTCTTCTTTTCTTTTTTTTTTTTTTTTTAAAGAGTGAAGCCGAACTTTAAATTAAAGTAGGGATTATGTTAATTCGGTGGAACACATTGTTTTTGAACAAATGTCAAGGTGCTAAGATTGTGCATAGTTAGAATATAAGAACTTTAGTGTGTGCAATGTGAATATACATTTATTGTATTGTCTTTTGTATTATGTTGTATTATATTGCATAAAGCTACGTACATACTTTTCTTTTGTTATCGACATTACATTTTTTAAAGAGATGTTTTCATTGTGTCATTCGATTTCATGTTAATAGTTTAGTCATTATTTGCTCGTTGTAATCGTATAATTTTTTTTTTTTTAAAGAACCTCAAAAGTTAGTATTGTAGATTAGGCATCTAATGTCGATCTGTTCAGATCCTTAAAATTGTGTGTTTGCATGACGATTTCAGAATATTGTGCGTTGCAGTAGTTTTTTGGTTAAATGGCATACATTGGTTTGAATGGCCTACAATTCGAAGTTCAAAGATGTATTTTTCCATATCCCCTTTGATGTTGTGTTGTAACAATGCCCGGCACTAATGCACCACCAGTCTATTCTTTTGTTTTCAGATCCGTACACTCAAGTGAAAATTAGCCGACATCACGAGCAGTTCGTCTTTCAACTAGTCCCTTCCCTCTTCTTCCACGAAGCATGGCCTCCGTGCACTTCCGGTTTCGGACTTCCGGAACACATGACGTCATGGCTAACGCCAAACATCGTCACCAATTGTCGTCAGAGCGGATATTTCGCTATCCCATTTTCGTGTCCCTTCAGGTAATGTTGCTCCAATGGACTTTGTCCTCCAGCTAAACTTATGCTTATTATGACGTAAATGTGTAAGTGTATATAATATACTGTATCACAAGTATATCAACTAACAAGTTAGTATCTCGTATTGCCCCTAGTCGACGTGCGGTGGTCCTGTTGCCCTTGGTTTTAGCCACAAGCTGAGACGGGGGTATCCCAAACCTAAAAATAGAATAGAGAATTCAGGGAAATCTGATAACTAGCTACGGTTGCAGTCGTGGTCGCCATTTTTCGCGAAGATGTGCTGGCTGAAATTAAACGAAAGTTGGGAGAGGAACTGCATATTTCTGGTAGTGAACAAAGGCTTTGCTCAATTATCGAAGGAGAACACGATGGATTTATAGAAACATGCACACATGTATGTGAGCTCAGTGCAGGCGATCGTGAGTCTCAGTGAACGATTGATCGCCATTGTCATCGATTCAGCTGCTCAGATCGCTTCGATGTGATGGTTCATTTATCGCTTGAATCACACTGTATAATGCACATGCAAGTTCTGTCAAAGATATGATGATTTGAGCATAATGTTCGGTTCCGTACCGATTGGAAGGTGGGGTGGAAAAATTCAATCATGGTGATGATCAATCCTATTTTGCAATGGTGGTTAGGCCTATCTTTATTGTGTATGGTCACGGGTACTTACCTTTTGTAGGTTGTGTGCTTTTTGTTCTGTCGGCCTTGAGTGTTTGCGTCGCCTTGGCTCGTTGTACTTTGTTGTGGTCTCGCTCTCTTTTGATTTTTAAAAGCAAATTCAAATTGCATTGTTATCCAGCAGCATGCGAGGTCAAATTAGACGAATTCAGATCTAACCAATCTTCTTGTGACGCCATTTTGCGTGTGTCTCGTGTGCCATGCAACAATCGCGAAGAGTCCTGCCGACGTCATTTGAGAAAAGGATTTCCCTACCCATAATTCCCCTGGGTTTTGAAGTTTCTAAAAAATTATTTTAGGCCGACGACGCTCTATGGAGCACAAAGCATGTAAAGGGAAGCAACCGGTTGTACGCGCACGTCGACAGAGACATAGAAGGGAGATACTAACTTGTTAGTTGATATACTTGTGACTGTATACAGATAAATGTACGTATGACGTCGGTGACGGAGAGGGTACGAGTGAAAGTTTGGGTCAGGGCTAGGGTTAAAGCTAGGTTCGGATTTTAAGTAATCGTTCATTGACAATTAAGAGTCTCAGTCTCTGGTTAGAGTTAAGTTAGCAAACCCCAGTTTGAACTAACACATTCAAATTTTGTTAGTACGTGTTCGGTGGATTCTTGCTGGCGTACGAATGCCGGGGTGATAACGTTTGTTTTGTTGTTGTTGTTGTTTTTACCTGATATTTCTTTAAGGTTGAAAAGATTATTGTATTACTTATAAAACTGAAAAATTCAAGAAAAATTTCTTAACTCACTTTGTGAAATGAAGTAATGCTTTGCAGGCAGTTAAACAAAAACAATCAATCAATCAAAAGTGTAACACTATTACCACCACCACCGACGATGCCTCATCAAACGGCAAGTTGAGGCTTTGGGCGGCATGAGTAATAATCCTATTCTCGGCCCCCGCCTTAAGCATCTCCTTGAGCTGGAAAAGCGCTATTTAAGAACATTTCATTGGTACATCCTTACGTGCTAAACCCTATAAATTATCTGCCCACAGCCAAGAGGAGACGCTATGGCGGTTGTCGTTCGTGCGAGCAGAAAAGTACCTTCTACGACCAGAATCCGATCAGCATCCGCAGCAACTGGTTACTGAGACCATGACACCTCAGAGACTGAGAAAGCAGGTGAGTTTGTGGGTTTTATTTCCCCCAGCGTCTTGAGTAGCTGTTTGGATGTGTGAAGTGCATTTCATCAGAACAATTCGTGGCTATTTTTCATCCTTTATCACTTGCTTTTTGTTGGATCATTTTGTTCATTCACGTACACAAACACACACATGCACGCACACACGAACGCACGCACACACACAACACGCACACACTGTCACACGAGGCTAGTTTTAGACACTGCAAAAAGGCTCCTCGCCTTAAAAGTTCATACTTTGGCCTTTGTACCTAAAAGTCGCTGCTTTGCAGACGACAAAAGTTAGTGTTATTCTAAGCATAGGTAGGGACAATCTTCGCTAAGGTAAGCCGTGGCGTAATACCGCTGACCTACATCCGTCAGCCCCCTGCGCCGGCGCTAAGAATCTCTGGCTGACCACAGCGTTAAGATACGTTAGTCTTTGTTAAAACCTCACCCGAGGCGCACACGCTGAAAGATCTCTCTGGACCCCTTTCTTCCAAGCACCATCAACCTCTGGAGACGGAGAACCGTTTCGGGGAGTTGATGGACCATGAGGAGATGGATGAGGGTCAGAAAACTTAAGAGACATAATTTTGCTCTCAGAGATGGAAATATTTAGCTTTCATTTACTTCATTTTTATGGCTATCTTACAATGGAATATACGCGGTATAAGGGCAAATTATGAGGAGTTATGTTGCCTGCTGACGGAGCATCGACCTGAGGTGTTGGCCATTCAGGAGACTCTCTTGTCAGAGAGACAGCCTATAGATATCTTTGGTTACTCGTCATTAGATTATTTATCTTCCAGAGGCGTTTCACTCTTTATTCATAGAAACGTCCCATTTCACCCAATTTCATTCAACACAAGTTTACCAGCAGTAGCAGCCAGAGTATCTCTTTTTGTTCCATATACCTGACCCCATCAATAAATGTAAATAAAAATGACCTTGAGAATTTGATCCAACAATTACCTGCCCCTTTTTTGTTGTTGGGAGACTTTTATGGACGCTCTCCCATGTGGGGCAGTGATCTTACCGATTCTCAGGGGGAAATAATTGAAGACATTTTGAACTTATTGAATCTAGTAACTTTGAACGAGGGTGCTCCAATTTTTTCCTGTTTCAAGAATTGCTTCTTTATCCCTCATTGGTATGTCGATATGTGATCCCTCTTTACTTTTGGACTTTAAATGGACAGTTTTAGAAGATCTTCATGGCAGCGATCATTTTCCGGTTTTATTAGAACATGATTCAGACAACCTTGAGCAAACTCATGGCAGGTGGAAACTGAAACAAGCTAACTGGAGTATGTTTTTGAACCTGTCTGAGGTTCAGTTATGTGTTAAGAAACAGAAATTTTCACATGCCATAGACCCAATACAGCTCTACACTGATGTAGTTATAAATAGTGCCAAGGAGTCCATTCCGCAAACGTCATCAAAACCTCATACGCTTAAAAAACCCTGGTTTGATGATGAATGTAAAAAGCTTCAGCAAGCCCGTAAAAAAGCTGTAAGAATTATGTATTTACACGCAAGCTCTGAAAATAAACAGAACCACCAACGTTTGCGAGCCCAATGTCGACAGCTCTTCAAACGTAAGAGAAGAGAATCGTGGAGAGGTTTCTGCTCCACGCTAAATTCAAAAGCGAAACTGTCGAAGGTTTAAAAAGTGGTCCACAGACTCAAAATTAAAAGTAACAAACAGGTCAGTCCATGCCTTTATGTGCTTGGGGACATGTAATCGGAGATAAAAAAACAACAACTAGTAGCTGATCTTTTGGCCTCTTCTTTTGCTGCAAATTCTTCCTCTGAAAATTATTCTGTCTCTTTTCAAACTCTTAAAACACGTAAAGAAAAACAACGGTTAAATTTTACCTCTGATAATTCTGAAGACTACAACATTTCGTTCTCATTAGTTGAGCTTGATGATGCCATAAACAAAAGTGCAGATTCTGCAGTTGGACCGGATGATGTGCATTATCAATTTCTACGACATTTAACAAAGTACTCACGGTCTCAACTGCTGGACATCTTCAATCAGATATGGATCACTGGCACCTTTCCTCCCTCTTGGAGAAAGGCCATTATTGTACCCATTCCTAAACCTGGCAAAGACCATACTAATCCAACAAACTACAGACCAATAGCCTTAACGTCCTGCTTATGCAAGACGCTGGAAAGAATGGTTTATTCTCGTTTGCTGTGGTATCTCGAAACAAATAATATATTTATCCAACACTCAGTGTGTCTTTCGAAGTGGTCGAAGTACTGTTGATCACCTGGTGCGACTGGAAACTTTTATCCGTAATGCGTTTGTCCAGGGTGAACATGTCGTTGGCATCATGTTTGATTTGGAAAAAGCGTACGATACCCCATGGAAATATGGCATTCTCTCAGATTTGCAAGGAATGGGATTGAAGGGACATTTACCTCTGTTTATATCCGATTTCCTAACGGACAGAATTTTTCAGGTTAAGGTTGGAGGATCTTTATCAGATATGAGGGAACAGGAGATAGGGGTGCCTCGGGGTAGTATCTTGTTTCCCTTGCTGTTTAATATTAAAATAAATAATAATATTCGTTCAGTTAAACGGGGAATAGACAATTCTTTGTTTGTTGATGATTTAGCATTAGTAGCCAAAAGTAAAACCTTGGCATCTGCAGAACGTCAGCTACAGTTATGTGTCAATGCTGTTGAAGACTGGGTATTACAAAATGGTTTCAAATTTTCTGAAGCAAAAACCGAACGTATTCATTTTTCCAAGCACCGGGGAATTATTCAAGATCCTAATATTACTCTCAATAAAACTCCAATAAAGACAAGTCAAATTTTTGGGTGTGTTTTTTTTATTTTAATCAAAGGTTATCCTTCCTTCCTCATCTGAAAGATTTGATAACTAAATGTCAACAGGCCTGCAATTTGCTCAAGGTTATCAGTGGTACAGACTGGGGAGCTGACAAGAAAACTTTATTGCTGTTATATCGTTCTTTAATTAGATCCAAGCTAGACTATGGTTGTATTGTTTATGGTTATGATAGAAAGTCTTATCTTAAAATGTTAGATCCAGTTGCTCATCTGGCACTACGCACTGCTTTGGGTGCGTTTCGCACCTCCCCTTGTGAAAGCCTTAACGTGGAAGCTAACTAACCTCCGCTGGAGCTGAGAAGTACAAAATTGTCATTGAATTACTATTTAAAATTAAAAACTGATCCCATGAACCCCGCTTATGACTGTGTTCTCAACCCAGATTTTGTTCAGAAATTTGAAGCCAAACCTAACACAATTCCTCCGTTTGGCATCAGAATGCAGGCTCATTTGGAAAAAGCAGGCATCGATGTTGCTTCCATCAACGATGATGAGCTTCGGACTGAAGCTCCTCCATGGAAATTACGTACCCCAAACATTAACTGGCATTTGTCCGCTTTCCTCAAAAACAATACTTCTGAAACCGTCTATAACCAACTTTATTTAGAACAGTGTGCTTTATACCCAGGATATGAAAACCTTTTTACAGACAGGTCAAGGAAAGGAGACTCGGTTGCTGCTGCGTCGGTCTTTGGGAGACACCTGCCTTTGCAACAGCGTCTACCTGATTTTTGTTCTGTTTATACAGCCGAGCTCAAGGCAATTCATCTAGCACTGAAACAGGTTTATCAATCCAAAAGAACCTCGTTTTTTTTTAATCATGTCTGATTCACTGTCAGCACTCCAGGCCATTTCCACGAGAAAGATATCACACCCTTTTCTGGCAGATCCATGACCTCCATACACAACTTGTTTCTGAGAGTAAAAAGATAGTTTTTATGTGGGTACCTGGTCACATGGGCATCCGCGGCAATACTGCAATGGACAAAGCGGCTAAAGAAGCTCTGCATCTCGATTTCCCTCCAGAGATTTTCCAGTTTGTTCCTTACTCTGACCTGCCCGGTGCTGATTTGGCTCGGAAGAGTCCGCTAGACCTAAAGCAATAATCATGTAATGTAATATGTACTCTGACCTGCGTTGTATTACTGGATCTTATTGTAAACGGCTGTGGCATACTGACTGGTCTAACCATATCAATAACAAATTATTTCAAATTCTTCCCGATTTGTCAGCTTCTTTGCCTAATTTTGCATCCAGTCGCAAAGAAGAAACAGTTTTGTATCGCCTTCATATTGGGCATACTTATGTCACCCACAGTTTCCTTTTAAAAGGAGAAGAACCACCATGGTGCTTTGCATGTGATAAATCATTTTCCGTTCGCCATTTCATGTCTGATTGTGCTGATCTGTTTGAGGAAAGAGAAAGATATTTTGGTTCAATACCTTTTTCAAAGAAATTTTTAAAGTATGCAATGGTCAACACCTGTTTCAATTCTTACATGATGTTGGTTTGTTTTATCGCATATAAATCATGTCGTCTTGTTTTGTGTTGGTTGGATTTTATTGGTAAGACTGAATTTAGTGATTTGATTGAAGAAAGAGAACGTATTTTTAATTCATCAGTTTTAAGGAAGAATTTTCAAGAGGTTGCATGTGAAAGTTTGTTCGAGTATTTAAGAGTAACAGGCTTGTTTTTTTAAGATTTGAACCATTTTATAATATTTTAATATAACGTCTCTCTGGTCCTGATTGGGCTCGGAAGAGTCCGCTGGACCTAAAGCAATAATCATGTAATGTAATGTAATGTAATGTACTTGGCTAATAAAGTATTGTGTATCCTTGTAAAATACAGAGAGACAGACAGACAGACAGACAGAGACAGACAGACAGACAGACAGACAGACAGAGAAAGATGCCTTGACATTGATTTTTTGCTTCTTGTCTGGAAAGTGTGTTACTAGCACTAGCACTTAATGCAGAAATGTCATGCACGTAAAAGCCGTTTCTACTGTTAAAAAAAAAACCACACGCTTCCAGTCGTCCTTGATGCTCAGGGGGACAGTTGAATTAGGACGATGGTTCTGATGGTAGGGAGAGTTGTGGTGATGAAACAGAATATTTTATGCCATTTTCGTTAAATACACACCCACCCAGCAAGCACTAGGTCATTTCTCGCCCTTCGCCCAGGATTGTGCTTAAAATTAATGTCTGGGCGTCGACTTCGAGAAGGCATCAAGTGGGCGCCTCCAGCGGCTAGAGTTAGCTCCCTTGAGTAGCTCTTGAGCTGAAAAAGAGCGCTCCCCTATACGCTTATGTGTCCGGGGACGTTAATCTATAAAACTAAACTAAAAGAGCGCTATAGATTACATCAACGATTTTATTTAAAACATCCATACTTGAGTATGCATTTTATATTCAGAGTATCTCTCTTCATTGTCTTAAAAAAAAAAAAAAAACTAACGACAACAATTTAATTATGAATGGTCGGTTCCGCGTGGTCCTTATCAACCCTCATTTGCTACATCTTGTACTACAGCGGCTTTATAAGTTTTTGCTTCCGTTTCTTTTTTTCCTCTTTCGTATATATCCTATGATTTTCTATTTTTTAATTAAAAAAAAAATTGTATTGCTTTTCTTTCTTGGCGTGAGAATTGCGATTTAAACCGTGTTTTTCTAGGAAAGAGTACTACATAAATATCATCATCGTCATAATCCTATCCTATCCTTTCCCGTAACCCGGAGGTCGTAGGGGCACCACAGATGATCGTTTAACCAGCATACTCCCTCTTTCTCTGTCCTCAGCAGCCCTGATGGCTTCGCTCAGTGTCAAACCAGTCCATTCTCGAATGTTGTCCTCCCACCTCTTTTTCGGTCTCCCTCTTCTTCTACCTCCTTGCACTGTGCCTTGCAGAATAGTCTTTGCAAGGCCTGATGATCTGGTGACGTGGCCATACCATCGGAGTTTTCGTTTCTTCACCACTTTGAGCAGGTCATCGTGTTGTCCAATGGCTTGTGTGATGGTCTGCCGGACTTCGTCGTTGGGGATGTTTTGGGTATAGGAAATGCCCAGAAGTCTTCTGTAGCACCTCATCTCCATGCTTTGTATTCTTCGTTGGAGATCTGCTGTGAGGGTTCATGCTTGGCAAGCATATAGGAAGATGGATATGACAAGGGAGCGCAGCAGTCTTACTTTGGAATGTAGACTGATGGTCCTGTCTTTCCAAATGGGCTTCAACCTTTGTCAGGGCAGCAGTTGTTTGTGCGATCCTGGAGAGGACTTCCTGTCGGGACCCATTGTCTGATACAATGGCTCCTAAATATTTGAAGCTATGCACTGTGTTGGGGGATTGGCCTTGGACTTTGATGTCCGTGTTGATGCCATTGGTGTTGTTGGTCATCATTTTAGTCTTCTCTGCACTTATTTCCATTCCATAAGCTCTGGAGGTGGTGTCAAGCCTCTGTACCAGCTGTTCAAGTTCTTGTTCCTCTCCAGCCAATCCATCAATGTCATCCGCAAAACGAAGATTGGAGATTGCTCTACCCCCTATGCTGACTGTGCCTTCATGATCTGCAAGAGCATCTGACATGATGCGCTCTAGGAAGGTGTTGAAGAGTGTTGGAGAGAGTAGGCATCATTGACGCACACCGATTGTTGTTCTGAACCAGTTCCCGATGGCGCTGTTGAGGAGGACTGCACTGGTAGCCTTGTCATACAGGCTTTTGATGACTTAAATAATTTTAGGGCTGATGTTGTACACTTTCATTGTTGCCCATAGAGCTGCATGCCAGACTCGGTCAAACTCTTTCTTGAAGTCTATGAACACATGATATAGATGTTGTTGGTGCTGTAGGTATTTCTCACAGATTATTCTGAGGTTGAAAATCTGTTCAGTGGTACTTCGCCCTGCCCTGAATCCTGCTTGTTCTTCAGCTATGATTTGTTCAGCTTGGGGTTTCAACCTGTTGAGTATTATTTTCAGGAGGACCTTGCTGGGATGGCTGATGAGGCTGATGGTGCGGTAATTTTCACACTCCTGAAGGTTACCATTTTTGGGAAGAGTGATGACAAGTGACTGGGTCCATGGTATAGGCCACTCCCCACTCTGCCAGATCTTGTTACAGATAATGATGAGGGCATCAATCATCGCTTCTCCTGCTTGTATATGTATGTTGTCCACTCCCGCTGACTTCCCTTTCTTTAGCGATTGCACTGCTGCCTCAACTTCTTCCCGGAGAATTGGTAGGATTTCTTCTTCTTCTCTGTTCTCGGGACATGCTAGAACTGATGGGTCTCCATTTGGTGTATGGTTGTAAAGGTCAGAGCAGTACTCTGTCCATCTGTCCAAGACTTCTTGTTCTTCTGTAAGGCATATGCCAGACTTGCTTTGGATCGTGGAGACTTTGGGCTGTTTGACACTTGTCAGCCGCTTCACAGTCTGGTAGGCCTTCTTGCTGTTGTTCTTGTTCATACTGTTCTCTATTTCCTGGCATTGATATTCTATACAGTTCTCCTTTGCTGTGCGCATGCCTTTTCGGATGTCATTGTTGATTTTTCGGTAGACATCAGCTCCCTGTGAGGTGTTCTTTTTCTTTTTTTATCTCTCTTCGTTTATCACACAGATCCAAAAGTTCAGGTGTGATCCACGGCTTCTTCTTTGGTCGGTGCTTGCCAAGGATCTCAGTGGCGGCATCTGTCACAGCTGAGTTGAAGGTGGTGGTCATGGTGTTGACATCTACTTCACCAGCCCCCAAAATAAGCATTGGTGCAAATTTCCCTCCAATTGTGGCCTGAAATAGTTCTGCCACCTCTGGGTCTTGCAGTTTGTCCAGGTCGAACTTCAGTTTAGAGCACTTTGCTGTATTTACTCTCTTCAAGTGGAGCCGGAAAGACATCATCACGAGATCGTGGTCACTTCCGATGTCTGCTCCTGGAAAAGTGCGTGTCCGGCCTATGTTGATGCTTGATCTGAAGCGTTTCTTGACCAGGATGTAGTCTATTTGGTTGTGATGCTCCCCGCCGGGACTGTGCCATGTCCATCGTCTGGAGTTTTTGTGGAGACCAAGCGTGTTTGTCAGTACCAGATTGTTGTATCTGGTAAAAACTCCAAGAGTCTCAGACCCCTGTCATTTGTCTCATTGTTGCAGTGGGGTCTACATGTGTCTCCCCAGTTGTGGTGCGCATCTTGGCCAACCTTGGCATTCCAGTCGCCTTGCACTATGACTATGTACGTCCTTCTTCGGCACTTGGTAAAGGACCGCCTGTAGATTTTCATAGAAATCCTCCACTTCGCTGTCGTGATAGTCTGATGTTGGGGCATAGGCCTGGATGATGGTGATGTTGAAAGGGGCTGCTCTCAGACGGATGGTAATGAGTCTACTGGAGACTGGGCGGCAACCCATGACAGTGGCTAGAATGTTCTTGTGGACCAAGAATCCAACGCCGTGTTCGTGCCTGTCATCTCTACCGCTGAAATAGAGCTTGTGGCCTTTGTCGGTCGTTGTTTCACCTTGGCCTTTCTAGCGCAGTTCGCTGATTGTTACGTTGAAACGAACGAAAGTGTGTCTAAAGCGCGCACGATAGATCTAATCGTTTCGTTTTGCAAAGTATTCAATAATGGAGTTTATTTACCTTTGATTTGAGTTGGCACTGTTGTTAGGAGAGGCTTTGTATAACGTTGATAATTTGCGTTAGTCGATATTATTTGAGAATCTTCTGGATATGCGTGTTTACTCTTGATAGAATTTTCCCGATGGATATCGAAGGTCGTGAATGTTCCCGGAAGTAGAGAAAATGTGTATTGACGTAAGTCAGTGATGACGATCTTTAGTTCGATTGGTGGCAGTACGTCATTTCTACCACGTACCAAATCGTTCCAGAAAAGAGAGAGGTTATTTAATCGTGAGCCGAGTCGCTGTTGAGACAGTAAAGTTGTTGATAGTGATTTGGAAAGTTGCTGTGAAAGTTGTTGAGTTGAATTGAGAATTGTATGCAGTTGTTGATGTATGCTGAATAAAAGTGGAAAACTTCATACGTCGACTTTGTGATTTGTATGCTGTTTGGACGGGCTGTGTGAATAAACGAATCTGAGTTACACCTTATCAGGACTTCAGCATCGGGGCTGAATCAAATACTGATAAAGAAAAACACCATCATCGAACTGAGTGTAACATTTTGGGGGTCAAGCCGCGATTCACGCCATAGCCAAGGGTTCAACTGCTACAACAAGCGAGTCAACGTTACGAGAGGCAGTCATCGAGGGTAGCCGCCAACGAGTTGCGTCGAGAGGGGCCAACATACTGGGACTACATCATCCGATAGGTTCGGGCTGACTGCAAGGGCGTGTAGTCGCTGAAGAGTTGCTTCGTGAGCGAACAACAGATCGGGACTACGTTGCTGCCGTTAGACTACGTCGAGGGACAGTCTCGGAGCTACATCGCCAGTATTAGAGAGAGCGACGAGCGGACGTCGCGTCTACTTCAGCACAGGAGCGTGTACATCAACACCAGCGTGGTGCAGCGTCGCATACGACGAGGACAGCGGGGCCTGCGTCAGCGAAGGCGACTAGTGACAAGCATCAGCGCTACTGCAGAGAGCGTGCTGTTCTAGAACAGTCTAGAAAGGTACAGCACAGTCAAGAACTTTCCAGAAAAAAAAAAGAACTCTACAGTCAAGAACTTTCAAGAAAAAAAACTCTACAGAAAAGAACTTTCTAGAAAAGAACTTTCTTGAAAAGAACTTTCCAGAAGCATCAAGATGGCTGACTTCTGGCAGAAAGGGGTTGAACTGAATCTAAAAGGCAAGCAGCTGACGGAGTACGTCAAGTCTCAGGAGAGAATACGAGAAAGAGAATTGGAAGAGAAGCGTCTAGAAAAAGAAATAGAACTAGAACAGAAGCGTCTAGAAGTAGAAGAGCAGCGTCGCCGTGAAGAACGAGAATTAGAAGAGCAGCGTCGCCGTGAAGAAAGAGAATTTGAACTGAAGCGTCTGGAAATTGAACAGCAGCGGCAAGAAAGAGAAGATGAGCGCAGGCGTGAGGAAAGAGAAGCTGATCGTCAGTTCCAACTAGAGTTGGCGCGCATCCAGCAACAGCAGCATGCGCCACAAGTTATCAGTGACAACACGGCTCCAAAATTGCCAGCTTTCGTCGACGGGAAGGACCAGATTGACAGTTATCTGGCGAGATTCGAAAGGTTCGCTGAAAGCTCTAATTGGCAACCTCAAGACTGGGCAATTCGACTGAGTGCACTTCTGACGGGGCAAGCTCTCGAAGTTTACACCAGACTGTCGAACGATGACGCCAAAAACTACGACGTCTTGAAAGAGGCCCTGTTGCAGTGCTACAACTTTACAGAGAAGGGCTACCGTAAACGCTTCCGTGAATGCCGGCCTAAGTCAGACGAGACGCCAAAGCAGTTTGTGGAGCGCCTGTCGTCATATCTACACAAGTGGGTGGAGTTATCAGGCGAAATGAAGTCTTACGACAGTCTCCATGACCTGATTGTGAAAGAACAATTTCTCAATGCCTGTCACAAGGACCTAGCGACCCACTTAGAAGAACAAAAGCTGCAGACGCTTAAAGATGTGACTGAGGCTGCTGAAAGATATCTTATCGCTCATGGGAAAACATTGGGGCCACCCAGCGCGACGAAACATTTTCAGAAGACTGCAAACCATGGGAACCAGATCCAAGGAAGCCAGACGAGCCAGAGACAGACAGACTCCACGCCTCCTCCCAGGGAAGGGCATTCAAGGGGCTGTTTCATCTGCAACGCTACAGACCACAGAGCTTCTAACTGTCCTCAAAACAAAAGTAGCGGACAGCGGAGCAGTACGGACAACGCAGCGGCGGGCAACCGGCAGAGGCGGTTCTCCAATCAACGGCAAAACAGTAGATCTGACCATCAAGTGTGCGGCGGGAGCGTCATTCTTCCGAGTGAGACCAAGCGCACAGCTACCCCTGCGGACGTGCAAGAGTGCATGACTGATGGCCAACTTCTCCTTGCCAACGGAAAATCCATCCCCGTCGTCGCCAGCGCAGCTGTGACCGTCCAGAACATGCCTGTTTCCAAGGGACGCGTCGGAAATCATGAAGTGACTGTTCTAAGAGACTCTGGCTGCAGTGGGGTCATCGTCAGAGAAGACCTAATCGCTAAAGAACAGTTCACTGGCGATTCTAAATGGACACTCATGGCCGACAGCAAATGTGTGAAAGCGCCAGTTGCAAAAATTCATGTCAACACCCCTTTCTACATAGGCGAAGTCGAAGCGGTTTGCCTGAAGAAGCCGCTGTATGATTTGATGATCGGGAATATCGACGGCGCGAGACGACCCGACGACCCCGATCCAGAGTGGAGTCCTGCCTCAACCCAACGCGTCGAAGTTGTGGAGGAGGATCCATTGCCGTTTCCCGATGGAGACCTTACAGAGCTGCTACGGGACAATGTGGTTACTCCGGCTCAGCCCTGCCGACCAGAGATCGTCAGTGCTGTTACTACCAGGGCCCAGGCCAAGAGAGACAAGGTGTCTACACCACTGAAGGTCGCCGACAACTCCAAAGTTGCCATCGTGGACAGAGATAAGCTGATCCAGCTCCAGGAAGCTGATAGCACTTTAAACAAGTACAGGAACCGCCAAGACCACGTGACCAAAGGCAGTGGTACGGTCTATTTTGAGGTGAAGGCCAAGATCCTGTACCGAATCTTCCAGCACCCGAGGGTCAACGGAGGGAAACCACTACGTCAAGTCTTGGTACCGTTACCCCTAAGGCGCCAGGTGATGGAAGTAGCGCATGACTCAATCATGGGAGGTCACCTAGGTATCAAGAAGACGTCAGACCGAATCCAGGCGGTATTCTACTGGCCAGGACTTCATGCGGACGTCAGCCGTTTCTGCCGATCATGTGACATTTGCCAGAAGACCATACCTCGAGGAAGGGTCCCGAAAGTGCCTATGCAGAGGATGCCTCTGATCGACCGACCTTTCAAGAGGGTGGCCTTAGACTTAATCGGCGAAATAAGACCTCCGAGTGAAGAAGGTCATCGATGGGTACTGACTTTAGTGGACTATGCGACTCGGTACCCAGAAGCAGTGCCACTGAAGAAGATTGACACTGAAACTGTAGCAGAGGCACTGGTGGACATGTTCAGTAGGCTTGGAGTGCCTGAAGAAATTCTGACAGACCTCGGGACGCAGTTCGTCTCTGACTGCATGAAGGAGGTCAACCGACTGCTGAGCATCCGGCATTTGACTACGACACCCTACCATCCAATGTGCAACGGGCTCGTCGAGAAGTTCAATGCTACGCTGAAGTCCACCTTGAAGAAACTGTGCAGCGAGCAGCCCAGACAATGGCATCGCTACATCAACGCCCTACTTTTCGCCTACAGAGAAGTACCGCAGGAGTCCACCGGCTTTTCTCCGTTCGAGCTGCTGTACGGAAGAACCATCCGAGGGCCGATGCACATCCTAAAAGAACTGTGGACGAAAGAAGTGGACACCCCAGAGGTGAAGAACAGTTACCAGTACGTGTTTGAGCTACGGGAGAAGCTGGAGCAGACTCTCGAGATAGCCAGAGAAAACCTGAAGAAGTCCCAAGACTGTGGAAAGCACTACTACGATCGTAGGGCTGTGAACAGGAAGTTTAAACCTGGCAACAAAGTGCTGGTGCTGCTACCTACTGATCACAATAAGTTGCTGATGCAGTGGAAAGGCCCGTACGAAGTGGAGACCGTGGTGGGGATCAACGACTATAAGGTGAAGGTCGGCCAGCATTCCAAGATATACCACGCCAACCTCCTTAAGCTGTACGTGGAAAGGCCAACAGAGACTGTGCACGCAGCCACAGCAGCTGTGACCGACGACAGCTTTGACAGCGAAGAACTGTTGGAACTGGGAGACTTCCACAGCAAAGAAGGCATCGATGATGTTAAGCTAGGACCAAGCTTGACGGAAGGTCAAAAGATGGAGCTCAAGGACCTTATGGGCGAGTTTCCCCACAACTTCAGCGATGTCCCTGGCTCTACAACTTTGGTCGAACACGAAGTCCACCTCACTTCGAATATCCCTGTTCGATCCAAGCCCTTTCCGATCCCTTTCAAGGCCCGCGAATCCTTGAAGAAAGACATCGATGAGATGCTGAGGATGGGCATCATCAGGGAGTCCAGTTCCCCCTACGCGTCCCCTGTCGTGGTCGTGAAGAAGAAGGACGGCAGCAACAGAGTATGCATCGACTACAGGAAGGTTAATAAGATCACCGTCTTTGACCCTGAGCCGATGCCTACCGCAGCAGACCTCTTCCGCCAACTATCGGGGAGTAGAATCTTCTCAAAGATTGACCTCAGCAAGGGTTATTGGCAAGTCCCCGTGCGTCAACAGGACATACCAAAGACTGCTTTCATAACTCCTGATGGGACGTACGAGTGCCTAAGGATGCCCTTTGGCATGGTCAACAGCGGAGCTACCCTGAAGAGAGGAATGAGGAAGATGCTCAAAGGGATGGACAACGTCGTGTGTTACTGGGACGACCTGCTAGTCCACACCCGCACCTGGGAAGAGCATCTGCAGACCTTGAGGGAGCTGTTTCACCGTCTAACAGAAGCTAACCTGACCGTGAGACCCAGTAAGTGCATTCTGGGGACTGACAACGTCGACTTTATCGGCCATTCGCTGAAAGAAGGACAAAAGGGGCTTCTGCTAGAAAACGTCACCAAAATTCTGAACGCTCCACGTCCCCAAACAAAGAAGCAAGTACGATCTTTCCTGGGATTGGCTGGGTATTATAGGGAGTTCGTACCGAACTACTCAGCCATCACAGCACCTTTGTCGGACCTGGTGCGGAAAGGCTGTCCAAACCAAGTGCAGTGGGGACCGTCTCAGGAGAGGGCATACCAGACTGTGCGCGACCTCCTTTCGAAGGATCCGGTGCTACGACTGCCCGATACTTCCAAGGAATTCGTCTTAAGGACAGACGCAGCGGACGAAGGCATCGGCGCCATACTGATGCAAGAACACGAAGGGAAACTATTTCCGGTCAGTTACGCCAGCAAGAAGCTGTCCAGGGCTGAGAAAAATTACTCGACCATGGAGAAAGAGTGCCTTGCCATCATATGGGGAATCCGGAAGTTCGAACTGTACCTTCAAGGAGTGAAGTTCGTGCTACAGACTGATCACAAGCCGCTAACTTACTTGAACTCTGCCAAGTTTGTGAACAGTCGGATCATGAGATGGGCTATGTACTTGCAGAACTTTAACATGCGAGTAGAATCTATCAAAGGATCGGACAATGTTGGTGCGGACTTCCTCAGCAGAGTGTGTGAGTAAAGAACATTGACTGTGTGGATGAACTGTGAACATTGACAATATCCAGATAGACTTGAAGATGAAAACCATTGACTCTGTGTAGATAAGCTGAGCGCAATTACAGTATTCAGAAAGTCTTAAATTAGTTTCAATTGTGGACTTTGTTTGTGCATTACGTTTCAACGTTGTTGAAAGAAATTGGGTAAATTTCTTCTTGAGTGGGGGGTTATGTTACGTTGAAACGAACGAAAGTGTGTCTAAAGCGCGCACGATAGATCTAATCGTTTCGTTTTGCAAAGTATTCAATAATGGAGTTTATTTACCTTTGATTTGAGTTGGCACTGTTGTTAGGAGAGGCTTTGTATAACGTTGATAATTTGCGTTAGTCGATATTATTTGAGAATCTTCTGGATATGCGTGTTTACTCTTGATAGAATTTTCCCGATGGATATCGAAGGTCGTGAATGTTCCCGGAAGTAGAGAAAATGTGTATTGACGTAAGTCAGTGATGACGATCTTTAGTTCGATTGGTGGCAGTACGTCATTTCTACCACGTACCAAATCGTTCCAGAAAAGAGAGAGGTTATTTAATCGTGAGCCGAGTCGCTGTTGAGACAGTAAAGTTGTTGATAGTGATTTGGAAAGTTGCTGTGAAAGTTGTTGAGTTGAATTGAGAATTGTATGCAGTTGTTGATGTATGCTGAATAAAAGTGGAAAACTTCATACGTCGACTTTGTGATTTGTATGCTGTTTGGACGGGCTGTGTGAATAAACGAATCTGAGTTACACCTTATCAGGACTTCAGCATCGGGGCTGAATCAAATACTGATAAAGAAAAACACCATCATCGAACTGAGTGTAACACTGATGCCTAGAACGTTCCATCGATAGTGGTCCAACTCGTGGGCCAGTTCTTCTAATTTTCCTTCCGCAGTTAGGGTCCTGACATTCCAGGTTCCTATGACGATGTTGTTTCTCGTGCGGATCTTGCTAAATTGTCCATCAGTAGCATACTTAACACCTCCGTCCTGGTGGCCAACGGAAGGCGCGGTCCTTGAGCCGACCGATCCGGTATAAAATTAGTGGATAGTGTCATCATGTAGTGTGTCTTGGGCAAAAAAAGACCTGGCGGTGCCCAATCCTCTCCAGGCTGTTGGCCACAGCCAAAATCCACGAATACAGTGTGGCTCGCCTTGGTCCTGAGCACGTGGTCGTTGAACCTGTAGTAACGTGAGGTTCCTCCACCCTGGCCGGTGACTTCTGTGTAGAAGACTTTCGCCCAGTGATGCCGTGCTAACATCACTCCTGTTAGTCGCCTCTTACGACACGCCGGGAAACGTTGGGTCTATTCTATTTAATGCCCGAACCCACAGGGCACACGTCATAATCATCATCATTATTATTATTATTATTATTATTATTATTATTATTATTATTATTATTATTATTATTATTATTATTATTATTATTACTTTTACTATAATTATTATTATCATTGTGGAGAGGATACATACAGGGAACATCTCTTTTCCTGACCACATGTGTTCCTTGCACGTTTACTTGGCAATACAATATTTTGTCACCTTGTTTCTTTGTTGTCTTAAAAAAGATAACTAAAAGCAACAGTACAATTATAAATAATAAAAATAATTGCCATTGGCAGGTGGAGAGAATACTCAAGATGCTGCGGACGGCTGACATGGACACTTTCACTCCTCTGTCATCCTATCACCTCAAAACAGTAGTTTTTCACGTGTGCCAGCAATCCCCAGACCCTGCCGCTTGGACACATGGCAAACTGGGAGAACGACTGGTGCAGGTAGATTTGTCAAAGATGTTGTTATTCTAAGATTTTGTATGCTTTTCGTATGTTGCCTGTAGTGTATAAGGTAAAAGTGAAGGGAGGTAAGATAAGATAAGAAGGCTGTATTATCTTTTATCTCAAATCCCGAAAAATTAACATATGGTGCGTAAATCCAAGAATATATATAATGCAACAAGAATATATATAATATATCCAAGAATATATATAATGCATATACATAAACGCTTGTAACAATCAACAAATGGACAAAATATACAGTTAAAGCATTAACATGTGCACGCAAACCAAAACGAAGCACTTTGAGAACACACATACACACACACACATACATACACACACACTCTCTCTCTCTCTCACACGCACACACACACGCACACACACACACATACGGATGCACAAACACAGGTTGGCAAATCAATATAGTCACAAGATAATCAGGAAGTTTGATTACAGGGAAATGACCATCTATGCCACCATATAAAACTCCAAAAAGGTCTCTGTAAAAACGCAACGGAAAGGAGTCTGACATTATAAGGGAGATAATTGCGGTGTTGAAAATAGTTGCCTGAAACCATAGTCTTTCCTCAGTTGTTTCCCTCTAGCCGATTCGCTCCCTCGCCAAGAAACTTCACATTGTTGAATGCTGATTTTCAGCTATGTGTGTGCTTTGCCATCTAGTCTTTATACGGTTGTCTGAAGCATATTAACTGTTTGTTTTCAATGGTGTTTGGTATTAACTCTTTCCCTGCCAGGCATGTTTCCACGTTTGTGCCAGACATTTCTCTGGCATCGGCAAGAAAGTTCAGTACCTTAGGCATTTAAGCTACTGTTATTTCAATAATAGTTGTTAAATAGACATATTTCATATCAAATTAAAGGTAAAAGAGTGAAGAATAAGAAAAAAAACCACAACAATGTTAATTTGATTATGTTATTGAAATATGTGTTTTGAAAGCATGTTGATCTTTTTGAAATGATAAAATAAAATAAAAATATTTCTACATACCACAGTGATAAAAAAAAATCTGGAGGAATAATTCCAATCACTGAATCAGCTTCACACACCAGAAAGAAAATTTATTTAGGATCAAAATACACTTTACAGTTTGAAATTATATTGATTATTAGCAGAGTTTGACACACTGTCGATTGTGCCCATCACATATGCTTAGTAAAATGCACAAAAAACACTCTAAAAACGAATCAATTTGAAGAAACCACGAGCGTGTCGATCGGGAACGAAAGTAGAAAGAGTTATCTCTCTTTGGTTAAAATAAAACTTGGATTGGACTGCGCAAAAAACCGGAACAAAACGGAATACTGAAATCGACGATATATCGTCGATTGGCACAAACATGGCGGCTCAGATCGACGATATATCGTCGATTGGCAGGGAAAGAGTTAATATTCAGAAATGTAATAATGTGTTAGTAGGAAACAAGAGTTTGCCATTTTAAAATCAAACAACTTGCTTACCGTATTGCTACTTGCTTCTTTTTTCTTTCTTTTTTTTAAATATAGATTGACCAATCACCTTCTTTACTTTTAGGTGTTCCGTCAGTTGATCCTGTGCTTGGAGAAAGGGAGCATGCCTCATTTCTTCGTGCCTGTCTGCAACCTCCTGGCCCAGTACAGCCCTCAGGAGCTCCTGGCGACCTCGCAACGACTTCGAGAAATTCACGACGAACTTTGCAACAACCCCGCGTCCAGCATAAGACTGCAGTGTTGATTAAGGGACCCCTAGATGTGTTATGCTCTTCTTCAGGAGTGGAGTGCTAGCAGAAAATTCCAAAGAAAGATGGCTGTGGTTGGTGTTCGTTTTTTTTTGTTGTTTTTTTTTTTGTGTGTGTGGTCACATTGCCAGATGTTTGTCACCACATGTTTGGCTACAATTCCGTTTTCAGCATTAGATTACAATGTTGGTCATGGCTATTTGGTTAGGCTTACTACTACCAACTACACTGAAAATGTGAACAGTGCGTGCTTTTTCCAACTGATCACTGTGCCTGCAGTCTTTTTTACATGTCAGGATAGAATGAGTTTTTATTGGGCCAGATTGTATCTTCTTTCTTCAAGCCGTGTTACCATAATTATGGTACGAGTTTTAATAGAGTACTTTCAAAAATAGTACATAGAACGTTGTTGTTGTCAGTCAGGGGAGACAACCAGATTGTGTAAAACAAGTGATAAAGGTTGGAGAAGGGGAGATCATGCCTATAGAGCTGGACTGGAGTTTATTGATACCATCTTGGATAAAATCTTTACTAGTTGCTGTCCTCTGTGGAGTGAGGGAATGATAGGAAAGATTTATCTCCCCTTCTCTGCTGCAAATGGTTGACATTTGTGCCATAGATAACAGATGGCCTTTTCGCTGTGTTCTCAGCGCAGCAGTGTATCAAGACCCTCTCTTGTCAGTCACCTTCAACAACTGTGACTTGTTTGTGAAGAGTCTGCCTCCAGCATTATGGCGTCCGCACACGTGTCAACCGTTGGGTATTGAAGGTCTTTCAATGGGATCCTCGACGATGAACAGCTGTTGAAGAGAAATAGAGCGCACGGCTTATTTGGAGGGCAGCTTATAGGCTGTCTAGGTTGAAGTGGTAGTTCTCCAAAGATCCTCGCCCTGTTTGTGTAGCTACAGCTCTTTGCGAACACTGTAGAACATTGCACTTTCACACCTGAGCGTGTTGTTGAAAGTGCTGGCTACTGTGCAACGACAGCTGTAAATTCACGATGGTCTTTGCAACCAGCCTGCTTTGCAGGGTTAGACTGCAATGTGGACAGTCCTTGCTTAGGGGACTGTTATATTGGCCTTCATTATTAGGCATCCTGGAAATAATCTTCGTTAGATGCAATCATACAAGGACAATTGGCAGCGGGGAATACAAGGAACATCAGATGTTGAAATCATCCTTTTAATTTTTTTTTTTTTAACAGCTGAGGAGATTCAGCAAGGTAAAAATACTGCATATCTGGTAAAGCGGCAGTTCAGCATGTCATATCAAAATACGGACAGATTTGACTTCTTTGGAAAACGGAATGGCAGAGAATATACCTGTAGGAAAGAACAGCAGAAATGAATTGACCTTGAGCAACTGGGTTGAATTGGAAAAGGACACTATACAAATCGTGACCTTTTGCTCTGGACATTAGAGCAATATAACTATGCTTCTTGACAAACACGGCGTTCACAAAAGCAAATTTCTTAATAATACAATACAACACAATACATACACAATACAATACCACACAATACAATACAACACTAAACATATTTATGACCTCACATAAGGAATTGCCGCAAGCGGAGATCATTTGACATAAAAATGAAAGTACATTTTAAAGCCATTGGTTTTAAATCGACAAAGCATTACAATCACCCCTGAGCAATCTAACAAAAACATAAAATATATCCAGTTATAGACACATTCATGCAGGCAACTTATCATAGTGTATAAAATATCACAGCTCACCAATACAACACATTCAATACTACTACTATCACAGTTCTATATCACGGTTACATCTCGTCAATTCAAGTTACAAATACAAGTTACTGTGATATCACACATTTCTTAAATTCATTACATTCATACCAGCCAATATATAATGCTTCTCAGCCTTTTATTAAAATATGCAATAACTTGGGAAGGGAGGATAATAAATAACTAAATTAGTTAGTCATTGTTTATAGGGTCCAGATGACTGCAAAGAGACCAATCAAGACCACAACTTAGTTGAAAGAGGATTCACCCGTATAATGATCCGTATAAACGATCTGCCAAAACAACCCTAATGGTAACACTGAAGGCACTCCATCAGCCAGTCACTTTACAATAAAAGGCATCTCATGCAAGGGACGCTGAGACTTTACTCTAATTTATGGAACCCCCCATTTTCGAAAACAAAATAGAATATAGACATTACAGAATATTAACAAAACACATACATATAAAATGCCTGTATAAAAAGCCAACATTGCTAAATAATAATACCGTAGAAAGCCCTAATGACTATTTGGTAGAAAGCATCCAATATCCCCAAGCTGATCCAACAGACCACATACACAAATGAGGAGTTTTGGGGAGAGTTTTTAAGAAAAAAGGCAGGTGACTGGTCTAGCGAAGAAGATAGATTGATAGAACAGAGTAGGAATGAGAAAGAACAAATTAGAATGACAGAAACAGTGGTAATTTAAAGCACTAAATTTTCACAAAATGAGGATACTATTTCCACAGAAACCCCAGGCACTCCAGCAAAGGGAAATAGCTAAATCAATCATCCGCCTTATAAAGATAATGCGCAGTGCATTTCCAAAAATCCACGACAAAATTTAAAAAACAAAACTAACAATAATATTTTTTTTTAATCATGCATTAAATACTGAATTATTACATTTACTCATGGATCTATAATGCTTACACTGAATAGTTACATTCTGTCCGTGCATTAAATACTAAATGATTACATTTTAATCATGTACCATGCTTAGATGAATAATTTCATTGTTACAACTTACATGCATGAAATACTGAATGTACAGTTTTGTTCATGAATATTTTACTGATTACTTGCGTTCATGTTACAATCACGTGAAAATGTGAACCAGCCATGTTTTTTTAAAACGTTGTGATATTCCACTTGCAAAATTGTACTCTTTTTTGTTTTACAACTGTATTGACAGTTTTAAATTCTTTGAAGAAATGATAATGATAATGAGGCTATTAGTACTGATGTTAGAGTGCATGTGAGCATATGCGTGTATGCATGTTTATTTCAGTCTGAGTGTGTGGTTGCGTGCGCAGTGGTTGCACGGGGATGTTTTCTTGGTGCGTCTCAAATGGTCTTGTGATATCTTTGCAGTGCTGGTTTATATAATGTCAAATATAACATAAGCATTTGTGCATATCTGATTTGTATGCTTGGAAGCCATCTGTTCGTATGTGCTCTAATACAGGTGCATTCAAAGGATAGTCTACGTATAACCTTGCAGTGTTGGTTTATGAGATATATATATACAATGCTCGGTAAAAGTTTTTACCACACACACACGCACACACAAACACCTTTTAATTGAACTATTGCGAACTAATATTATGACGAGGAGTTGAACGATAAAAACTTTGCATGAACAGATTCAGAATGAAAATGAAACAATAAATTGTGTACCTGTTTGAATAAATGGTGCTTGTGAATTGAGATTCTTGGGCTGATAAGGTTGTGGAGTGCTTGGAGCTTAGATGATTTTGCCCAATAAAGCATTATTATGATATATTTATTTATTTATAATTTAATTTTATTTAATTGTCTTATATAGTGCTTTTCCAGCTCAAGAGCTGCTCAAGGCGATGGCCAATACAGGATCTAACTCAAGCCGCCCAAGACGCCCACCCGCAGCCTTTGGGCGCATGGTCTGACGCCCGTACAACTGAGCACAATCCTGGGCAGCCAGGGATGGGGGAGAAGGACCTAGGTGCATGCTGGGTGTGTTCTTGTCACCGGCACTCACCCATATAGGACATGAGCGTCAGGATCTTTAAAGTCCGTTATGATGGAATGTATGCGACACAGACTAGACCTCGGTTTATACTCTCATCCGAAGGAGTAGGAAAACAGGAGAAAAGTGTCTTTCCCAGGGACACAAAACAATGGCCCGGCCAGGGCTCGAACCCGGGACCTTCAGATCCGCAAGCCGAAGCACTACCATTAGACCACTGTGCCTATATACATGTATCACGTTAAGTAGCTTGTGATTGGATATCAATGTGGCAATGCAAGTATATATCTACAGATTTGTCACCTGTTTGGCACGTTATATGGAAGAATGCGAGCATGTCAGTGCTGAGTGCAGAGTCCTCAAGTCTGGTTTGAGCACTATACAAATTAAATTATTTTAAATTTATTTTGAACGTAGAGGATTCCAGTTTAGTCGCAGCTCTGCTTAGTGTAAAAATTCTCAAGTGTCTGATAGCTTCTTTTGTTTTTGTTTATGCTATGTTCGCGGGTTCTGCCTACGTGTTTCGTTTTTGCATTATTTGTGTTAAAAGTGGGACATGTTCTTAGTTATCAAACATTTCAAAATAATGTAACTGTATGGTAATCAAAGGAAGATTATTTATAAAAAATAAATTTAAAAACCCTGCATTATGATTGGTCATAAAAGACATGATGAGTGTAGTAAAATGTCGTTGATGTAGGTACAGGCAGGTGTTGTATGTTGTAAGTTAAAAACAAAAACAATCAAAAGTTTTACAGTTTGGTTTGCATTCCACAATGTCTGTTCTGTGTGGCTGTGACCTGGTGCTTACAGATATAAAAACCACTTGTGATCCGTTTTATTTAGAATTTCTTCTTCATTTTTTTAAAACAGTAGGAATCCCTTTTCATTTACATGCATACTGAAATGTGGGTCTGTGTTTTAAATGAAATGAATTAGTATTATATAGTGCAGCTACAGTTTGAAGATCTGCTCATGGGGCTGGCCAATTGCCTTTTTTTCACAATGAGAATAGCAGATTCTCTTGTTGGGGTGCCGGGGGTTTCAGTATAAATAGTATCCCCACTTTCTGAAAATTTAGTGCTTTAAATTCCCACTGTCACTGTCTTTCTCCTTTGTTCTTTCTCATTCCTGCTCTGTTCTATCAATCTGCTATACTATCTTCTTCTTCGCTAAACCAGTCACCTACCTTTTTTCTTGAAAACTCTTCCGGGACAAGTCTCCTTATTTGTGTGTGAGGTCTGTTGGATCAGCTTGGGAATATTGGACGCTTTCTGCCAGATGGTCACTAGGGCTTCCTATGATGTTATTATTTAGCAATGTAGGCATTTTATATGTATGTGTTTTGTTGATATTTTATAATGATGTTTGTATTCTATTTTGTTTTTGTAAATGGGGTTCGATAAAGTAGAGTATAGCCTCAGCGTCCCCTGCGTGGGATGTCTTTATGTAAAGTGACTGGCTGGTGGAGAGCTTTCAGTTTTACCACTAGGGTTGTTTCAGCAGATCTTTTATGCGGATCAGAAGTTGTCTGGTCCTGATTTGGCTCGGAAGAGTCCGCTGGACCTAAACCAATAATCATGTAATGTAATGTAATAGCAGATGTGCAGGTTTTTATGGGTTGAATGGCCATCATCAGCATAAAATAAAACTATTTTTTTTTCGTTTTATCGTTTATATTGCATTTTATTTGTAACATCCGTCTTCAGATCTTGTTAAAAAATTCATATCAACGTTTATTCCTGTCGGTATTATTACTAACTTTAATATTATGCTTATTTGAATATTATGTCATAATTATGTGTCACAATTTTGATGTTCTTGAATAATGTCATGCATACATGTCTGGTGATGCCTATTCTCAGAATTTTCTTATTTGGAATCTGACATTTTAATGTCTTTCATCCTTGTGTTATATTTTCTATTGACAAATTGTGGTGGTGGTGGTGAGGATGATGATGATGTTGATGATGATGATAAATTGCAGTGTTATTATATAACATAAGCTGGGAGGATCAGTGAGAGCGTGTGTTTGTGAGACAGAAATGCTTTTAAATTGTTGGTCAAGTGAACGTCATATTTCGATATGGCTTAGACAAATAGAAGGGGAGAGAGAGATTGAGAGAAAGAGAGAGTATACCAAATGTTTACTACATGGCCTGGCCCAAATCTTCACAACATTGGTGTTGACCTGCGTGTTTACTTTAAAAAAAAAAAGATTTTGAAGAAAAATGAAAATATAAACGCGCTATACAAATTTTAATATGTGCATTTTCAAACTGAAATTACGTTTGAATGTATACGACATTTTTTTAAAATGAAATATTGCTTGATGCAAATCAGTTATTTTACTTGCATTAGATAGTATTTTGTTTGTTTCTGGAATGCCTTTGACTGTTTAATATTTTCGTACTGGCTTTTTGAATGCATCTGTGTTACATATTAGAAAGCTGATAATCCTGTCTTAAAAGTGGCTTGATGTGTACATGAAAATGTATGAGATAAATTAATTACAAAACTGTTGCGAAAGTACTTGAGTCCGCCTATTGTGTTTTGTGTACGGAAAATGTTTAATGTATATAGAAACTGTAGTTTATGTTTAATGTATAAATATAGAAACTGTAGTTTATGTTTGGTATTTTCAGACTTTTCTGAGTGATAAGGAGCTAAATGTCGATCAGTCGGTCGCAAGCCCTATCTCAGGAACCACTAAACGGATTTTGACTAAACTCCATAAGAACATTACTTGGGTTAGTGGCCAGCCTCCCGTGACGTCATGCTGGCTCTACCGCGAAGGTCAAAGTCATTGTAGCCATTGTGTAGCTAAACCCGTTTAGCTCAATATCTCTCGCAACAAGCAGCCTAAAGGGGTACAGCTCATTCATGTGCATGTTCTAAACTGGCAAAAACATCAGTGCACTTGTTTTTAACCTTTGCGATACCCCCAGTGAGGGTACCGGGGGTTTCCGTATAAATAGTATCTCCACGTTCTGGAAATTTAGTGCTTTAAATTCCCACTGTCGCTGTCTTTCTCATCTGTTCTTTCTCATTCCTGCTCTGTTCTATCAATCTACTATACTGTCTTCTTCTTCGCTAGACTAGTCACCTACCTTTTTTTCTTGAACACTCTTCCGGGACAAAACTCCTCATTTGTGTGTGAGGTCTGTTGGATCAGCTTGGGAATATTGGACGCTTTCTGCCAAATGGTCGCTGGGGCTTCGTATGATGTTATTATTTGGCAATGTAGAATGCAGGCATTGTATATGTATGTGATTTGTTGATATTTTATAATGATGTTTATATTCTGTTTTGTTTTGTAATTCAGGGTTCGATAGTACAGCCTCAGCGTCCCCTGCGTGGGATGTCTTTATTGTAAAGTGACCGGCTGGTGAAGTGCCTTCAGTGTTATCACTAGGGTTGTTTTATGCGAATCGGGGGTGTGTCATCTTTGAGCCAAGTTGTGGTCTTGATTTTGTGGTCCTGATTCGGCTCTTTGCAGTCCGCAGGACCCTGTAAGCAATGAATAACTAACTAAATAACTAACTAACCTTTACGATATGGCCCGGTCACCACGCTACTATACTAATCCGTTATAATCGGCCGCTGACCCGGGTGATGAACCGGACTACCCCAGATGGCCCGAGCTAAACCACTCGCCTCAACGCAGGCAATTATGATGTCAGGGAAGAGCACCCAATCAGCAGCAGTCTGAACTTTTAACCTCTTCGGAGCAAAAGAACACGTTTCAATTGGACAACCCGCTTCGCACTTGATTATGGATATGGCCTGATCACTTAGCCCACAGAAAATAGGAGCATCTATGTCAAGTCGCATGTTGTCTGCCCTTTCTCTTAAATCACGGTCTGCCAGACGTTGGAGAGACTTCAAGGCGTGCAATGTCTTACTAATGTATTTGCTATATCATGACAACAGAACGCAATGCAATACAACACAACACAACACAACACATTTTTATAACCTTAAACAAATAACGTACACAAGCGTAGATCCTTATAATATAAATGAAAAAGCACATTTAAAGACAATGTGTTAAATGAACAAAAATTATATCAGCCCTTAATCTAAAAACGTAAAAGATATCCAGTTATAAAACACATTCATGCAAGCAACTATAACACTTTTTTTTGGTTCTTTAAAAAACTGATAACACATTCATTCCACTATTATCTCGGCTCCCTTTCACAATCACATTTCATCGCCTCAACAAGTTAACAACATTCATAAAAGTCCCTACACAGTTTTCATTGCACACTGGCCATCGTCCGTGCAAAGAATATACACACCATGATGAAAACTTGCCTCGAGGGAGCCTCGCTTGTTGTTAGAATTTCTGTAGCCTCGTCTACATTGACCTGTAAGCGCTTGGAGTTCCCATAATAATAATAATAATAATAATAATAAGAAGAAGAAGAAGAAGAAGAAGAAGAAGGGATGCCATATACGCGCTTTTCCCTAAATCACTTACCAGGCTGAAAGCGCAGCGTTCTGAATCAACAAACACACTTACATGTTACGCATACTGTTTGCATACAACGTTAACAAACATTTTATTACTCCATTGCTTGGTGCAGTGGTCTGGACACAGGCTAGCCATGTTTTACATTAAGCAACGTCAGAAGGGTTAGTACTTGGATGGGTGACCGTGCTGGGAAAGCAACCACCAATCGACACAAAAAAAGACCGAAACAAGCGCACGATACACTCCAGTCCACCCAGCTGTGAATGGGCACCTGGCTCCGTTTAGAACCGGGGGAAGGTAAAACAGCGAGGGAGAGGAGACAGGCACCGCCCTCATTAAGCTGGCTTAGAGAAAAGGGAGATCCCTAACGCTTCCCTCCCCAACGACCGAAAGGTTAAAGGAACATCTTTACCTTTTTATGACTCAAATATTTCTCTGGTGGCAGTACAGAAATTAGTGGCAGCTGCCTTCCAAATGTAGGCCGGCCTGCGTCAAAATGACCTTCGCTTGCTCTTGGAACTTTGCAGCCCTGGTACTGCCGCATTGTTCCAATCTGTGTCAAGCGACATTCTTCTTCTACTGGATTTTATTCGCGCACCTGCATCATCAGCCGACCCTCCTTTGCCCTTGCAGCGTAGAAACCTGCGTCAGATGACCTTCGTTTACCCTCTGGGTTGCAGCCCAAATATCTGGGGGATAGCAAATCCACCGCCACGTGATGCGAGCCTTGGGAGAACGCTTTGGTGGTTTTGCTGAGGATGCCAGCAATAGATGATCTTCGTCTGCTCTTCAAGGTCGGAGTCGTGGTCACCTGTCGCCTCTGACAGCCAACAACAAGAGGCTGGAGCGGGGAGGTAACAATGTGGCGGGAGAGTGTGATGGTGTCCTGACGCAAAGAAAGAAAATCATCCGTCAACACATAACAATAGTGGATCTTATATAGCCCAACACCCAACAAAACTTTTGCTCGAAGCAGTTGTATTATCACGCGCTCACTCGCGCTAAAGACGGCTGCCACCTAACATCATGTACAACAAGAAGCACCGCGCACGCTCGCAAACACGCACTCACACACCCACACACAACGCACTCACACCTCACACACACACACACTCACTCACACAGAGAGATTAAATAAGGAAATAAATAAAGAAAACGTAAACAAATAAAGCATGTTAAAAAAAATAGGGAAGGATTGGTACGATGTGGAAAGAAATCTTAATTTCTTTGAAGTGGGCAGGCGATACTCTCTTTCCAGATCCCTGCGGTATTTATTCATGATGGCCAGAAATCCAGCTACGAGTAGACTACTCTTGGGACAAATGAGGTTTAAGCTTTGCCTTGAAAAAAATGGAAGAGACTGGGGGTTGGCGTAAGGAGTAAGGCAGACAATTCTAGGCGAACTTACAAAATAGATGGCGGCAGAAAGTATTGGGTCAGAGATCCATAATCCTGTCGGATGACTTTTTTCGTAATGAAAACGAGTCAGTTACTTACAGGAGTGTCCGGATGTTTGACGAAACGGAAGTGACGCAAGATGGAGACTACGGCCATTTTGATCTCATACAGAGCTAGCGGCATTCCCACACACCGCCGTGGCCCTAAGCCAAAAGGCATGTATTTCAACACGTTTGGGATTGGCTCGTCTTCGTTTTGGAATCTGAAAAAAGATATAAAAAAACATCATCGTCAACGACCACATCATCATCATCATCATCATCATCATCATCATCATCATCATCATCATCATCATCATCATCATCATCATCATCATCATCATCATCATCATCAACAACAAAGTGTACAGCATACCTTTCAGGTATAAAAGAGTCGGGGTCGGGGAAGTAGTGGGCGTTCCTCATAAGACTGGCAACGGGTACCCCAACACTGCAACCAGCGGGAATGGTTAGGCCATTCAGGGTTCGAGTCTCTTTGGCTTTGCGGCCGAATCTGGCGAAAGAAGCAGGCAGGTAATGGAAAATACAACTGGTATGTCTGTCTATCTGTCTGTCTGTCTGTCTGTACATATACATGTACGTTTGAAAGCTCGAAGAAGGCAAATAGTTCATGAAACTTACACAGCCACAGGAGGAAACAGCCTTAAAGTTTCGAAGATGCAGCTGTCCAAGTACTTGACCTTACCAACTGTGGTGTAGTTTATGGGATCAAACTGAAACAACATTAATTACATCCAATCGGAGGCTGAGACCCATAGCTGGTTACACGTGTATTTCTGTTTAATGATTAGAGGAAATATTACCCAGCACCGCTGTTTTAAGCATTCGTTGGCTTTTTACGAACTTCATCAGAAATGGAAGACATTTGTTTACAGAAACTAACATAAATATAAACCCTTTCCCCCACCCCCCTTTTTTTTTTGTGTGTGTGTGTTTGAGTTCTGTTAACTTTCTAACTCATGGCGCACACCTGCTGCCTAAGGCAGATAATGTAATGCAGATAATGTCGCGTGTAGCGCCACACAACTGAGCACCATCCTGAGCGATTGGGGCTAAGTGAAAAATGGACCTAGTGCTTGTTAGGTTTATTTATGTAGCTGGCTTTCACTCTTTAAAGACAATGAGCGTAAGGATCTTTAAAAAATCTCTGCGATGGAAGGCTACACGGTTTTCAATACCTCTCGAATGTTCTTCGTAATTTTACGGTGCAGTTTCTCCTGTTTGTCGGGATGGGTGGCCAAAAGATAGGCCAGAAATTGCAGGCACGTTGAACTGGTGTCGTATCCAGCCACAAAGAACACGATCCCCTGGGCCACTATTTCATCCTCCGTCAAGTCAGGATGCCTTTTTTCTGCGTTCAGAAGAAGCTGTATCAAATCGGCCCCGGCCTGGACAAACAAAATAACGGTCAAAGGGAGGAAATGGTTTTGTTTTGCGCCCCTAAAATAAGTGTTAAATGCCATCATCATCAACTACAAAAATTGCATCAACATCATCAACACTGCCATCTTCGTCGTCGCCATCATAATCAGCGTCGTCGTCTTTGGCGTCAATCATCTCTCACTACAACATCGTCGGTTATTTCAATAATGTCGTTATTTTCTACTCCATTATTAACCCATATTCTTACCATCACCAACATCGGCATTTTCAGGAAACATCCTTTTCGTCGTAACCGTGTTTGCCACTGTAATCTTTGTTGTCGTCGTCGTCGTCATCATCATCATCATCATCATCATCAGCAGCAGCAGCAGCAGCAGCAGCTTTATCATCATCATAATCACCAACACCATCATTATAATTTTGTAACATACCTTGTTGATTATTTACAAATTGATTGTTAATTCATTACTTGTTATCTATTTAAACAGTTTTATATCTGTGGTATGCCAGGGTTGCTTTTATCGTAGTATGATTGTCTGTGTATTGTTTATATTGCATCGTTGTTTATAACTTCATTTTTAAGTTTGATTTTTTTGGTATAAGTTCTTAAGTATGCTTTTTATCATTGTAAATCGCAGTTAGCCAGTGCATAGTTCGGGAAACTGCGCTATATAAAATCCACATTATTATCATCATCACCATCATTACCACTATCATCATTATCACCATCATTATCACCATCATCCTCACCATTATCTTCAGCAGCTTTCTAATTAACCTCGCCCTCCTCTTCATCATCCTCATCACCGCCACCAAAATCACCTCCACCACCACCACCACCACCATCATCATTATCATCATCATCATCGTCATCATCATCACATCGTTGTAGTAGTGGTCGCCGTCACACCTGATATACGTGTGGTCTGGCCTTTCTCCGCCGTACAATGGACTGGATTGTTCTCTCAACGAAGCGAGTTTCTTTCAACGGTAAAACGCTGCATCCGAACCGCTTCATCAACGGGGTCAGGAATGGGAACGTTGCTGTTGTTGCCACGTGCCACAGAAACAGATGATGAAAGGTGGTAGTCGTTCACTATTCATATCGTGCATTGCAAAACTTTGTGCAAACTTTGGCCTTTTTAATTCAAAACACGTATAAATCAAACATTTAAGCAAAAGGGTTTATAGGATAATAGTTTTAGGTTCCAAAACCTTATCGTAAACCTAAACTGAAATAGAAAGAGAAAGGGAGAGAGAGAGAGAGAGAGAGAGAGAGAGAGAGGGGGAGAGAGAGAGAGAAGAGGGGTTGGGGTGAGGTTGGGAGTGACAGAGAGAGACAGACCCACAGACAGACATAGTCGTTCCGACTATTTAGTATTATGGGGTCGGGAAGAATGGATAGGGGGGGGGGGGGGGGGGAATTAACGCATTAAGCAGCTGTTCGTACTGCTGAGCGCGCTATTGGAATATATAGCCCATGTTGAAATGCTCCTGTCTAAACCACACTTCCACAAACCTGCTATAGCTGAGTGAATGTTAATGAAGTCGCTGTGCTTCAGGACCGCTTCCACGTTGTTCAAAAAGTCATTCCCGTGCTCCCCCAGACAGTTGGTGTTTAGACCCAGTCCCGTGCCAGCGAATACGTCCAGCGTGTACGCTCCGAAGAGGCTGGGGGAAATGAGTACATGAGATTAAAAACCGCACGCACGCATTCTATCCCACCCATACAAAGCCTGAGCTTTGTGCACTTCTGCAACCATCCCATTATTTGTCAAAGGTTTTTTGTTCGTTAGATAAATTAAAATCCCCAGACACGAAGAGGGAGACTGAAAAAGAGGTGGGAGGACAACATTCGATAATGGACTGGCTTGACACTGAGCGAAACAATCAGGGTTGCTGAGGACAGACAAACATGGAGTACGCTGGTTAAACGATAATCTGTGGTGCCCCAACGATTTTAGAGTTACGGGATAGGATAGGATAGACCCGTGAGCGTACAAAGGACGTAAGGGCACTGATCTCTCATCACATAATATACCCAACTGTTGGATGCCGGCGCTGCGATTGGCGATGCAGGTGGAAGCTGGTTGGGTGTCTTGCCTGCTGAACCCTGTGGGCACCTCTGTGTGGCGCTGGTGGTACGTAGTGTTGGGCCTGGTGGGATTGATTTGGTCATTGGCGGTGATCGTCAGACAGGATGGCTTGTCGTTGGAGTCGGATTCACTGCTGCCAGTCTCTGTATCTATCACCAACGGTGGCATCGGCACGGGCATCGAGGGCCGGGGTCCGGGTCGGGGTGGGGCCTGGATCGGGGTCAGGGTTGGGGTCGGGCCGGGGCTGGGGCCGGTCCCTCGGCACAGTGTGTGGCTTCGGATATTTGGGAACCGTTGTGTCGGACAGTGGGGCCCGGCGTGGGGTTTCTCTCCGGCATGGCACGGCTGCTGCCCTGACGGGTTTGAGGCCCATTTGAAAACAAGACCACCAGTCTACACTCCAAGGCAAAGCTGCTGCGCTCCCTTGTCATCTCCGCCTTCCTGTATGTTTTGCGAAACATGGACCCTTACAACAGACCTTCTACCACGTCACCACAGCATCAGGCCTTGCAAAGACCCTCTTGCAATGCCCGGTGCGAGGGGGCAGAGGAGGAGGAAGACGGAGAAAGAGGTGTGAGGGCAACATTCAATAATGGACTGGCTTGACGCTGGGCGAGGCCTTGGGGGGTTGCTAAGGACGGAGAAACTTTGAAACTTTGAAACTTTTGAAACTTTTATATTAGGGATAAAGATTTTAAACTAATGATACAGTCTAATCTTCCAATCTGTCCCTTAAGAAATTAACATAATAATAATTAACCTCTCTCTCTTTCTTGAGAAAGATGGAGTGCGCGGGTTAAAAGTTCATCTGTGATGCTCCAACGACTTTCGAGTTACGGGATAGGATAGGATAGAATATTCTCTGTATGTGTATGTGTGTGTGTGTGTGTGCGTGTGTGTGTGTGTGTGTGTGTGTGTGTGTGTGTGTGGTTGTAAATTGATGTGTGTACTTGTAAGTAAGTTTATTTTGCTTCACCCCCCCCCTCCTCCCCCTTTTTCCCTCCCCCTTCAAGACATCTTCATGTACCTTTCCATTCCTCCCTTGACCCTTTCTTTAGCCTTACTTCGTTTTTCCTTCAGTTCTTCTCCTGGGGTCGTCTTTTAACTCTTCTTTCAGTTGTACAGATTTGTGTTCTTTCCCCATAAATGTACATTAAAAAAAAATACAACAACCCCATAAACGTATTATTGTGTAAGCCTACATTATCTGTTGCATGTCCCTTTAATCTTTCACTCTACCCACTGCATGTTCTAACTCCCAATAATTTGAATATTTTGACTATCAGTATCACTTATCTATTATTACAACCACTGCTTTTTTTCTTCTTTTTGCTTCCTTTCTAAATGTTAATCTTTCTTTCTTTTTTTTTCCTTTTTTTTGGGGGGGGGGGGGGGGAGGGGGGAGTTCTTTTTGGAATCATTGAAGCTTCGTTCTGCTGCCTCTTGTGTTGTGTCTGCTTAGCTCCACAATGTGCATTGTTGTGGTTTTGTCTTGTCTTGGTCAACATTACCATTCCTTTGGCTCGTGTACATATTTTTGTTTCTCATCGCACGGACTTTAGAGATCCTGACGCTCAAATCCTAGACGGATGAGGGGCAGCTGCACAGATACCCCCAACAAACACTACTAGTCCCCGTCCCCTTCTTCTTACCCACCCCCCTCCCATCCATCCCCAATCGTTCAGGATTTTTACTGTGCCCAGTTGCGCCTAAGGCAGCTAGGAAGCGCCTCGGGCGGCTTGAGTGAAATCCTATATCGGCCAGCGCCTTGAGCAGCTCTTGAGCGGAAAAAGCGCTATATTAGAACGGGTAAGTAAATAAATGTTTTGCTATGCTCACTCTTTCAATCTCAGCGGTTGATCGTGGTCCGCGGATTCCTGGATGAACTTGACCAGGTGTTCGCAGCACCGAGTGATGAAGGTGCCCATCTATAGGCATGGCCATGCAAATATGTTATAATGAGATACAATGCGAACTTTATAACGGCATGGTTATCATCATCATTAGTTTCCATCTTCATAATAATAATAATAATAATAATAATAATAATAATAATAATAATAATAATAATAATAATAATACATCAATTTATATAGAGCACATATCTCACACAAAGAAGAGCGATCCAGGGCGCGTTCGCACACATAACAGAATAATGGAACGTAAAATGATGAAAAATACAATCGTAGGATTTAAAAAAAAAATCATGAATAGTCTAGTAAGCTTATACATATACTGTGGTAGAGCGAGAAATATCCTACCATTACACACCACACACACACATACAAACACAAACGCGCGCGCGCACCAACATACACACACTTCATTAATATTATATAGATCTAATCCTACACTATATTATTCCAACATCATAATCAAAGTCGTGATCATCGTCATCATGACTGTGCAACAAGAACAGTACCAACAATGAAGAAATTAATAATAATAATAATAATAATAATAATAATAATAATAATAATAATAATAATAATAATAATAATAATAATAATAATCATCATCATCATCATCATCATCATCATCATCATCATCATCATCATCATCATCATCATTAATCATCATCATCGATGTTCGATGATCTCGATGCTTGACACAACGACGACGATTACCTTTTTAAGCTTTCCCGTGCTAAAGGAAGGGGAGAGAATGGTTCGTAGACGTTTCCACTGATTTCCTCCCACCGTCACTAAACCCAGATGAACAGGGGAGGGAAGCAAGGGAACTTCCGGTGCCTGAACAAAAAGGAAATAAATAGATAAATAATTAAATAAAATAACACAAAAAACAAAACGTTATGAAAACAGTAAACTACGAGTAAGCTAACTTAGCTTGCGATGTAAGAATATACTGACCCTCTTTCTGAAATAAAAAAAAACAACAACAAAAAACATTGTAGGCTTAATTGAAGTTGTTGTTGTTTGTAGATTATAGTCACACGACACTTACGCATATAGGTGACTACTGGACCGATTTATACTGACACCAGCAGGCCAGTTGTTGGTAAAGGGGAAAATAATATGATCACACGTTGACCAATCCGGGATTCGAACCAGCGACCTTTCGGTTACTAGCAAGACGCTCTTACCAACTGAGCTACCCGGCCCCGCTTATTGAAGTTGTTGTGTTTGCAACATTATCATATGAAAATTTTTATAGCAAGATATTCTATCTTCGCTACGCTTCTTCCCAGTATGGATGGATGAGTTATCTCATATGGATCAGTTAGTCGATTCATCTATAGTGTTTGACTGACTAGTCAAGGGATAGTGGATGATAACGTCCAATAAGGATTATCATTATCCAAGATGTCCAACTCCTGTCCCGCATTTAGTTTTAGGCAAGACAACTTCTCCTACTTTTCCTTCTGTCTCCCTCGTTTGATGGATTGCTTCCCTTGCTGATTCACGTAAAACTGATCACGTTTCCGCTGTACAGACTGTGGTGTAGGCAGTGTGATGGAACGTCAGGCGATAACATTGCATCATGTACAGGCAATGATTCAAACCCTGCTGACGGCCTGCAGTTTTAAAAACAAATTAACCTGACAACTGCGCATCTCCTTTAGATGAGAGTATAAACCGAGGTCTAGTTTGTGCACGCACGCATTCCATCGCATGGACATCACAGATTCCGACGCTCATGTCCTAAACAGGTGAGTGCCGGTTACACAACTACACCCAGAACGCACTAGGTTCCTTCTCCCCTATGCCCGGACGCCCAGGATTGTGCTCAGTCGTCTGAGCGTCCATCGGAGTTGCCGTTTCTTCACCACGGAAACTCCGATGGAAACTTCGATGGTATGGCCACATCACCAGGGCATTAGGCCTTGTCAAAGACCGCCCTGCAAGGCACGGTACAAGGAGGCAGAAGAAAAGGGAGACAGAAAAAGAGGTGGGAGGACAACATTCGGGAATGGACTGGTTTGACTGAGCGAAGCCACGAGGGTTGCTGAGGACAGAGAAAGATGGAGTACGTTGGTAAACGATCATCTGTGGTACCCCTCCGATTTTTGAGTTACGGGATAGGACAGGATATAGGATAGGATAGGATAGTCTGAGCGTCAGACTATGAGCCCAAAAGTTGAAAGCGAGCGCCTCGGAGTGGCGTTGGTTCCTGTATCGGTCAGCGCCTTGTGCAGTTCTTGAGCTGGAAAAGCGCTGAATAAGAACAATTAAATAAAGTAAAATAATAAATAAATGCACTGCCTTATAAACTTGTACTTACATTAGAACACACACGCACACACGTACACACACACAGGTACACATACATGCACACACAGTGCTTCCAGTGTATCATAGAATTATCTATTAAATCGCTACTTTTTGTTACAAGTGCGTTCATGGCTCAGCCCCTTCCTACCTCACCCAGAACATTCAATTTTATAAGCCTTCTAGAAATCTTCGTTCTTCCTCTAACACTCTCATGCTTCACATACCCCGCTACAAACTCTTCTCTGCTGGCTGTCGATCTTTCTAAGTGCTTGGCCCTTCAACTTGGAACTCCCTCGTGGCGCAGTGGATAAGTCGCCGGTTTCCTATGCCGAAGGTCGCGGGTTCGATTCCCGCAAGGGGCGAACGTATGTGACTTAGGTACGAGACTATTGAGGTCACCGAGGGTTTTCTCCGGGCACTCCGGTTTCCTCCCTCCCTTCAATAATGGTACAAGACGCAGTCAATATAAAAATTTCAAAACTAAAAATTCGATTTTCTTTCCGTCTTCTAATAGCGATCTCCCTGCCTTTACACCACCTGTTTGAGTGATGGATGTGTGTTTGGTGTGTGTGAGGGTAGATGAGACAGGTGAGCGTGTATGTTGGTATAGATCGCCGCGCTTTGAGCCTGAATGATTTGGGGAAAGGCGCGTATAGCATCCTGTATTATTATTATTATTATTCCCCTCTCTCTTCGCAGCTCTCCAAACATAGCTACTTTCAAATCCAACTTGAAAACTCACCTCTTCCTTAAATGTTTCTGATCTTGCCTCCCATCATCATATACCGCCCCCAGCTCCCCTTCTTAGCTCTCACCTCCTCCTTCCCTCCCTCCCTCGTCTCTTATTCGTTAGCAAGTGACTGATTTTATTTTGTATGAAGCCGGATGTTTAGAATAAATGCGTGAGTACTGCACTTTGAACTGATATTGTTCCTTGGAAAAAAGCGCTATATAAATATTATTATTATTATTATTATTATTATTATTATTATTATTATTATTATTATTATTATTATTATTACACACCTACACGCACACACCCACACGCACGCACACAGCCTCACACACATGTGAGATTATATTGTATATTTGTTGACCAATGCAAGGCTTTTGAGGGTATTCACAGCGTAGTCTGTTGTGGGAAAAAGTTATTTCATACCCGGTCCAATGGGAAAGGAGGTGCTCGAAATCTACGCAAACGCCGAATCTTGTGTTAAGACCAGTTACGGACTGTCTAGATTCAATGAAATCAAATACTGGGGAAAGGCGAGGTAAAAATCTCTCCCCCATTTTATTGTAGCACTTTTTGGACGACCTTAAGGAGTTTTTATTAACGAACACCGAAGTTTTGAAGCTTCCTGTATCGGCTGCGAGCGATTTAAGCATTTCTGATATAGAGCGTGATGTACATCTTTTCATGCATGCTGATGATACAGTTATCCTGGCTGAAACGCCGGAAGATATGCAAATCTGGTTACATGCTTTAGTCTGTGTGTCGCATACATTCCATCATATCGGACTTTAAAGATCCTGATGCTCATGTCTGTGACGAGATGACTAGTTTTACCCTGCTTATTTACTATGTAGCCGTGTTTAGTCATTGTAACCTTAGAAAGTTAGTGTATTACACAGCAGACGATTACAGTATACGGAGGTACACACACTGCGAGTTTGACGCAAACAGTTTAGTGACGTCAGCACTGTGTGCCTTGAATCGGAAAGTTTTATCCAATCAGGACTCAGGCTGAGCGGCTAGATCCAGTTCTGGCTGATTCAGTCCAAACCAGGTATTAGGTCAGTTGAGAGTAAGACGCCACAGGGTACACAGCTACACCTGAGTAGAGCAATACCTCCACTGAATAGACCAGGAAACAGGACTTGAGAATCTTAGAATTCACTCAAGTAGCCACGAGCCTGACTTTGTCAAACAGGTAAATGAACATACTTCTGTTTCATCGTGATATATTTATATTATTGTTGAAATTAGGTTTGTAGAATTTGCCATGCATAGATGTGAATTGTTAATCCGAATTTGCCTTACCACGTGGAGAAGCCGAACACGTGTTAAGCATGACCGGCCGACGCCATCTAATCTTGAATTATGTACGGAACCACTGTTGTTGAACCTATATGTATGTTTGCAGACCAGTGGCTGTACCAGTGAATGTTTATAATATTATTAATTCTGTATGTGTATAATTAGCCACGATTTATATTTATGTATATATAGGAAATTAGAGTTGAGATTCCAGTGGACCACGGACGTAGCAGAATGTTCGTCGCTAATGTATAGAGATGTGGAGCTATCACTGAGGGCTACTTTGGCTTTCAGTGAGACGCTCTGCACAAACCTATTATTCAAGGTTGTGCAGAATTTCGTCTCTTATATTACAGACGAGCAGGCGAGCTATAACGTGCGCCCAACTCAACAGGAAAGACGAGTTGGCTGTTTAGCCTCTACAGCACAAGCCTGAGAGAGCAACCCTGGAAAACACCCTGCAAGACCCCACAGCGTGGAAAGGGACCAAACTACACGATGACACATCGTGTACCAGAAGCTACCTCAACGAAGGACTTCAAACCCACTACGTGACAGTTAAGTGCATAAGCAAAAGTGCACCCAAACTGATAGCAAAAGGACCACAGTAGTCCACTCTTCAGAACTATAGTAAAACGGACCACAGTAGTCCAATCTTCAAGAACTTTAGTAGCCAGTGCCCTATGAAGACATAACAGCTGCCTAGACTATCAGCGATCGAACCATTTGCATTGACTTAAGACTTTTTAAGGTAGATTAGTACATCGAAGATATTGTATAGAGTAGAAGAAATAAATGTGTGATTTTAACTGTTATCAAGTGGCTGGACTACATATGATTCATAGCCGTGTGAAAGCTAGTGTGACAGTGATCTTTTACCATTTTTCTATCTATCTCTGTACCCCAGCCTTAACACAGACCGAGCTAAACAAATAAATTTATTGAAGTAATTCACAGGGTGACTAACTAGCAGTTCCCATCGAATAAAGCGTGAGGGTTACAGCATTCCATTGTGCAGAGCCCAGAACCAAATAAACCCCACGTGACAATGTCCTAGAACGGGTGAGTGCCGGTAATAAGAACACACCCAGCATGCACTTGGTCCTTCTCTCCCATCCCTGGCTGGCCAGGATAGTGCTCAGTTGTCCGGGCGTCAGACCATGCGCCCAAAGGCTGCGGGGGTGGGCGTTTCGGGCGGTTTGAGTTAGATCCTGTATCGGCCAGCGCCTAGAGCCTGGTCAAGTACGGCGAGATAAGTGCGCTTAAAAAAATCCTAAATAATAATAATAAATTTTAAAAAAAAAAGAAAGTTTCCTGTAATATGTGGGGTCTGAAGATAAATACAACCAAAACTAAAATTATGATTTTTAAGTTTAAACGTTTACAAGTTTATTTAGGGCTCTAGCGTTCTGAGGGGCTTTCAGCCAAGCCGGACAAACATAACGTCATTGACAAAGCACGATAAAAAAACAGCGGCATTCGCATTATTCCACGCATTCAAAGCAATATGTACACAATGCGAATAATATAGCAATATGTACACAATGCGAATATGATAGGCACAAGCACACACTTCATTACAAAAGTGAGAAAATAATAGAAATATACAAAAAATAAGTTATTGAAGCCAATTATACTATTGATCAGTGAAAAAATTATATCAATAAATCGACATTTTGTTCTCCTCTTAGAAGAATTTGTGTTCATAAAGTCATGAATTTTATGTATATTTTTTCGAGGGAGGAACATAAGTAAACTTTCGAAAACTTTTTTTCGTGTTTGTACTTTCACTGCCTTAGTATATTTGTAAATAGGTCCATTGAATGCTTTTCCGTACGCTGTGGTCATGAGTGTTTGAGGAATAAAACTGTTACCTTGAAAAGGTTGTAAAGTGGTCAAACGGTGAAAGAAGATGAAACCTTGCCTTGGGAAAAAAAAACTCTTTCAGTGGATTAAGATCGTGACAGGTAAAAGATTTACAGGCGTATGTTTGAACGTGTATCTATGAACGATTGAAGCAACAAGTGCAGTGTTATTATGATTATTTGTATGCGGGTGTGTGTATGTGTGTGTGTGTGCGGGTGTGTGTGTGTGTCTGTGAACTTTATACAATTTTGTGTCTTTGCCATTCTATTAATGTCAGTTTTCAGTTTGCCCGCCATTGACACTGCACCGTCGCCATTGTTTATTGCCTTAGCATAAACTCCTCTCCCTTCCCTTTGGAGAGGATTGGGCTCCCCGCCAGGTCTTCTTTGCCCAGGCCAGCACACACCGTACGATGAAAAGAACCACTCACTCCATACCGGACAGGTCGTCGTCCTGTTCACCAAGGACCGCGCCTTTAGTTGGCCACCAGGATGGAGGTGATAAGTGGTCTACTGATGGACATCTTAGCAAGATCCGCAGGAGAGACAACATCGTCATAGGAACCTGGAATGTCAGGACCATAACTGCGGAGGGAAAATGAGAAGAACTGGCCCACGAGCTGAACCACTATCGATGGAACATTTTACGTTTCAGCGAACTGCGCTGGAAAGGCCTAGGTGAAACAACGATTGACAAAGGCCACAAGCTTTATTTCAACGGTAGAGATGAAATGCACGAATACGGCTTTGGATTCCTGGTCCACAAAGACATTCTAGCCACTGTCATGGGGTTTCCGCCCAGTCTCCAGTAGACTCATTACCATCCGTCTGAGAGCAGCCCCTTTCAACATGATCATCCAGGCCTATGCCCCAACATCAGACTATGGCGACAGCGAAGTCGAGTATTTCTATGACATCTGCAGGCAGTCCTTGACCGAGTCCCGAAGAAGGACATAGTCATAATGCAAGGTGACTGAAATGCCAAGATTGGCCAAGATCCGTACCACAACTGGGGCGTCACGTCACTCGAGCGGGACACAAGTATATCAACTAACAAGTTAGCATCTCCCTTCTATGTCTCTGTCGACGTGCGCGTACAACCGGTTGCTTCCCTTTACATGCTTTGCGCTCCATAGCGTCGTCGGCCTAAAATAATTTTTTTAGAAACTTCAAAACCCAGGGGAGTTATGGGTAGGGAAATCATTTTCTGAAATGACGTCGGCAGGACTCTTCGCGATTAGTGCATGGCATACGAGACACACGCAAAATGGCGTCACAAGAAGATTGGTTAGATCTGAATTCGTCTAATTTGACCTCGCATGCTGCTAAAAAAACAATGTAATTTGAATTTGCTTTCACAAATCAAAAGAGAGCGAGACCACAACAAAGTACAACGAGCCAAGGCGACGCAAACACTCAAGGCCGACAGAACAAAAAGCACACAAAATACAAGAGGTAAGTACCCGTGACCATACAGTCAATAAAGTAGGCCTAACCACCATTGCAAAATAGGATTGATCATCACCATGATTGAATTTTTCCACCCCACCTTCCAATCGGTACGGAATCGAGCATATGCTCAAATCATCATATCTTTGACAGAACTTGCATGTGCATTATAGAGTGTGATGCAAGCGATAAATGAACCATCACATCGAAGCGACTCACGATCGCCTGCACTGAGCTCACATATATGTGTGCATGTTTCTATAAATCCATCGTGTTCTCCTTCGATAATTGAGCAAAGCCTTTGTTCACTACCAAAACTATGCAGTTCCTCTCCCAACTTTCGTTTAATTTCAGCCAGCACATCTTCGCGAAAAATGGCGACCATGACTTCAACCGTAGCTAGTTATCAGTTACTTCCCTTGAACAGATTTCCCAGAATTCTCTATTCTATTTTTAGGTTTGGGATAGCTTGTGGATAAAACCAAGGGCAACGGGACCACCGCACGTCGACTGGGGGCAATACGAGATACTAACTTGTTAGTTGATATACTTGTGAGCGGGATCAGCGACTTCAGCTCAAACAGCGAGTGTTGGAAATCGAACTCAACAAAAAAAAAATAACACATATGCCAGACGAACATTTACACTCTTTATTCAACATACAATCACACAGGAAAATGGGGAATCTAACCCTACCTCAACCCCTAGCCAGTCCCACAACCCCAACAATTAACAATAAATTACCTCCCTTGCCTAATCCGTAACCCCCTAGACATTGGACACAAGATGCCAAAACAACAAGATATAACAATATGAAAATAAAGCTGAAATAATACGATTGCTGGTTCCAGTGTTCAGTCACCAAGACTTGAAGAAAAGTATTTAATTATTGTCAACCCTTATACACCGTGAAACAAAACTCTCTTCAATCCGAAATGGTTAATTTGTCTGAAGTTGCAATAAGGCGTTGCAATAAGGCTTTGCATCTATCACAGATTGTAATAAATAGTCACAGGTTTATATATCGGTTTATGTGCGTGTAAAGTGGTATGTATGCTTGTGTGTGTGCACGTTCCTGAGAGTGGAGGAACCAGGCAGTAGTCCTCCCGGTGGCAAGGGTCTTGTAGCGCCCAGGCGGCAAAGGTCTTGCACCGTCTCAGCCCGGCACCAAAGACACCCGCGGGTAGAGCCACAGCCTCCAAAACCCTACAGCAGCAGTAGAAGCACTAAGAGGTGGCGGAGAAACACGTAGGAACAGATACGTGGAAGAACAATAGCAGCAGAGTCAAGATTTCTGCTACTACTACTACCATTGAGGCCTAACCCTTTACATTACATTATTATTGCTTTAGGTCCAGCGGACTCTTCCGAGCCAAATCAGGACCGGACAACCCCTGATCCGCATAAAAGATCTGCTGAAACAACCCTAGTGGTAAAACTGAAAGCTCTCCACCAGCCAGTCACTTTACAATAATGACATCCCACGCTGGGGACGCTGAGGCTGTACTCTAATTTATCGAACCCCCGTTTACAAAAACAAAATAGACATGAATTCATGCAACAGCAGAAAGAACATAAACATGACGTCAAACGGAAAAATGACGTCAATACACAGACAAAACAGGAATGCGGAAGAAACAAAGGCGGAAGTAAACAAGAGTTTGAGGACACTGTTGTTATTCTGCATGATTCAGTTCTAAATGGAGTTCAAGCTTCTAGACTGGGTCAGTCATATGGTTTTGAAGCTGTGAAATGCCAAGCATCAACCGTTGGTGAAATCCTATGTTCTTTTGAACAGGTTCATGAACAAACAGCGCAGAGAAAAAATGTGAAAGCAGTTGTTGTGCATGTTGGAGTAAACGACATTAAGAACAAGGACCCAAAATCTGTAAGCAGAGATTTTGTCGAAGTGATCAAGACCATGGCTTCTCGGAATCCCGGAGTGCAGATCGTTGTCAGCAAAATAGTGGCAGTGAAAGATAAGGAACTGCGTGCGAAGAGAGATGTTTTTAACGCACTAACTTTCTCTTCACTTATGGATGACCCCAACATCACCTTTGTGTCTCATGACAACATGCCTGGTTATACCATGAGGGACCACCTTCATCCGAACAGAAAAGGGTCAAGCATTTTGGCTGGTAACATTGGACGTTTTATCCATAGCATGCTGTGGAGAAAACCTAGCCCCAAGAGAATTGCCCGGCGTTACCAGACAAGTGACTGCTTCGGCTACTATGATGTTAGAGGCAGGTGGCATCCAGCATCCCGGCCAGTGTTCCCCGTCAAGTGGTATTAGGGACATTGGGTTACCAGAAAACTAACTATATATATAATCTATATATATAAATGTATAAATATACAATTTAAACTGTAAAATGAATGAACAAAATGTAAAATTATTTCAGTGGAATAGTCGATCACTAGGCACAAATTTACTGTCTTTTCAACAACATATATCACAGGAAAATTATGCTGTATTAGCGTTACAGTCACTAAATCTCAATAATAACAAATTACCAAAACTAAAAAATTATTACTTTCCTCCCTTATTCCAAACTAGTAACGACACACAAAAGGTTCAAACAGCCCTGTACATAAGATGTGATTTAGAATATTGTTCAATTCCATCACCAATACCAAAAACAGTAAAAAATACATTTTGAAGTGTTGCAATGATTAAAATAAATAAGCACACCATTTTTAATATAATGTCCGTTTATATGCCAGATGGTCCAAAGGAAGACAACTCTGACTGGGTAAAAACTATAGGTAAGTCAGATGAGAAGTGGATCATTTTGGGGGACTTCAATGCTCATTCTCCTTGGTGGGAACCGGGATGTCAAATTACAACAAGTAATCGTTTTGTTGATAATTTATTAGATTCTAAATTGTGTTTATTAAATGACGGTCAATTTACTAGAATTCCTGACGTTCCTTATCACAGGTCTACATCTATTGATCTTTCCCTTGCCACTCCAGATATTGCCTTAAATTCTGTTTGGTGCCCTCTTGACGATTGTTTAGGGAGTGATCATCTTCCAATTATTATAACTTTGAATGAACAAGAAACAGAACTAAGACAAAAAGAAGATAAGATACCTAAATTCAAATATAAATATGCAAATTGGGACTTTTTTAAAACATGTCTAGAAAATAATGATATTAATAACGTTTATGATGAGGATGTAGAAATTTTTTACTCAAAATTTAGAGATTCTGTATTGATGGCAGCAGAAAAAAGTATTCCAAGATGCAAACAAAAGAAGCGAATATCTCATTCGGGAAATGTGTGGTGGAACAATGAATGTGAATGTCACGCTACGCAGTTTGCAGTCGCGCGCCTATGTATATAATTTAATCATCAGCCTGTACATAGAGGTTAAAAGTTACGGTAGTCAAGGGGAGAGAATCAGAATAAATTAATTTAGTTTATAATTAATAAAAGTAGCGAATGTATTGCGCCCGTGCAGAACGTACTATGTTAGGAAAACAGCATAGTTGGCTATTTTGTTATTGAGAAGATTAATTGCTGCCATGCGATATTCTATGTGTGAAATGCGTGCTCTAATCGCGAACGGTGCAGGGAATGAATTATGATGAAAAGAAGTATATTCTAGAAGATTCTTAGCTAATCGTATAAAACCCCTTGCACTGTATATTTTGATAGGGAGCAGCAACAGTTGCATATCGCTTTTGTAGCCAGAATCAACGGATCCAAGTTGGGTCAAGGTGCCAGTTAGTGACTTTGTCTGTGGGTCGTACAGATCAGACCGTCAACGAAAAAGAGCCTATTAACGGAAGAGGAGGATTGTTTTGGGAACACTTTGGAAGTGTTTGTTTAACTAAAACTTTTCTAAGCTGTTTAGAATACCTACTGTGTATTCTCGGTGAAATCTGAGTTATCTACGTATAACGTCGGGTGACCTGTGACTCCGTCTAGGACTTCTTATGCCTGTGTAATCACCTTGCCTAACCATCTGTGCCTGTGTGTTTGTCCCGTCGTTCGTGTGTCTTTGTCTACAGGCCGGAGAATCCACTGGTAGCCGTAAGTTTTTACCTCAATCTCTCAGTTGGCCATAGCGTTCGGGGGTTTGGGTTATGCATGCAGTGTGAATGAATAGTTAATTATGTTTTCTTAATTCTATTGTTTCATATTGTTTGCTGCATAAATACCTAGAGAGAGAGAGAGAATTTTCTAAAATGTATTATAAATTAAATAATTATAAATTGATATAAAAGAATTCGCTGTTATGTAGCGAAGAGATGACAGAAAGGAGGTGATTGTGAATGTATATGCGCGATGACAGGGAGGATGAGTAAGGATGTGGAAAGGGAGACAACCATTCCGATAGCGGGGTGCTTGTGCAGTATATTGTAATATAATTATTAATGGTTGCGTATTCTTGTATGTATTGTTGTAGATGTACCAACAAATACAACACCAAAACCCTAGAGCAGACCATTGATGGTGTGCTGAAACCTTGCTGGTGTGAAGCTTGTGTGCCTCGGCCTATTACGCCGTGTTTTCCGTGTGTCAACCTCGGTTGCGAAGGTTCTGGTATTCGCCCAGGGAACTTTATTTCGTTTATAAAGCACACGCACACACACTCCACCACACACAACAAATAACTATAACCAATGATAATCTGTTGTGAGGAACGATAGTTGTTTTACATGTGATAGATTATAAATTACAGCACATTGAGATATATTTAATTTGAATTGATTGATAAACGTTGTTGAGTAATATTACCTACTAGATTAAGTAACCCTGTGATTGTATAGTTTTGTCTGGGGGAATTATTTCGCCAGATATTAGTTAATTAATAATTTAGATTAATTTCTTACAACTTCTATTTTGCATAAAAGATAAATTTTCTTATTCATTTTATTTAATATAAAAGACTTGTTGTATCTATTTGGAATTTAAGTGGAACAAAGTTTGAATATTTATAAAGATTTAAAGCAGTTGCTTACTGTATATTTACTTCGTTGTCAGTAAGCTGTTCCAGACATAATTATTATAAATCTTTGTACATTTTGTAGTTAGTCATTTTCCATTTTGATTTAATTATCATTATTATTTTGAGCGAATTGTTTATGTAATAGTTTGGGGTTTTATTAGTGGGATTGAGGGTTGGTAGGTTGGGAAGTGGGATAAAGGGAGTTAATTTTGAGTATGAATGAGTGTGTGAAATAAAGGAATTGTCTTGTTACTTCTGGTTTTGTCTTTTAGAGTTTATTTAGGTGTTGGGTTTTTTTTCTCGTGTGGAAGTGCACGCAAGTCGAACCACTGTTGAGGCAGTTGGGACGTGACATTTTGGTGGCAGCGGTGGGATAGATCTAGGATAGGTTAGGGGGAGGTAGTTTGGGTAGATTTATTGTTATTTGTTTAGATACCAGAAGTCAGTGTTTGTTTCTTTGTCGTCTTGTGTGTCGGATGAGTGGCCAGTGGGTGGTTGGTCGGGAGTGAGGTTGCGCTGCGCAAAAGGGTTCACACCCCGAGCGTGTGTGCACAAACGGGGGGTTGAGGTAAGCAACTTTGTCGTCGAGGCCTAGACGATAAGGGACTTCTCCGGCTCCTGTCACTGTTTACTTGTCATTTGTTCGACTGTTTGTATATGTGTTAATCGTTATTTGTTTCATTTGTTATTCACCCATTTTTTCCCATTTTTCATTCTTAGTCCGCGACTGTATGCTGACGAGGGCTGCGACTCGGAGAGCAGCTGAGCAGGCGCGAGCGATGGACCAGTACACGGAGGCCGACGCAGCCGCTTCGCGTCAGGCACCGATGGACGAGGAAACCACAGTGAGTACGCCTTTCGCTCATAGTACTCGCGTGGCAGCTGATCTTACTCCTACTTCAGTTAAGACCGGCGCAGGAACAAGTAGCGTTGGCATGGAAGTATATCTTAGATACAAGGAGCTAGGCGCTAGCATGGGGCTGAAGGAGCAGGTCTAGCCAGTTTTGTAGTAGATGGGGCGAAGAGGGAGCAGGAGGCTGCTAGATTGGCGGAAGAGACTGCTAGATTAGCAAAGGAGACAGCTAGGCTCGAGAGGAAGATGGAAAGAAGGCTAGAACTGGAGCGTAAAGAAAGAGCAGAAGAGTTGGCCCTAGCAGAGAAGAGAAGAGCAGAGGAGTTAGCCCTGATGGAAAGGAGGCTAGAGCAAGAGCGCAAAGATAAAGCTAGGGAACTGAAGCTCTTAGAAAAGAAGATCGAATCTGAACGGGGTAATGTCGAGTTGCGACTGCAAGAAGAGCGCGCAGCTAGAGAGCAGGCTCGGGAGGATGACAGAGAAAGGCTTAGGCAACAGTTGGAGCAAGAGAAAGAACTAGAAGCCCAACGTAGGAGGGATAGAGTTCAGCCTGATAGCTACAAGATCAAGGTCCAACCATTTGATGGTAAAGAGGATATTGAGAGCTATCTTCAGCACTTTGAGCAAATAGCTAGAACTCAGAAATGGAGGGAAGAGACGTGGTCGGCTAGGTTGTCACCGTTGTTGTCAGGGGAGGCAAGAGAGACTTATCTGAAGTTAACCCCAGAGCAGATAGTTGATTTCGAAGTGGTCAGGGGGGCTCTTCTGAAACGATTTAGAAGAGATGCTGACTACTACCGCAAGCAGTTCAGGGGGAGTAGGAAAGAAGGCACAGAGACTTTTCCGCAGTACTTGAGTAGAGTACAAGTCTTAGTGAAGAGGTGGTTTTCTTTGGCTAAGAAAGATATAGATGATGCGGGCGTAGTGCTTGATGTCTTTCTGACTGAACAGTTGTTGTCAGTGATGAACCCTGAGTTAGAACTGTTTGTGAGGGAGAGGCAGCCTGAGAACGGAGAGCAAGCAGCTGAGATTGCCCAGTTACATGTAGATGCGAAACGGACAGTGAGTAACAGACCAGTGTTCGGTAGCGTGCCATACAAGGGGGGTAATCGTGCTGTCAGTCAGCCTGTAGGGGCAGCGAGGAGTGGTCCTAGTGGCAACAAAGGTGAAGAGGATAAGAGGAGGGAACCTAGTGGGGAGAAACGTCATGTGAAGTGTTTCAGGTGCGGGAAGCTAGGTCACGTAGCGAAGGAGTGCCGTAGTCCGAAACAGTTGCTACGTATTACTGTCAGTCCGGATTCAGGACCGATTCACTCGGAAATGACCAAGACTAGCTTTAGTACCATTCAGCCGTACAACCCGTGGAGCATGGGAACAGTCAGGGGTCAGCCTGTGAAGATTCTGAGAGATACTGGTGCCGAGGTGGGGGCAGTAGCAGCCAAGTGGGTGCGCCCTGAGGATATGACCGGTAGAGAGATCGAGGTCATGTTCGCTGATCAGGTCAAGTCAGGGAAGTATCCTACAGCGTACGTAGAAGTAGACTCAGCTTTCGTGAAGGGTACAGTAGAATTGATCGTCATCGAGCAAGTTGTACCTGATGTGATTCTAGGCAACTGGGTTACCTTCAAGGGAGGCTATCGAAGTCCCGTGGCTGTAGATGGGTTAGAGTGTGCGATAGCCGCCGTTCAGACCAGGGCACAGGCCAAAGCAGAAGGGAAGCAGGAGAAAGCACTGCCGATTCCGAAGCCATCCCAACTCGATGTGACGCCCGATCAGTTGGCCAAGATGCAGGAAGAGGATCCCACTTTAGCTAGAGCTAGAGAGTGCGAGAAGCAAGGGACGAAACTCAAGTCAGGCAAAGCGAGGGTTAGCTTCACCAAAAAGAAGGGCATTTTGTACAGGGTACACCATCAGGGGGAAGAGGAGCTAACGCAGCTAGTCGTGCCTAGCAAGCTCAGAGGAGAGGTGATGCGCCTGGCGCACGACCCTCCGATGGCCGGACACTTAGGTGGAAAGAGGACACGTGAGAGGATATGGGGGGTGTTCTATTGGCCAGGAATGTGCGGGGACGTTAGGCGATTCTGCGAATCGTGTCCCGAATGCCAGAAAACAGTTCCCAGGGGTAGGGTAGCAAAAGTTCCGCTGCAGAAACTACCTCTAGTCGACGAACCGTTTCAGAGAGTTGCAGTTGATATCGTAGGACCTATAAAACCTATGTCAGACAGAGGCAACCAGTACATCTTAGCCATGGTAGACTATGCGACACGGTATCCCGAGGCCGTAGCACTGAAAGGCATAGAGGCTGAGAGAGTTGCCGAGGCATTGTGGGAGATCTGGACAAGAGTGGGAATTCCCAGAGAGATATTGACAGATCAAGGGACACAATTTATGTCAAACGTGATGGCCGAAGTAAACAGACTGTTAGCAATCCATGGAAAGGCGACAACACCATACCATCCAATGTGCGACGGGCTCGTGGAGCGTTTCAATGGTACACTCGTGTCGATGCTCAAAAAGCTGACGAAGGAGCAACCGAAAGCATGGGATAGGTACATACCAGCGCTGCTCTTCGCGTACAGGGAGGTACCCTCAAGAGAGCACAGGTTTTTCACCTTTTGAGCTACTGTATGGCAAGACAGTGAGGGGTCCCATGTCGGTACTGAGAGATTTGTGGACGAAGGACAGTCAAGGAGAAGAAGTGAAGGTGGCTAGTCAGTATGTTGTGGACCTGCGAAATAGAATCGAGGAAACGTGCGCACTAGCGAAGGAAAGTCTGAAGAAAGCAGGCGAGAGGCAGAAAAGACACTTCGACAAGAAAACGAAACCTAGAACATTTCAGGCAGGAGACAAAGTGTTGCTTTTGTTGCCAACCAAGCACAACAAGCTAGAAATGAGCTGGAGGGGGCCATACGAAGTCGTAAGTCGTCGAAACGAGTGCGATTATCAGATTCGCATTGGAAACAAGGTGAAACTGTTTCACGCCAACCTATTGAAACTGTACCATCAGAGAGTTCAAATCGCCACAGCTGTAGTAGTGGATGAAGCAGACGAATGGGAAGAGGTACCAACAGTCGAGGGCATACCCACCGTAGTGTTGAAACAGTCAGAGACGTTAGATGACGTGCATCTTGATGCAGATAGCCCGGAGATCCATGCAGGAATTAGGAGGCTATTAGTTCGTTACCCTGACATCCTGACTGACTTGCCTTTGCGCACCACGTTGGATGAGTGCGAAATACGACTGGATGACGACCGTCCAGTAAGGACAAAACAGTACCCGTTACCTCATTCAAAGATGGAGACAGTCAAGGCAGAAGTTGAGACGATGCTAGCTATGGGGGTGATCGAGCGAGCAGCTTCACCGTTCAGTTCACCGATCGTTCTAGTAAAAAAGAAGGACGGAGCAGTCAGATTCTGCGTCGATTTCAGGAAACTCAATAGGCAGGTAATTTTCGATGCTGAGCCGATGCCAGACATAGATTATCTATTTAACAAACTCTCAAAGGCCAAGTACTTGAGCAAGATCGATTTGTCTAAGGGGTATTGGCAAATACCTATGAAGAGTGAAGATAAGTGCAAGACAGCTTTCACTACCAACGAGGGTCAATTCCAATGGTGCGTCATGCCCTTCGGACTGAAAACCGCAGGGGCAGTTTTTTCCCGCATGATGCGCAAGATGTTGATGCCATTGAAGATGAAAGAAGTCGACAACTTCATGGACGATCTCATGGTAGCCACAGAAACTCTAGAGAGACATTTAGAGTGTTTAGACATCTTGTTTAAACGTCTGAGGGAAGTACAGTTAGCGGCGCGTCCGTCCAAATGCTACCTGGGATTCCGCAAGCTGGAGTATTTGGGACACATAGTGGGAGAGGGCAAAGTGCAGCCGGAACAAGGAAAGATGGACAAGATCCAGAATGCACCACGTCCTACTACCAAGAAACAGGTCAGGTCATTCCTTGGATTAGCAGGGTACTATCGGAAGTTTGTGCCGAATTTTGCTGCGATAGCGGTGCCGCTGACCGACTTAACCAAGGGAGGCAAATCAGGTCCCGTACAGTGGTCCGACGCTTGCGAAGTAGCGTTCCAGACGCTCAAAAACTGCATATGTTCCAAACCCGTATGCTGTATGCCAGACATGGAAAAACCATTAGTGCTACAGACTGACGCATCAGAGATTGGAATAGGGGCGATTCTGTGCCAGGACCAAGGTTTGGGTTTACAGCCAATCACATGTGCCAGCAAGAAGCTAAACCAAGCAGAGAGGAACTATTCCACCATAGAGAAGGAATGCTTAGCATTAGTGTGGGGGGTACAAAAGTTCAAGCAGTACCTGTACGATCGGACAGTCATTGTGCAGACCGACCACAGACCTTTGCAATACCTGCAGCAAGCAAAGACTACAAATTGTAGACTCATGAGGTGGGCACTTCAACTCCAACCTTTCGATCTGATAGTGGAGAGTATTCCAGGGAAGGAAAATGTACCAGCTGATTTCTTGAGCAGAACTGAGTAGCGTGGTTGTTAAGAACTAAAACTGTTAGTTTTCGTCTTGGTGGGGTGCTGTGTCACGCTACGCAGTTTGCAGTCGCGCGCCTATGTATATAATTTAATCATCAGCCTGTACATAGAGGTTAAAAGTTACGGTAGTCAAGGGGAGAGAATCAGAATAAATTAATTTAGTTTATAATTAATAAAAGTAGCGAATGTATTGCGCCCGTGCAGAACGTACTATGTTAGGAAAACAGCATAGTTGGCTATTTTGTTATTGAGAAGATTAATTGCTGCCATGCGATATTCTATGTGTGAAATGCGTGCTCTAATCGCGAACGGTGCAGGGAATGAATTATGATGAAAAGAAGTATATTCTAGAAGATTCTTAGCTAATCGTATAAAACCCCTTGCACTGTATATTTTGATAGGGAGCAGCAACAGTTGCATATCGCTTTTGTAGCCAGAATCAACGGATCCAAGTTGGGTCAAGGTGCCAGTTAGTGACTTTGTCTGTGGGTCGTACAGATCAGACCGTCAACGAAAAAGAGCCTATTAACGGAAGAGGAGGATTGTTTTGGGAACACTTTGGAAGTGTTTGTTTAACTAAAACTTTTCTAAGCTGTTTAGAATACCTACTGTGTATTCTCGGTGAAATCTGAGTTATCTACGTATAACGTCGGGTGACCTGTGACTCCGTCTAGGACTTCTTATGCCTGTGTAATCACCTTGCCTAACCATCTGTGCCTGTGTGTTTGTCCCGTCGTTCGTGTGTCTTTGTCTACAGGCCGGAGAATCCACTGGTAGCCGTAAGTTTTTACCTCAATCTCTCAGTTGGCCATAGCGTTCGGGGGTTTGGGTTATGCATGCAGTGTGAATGAATAGTTAATTATGTTTTCTTAATTCTATTGTTTCATATTGTTTGCTGCATAAATACCTAGAGAGAGAGAGAGAATTTTCTAAAATGTATTATAAATTAAATAATTATAAATTGATATAAAAGAATTCGCTGTTATGTAGCGAAGAGATGACAGAAAGGAGGTGATTGTGAATGTATATGCGCGATGACAGGGAGGATGAGTAAGGATGTGGAAAGGGAGACAACCATTCCGATAGCGGGGTGCTTGTGCAGTATATTGTAATATAATTATTAATGGTTGCGTATTCTTGTATGTATTGTTGTAGATGTACCAACAAATACAACACCAAAACCCTAGAGCAGACCATTGATGGTGTGCTGAAACCTTGCTGGTGTGAAGCTTGTGTGCCTCGGCCTATTACGCCGTGTTTTCCGTGTGTCAACCTCGGTTGCGAAGGTTCTGGTATTCGCCCAGGGAACTTTATTTCGTTTATAAAGCACACGCACACACACTCCACCACACACAACAAATAACTATAACCAATGATAATCTGTTGTGAGGAACGATAGTTGTTTTACATGTGATAGATTATAAATTACAGCACATTGAGATATATTTAATTTGAATTGATTGATAAACGTTGTTGAGTAATATTACCTACTAGATTAAGTAACCCTGTGATTGTATAGTTTTGTCTGGGGGAATTATTTCGCCAGATATTAGTTAATTAATAATTTAGATTAATTTCTTACAACTTCTATTTTGCATAAAAGATAAATTTTCTTATTCATTTTATTTAATATAAAAGACTTGTTGTATCTATTTGGAATTTAAGTGGAACAAAGTTTGAATATTTATAAAGATTTAAAGCAGTTGCTTACTGTATATTTACTTCGTTGTCAGTAAGCTGTTCCAGACATAATTATTATAAATCTTTGTACATTTTGTAGTTAGTCATTTTCCATTTTGATTTAATTATCATTATTATTTTGAGCGAATTGTTTATGTAATAGTTTGGGGTTTTATTAGTGGGATTGAGGGTTGGTAGGTTGGGAAGTGGGATAAAGGGAGTTAATTTTGAGTATGAATGAGTGTGTGAAATAAAGGAATTGTCTTGTTACTTCTGGTTTTGTCTTTTAGAGTTTATTTAGGTGTTGGGTTTTTTTTCTCGTGTGGAAGTGCACGCAAGTCGAACCACTGTTGAGGCAGTTGGGACGTGACAGTGAAAAAACTGTTAACAATAAAAAGGTCACATATAAAAATTGGATTAGGAATAAAACTTTTGACAATTTTACAATCATGAAACATGCTAAAATACATTGCAACAGAATTATTGCCAGTGCGAAGAAACATTATTGGTCAGAATTCTGCATGTCAGAAATAACCGAGTCAAAAGATATGTATAAGGTTTGGAGAAAAGTTAAAGAGATGAAAAATGGCTTTAATCTACAGTCTTATCCTGTTAAATTGCAAGACAATATTTTCCCCTCATCTGAGGATAAAGCAGAAGCATTTGCAAAACATTTCTCAGTAAATTCATTGTCCAATAGTCTTGATTTACATACACAAATGTTTAGAAAAGAAGAAGAAATTAAAGCAGAATATGAAGATCCTATACCAGATAATTTGCATTATTTAAATGCTCCTATTAATTATGAAGAGTTTTTAGAAACTTTACAATCTTTTTCATTAAACAAAACTGCTGTTGGTCTAGATGGTATCTCTTATCAATTACTGAATCACTTGCCAGCTACATGGAAAAAATTGCTACATTCATTATGCCAAAGATGTTGGCAAAGTGGAATTCTCCCTACTATCTGGAAGAAGTCTGTAGTTATTCCAGTACATAAGCAAGGTAAGTCTCGTGCATCAGTAAATAATTATAGACCAATTGCATTGACATCTCAAGTTGGAAAATTATTAGAAAAAATAATTTTAAACAGGTTAACTCAATTTTGTGAAAAAAATAAAATAATCCCTACAAGTCAAGCAGGGTTTAGAAAGGGTCGGTGTACAACTGACCATCTTGTCAAATTAACCAGTCATGTTAAGAAACAGTTTGCTCATAGAAAAAGTATTCTTGCTGCTTTCTTTGATATCAAAAAGGCATATGACAGTGTTTGGCATGCTAGACTGCTTTATAAATTAAAACATATTGGAATAAGTGGTCATATGTATCATTACATACACAATTATTTAAGTGGTAGATTTATATGCACAAGAGTGGGGAATGCTTATTCATCTTTTTATAACATCGATATGGGAATACCTCAGGGGTCTATTCTTGCCCCATTATTGTTTTCAATCCTCATTCATGATCTTCCCACATTTATTTCAAAATCAGCAAATGTAGTTCAGTATGCGGATGACATTGCTATGTGGATTAATACGTCTCTCAGAAAGCATACTAAACAGAGAGTGGTAATGTATGTACAGAAACTTTTCCAAGAAGAACTCAATAATCTTTCTATGTTTTTGAAAGATAACGGTCTGGAACTGTCTACTGATAAAACGTATTTGATGCTTTTCAATAATGGAAATAATCCTAAATTATTACCTGTTTTGAAATTAAATTGTGAAGTTCTTGCTTACAAGCAGCAGGTAAAATTTCTCGGAGTTTACCTAACACCTAAGTTGAACTGGAAGTTACATATTGAGCATTTAATAACAAAAGCAAGAAAAACCTTGAATTTATTAAAAATTATTAATATGCAAATTTGGGGTCAAAACACTAAATCCCTATTACATTTAGCCATATCACTAGTTCGATCAAAGCTTATTTATGGTCAGGAAGCATATTTTTCAGCAAATAATTCATTATTAAATAAATTACAAAGTATTGACAGTAGGGCTATTAAAATTGCGTTAGGAGTTCCAGTTCATGCTAACACTCTACGAATATACCAAGAAGCTGGAATATTATCATTAAATCAACAACGTCAACTGGCTACTTCCAAATATGTGTTAAGATGTTTATCTGTTCCAAATTCGGTGTATGATGAAATTTATATTGACGCTCAACAAGATTATCCCAAAAGAACAAAAAATATGAAGTACTTGCAGCCAATTAAAAACTATACAAAAGACCTTTTTGCTAAGTGTGACATTGCTATCACATCAGTTTCAGTTCTTCCATTAACACCATTGCTTCCACCGTGGGAGCATTTATGTGCACATATTGATATTGACTATAGCCAAACTAAGAAAGAGGATAATCCTAATTTATTAGTTACTGAGGTAAAACATCATATTGAAAGTAATTACAAAAACCATATGCAGATTTTTACTGATGGATCAGTTTTAGATTCTTCGGATAGTGGATCAGCATATATTATACCTGAAATAAATATCAGAAGATCATATTATTTAGGAAAGGGATTTTCTATATTTACAGCTGAGCTTTATGCTATTCTAATGGCTTTAAATTTCATTATGACGTCACCTTTAGAATTATTTGGTATATTAGTATGTGTTGATTCAAAAGCGGTTCTGTATGCATTAAAACAGTGGAACTGTAAAGATAGAAGGGAGATTATCTATGAAATTAAACATATGATACATTGTGTGATTTCTAGAGGAATAAATTTTGATTTCTGTTGGGTACCATCACATTGCGGAATTCATTGGAATGAGGTATGTGACAGATTAGCTAAGGAGGGAGCACAAAGGTCGTCAGATTCTATAATTATAACAAATTTGAATATGTGTAATCATGAAATGTTTTCCTTACTAGAAAAGGAAGTTTATCATGATAATAACATTAAAAATATATCTCTACTAACTTGTTCAAGACCACTTTCTAAATTAATATATAAATTAAGAATGAACGCATGGAACACTAAATACTCAGCTGATGTTAAATGTATATGTAATACAAGTCTATCAGTACATCACCTTCTCTTTGAATGCTCAGTTTTAACAGACATATTCAAAGTAAATGGACATAGCATAACTGAATATGGACATTCTGTAGACATGGTTCTATATCATCCAAATGTTACAGACATTGTGAAAGTTATTGCTAAATCTCCTGTTGGTAGACTCTTATAGCGTGTTTGTTTTGAAATTATGCTTTGAAATAGTTACAGTGATTTAAAAGTTACATTTTCAATGTCTAAAATCACCTAAATGTGTTATCAAAATATTACAGACGTTGTAAAAGTTATTGCTCAATCCCCTTTTTGGTAGACTCTTATAGACTGTTTGTTTTGAAATTATGTTTTAAAATAGTTAAAGTGTTTTTAAAGTTACATTTTCAATGTCTAATATCACCTAAATGTGTGAACAGACATTAAATTAAAGATTGATTGATTGATTGAAACAAAATAGAATACAAACATCATTATAAAATATCAACAAAACACATACATATAAAATGCCTACATTGCTAAATAATAACATCATAGGAAGCCCTAGTGACCACCTGACAGAAAGCGTCCAATATTCCCAAGCTGATCAAACAGACCTCATACACAAATAAGGAGTCTTGTCCCGGAAGAGTTTTCAAGAAAAAAGGTAGGTGACTGGTCAAGCAAAGAAGAAGATAGTATAGCAGATTCATAGAAAAGAGCAGGAATGAGAAAGAGCAAATGAGAAAGACAGCGACAGTGGGAATTTAAAGCACTAAATTTCCAGAAAGTGGGGATACTATTTATACTGAAACCCCCGCCACCTCAACGGGGGTGCCTAACCCTTTGTCCCAGTCCACAATTCAAGGTACAGAGCTCCGTTCAGCCCCTAATACCCATCGAGCTATGCGTATCGCACGTGAAAACCTAAATTCCTGTCATACCTCACGCAATACAAAATGCTGATTCAAACTTCGCACATCGCACTCTCAGAGATATGAAACTATACACTATGTACACTCAGACCCAGCATTATTTAGCGTGCGTCAACACTCGTGTCGTCACATGGGGGAGACACATGCGGACCCCGCTGCAACAACGAGGCAAATGACGAAGGTCTGAGACACTTGGAGTTTGCCAGATACAACAATCTGATTCTGGCAAACACGCTAGGTCTCTACAAAAAAAAATCCAAACGATGGACCTGGCACAGTCCAAGCGGGTAGCATCACAACCAGATTGACTACATCATGTGATCCAGTGATGATGTCTTTCCGGCTCCACTTGAAAAGAGTAAACTCAGCAAAGTGCACCAGACTGAAGATTGACCTGTACAAAATGCAAACCTGGAGGTGGAAAAAATATTCTAAGCCACAATTGGAGGGAAATTTGCACCACTGCTCATTTTGGGAGCTGGGGAAGTAGATATCAACACCATGACCACCACCTTCAACTCAGCTGTGACAGATGCCACCACTGAGATCCTTGGCAAGCACCGCCCAAAGAAGAAACCGTAGATCACACCTGAACGTTTGGACATGTGTGACGAACGAAGAGAGATGAAAAAGAAAAAGCACAGCTCACTGGAAGCTGATGTCTACCAAAAAATCAACAATAACATCCGAAAATGCATGCTCACAGCAAAGGAGAACTGGATAGAACATCAATGCCAGGAAATAGAAAACAGTCTTAACAAGAACAACATCAAAAAAGCCTTACCAGACTGTGAAGAGGCTGACAAGTTTTAAACAGCCCAAGGTCTCCACGATCCAAAGCAAGTCTGGCATATGCCTTATAGAAGAACAAGAAGTCTTGGATAGATGGACAGAGTACTAATCTGACCTTTACAACCACACACCAAACGGAGAACCATCAGTTCTAACATGTCCCCAGAACAGAGAAGAAGAAGAAATCTTCCCAATTCTCCGAGACGAAGTTGAGGCAGCAGTGCAATCGCTGAAGAAGGGCAAATCAGCGGCAGTGGACAACATACCCGCGGAATTGCTTCAAGCAGGAGGAGAAGCGATGATTGATGCCCTCACCATAATCTGTAACAAGATCTGGCACAGTGGGAAGTGGCCTACACCATGGACCCAGTCGCTTGTCATCACCCTTCCCAAAAAAGGTAACCTTCAGGAATTTGAAAATTACCGCACCATCAGTCATCCCAGCAAGGTCCTCCTGAAAATAATACTCAACAGGTTTGAAATCCCAAGCTGAGCAAATCATAGCTGAAGAACAAGCAGGATTCAAGGCAGGGCGAAGTGCCACTGAACAAATTTTCGACCTTAGAATAATCTGCGAGAAATACATACAGCACCAACAAACATCTATTTCATGAGTTTGTAGACTTCAAAAAGGCGTTTGACCGAGCCTGGCATTCAGCACTGTGGGCAACCATGAGAGTGTACAACTTCAGCCCTAACATTATTGCATTCATCAAAAGCCTGTATGACAAGACTACCATGGCAGTCCTCCACAACAGCACCATTGGAAACTGGTTCCGAACAACAATCGGCGTGCGTCAAGGATGCCTACTCTCTCATGAACATCCAGAGCGCATCATGTCAGATCGCCTTGCAGATCACGAAGGCACAGTCAGCATCATGGGTAGAGCAATTTGGTTTATTGCATACACTGATGGATTGGCTGGAGAGGAACAAGAGGCTTGACATCACTTCCAGAGATTTTGGGATGGAAATTAGTGCAGAAAAGACCAAAATGATGACCAACACCAGTGGCATCTACACGAACATCAAAGTCCATGGCCAATCCCTCAACAAAGTGCATAGCTTCAAATATTTAGGAGCCCTTGAATCAGACAATGGGTCCCGACAAGAAGTCCTCTCCAGGGTCGCACAAATAACTGCTATCCTGACAAAGTTAAAGCCCATTTGGAAAGACAGGACTCCTGGGTAAGGCTGCTGCACTTTCTTGTCATCTCCATCTTCCTATACTCTTGCGAAACATGAACCTACAACGAAGAATACAAAGCATGGAGATGAGGTGCTACAGAAGGCCTCTAGGCATTTCCTATACCCAGCACATCACCAACGACGAGGTCCAAAGGACCATCACACAAGCCATTGGACAACACGATGACACGCTCACAGTGGTGAAGAAACGGAAATTCCGATGGTATGGTTACGTCAGCCGAGCATCAGGCCTGGGAAAGACAATTCTGCAAGGCACGATGCAAGGAGCCAGAAGGAGAAAGAGACCAAAAAAAAGAGGTGGGAGGACAACATTCAAGAATGGACTGGCTTGACATTGAGCGAAGGCATGAGGGTTGCTGAGGACAGAAGAAGATGGAGTGCGCTGGTTAAACGATCATCTGTGGTGCCCCACCGACTTGCGCTTTACGGGATAGGAGAAGGCAGGAACGCCCCGCTTGGGGCAAAAGCTGAAATAAAACAGTGTAACCCGTCTGATCTGGTTGGGATGGATGAATCGATGTATGTAAGCTTACGTATGGCTTACCCTGTCAATGAAGCTGTTGCTATCTTTCACAAAAACTTCCTTCAGTAGGTCCAGGTCGGATGTGAGTAGAATGGGGTCCCGCATGACATACACTCTGCACAGAAATCGATATTTCTTTTTTTTTTATACAGTGAGACTGAGGTTATATTTTTCCAAAAAAAAAACGTTTTCAATAGATAGTATGATTATAGACACAGAAATATTTTATTTGATATTAATGATGTGAAAAATCTCAACTAAGCCCGTAGGTCGCTTTAAAGGACATACGGTCCCTTTATAACGCCAACTGGCGAATTTCTTATTGTATAGTCTTTACGCGTCATCGGTTACGACAGGCCGAAAACCAGTAGCTTAGAAACAACAACAGCAATCTATCCAACATACGCTGAGAGGGGCCGGGTAGCTCAGTTGGTAGAGCGTCTTACTAGTAACCGAAAGGTACCTGGTTCGAATCCCGGATTGGCCAATGTGTGACCATATTATTTTCCCCTTACCATCAACTGGTTCGCTGGTGTCAGAATAATGTGACCAGTAGTCGCCTATACGCTTCGGTTTCGTGTGACTATAATCTACAGTTACATACGCTGATAGCGTTCAGTCACGACCGGTAACTCCATTTTTTTT
>CM072513.1:18720285-18965285 GCA_036898135.1 Oncomelania hupensis
TACTACTAATAATAATAATAATAATAATAATAATAACAATAATTGATGTTAAATACGAGCTTTCCCCCAAATCACCGACCAGGCTGAAAGCGCGGCGATCTGTACCACCATACACGCACACATGTTTCGCATACTCTCACACAGACAGCAAACGCACGTCTGTCGCACAAACATTTGGTGTAAAGGCAGGGAGGTCGCTTTATTATAAGACGGACAGAAAAACTAAATTTTTGATTGCGAAGGTTTAGATTGATAGCATCCAAAACCATTATTGAAGGGAGGGAGAACACCGCAGTACCCGGAGAAAATCCTCGTTGACCTAAAAAGTATCGTACCTAAGTCACATAAGTTCGCCCCTTATAAGGGAATCGAACCCGGAACCTTCGGCATAGGAAACCGGCGACTTACCCACTGAGCCATGAGACTACACCAAGGCACTTCAAATCATGGAACATCTTTTAGTAGTTGTTGGTCAGTGGGTCGGCCCGTGGCTTCAAATTTAACTTTTGTGTGCAAAACACACTTTTAAACTTTATATCAAGAATAACTGGACACAAATTCATCATGTTTACTTTGGAAATACTTTAATTACTGCTATGCATGTTAGGTCATACATATTTGTACTTTCTCAAAGGTCAAGGTGATTCACCATTTTTCAAAACAGGTTTTATGCTGTTTCTCAAAATTGGTTGACCCGATTTGGGTTTTTGTTTACTCGCAGGTAGTTGATTCATTGGCCTAACATTCCCTGTTCGCAGATAGTTTATATAGTGGCCTATCCTTCCTTGTTCGCAGATAGTTGATAGAGTGGCCTAACATTCCCTGTTCGCAGATAGTTTATATAGTGGCCTATCCTTCCTTGTTCGCAGATAGTTGATAGAGTGGCCTAACATTCCCTGTTCGCAGATAGTTGATAGAGTGGCCTACCCTTCCTTGTTCGCAGATAGTTGATAGAGTGGCCTAACATTCCCTGTTCGCAGATAGTTTATATAGTGGCCTAACATTCCCTGTTCGCAGATAGTTGATAGAGTGGCCTAACATTCCCTGTTCGCAGATAGTTGATACAGTGGCCTAACATTTCCTGTTCGCAGATAGTTGATACAGTGGCCTAACATTTCCTGTTCGCAGATAGTTGATATAGTGGCCTAACATTTCCTGTTCGCAGATAGTTGATACAGTGGCCTAACATTCCCTGTTCGCAGATAGTTGATACAGTGGCCTAACATTCCCTGTTCGCAGATAGTTGATACAGTGGCCTAACATTCCCTGTTCGCAGATAGTTGATACAGTGGCCTAACATTCCCTGTTCGCAGATAGTTGATACAGTGGCCTAACATTCCCTGTTCGCAGATAGTTGATACAGTGGCCTAACATTCCCTGTTCGCAGATAGTTGATACAGTGGCCTAACATTCCCTGTTCGCAGATAGTTGATACAGTGGCCTAACATTCCCTGTTCGCAGATAGTTTATATAGTGGCCTATCCTTCCCTGTTCGCAGATAGTTGATATAGTGACCTAACATTCCCTGTTCGCAGATAGCTGATACAGTGGCCTAACATTCCCTGTTCGCAGATAGTTGATACAGTGGCCTAACATTCCCTGTTCGCAGATAGTTGATATAGTGGCCTAACATTCCCTGTTCGCAGATAGCTGATACAGTGGCCTAACATTCCCTGTTCGCAGATAGTTTATATAGTGGCCTATCCTTCCTTGTTCGCAGATAGTTGATATAGTGGCCTAACATTCCCTGTTCGCAGATAGTTGATATAGTGGCCTAACATTCCCTGTTCGCAGATAGTTGATATATTGGCCTAACATTCCCTGTTCGCAGATAGTTGATATAGTGGCCTAACATTCCCTGTTCGCAGATAGTTGATACAGTGGCCTAACATTCCCTGTTCGCAGATAGTTGATACAGTGGCCTAACATTCCCTGTTCGCAGATAGTTGATACAGTGGCCTAACATTCCCGTTCGCAGATAGTTGCCTTGATACAGGGGCCTAACATTCCCCTTCGCAGATAGTTGATACAGTGGCCTAACATTTGTTCGCAGATAGTTGATATAGTGGCCTAACATTCCCTGTTCGCAGATAGTTGATACAGTGGCCTAACATTCCCTGTTCGCAGATAGTTGATATAGTGGCCTAACATTCCCTGTTCGCAGATAGTTGATATAGTGGCCTAACATTCCCTGTTCGCAGATAGTTTATATAGTGGCATATCCTTCCTTGTTCGCAGATAGTTGATATAGTGGCCTAACATTCCTTGTTCGCAGATTAGTTGATATAGTGCCTAACATTCCCCTGTTCGAGATTTTTGATATATGGCCTAACATTCCCTGTTCGCAGATAGTTGAATAGTGGCCTAACATTCCCTGTTCGCAGATAAGTTTGATATAGTGGCCTAACATTCTGTTCGCAGATAGTTGATACAGTGGACTAACATTCCATGTTCGCAGATAGTTGATACAGTGGCCTAACATTCCCTGTTCGCAGATAGTTGATATAGTGGCCTAACATTCCCTGTTCGCAGATAGTTGATACAGTGGCCTAACATTCCCTGTTCGCAGATAGTTGATAGAGTGGGCCTAACATTTCCTTTTCGCAGATAGTTGATATGTGGCCTAACATTCCTGTTCGCAGATAGTTGATACAGTGGCCTAACATTCCCTGTTCGCAGATAGTTGATAATAATAGTGGCCTAACATTCCCTGTTCGCAGATAGTTGATATAGTGGCCTAACGTTCCCTGTTCGCAGATAGTTTATATAGTGGCCTATCCTTCCTTGTTCGCAGATAGTTGATATAGTGGCCTAATATTCCCTGTTCGCAGATAGTTGATTTAGTGGCCTAACATTCCCTGTTCGCAGATAGTTTATATAGTGGCCTAACATTCCCTGTTTGCAGATAGTTGATAGAGTGGCCTATCCTTCCTTGTTCGCAGATATTTTATATAGTGGCCTAACATTCCCTTTTCGCAGATAGTTGATATAGTGGCCTAACATTCCCTGTTCGCAGATAGTTGATAGAGTGGCCTAACATTCCCTGTTCGCAGGTAGTTGATACAGTGGCCTAACATTCCCTGTTCGCAGATAGTTGATAGAGTGGCCTATCCTTCCTTGTTCGCAGATATTTTATATAGTGGCCTAACATTCCCTGTTCGCAGATAGTTGATATAGTGGCCTAACATTCCCTGTTCGCAGATAGTTGATACAGTGGCCTAACATTCCCTGCTCGCAGATAGTTGATACAGTGGCCTAACATTCCCTGTTCGCAGATAGTTGATATAGTGGCCTAACATTCCCTGTTCGCAGAAGCTTTGATATAGTGGCCTAACATTCCCTGCGCAGATAGTTGATATAGTGGCCTAACATTTCCTGTTCGCAGATAGTTGATATAGTGGCCTAACATTTCCTGTTCGCAGATAGTTGATACAGTGGCCTAACATTTCCTGTTCGCAGATAGTTTATATAGTGGCCTAACATTCCCTGTTCGCAGATAGTTGATATAGTGGCCTAACATTTCCTGTTCGCAGATAGTTGATACAGTGGCCTAACATTTCCTGTTCGCAGATAGTTGATATAGTGGCCTAACATTCCCTGTTCGCAGATAGTTGATATAGTGGCCTAACATTTCCTGTTCGCAGATAGTTGATACAGTGGCCTAACATTCCCTGTTCGCAGATAGTTTATATAGTGGCCTAACATTTCCTGTTCGCAGATAGTTGATACAGTGGCCTAACATTCCCTGTTCGCAGATAGTTGATACAGTGGCCTAACATTCCCTGTTCGCAGATAGTTGATATAGTAGTCTATCATTCCCTAGTTTTGTGGCCTTCGTAAGGTAAAGTCGAGTCACAATAATACCAAGAAAATGAGCACTTTTGAATTGTTGCTATAGGTATAAGTGTCTGGAAATACATTTAAATGCAGTGGCATGCCATCTTGTTTTTTTAGACTTGCCACAAATTGTCCTGATTTACCAGTTGCTAATTTTAAAAAAAAAATTAGCAAATGGTTACCTTTCTGAATTGAACACTTACCCATAACAACTTCCATATTTCTGGCCCCATTCACGCGTCGCGTTGAAAAGACCCTGCAATCAACATATAAATAGTAACTGTAGCTATCAAGCATTCAATTAGTCAATCTATCAATATTTCGTTTAATAATGAGATTTGGGCTTTATCCAATTTTTTTAAAAACTGTAATCACTTTCATGTAGAGCATTTTCCAGCTCAAAAGCTGCTCAAGGCGCTGGCCGATACAGGATCTAACTCAAGCCGCTAGAGGCGCCCACTTGCAACCTTTGGGCGCATGGTCCGACGCCCAGACCACTGATCACAATCCTGGGCGAACGGGAACGGGGAGAAGGGACCTAGTGCGTGCTGGGTGTATTTGTGTGTAGCCGGCACTCACCAGTCCAGGACATGAGCGTCAGGATCTTTAAAGTCCGTGCGATAGAAGTCGTGAGTGCACAGACCAGACCTCGGTTTATACTCTCATCCGAAGGAGTAGGGGCACCGTGTCTCAGGGCAATTATTTATTTTTATTATTATTAGAGCTGGGTACCGTGGGTCAAAGAAGTACCGGTATTTCCGCGGTATTTTTTTTTTAAGGTCGTATCGGTATTTCGTATCGGTATACCGCGATTTTAGGTGTTACAATCAAATGGAATATGGCAGTGACAGTAGTGACCGACGCAAAAGAAAGATTGTCATACACTTCAAAACAGTTTCAAAGAACCACATTTCCATATAAACTGAAGCTTTATTATTGCTTAAACGCCTTCAAAACAAATTATGATAAATCCCTGTTTAGAACATCAGCAAACTTTAAACCACAAAATCAAAATAAAACAAAAACATTCGACGGGAAAGGTATTTAAGAACTTTAAGAGTTCAGAAAAATTGGCGACTGGTACCATGCTCAAACACGTGGATAAGCTGCTGTTCTTATAAGTTCTTCTTCAAGAACAGCTGCCTATCCACGTGTTTGGGCTTTAGGCTCGCTCCCTGGACCAACTGTCGCGTTATGTGTTGTCGAGATTTCCCAGTAAACCGGACCTTGGACACCCGCACCGGTATACCGTACCGTCGCGTTTCCGAAACTGAATACAGTTACGTACCGGTAAAACCGTCCAGCCCTAATTATTATTATTTTGTTTTACACAGTTTCAACCATTGCCTGCACAGTCTGTAATGTTATCGCCTGATATTCGAGCACACTGCCTACATCAACTGAGCCAATTGCGCGTGCTGGCATAATAACAGATTTATTACACAATTAAAAAAAAAAAACCGATGACCTGCTCACAGTGGGAAAAAACGTAAACTCCGAGGGTATGGCCACGTCACCAGATCATCAGGTCTTGCAAAGACCATCCTGCAAGGCACAGTGCAAGGAGGTAGAAGAAGAGGGAGACCGAAAAAGAGGTGGGAGGACAACATTCGAGAATGGACTGGTTTGACACTGAGCGAAACAATCAGAGTTGCTGAGGAAAGGGGAAAGATGGAGTACGCTGGTTAAACGATCATCTGTGGTGCCCCTACGACCTCCGAGTTATGGAATAGGATAGGATAGGATAGGAACAAAAAACAACATTTTTTGACAATGTCAGACAGATTGCACAACAACTATTGTTTTAAAAATTCATTAAAAGTCATCTATGCCATTAGCTTTGGTAGGACCCCGCCTAGCTTGAGCCGTCTTTGAGCTGGTGACTCCTCCAAAAAAAATCTTTGTTACCTTCCTAGCTATGTCCAGCGTATTTCCAATAAAAGGACTAGGGGTAGGACCGCGGACGCCGAGACTTCGCCATACGAATAACGGCCATATCCCATATCTGTTGGCAAAATCATTATGTTCATTAATCATCATCATCATCATCATCATCATCATCATCATCATCATCATCATCATCATCATCATCATCATCATCATCATCATCGTCGTCGTCGTCGTCATCAATATCATCATCATCATCAATATCATCATCATCATCATCACCATCGTCATCACCGTCGTCGTCATCATCATCGTCGTCTTCCTCACCATCATTATCATCATCGTCGTCCTCTTTCTATTTATTATCATCATCGTCGTCGTCATCGTCATCATCATCATCATCGTCGTCTTCCTCACCATCATCATCATCATTGTCGTCGTCGTCCTCCTCCTCCTTTTAATCATCATCATCATAATCATGATAATCATGATAATCATGATAATCATGATAATCATCATCATCATCATCATCATCATCATCACCGTCATCATCATAGTCCACGACGCTGATGGCGTAATCATTTTCATCATCATCATCATCATCATCATCATCAGCAGCAGCAGCAGCAGCAGCAACTGCAATCAAACCATTGAACCAATCAATAATAAGATAAGATAAGAATATTTATTAACCAAGTAAAAAACGTTACAAGGATTTTGGTGTGGCATGGCGACAATGAAATACATCCTTTCTTGCACAGTCACACATGCATTCATCGTGTCATACACTTCATTGGCATACAACATATTATATACAGCACTAAAGGATAGGTAAACACAGTGTTAAACATACATCACTAATCAGTCATATAAAGTTATGAAGTCAAACACACCCTGCAAGTAAAACAAAATACAGAATTAAAACAATTTAACAGCATTGAATAAAATGAGAATTATTAAGAATGTTAGGCTTCACATCCAAATCTACACACATCACAACACAACACACACACCCACACACAAACACACACACACACACACACACACACACACACAGCATAGCATACTCCTATTTTACAAAGGTACAAATCAAGCAATGGTTATGAGTTTCCAGTTTATACAGATCATTCCATGTTCGGTGATGTACTGAGGACAGCGTCTGGGAAGAAACTGTTTCTGAATCGAGAAGTTCTGGCTCTTAAAGCACGGAACCGACGGCCAGAGGGCAGAAGCTCGAAGAGACTGTTGGCTGGGTGTGATGGATCGCAGACTGTCTTTTTCGTTTTCCGTTTCATTCGCGTTGTGAAAATGGAGGCGACAGATGGAAAGTCGCAACCAGCTATTTTGGAGACAGTCTTAACAATGTGCTCGAGCTCTTTTCTATCGCGGTTGTGCTGCCGTACCAGACAGTGATAGAGAAGCACAAAATGCTCTCTATCACCGCGCGATAGAACTGTGCCATAATTTTACTAGACATACCGAACTTTCGCAGCTGTCTCAGAAAGTGGAGACGCTGTTGGCACTTTTTTACAATAGATGTTATATTGACATTGTCTTTATAGCCATTTGTCAAACATAAACTAAAATTAGGATGGCAAGCCTTTGAAATATATGTATGGTCTTTGAACTGATTTATCAAATACACGTATCAAATGAGTTACATTTGCTGGCGGTGTTTGGACTCGTCTTAATCATAAGAAAGCAAAATAATGGAAAGCATGCCATGATATGCAACGATCTGAATTATGTGCAAACAAACCGTGATCTAAATCGGGCTAGCCAATTTTCAGATACAGGCGCAAAACGCGTTTAGAAAATGGTCCAGCGCAATTACCTTGACTTTTGAGAAGGTACAAAAAAGAATGATGGAACCTGCTTCACTGTTAACAGCAGCTAGAGTAGGCTTGTACTTACACTTGTATGTTATTCTAATAGTTCAAGTATCCGCATAGTAAAAATGATGAATTTCCGTTGAGTTATTTTTTTTAGATAAGGTAAAAGGTGTTTGTTTTTTAATTTTAAAAAATGAAATTCGGAGGGACGGACCGACAGACAAGTAGATTTCCACTAAAAGATGGCCCATGAGGTTGAAATGCCTGTATAACAAAACTCAACGAAATCGGTTGAGCCGTTTCTGAGATAGTGAGCAAGACGTGTTTAGCAACAAAATGACTCCAGTGACCTTGACCTTTGCTGTAGAGCAAATATGGTGGCACGGAGGCAGCCACTAAAGTTGGTAATTTTGATGAAGTTTGATCAAAATCCGTTCAATATTTCTTGAGATATGGCTTCCAATGGCCTTGCGGACAGACCGACCCACAGACCCACATTTGACTCGTTCTGATTCCCCACAATTTAAAGTATTTTTAAAGTAAGTCTAGAAATTCAAAAAAACATGAATGAAAACGAAGAAAGAAAGAAAGAAAGAAAGAAAGAAAGAAAGAAAGAAAGAAAGAAAGAAAGAAAGAAAGAAAGATTTTAGCATTGCTTAATAACATATAACTTGTAGGAACTACGAATTGAAATATTCTGATGATCCTGTCCTATCCTATCCTATTCCGTAACTCGGAGGTCGTTGGGGCACCACAGATGATCTTCTTCTTCTTTGGTAGATTAATGTCTCCGGACACATAGAGCGTATAGGGGACGGATGATCGTTTAATCAGCGTGCTACATCTTTCTCTGTCCTCAGCAACCCTCATGGCTTCGCTCAGTGTCAAACCAGTCCATTCTCGAATGTTGTCCTCCCAACTCTTTTTGTGTCTCCCTCTTCTTCTACCTCCTTGCACTGTGCCTTGCAGGATGATCTTTGCAAGGCCTGATGATCTGGCGACGTGGCCATACCATCGGAGTTTCCCGTTTCTTCACCACTGTGAGCAGGTCATCGTGTTGTCCAATAGCTTGTGTGATGGTCTGTCGGACTTCGTCGTTGGTGATGTGTTGGGTATAGGAAATGCCCAGAAGTCTTCTGTAGCAACTCACCTCCATGCATGTTATTCTTCGTTGTAGATTCTGACGAATCCTTATAATTGACCTTTTGCTTAAAAATAACTTTTTTTTTTTTAAATCAATAAATCATTAAATATAAAACAACTACAATAATGCTTATTTATATTTTAATTTAAAACAAATTACTTACGCCATCACCAGCAGAACTACAAAACTCAGTAGCACAAGTGAAATTATCCATTCATCCATGTCTTCGTTGCAAGTTGGCAGTTCACCGACGTTAAATGCTTAACGATACTGCGTTCATTCATTCATTGAGTAAATTAACGTCCCCGGACAAAGTGCGTATAGGGGACAAGGATACTGCGTGCGACAGAACCTTGCTTTATATGGGTACATGTTTATGCGTCATGATCTCAAGCGTCATACTTCTATGCGTCATCGCGTTGAGCGTTGTGGCCAAGTGGGCTAAGGCGGGATAAACTTGCCTTGTCCACAGGCCAGAAACCAATGGCGCCTGACAGGTGTGGGTTCGATCCAGCATCTGGGCGTTATGTTTCTCCGAATATTATTTACTTTCGACTCGAGCAACGTCTCGGGGTTTTTCTACGGGTACTCCGGTTTGCTCCCTCAGCAAAATTTCAAAAACACAACTAATGTTAGGTAGGTTGGGTTTGGGCGCGACACAGGCTGCGACTATGCCTTCCCCAGGGGAGGCGGCTGTCACGTGGGGTTTATGGGCTCTGCACAATGGAATTATGGACCCTCACGTTTATTCGGTGGGAACTGCTAGTAAGTCACCCTATGAATTACTTTAATAAATTTATTTGTTTAGCTCGTTCTGTGTTAAGGTTGGGGTACAGAAATAGATAGAAAAATGGTAAAAGATTACTGTCACACTAGCTTTCACACGGCTATGAATCATATGTAGTCCAGCCACTTGATAACAGTTAAAATCACACATTTATTTCTTCTACTCTATACAAGATTCTCTAAGTACTAATCTAACTTAAAAAGTCTCAGTTACTGCTAATAGTTCGATCGCTGATAGTCTAGGCAGCTGTTATATCTTCCTCGGGCACTTGCTATTATATCTCATGTAGATTTGGACTACTGTGGTCCGTTTTACAGTTTCTGAAGAGTTGGACTACTGTGGTCCTGTTATGATCAGTTTAAGTGCACCTTCGACGATTACACTTAACTTTCTGATGGTGCGGTCGAAGTCCTTCTGTGAGGTAGCTTCTGGTACACCTTTGTCGTTGTGTAGTGGGTTCCCTTGCCACGCTGTGGGGTCTGACAGGGTGTTTTTCAAGGTAGCTCTTTCCGACTTGTGCGGTAGAGTCTCCTCAACCAACTAGTCGTTTCTGTGGAGTGGGGTGCACAGGATAGCTCGGGATAGCTCGGGATAGCTCGGGATAGCTCGCCTGCTCGTCTGTAATATAAGAGACGAAATTCTGCACAACCCTGAATAATCGGTGTGTGCAGAGCGTCTCACTGAAAGCCAAAGTAGCCCTCAGTGATAGCTCCACATCTCTATACATAAGCGACGAACATTCTGCTACTTCCGGGGTCCACTGGAATCTCACTCTAAATTCCTATACATACATATAAGTTAAACAACAGTGGTTCCGTACAGCATACAACATGGCGGCGCAACCGGTCATGTTTCACCTCGTGGTCGGCTCTTCCACGTGGTATGGCAAATTCGGATTAATAATTCACATTTATGCATAGCAAATTCTTCAAACATAATTTCAACAATAATATAAATATATCACGATGAAACAGAAGGGTGTTCATTTACCTGTTTGACAAGTTCAGGCCCGTTGTGACTTGAGAGAATTCTAAGATTCTAAAGTCCTGCTTCCTGGTCTATGAGTGAAGAGATTTCTCTAACTGTGGAGATGTTGACTCTTCCTCGTCTCACACACGACTGATTCAAACTGTGTTAGGCTCTGACACAGTAAAACTGCTCTACCCGCTAAGCTGAGCTCTCATTGGTTAAAAACGGGCAGATTCAAAGCTCAAGTGCTGACTCACTGCGTTGTGTGTGGCTAGCTCGCTGTGTGTGGCCTTTAATTGCTGCTGTGTAATCTACTGACTCTCTACTGGTACAAAGACTACACATGGCTAAATAGTAATAAGCAGAGTTAAAACTAGCCAGTTCATGACAGGCTCCCTCAACTGAAAAAAGGCGATGACTACTGGATTCGACCTTTTTCTACTACAGAGCCTAGTTTAACACTGCACTATCCTAGGGTCCTATTTACAAACTAAGTAAGTTGCTCTACCTGAGCTGCAATGCTGTGCCAGGTAGCTATGGACACTAGTGACAGGGTATTACTGGGCGGGGACGAATTCTGGTGCTGTGGCCCTTAGTTGTGTTGGGTGGGCGACAGCTGCTGTGTCCTCCACGAGATGGCGACTGAGGTAGTCGGCTCCGTGGTTCTCTTTGCCGGGGATGTACTCGATCTGGAATGAGTACGCCTGAAGGGTGAGTGCCCATCTCATCAGGCGAGAGTTCAAAGACTTGGAGGCTGCCAGGAACGATAGTGGTTGGTGGTCCACCTGAACTGTGAAGTGGGTCCCATACAGGTAGAGTTGAAATTTCTGTATGGCCCAGACTAGTCCAAGACATTCTTTCTCCGACGTGGCGTAGTGGGTCTCGGCGGGTCTCAATTTTCTGCTGGCGTAGGCGACAGGGAATAGCGTCTCTGCATTCTTGGGGTCGCGCTGTAGCAGTACTGCTCCGAGGCCTAAGTCGCTTGCGTCGGTGCGAAGAACGAATGGCTGAGTCAAATCGGGTAGGTGGAGTACTGGCGCCGATGTCATTCTGTCCTTGAGTGTTTGGAATGCTGTCTCGCATTCGGCTGTCCAAACTACTTTGTCCGGGGCGATTTTCCGGGTTCCATTTGTCAGTGGTACGGCGATGCTGTTGTAGTTGGGGATGAACTTCTGGTAGAAGCCGCAGAGTCCTAGAAACGACTGTACTTCATTCTTGGTCTTGGGCCTAGGAGCGTCGAGTAGGCGTTTCACGGTCTTTTCTACCGGTCGCAGGCTTCCTTGACTTATGGTGTGTCCCAGAAATTCTAGTTCTGTGAATCCAATCTGACATTTGGTGGGTCTTGCCGTCAATCCCGTGTCTCTGAGGCGGGCGAGTAGTTGTTGTAGGAGCGTGACATGTTCCTCCCACGTAGGTGTTGCGATGAGGATGTCGTCCATAAACGAATGTAGGTGCTCGCTGCTCAGGGGTGCCAGGAGTTTTCGCATCATGGCGCTGAAGATACTGGGTGCGTTGTGGAGTCCGAATGGAAGCACGTTGAATTCGAAGTGTCCTTCCATAGTGCTGAAAGCTAGGTACTTTCGGACTTGTGGTTGTACTGGTATCTGATAGTATCCTTTGCTGAGGTCGATGCGTGAGAAGTACTTCGCTCGCTGTAGCTTGGCAAATAGGTCGGTCTGGTCCGGGAGTGGCTCTGGCTGGAACTGCGTTACCGCATTCAGGAGTCTGAAGTCGATGCACAGTCGATGCTCTCCGTTGGGTTTTCGCAACAATACCGTGCCTGCGCTGTAGGGTGAAGTAGACTCTGAGATGATTCCGGCTGCCAGTAAGGTGTCTATCTCTTCCTTGATGGCTCGCTGCTGAGACAGTGGCATCGGGTAGAGCTTCTGGCGGACGGGTGTTGGGTCGGTCACCGTTAAGGTTACTTCGACGAGGTCTGTCCTCCCTGGTCGGTCTGTTAGCACAGTCTGATGTTGTCGAATGACCTGTAGTACTTGCTGTTGCTGTTTAGCGGCTAGGTCTCCGTTGAGTATCACGTCTTTGTAGGTTTTTTTGGAGTGCAGGGGATACTCTACTGCGTTGGTCTCCATGCTTTCTCCTTCTTCCGCGATGGCGATGGCTAGCAAGTTGTGAGTGCTGGGGGTCGCTGGTCGGTCCGTATACTTCTTAAGGAGATTGATGTGGTGGTATCGGGCTCTCCCGTTCACCTCTACTTGGTAGACTGTCTTGGATTTCTTGGCAGTCACCCGGTACGGTCCTCTCCAAGCGATGTCCAGCTTGTTGGTTCCACTTGGAAGTAAGAGTAGCACTTGATCGCCGACTTGCAGTTCTCTGTCCTTCGCGTGGCGGTTGTAGTACTTCGCCTGACGGGCTCTTGCCTTCTTCAGTGCTTCACCAGCTTTCTTCCACGTTGCTTTGAGGGTTTCCTGCAGGTCTGCGACGTACTTGGTGGCACCTCTTGGTGTGTCGTCTATCTTGGCTTCCGTCCAACTTCTGCGTAGGGCTTCTAGCGGTCCTGCGAGAGGTCTGCCGAAAAGCAAAGTTGACGGGGTGTAGCCTGTGGCTGCATGGGGTGTTTCTCGGTCTGCGAACAGTGCCGCATTCACGTAGGTGTCCCACGCTTCTGGATTGTCGTCGGCGACTTTCCTGAGTATGGTGAGAAGGGTTCCATTCAGTCTTTCTACTTGTCCGTTGCTGGCTGGGTGGTATGGTGGTGTGCGAATGTGATGAACTTGTATCAACTCGAACACGCCTTGCATCAGGCGGCCGGTGAACTGAGATCCGTTGTCCGTTCTAATGCTGTCCGGGAATCCGACTCTGGTAAAGATGGCGATGAGTGCATCTGCAATCTTCTTGGTGTCGATCGCTGGCAACGGGACTGCTTCGCACCACATCGTACATGCGTCGACGAGTGTGAGTAGAAATCTGTTCCTCTTCTTGGTCATGGGCAGTGGTCCTACTATGTCTACTGAGACTTGCTGGAATGGCACGCCGACTACTACTGATGGTCCTAAGGTAACTGGTACGGTGTGATGTCGCGGGGAATATCGTTGACATTGGTGGCAAGATTTCACGTAGCGCTTGACATCCTCCGTGATTCCTGGCCAATAGTAGTGTGCGCTGATTCTCTGCACTGTGGCTCCAATTCCCATGTGTCCGCTGAGTGGCATGCTGTGGCCTAGTTCTAGTACTTGGGCTCGAAGGGTGGCTGGCAGTACTAGTTGGGTGTGATCTCCATCTCCTTGTCGATGTAGAACTCCCTCTTCCATGTAGAAGTCTCCCTTGTGCGGGGGTGTGTGCGCCTTGGGTAGCTTCTGGAAGCACTTCGCTATTGAGGTGTCTTCTTTCTGTGCTGTTTTGATCTCTTCGAGTCCTGGATTCGGAGCGAACTCGGGCTGGGGTGGTTGGGTTTTAGCTTGGGCCCTGGTTTGCACTGCAGCTATCTCTACAGTTTTAGGGGGCGTGCCTAAGAACACATACCTACAACCTAGCACTAGATCATACAGGGGTTTCTGTAAAACAGCTGCTTGGATTCGTCCTGTGACGTACCTACTCTCTACTTCGATCCACGCTATTGGGCAAGTAGTCGTCGGTTTCGTCAAGTCTGCTCCTTGTAAGTCGACTGTCTTGTCCGTCAAGTCCGCGCGCGATACAAGAGATTCGCTAACTATCGCGTCGTATGATAGACCTGTGTCATACAGACAGTTCGCTTCTTTTCCGTTGACCTTGACCGTGTCTGTCACCGATGGGTGATCTCCGATCGTGTGTGGCTTGTTACCGCTGCTTTGAGTTAGAACTCTGTGCGCTGGCCGGCTTTCGCGCTCTTCCCTACGTTGTGCGGCCAACTTGAAACATTCTGCGGTGGAGTGATTGTTTCTGTTGCAGAACGAACAATACCGTCTCTGTTCTGCGGGACCTCTTTTCCCGAATTTCGCGTTGGGTCCTTTATTTTGCCCAGGTCTGGGGTTATTCGGCTTATTCGCGGTGCGCTCTTCCCGGTTAAGGCTTCGTTTCTGTGCCTCTTTCCCGTTAGGCTTTAGGTCGCGCCTGAAGCTCTTGGCTTCTCCGTGTGCGGCCACGTACCTATCTGCGACCTTGACCAGATCTTCCAGTCTTTCCGCGCCCTGCTCTACTGAGAATGTTCTCAGCTCGGGGGTCATGGTTTCCCGTAGCTGTTCCCATACTAACAGTTCTGTCAGTCCATCATACGTCTTAGCCGTGGCTGACTGGCTAATCCACTTATCCAGCGTTGTGGACAACCGATCCGCGAACTGCGCATAGCTCTCTCCTTTCACTCTCCGATTGGTGCGGAATTTTTGCCGATAGCATTCTCCTGTTAGTTCGAATCCCGTTAGGAGTGCCTCTTTTACTTTGTGATAGTCAGTCACTCTGTCAGTCGGTAGCTTACTGTAGATGTCATAAGCCTTTCCTCTAAGCCCTTGACTAAGCTTAAAAGACCAATGAGTGGGATCTAGTTTGTACTCTGTTGCTAGACGCTCAAACCTAGTCAGATAGAGATCTAGACCTTCCTCTCTCTCATTGAATGTTCCCAGTGGAAATGACATTCCTTGTACAGGGTTGGGTGCTACCTATAGCTGATCTGAGTGGGAAGGGGTTGAGGAAGAACTTGAAGCTCCTGATCCCAATCTTCTTAGCTCTAACTCATGCTGTCTGTCTTTTTCCTTTTCTGCCCTCTCATACTCCCATTTCCTAACTTCTGCTTCTCTCTCTGCTGCTAATGCTGCCTTCTTCTGTTCTACTTCTAATTCTAGTTTCTTCTGCTCTCTTGCTGCTTCTAACTCTGCTTTCTTTTGCTCTGCTTCTAATGCTAATTTCTTTGCTTCTCTCTCTGCTGCTCTCTCTGCCTTAGCTTCCTGTTTCTCTACCTCTGCATTTATATACGCAATTAGGTCTGCCCCTGCTAAGTGTAAAGCTTCTCCTAGTTCCTTGAAACGCAATCTCAAGGCCACTGGGTCCGACATTGTCAAAAGTGTCTATGAACAACCTCTGAATCACGCGGAATACCAAAACACTAGCAATATTGCAAGTCAATAACAACAATGCAAAGACCATAAAATTCGCAATCAATAATAGAATAAAACAAAAGTCAAATGGCATACAACAGTTATTTAAGCAAAACCTGCAAAAGAACAATGCAACATACAGGCACAAAAATATTTGAAGCAAAAAAGTTTTTAACTAAAGAATAGTGCACCAGAACTGATCAGTCCTTGTTACAAGTATTCTAAGTTAATCTACTACTACTACTGTTATCTAATTTTATTGTACTTAGGTCCGGTTATACCCAATTCCTATTATACACAGATCCTGGCAGGCTCGCCAATTAAAGTGTCACGTGGGGTTTATGGGCTCTGCACAATGGAATTATGGACCCTCACGTTTATTCGGTGGGAACTGCTAGTAAGTCACCCTATGAATTACTTTAATAAATTTATTTGTTTAGCTCGTTCTGTGTTAAGGTTGGGGTACAGAAATAGATAGAAAAATGGTAAAAGATTACTGTCACACTAGCTTTCACACGGCTATGAATCATATGTAGTCCAGCCACTTGATAACAGTTAAAATCACACATTTATTTCTTCTACTCTATACAAGATTCTCTAAGTACTAATCTAACTTAAAAAGTCTCAGTTACTGCTAATAGTTCGATCGCTGATAGTCTAGGCAGCTGTTATATCTTCCTCGGGCACTTGCTATTATATCTCATGTAGATTTGGACTACTGTGGTCCGTTTTACAGTTTCTGAAGAGTTGGACTACTGTGGTCCTGTTATGATCAGTTTAAGTGCACCTTCGACGATTACACTTAACTTTCTGATGGTGCGGTCGAAGTCCTTCTGTGAGGTAGCTTCTGGTACACCTTTGTCGTTGTGTAGTGGGTTCCCTTGCCACGCTGTGGGGTCTGACAGGGTGTTTTTCAAGGTAGCTCTTTCCGACTTGTGCGGTAGAGTCTCCTCAACCAACTAGTCGTTTCTGTGGAGTGGGGTGCACAGGATAGCTCGGGATAGCTCGGGATAGCTCGGGATAGCTCGGGATAGCTCGCCTGCTCGTCTGTAATATAAGAGACGAAATTCTGCACAACCCTGAATAATCGGTGTGTGCAGAGCGTCTCACTGAAAGCCAAAGTAGCCCTCAGTGATAGCTCCACATCTCTATACATAAGCGACGAACATTCTGCTACTTCCGGGGTCCACTGGAATCTCACTCTAAATTCCTATACATACATATAAGTTAAACAACAGTGGTTCCGTACAGCATACAACATGGCAGCGCAACCGGTCATGTTTCACCTCGTGGTCGGCTCTTCCACGTGGTACGGCAAATTCGGATTAATAATTCACATTTATGCATAGCAAATTCTTCAAACATAATTTCAACAATAATATAAATATATCACGATGAAACAGAAGGGTGTTCATTTACCTGTTTGACAAGTTCAGGCCCGTTGTGACTTGAGAGAATTCTAAGATTCTAAAGTCCTGCTTCCTGGTCTATGAGTGAAGAGATTTCTCTAACTGTGGAGATGTTGACTCTTCCTCGTCTCACACACGACTGATTCAAACTGTGTTAGGCTCTGACACAGTAAAACTGCTCTACCCGCTAAGCTGAGCTCTCATTGGTTAAAAACGGGCAGATTCAAAGCTCAAGTGCTGACTCACTGCGTTGTGTGTGGCTAGCTCGCTGTGTGTGGCCTTTAATTGCTGCTGTGTAATCTACTGACTCTCTACTGGTACAAAGACTACACATGGCTAAATAGTAATAAGCAGAGTTAAAACTAGCCAGTTCATGACAAATACTAGTAAAGGCAAAGAGGGGTCTGCTGCCGGAGAGTACAATAAAATATTTGAATATTTAGTCTAGTACTAGCAAAGATTATTAATTGTGCTGAGTAATATGTCACTGCAAGCTAAATCTCTGGTTAATCTAAGTCATCTGTTTCTGTAACCGCTTTCGTTGTATCAGTTGTATTCATCGGGTTACATTAAATTGTATCGAATGAAGTTGTGCCTCCAATGTCCAATCAGTGAAGAACGCCGCAGACAAATCAGATTGACAATGCTATATGAAATAGCGAACGGCCTGATTCCAGCCCTACTTGTTGACAAATTCATCACTCCAGCAAATAAAAACAGACGGTAAGTTTAGCCCAGGACCCACTATAAATGTACTACCCAAAATATCCTTCACAGACAAATAAATAACAGTGACCGCTGCTTCAAAATACTACTCTCCAAATCAGGCCAGTTTAGAAATTCCTCTTTGTCCGTACTTAGTGGCTTGCAACACCCTTGACAACCCCACCGTCACCTGCCCATCCCTAGCGCTTTTATCTCTGCGCTTGGGAGCTGTGGCCAGCCAAACTAAACCAGCAGTATATACAGTGTTAAGTGTATGTAACCAAGTTTTAACCAAAGACTGTACATTTATATAAATCTCTTTTATTATTTATTTTGCGCTGCACACACCCGCTCCGTCATGAAGAAAGTTGACTACGGCTCCTGTGACAACGCACCGGCCGAAAAAGAAAGAAAAAAAGAATACAGCGGGACTCCAGATCAAAATCCAAAATTGATTTTGTAGATGGAAAAGGTTAATACACATTCACACCAGCTCAATGCCTATGTGAGCAGCACTGTTTAGTGCCTCCACATTTTGCTTGCTGCGGGCTATTTATAGCTTGCCTGCACCCTCCCTTCCAGTGAAAGGAAAGGAAAGGAGGAGGAACAACGAAGCTTAACGTCCTATTGCATCAGCGTTAAGGACGATCACCACGTCGCCACCATGACAATAATAATAATCATCATCATATCAAAGATGAGATCCTACGGATCTCTTGTTCATAATGGTTGAAAGGAAAGGTAGCTTCGGCGAAGCTATTTATAGCTAGCCTGGCTGACCTAACCTCAAAACTAAAAAGCTTTGGTTGAGTCGCTGTGCATTGTGTGTATAAGGACATTTGTACTAGCGGAATATACTTAGTATGGTAGTGATAGCATCGTAGGCAATCCGCCTTTTTTCCCTCTAGGTAAACGTGTTGGTATGAGCACTCGTGACACTTGTCACACTGGCAGTCTTTCAGGCATCAGTTGTCTGATACATTTTGCCTACCAGAGGGAGGTGGGGTAAAGGAATCTCCACCCAAGTCAGTGGAGGACATTACGTTAGACAAAAGTTTATCTGGATCATTTTAAAATAAATTTGTGGTACCAACTGTGACAACATCCTTTGGCAGACTGTTCCATCTATATATATATAAATTGCTTAGCCGGAAGTCCTTCTTTGCCTCTACTGTAAAGTTTGTCCGGTATGGACGCTGATCTGGGCAGGTGCCGGGCTCTGCGAGTCGGCCTACTGTGCGCTCAAAACCAGCGAAATCGTTATAGCCGACATTTCCTTACCGAACGTTTAACCGTTTCTGAGATAAATAAATAAACAAAATGTCCACAAACTGCAATAGCCTCATTCCGCACGCTTCCGATTCAACCCGGCCGTGTCAAGCACGTGCCGTTCTGTAATACCGCAAATTTAGTTTTATTTCCATTCAAAACACTTTTGCACTCATGTCACCAATCTTACAAAATTTTGTGTTTAACTAATTAAATTTGATTAATTAAAAATCGATTCGAGGTTTCAGCATGTTTTCCCATTTAGACCAAAAAATTGATGATCTTTATACGAAGCCTTGGTGGCTGATTTAGTAAGACATTCGCCTACCGTGCAGGAGACCCAAGTTCGAATCTCCCGCGGGCCATATTTTTTTAATGTTTTTTTTTTAAACTCTATCCTATCCTATCCTGTCTGTAACAAACCGGATTTTTAGTTGGACAGTTACTTGTATCGCTTTGAACAGCCACAAAGTGACGATTTCAAATTAAGAAGTTATAATTGTTATTTCTAATGCCTGTACTTGTAGTTTGTATAATTTTGACGTCAGGGTTTTAAGTTTCGTCATGGATGACGAAAACTTTTGATATGTTGTTTTAGTTCGTTGTTGGGAGTGACTGAGTCGTGTATCTGTTTGTCTTACCGTCAATTGTTTTATTGTAGTTTGCAAAATAGGATAAACAATGTTGGTGGATTTCTACTTCACCATGCCAGAAGGGACAAAAGTGTTTTGACATCGGCAGGGTGTGCCACGCTGGTTTCCCAAACTCCACCAATCTAGGTACATGGGACACCAAACAGTCGTTGAGCACCCGGACTCAGGACCTGCCGTCCCGAACTCACATGCAATCCTAGAAACAAAAAGTGTTATTGCAAAGCACGGCAGCTTTACGAGAGGACAGATGGACTGTGCGAGGACGGTTTGATCTGTGACCCCGGCACGCAATATATATATTACTGGCAACTCTTGAAAGAAGGAATCTGTTTGCGCCTAACATTATTAACTGATTTTCTGACCCACGTATGCTGCTTTTGGTTGGCCTGCTCTACAGGAATGTGAAGACATCGTTTCCATTGGTCTTCTGTCCGACTAACAGTTTCGTTTCGACGATGGACGCCTGACCCGTGTGTGGTAGTCAGATACAGATAACATTTCATTTTGATTATACGGAACTATGACCTTTGAAGTGATACTTGTTGTGTTTTCTGAGGAGTCGTTGTTGTCAGTGTTTGTGTGTGTGTGGAGGGAATGAATATACAAACTAACATTTTATCATTTAGTTTCGTTGGGGATTATATGAGTGCGTGCGCGTGAATGTTTGGAATTCCATCTTTGACAATTTGGCGAGCCTGCGTTTTAGTATTAATTTTTAGAAGTTAATCTGAACCTTCTTCTGATTGTAAACTATATGTTTTGTTGACTCATAGATTAGATATAATGAATTGAAATGTTTAAAAAAAAAAAAAAATTATTCTAAACAAATAATTTTTTTTCCCCCGGAGAATGGGGTGATGTAACAAACCGGATTTTTAGTTGGACAGTTACTTGTATCGCTTTGAACAGCCACAAAGTGACGATTTCAAATTAAGAAGTTATAATTGTTATTTCTAATGCCTGTACTTGTAGTTTGTATAATTTTGACGTCAGGGTTTTAAGTTTCGTCATGGATGACGAAAACTTTTGATATGTTGTTTTAGTTCGTTGTTGGGAGTGACTGAGTCGTGTATCTGTTTGTCTTACCGTCAATTGTTTTATTGTAGTTTGCAAAATAGGATAAACAATGTTGGTGGATTTCTACTTCACCATGCCAGAAGGGACAAAAGTGTTTTGACATCGGCAGGGTGTGCCACGCTGGTTTCCCAAACTCCACCAATCTAGGTACATGGGACACCAAACAGTCGTTGAGCACCCGGACTCAGGACCTGCCGTCCCGAACTCACATGCAATCCTAGAAACAAAAAGTGTTATTGCAAAGCACGGCAGCTTTACGAGAGGACAGATGGACTGTGCGAGGACGGTTTGATCTGTGACCCCGGCACGCAATATATATATTACTGGCAACTCTTGAAAGAAGGAATCTGTTTGCGCCTAACATTATTAACTGATTTTCTGACCCACGTATGCTGCTTTTGGTTGGCCTGCTCTACAGGAATGTGAAGACATCGTTTCCATTGGTCTTCTGTCCGACTAACAGTTTCGTTTCGACGATGGACGCCTGACCCGTGTGTGGTAGTCAGATACAGATAACATTTCATTTTGATTATACGGAACTATGACCTTTGAAGTGATACTTGTTGTGTTTTCTGAGGAGTCGTTGTTGTCAGTGTTTGTGTGTGTGTGGAGGGAATGAATATACAAACTAACATTTTATCATTTAGTTTCGTTGGGGATTATATGAGTGCGTGCGCGTGAATGTTTGGAATTCCATCTTTGACACTGTCCCATAACCCGAAGGTCGTAGGGGCACCACAGATGATCGTTTAACCAGCATACTCCATCTTTCTCTGTCCTCAGCAGCCCTCATGGCTTCGCTCAGTGTCAAACCAGTCCATTCTCGAATGTTGTCCTCCCACCTCTTTTTCGGTCTCCCCCTTCTTCTACCTCCTTGCACTGTGCCTTGCAGAATGGTCTTTGCAAGGCCTGATGATCTGGTGACGTGGCCATACCATCGGAGTTTCCGTTTCTTCACCACTGTGAGCAGGTCATCGTGTTGTCCAATGGCTTGTGTGATGGTCTGTCGGACTTCGTTGTTGGTGATGTGTTGGGTATAGGAAATGCACAGAAGTCTTCTGTAGCACCTCATCTCCATGCTTTGTATTCTTCGTTGGAGATCTGCTGTGAGGGTCCATGCTTCGCAAGCATATAGGAAGATGGAGATGACCAGAGAGCGCAGCAGTCTTACTTTGGAATGTAGACTGATGGTTCTGTCTTTCCAAATGGGCTTCAACCTTGTCAGGGCAGCAGTTGTTTGTGCGATCCTGGATATCTATCTATGGATATTTTTCTTTTTAATTTAGGCTTTTTACTTTTAACTTATTTATTATTATTATTCTTATTTTACTACTACTACTACTACTACTACTACTACTACTACTACTACTACTACTACTACTACTACTACTACTACTACTACTATGTACTACTACTACTACTAATTATCATTATTATTATTATTATTATTATTATTATTATTATTATTATTATTATTATTATTATTATTATTATATTATCTTATATCAAATTTTCTTTTAAAATCTTGGTGTTTTTTATGATTTCTATTTGTATTATACTATATTCATTATTATTATTATTATTATTATTATTATTATTATTATTATTATTATTATTATTATTATTATTATTATTACCAAGGATCGGGATGGGGTGGTACGTGTAGGTAAAAGGGGGCTACGGGTATGTTTAAAGGGGCATGGGTAGGCATAACGGGGATACGGGTATATATAAGGGGGTATGGTGATGGTCTATTCCTTTCATCCATACCTGCGAAACGATCAATGGGGAAGTATCAAGGAGGGTACAGGTAGGTTACAAGGGGGGTACGGAAGGTATCAAGGGGGTTTGGGGAGGTATCAAGTGGGTTCGGGGAGGTATTAAGGGGGTATGGTGAGCCATCACGGGGAGGGGGACGGGGAGATATCAGGGGGGTGGGGGTATGGGAACCAAAACCACTAGTCTATATATATATAAATTGCTTAGCCGGAAGTCCTTCTTCGCCTCTACTATAAGGTTTGTCCGGTATGGACGCTGATCTGGGCAGGTGCCGGGCTCTGCGAGTCGGCCTACTGTGCGCTCAAAACCAGCGAAATCGTTATAGCCGACATTTCCTTACCGAACGTTTAACCGTTTCTGAGATAAATAAATAAACAAAATGTCCACAAACTGCAATAGCCTCATTCCGCGCGCTTCCATTAAAAATCAAATTGAGGTTTCAGCATGTTTTCCCATATATACCAAAAAATTGATGTTCTTTTACGAATCCTTGGTAGCTTAATTAGTAAAACATCCGCCTACCGTGCAGGGCGACCCAAGTTCAAATCTCACGCGGGCCATATTTTTTTTATTTTTTTTTTCACTACAATATGGATATTTTTCTTTTTAATTTAGGCTTTTTACCTTTAATTTATTATTATTATTATTATTATTATTATTATTATTATTATTATTATTATTATTATTATTATTATTATTATTATTATTATTATTATTATTGTTATTATTATTATTAATATTATTATTATTAATATTATTATTATTATTATTATTATTATTATTATTATTATTATTATTATTATTATTATTATATCAAATTTTCTTTTAAAACATTGGTGTTTTTTATGATTTCTATTTGTATTATTCTATATTCAATATTATTATTATTATTATTATTATTATTATTATTATTATTATTATTACCAAGGATCGGGATGGGGTGGTACGTGTAGGTAAAAGGGGGCTACGGGTAGGTTTAAAGGGGCATGGGTAGGCATAACGGGGATACGGGTATATATAAGGGGGTATGGTGATGGTCGATTCCTTTCATCCATACCTGCGAAACGATCAACGGGGAAGTATCAAGGAGGGTACAGGTAGGTTACAAGGGGGGTACGGAAGGTATCAAGGGGGTATGGGGAGGTATCAAGTGGGTTCGGGGAGGTATCAAGGGGGTATGGTGAGGCATCATGGGGAGGGGGACTGGGAGATATCAGGGGGGGGGTATGGAGAGGTATCAAGGGGGATATGGGGAGGTATCATCGTCCAAATGAAACTCGCTGACAACAGTTGTCTCTCTGTCTACATTTTAAACAGCAACCTGTGTACCCTGGCTTGCCAGGGTACAAAACCACTAGTGTTAATAATTCTGTCAGTGAAAAACTGGAGGTATAAACTACCCGTTGTATGAGCGGCCTTTGTCGTGAATTTATATTCACGACCTCGGGTTGAAGAGCTTTTCAACTCTACATAATAATGATAATGGTGATTACTGCTTCTGTGACGTCAAGAACGTTATTTAACTCGCCTAAGACGTGTAACAAGCAAGGAAATGATTGTGCAATCACGTCCATACATCACCACTGTTGTCCTGAGGAAATGTTCTAGTCAGTCTCGTGGTGGTAACATGGATTACTACTGAATCGGGGCTATTATTCTATACGTACATAACATTTGGCTAGGTTTTAGAATTAAATCTTAGAATAGGTGTTTTTTTTTCTTTTTAAATATTTAACTACATTTTCCATAATCTTAGTGTCCTATAAGATACAAGATAAGATAAGATAAAATAAGACAACTTTATTATCTTTTACAAGAAATTACATTGTGGTGTACAATTACAATCAACAAGGAATAAACATCACAATAATAATAACAACACAGCACAGTCACACATGAATATAATTACACTTATGCATGCTAATATTAAACGACAGCAAATGTTAAATGAAATTATTTTGGGCAAAAAAACACACTCTCACACACATACATGTCATTTATTAAGTAATGAGACAGCCTTTGGGATAAAACTGTTTTTCGTTCTGAGAGTTCTGACCCTTGGTGTTTGGTAGCGTCTTCCAGAAGGAAGGAGCTGGAAGTGGTGCGCAAGCACATGAGTGCTATCCAGCACAATGCAACTGGCTTTCCGCACAACACGTCTTTCACACAACACCTGCAGACTCTCTTGTTTCACTCCCACAACCCTCCCACAGACTTTCACCACTCGATCCAGCACACTTTTGTTTTTTTACTCACAAACTTCCATAAGATGATTCATTCCATAAAGATGAATGATTGTCCTCATCTACAGAAGAAAATGTTGACATGTGGGTGGCATAATAACCTAATAGGCCTATATGAAACACGACACATGACAATACAACCGTCAATTAAAGCATCCAACACGACCTCACAATTCATCCCCATCAGCATTCTCAAACACTGTTATAAAGATAACATATATACTGCCATATAAATTTAAAAATAAACTTTATTTATGACTAAACAGGAATTATAATAGATGAACTAAATGTATTAAAATGAATATAAGGTTTTACAATACAAGTCATCATTAAAACAATCAACAAGAATGCAGTAATAGTTCAAGTATTCAAAAGTAAGGTTTAAAAATACGTATATAAAATAAGATAAGGCATTAATGTTGTCATTAGAAAAGGGCAAAAATTACTACAATGTTTAAATAACAAAAATAATGCATAGTATCACATTCTGTGTGATGCTGAAAAGACGTAAAATGCAAGATTGATTCGATTGAATCACTAATTGATCGGTTGGTGTTTATTGTGATCTACATGTATGATGAGTTTACTTCATTGAAGTAAGCATAATTTACAGGTATACAGATTTGTTCTTTTCGGAGTTCAGTATCTTACACCCATCTCCAACACTTTTGTATCCTGTTACCAAGGACAGAATCTATCTGATAGACCAGCGCCTTGAGCAGCTCTTGAGCTGGAAAAGCGCTAAATAACATTGATTTTTTAATGAGTGAATAAAATCACCGGAATTCCCAAGTAGAAACAGGAACAGTGGAATGAACCTCTGTTTAACCTAAACCTTTTACCTTTTAATTTTTATTTTGTGTGGGCGTTTTTATTATCACAACATTTATACGCATACCATTTTTGACCCGAGATGCAGCTTTTGTATGAAATACCTAACCAAAACCAGTTTAAACACTTTCTATGACGGCCTACTAGCGCCAAAACCTGATAATTATAAATATCATGAGATAATTACAATTATCATGAGATAATTACAATTATCATGTGATAATCACAATTATCATTGAAAAATTACAAATATAATCGCGTGATCCTGTTTAATTTTTCGTGTTGGCTCTAGCAATCTGCGTCAAAAGCGAAAATTGTAATTATCACTTAATAGAGTTTTCACTTGATATCATGCTTAATTCTGGCTAAGGCGGCTTACTAGCGCCAAAACTTGCATTCACAGATATCGGTGATAATAGTCTTTAAAACGTGTTCTGTGTAATTCCCATACATGGCGGCCTACTAGCGTCAAAACCTGATAATTACACATATCAAGGGATAATTACAAATATCAATGAAATATTTACAATTAATACGTAAAATTTTTAATTATCAAGTGAACATTTAAATTTTCAGTTTTGGCGCATTCTCAGACGGATTGCTAGAGCCAAAGCTAAAAATTGAAAATGATAACGCGAAGATAGTTGTAATGTTTCAATGACAATTGTAATTATCCCTTAATAATTGTAATTGCCCTATGATATTTGTAATTATCTCATTATATTTATAATTGTCTCATGATGTTTGTAATTATCAGGTTTTAGCGATAGGAAGGCGTGGAAAATACTGATAATTATTAATGAACACTGTGGATTACCGGTATCTCTGTAAATTACACCAAACACGTTTAATTTCAAGTATCTCGTGATACTGGTAACTCTCGATTTTGGCGCTAGTAGGTCTAAGAGTGTACGATTTGCTTATATATCCATATATTTTTGTGTGTATAATGTTTCCATTTAAGCGCCGTCTCCGAAAATTCCAAAAGTTCTGCAATGGGAATGAATAGCTTGTGTCCCTTAGAATAAAAGAGCAGATGAAACGCAACTTTACTCCTTTCAATGAGAGTATAAACCGAGGTCTAGTCTGTGCACGCCCGAGGGGGGGCATTCTCGCGGCGATCGCCGTCCGAGCAAGAGTGGCAGTCTTGCTCTGCGCAGGGGCGCTCTCCATTCTGACTGAGGACTTAGCCACACTTCTTGCCATTCTGAGGTCGAGACCAGTGGGAGTCCAATGTCAGTCCGGCTTTGCTACCTGCGGGGAAACTACTAGGAGTATCGTTCAGTCCCACAGACATGGCGGCATATAGAGATGTGGAGGACGCACCGTCCCATGGGTGCGGTCCGGAAGTCAACATCACCGCCACTGCCTGTGGGTGATCCCGACACGTATCTCCGATACAACCTACAAACTTCATTTTCTTCCTGTTGGGCTCCCCTGGCCTGGCGGCGTGCACTGTGCGCGGAGGAGCCCGCCTCGCTACGTCTGCGCTCGTCTGGTCATCGGCTGCCCACCCTCTTTTTCTGTGATTGTGCAACGCAGGGCTCCCTGTGGAGATTGGCAACCTCCGGACGACAGCTTGTACTTGGTCACCTCTATCCAGCTCCAGTGGCACTCCTCCTCGCGGACGGTCTTGGCGTACTCTGCGGCACCCTTATTTCACCCTGACACCTTATCGTCATCTGACCATCTTATTACAGCTCGTCCTTCCACAGCAACCTTCTCATCGTGATTTTCTTCTGTTGTCGCAGCTGCTTTATGCGCTCCATCCTCATGCGACCTCCAAACTGCAAAATGATTTCTTACTTCATTCTGCCATCAACTATACCACAAGACTTCTTATTCCTATGGTTATCATCTCTCCTTGTCTCCTATACGCAACGTGTCCGGAGACGTTAATCTACCCACTGAACTGAACCGCACGCCCGACTTCCCTCATTCCCGCTCGCCCAGGATTGGGCTCAGTAGTCTGGTCGTCAGACTAATGCGCCCAAAGTTTGTAAGTGAGAGCCCCGGGCGCGAACTTGTTTTTTCCAAACTAGTTCCAGTCATTCGCCGAAAAAGGCAATCACCGAAGTCGAACGAAGCTCTCCGATGTGTTACGAAATGATGCTTGCATAACTATGACTAGTTAGACATTAAAAATGGTCGCAGTTGCTTCTGATTCTGTTGGATTTACACAGATTAGCATTTCGCAACGGTGTACTTTGTTAAGAGATGCGCATAATTATTATCGACCATATTTAATAGTTGCGTCCCTTGCATTGGTTTTGTTAGTTCTCAGCAGTAGACTAATAATAGCATTCACCATTTCCTGCCTAGAATCAAGTAGTCAGTGTTATATGCATAGCCTATGATAGGCCTAATCTACATTATATATATATTATAAGTCAGTCTCCGCGCAGCGAAGAAGCGTCACTAGCTGAATATAATTATTAGGCCTGTATTGTTTATTTTATACGTAAATAAATGTATAAACTATATCTATTCCAGTTAATAATATTTAGGCCTATACTATAAAATAAAAATGTCACTGTTTTTTGTTTTTTTTTGAGACCAATAAACTTGCTTTCCCTTGTTTTGTTGAAGGGACATCACCGTGTCCATCGCGCTTTGAAATTTTGTAATGTTTTTATTGTTGATATAGATGTGAAATATCTGTGTGTGTGTGTGTGTGTGTGTGTGTAGGTGTGTGTGTGTGCATTATGTGTTATGTATTAATTTTACACTTTATTACTAATTGCGTCAGTATATTAATCATCATAAAATAATAATAATAATAATAACTGCTTCAAAATGCGAATCTCGACTTGACTTACAGCTTGAAGCTGTGCAGATCGAAACAAAATTAGATCTAGAAGCAAGGATGTTTCACGTAGTCCTGCAAGCATTCGTTCGTAAAACATCGGATAGCTTCGCTTGGCTCGGATAGCTTCGTTCGACTTCGGTGATCGCCTTTTTCGGCGAATGACTGGAACTAGTTTGGAAAAAACAACTTTGCGCCCCGGGCGGCTTTGACTTAAGTCCTGTATCGGCCAGCGCCTTGAGCAGCTCTTGAGCTAGAAAAGCGCTATATAAGAACGAATAAATAAATAAATATTATAAATTTTTTAAACATGTACTAACATGCCCCAAGGCTTTGTGGTGACTTAACCAAGGATGAGAATTGTAATGCCAGTGGAACTGAGTGTGGCGCGTTATATTACTGCATTTGCTTGACTCGCACTCTGATGTTAGCAAGGAAGCCTATGTCTTTTAAAGCTGATTACACACCCACCGGAAAGATTTCACCTCCCAAAAACGTGGATTTTAGTACACTCCTCTATGATCGTACTCTATCTAAAAGTAAATGTTTGCGGAATGAAGAAAAGACCTCTGACTCACTGTAAACAAACGATTACAGAATTGCAAGAGCTTAAGTTCTTCACAAACAGTCTTCAAATCAGAATAATAGCATTTAAGGTGAAAGAGCGCACCAGATATCCTTCTATTAAGACATTTCAACACACACACACACACACGCATACACACCCACCCACACACCCACACACACACTTTATTCTAACAAATTTTGTATTCTGTATATAAACAGAATCTCCTGTGTCTGAACTCTGAAGTAACACTTAAGTCGAGATCACGACCCTGACACGCTGCTCTATTCTCATATTTACACAGATCCACTTATAAGAATACAGTTAAGATGCTCCTATTGATCACAGTCGCCCGAACCTTCCCTATATGACAGTGCTTACACAGGGAGGGTACATTTGGTGTAGAAGAGCTTTTGATTCATGTTTTCCCAGCATTTAATGCGTTAGGCCTAATTCGGTCAAGCCAAAAGAAAGAAATCATACTGAAGTGAAAAAGGGTTGTCGTGGTGGCACAGTGGATCAATCCCCTGTTTCTGAGGCCGAAGGTCGCGGGTTCGGATCCCGCCATGGCTGAACGTAGGTGTGGCTGAGGCGTTACGAGACCGATGGTTGTCTCCAGGGACCGGGGTTATGAAAAACGCTACCAATAGTCGGACGACGTTCAGTTCGGACGCCTATGAAGTCAACCGAGCAATGCCGCCTACTGGGTGCAGGGTATGAGCGTGCGACTTGGATGTCGCTCAACCTGTTCCAGTTTTAGCACTATTCGTGCTTTCAATCCCATCAACCCCGTGGCTTCCCCGTACTTTCGATTTTGATTTTGTTGCATAACATGGAATGAACCGTGTGTGTGTGTGTGAGGGTGTGTGTGGGTGTGGGTGTGTGTGAGTGTGAATGTGTGTTGTTTGTGTGAATGTGCGTTGTTTTTGGTTAGGTTGATTGCTAATTAATTTTAATAGTGTTTTATTTTCTTTCTTTACATTAAAGTACTGGTTTTGTTTTTAATACTTTACTCATCTATTACAGTGTTTAAAAATTCCCTTCATTTGGCTGTGCCCCCAAAAAGTCAGCCTTTGAGGTCCATTTTCGCTAGTAGTGATTTTCGGAAAGCGATCTTGTACGCAGTTGTTGGCATGGTGTTGGCTGAATAAAGTGGGAAAACTTTATACGACGACTCCTGCCTTGTTGCTGAGTGAACAGGCTGCGTGGATAAAGGAATTGGAGTTATACATATAAAGATTCAAGCATCGGGGTTGAATCGATACACTTGATTCCCACAACAGTTTTCTGACGGGTTAGAACTCATTTAATGCGTATCTATGAAATAGGATGAGGAAGAGAGCAACTAAAAAGCAAATGGCTTGCTTCACGCATCTTCAGTTTTGTTAATTCTACGGAGTGAGTTGGTCAGTCAGTTATGTTAATTTCACGGAGTGAGTTGGTCAGTCAGTTATGAAAGCAGCTCGGTCAATCACCCAGTAAGTCAAAAAACAAAAAAGAAACTAAGAAAGTCAAACAAGTTTGCGAACAAAGAAGCTATTCATAGAGTTGACAATCGCTCTCATTAAGCTGGCTTTGAGAAAAGAGAGGTTCCTAATTCTTTTTACCGTGCACATCTGCAATCGCGAGGTTACCATACAAAATTGACATTTGTTTGTATGTTACCTTTTTTTTTCCTTTAAATATGGCGTGTGGATTATGTTGTATTTCAAGACTTATCTAGAAATACTCAGAAATAGTCATGGAGAGTCAGCACACATTCGCTCCGTCTTGATTTCTTTCTCTACGTCACAAACGGGAAAGCCCGTTTGGTCGTTTAACATCCGATTTAACATTTCACCCCGGGCGCTTACATTGGGGTCATTACATTACATTACATTACATGATTATTGTTTTGGGTCCAGCTGACTCTTCCGAGCCAAATCAGGACCATACATTGGGGTCAAGGTGCTATAGAGACGGTTCTCGGCCGTAAGAACGGTACTAATACTTTCACTGACAGGTAGCCCAAACGTGACTACAGTTAAATTTGCTTGGAAAATGTAGGTAAGGCCCACTTTAACTCCCATGATGTTTTTTTTATTACATAATTGTGTTATTATTGTACATAGCATTATTGGTGTTGTTTTGAAGTGTTATTAATGTTTTATTATTTATCTTAATTTTACTTTCATGTGTTTAGAATGGACTTTGTTGTCCAACATCACGCAGGTGAATAGGCATTAAATTAAAATAAACAAGATGGCAAGCCACTCAAATGTATTTCCAGACATTCATACACAACGAAAAATACGCATTTTTAAAAGGGTTAATTTTCTTGACAGTGTTGTGTTACACGGCTTTATGAAAACGAAGCACAAAGGAAAACTTGGAATAAATGGCGATCTGACCTATCAGCAAGCAAAAGCAAACAATTACCCAATTTGGCAAAGCCAATTTTTAGATGAAGCGCAAAACGTGTTTACAGAATGATGAAGTCCAATGACCTTGACCTTTGAGAAATAAGATTGATTTAACCTGCTTATAGCAGTCGTGAAAGTATCCGAGAAGAAAAATATGATGAATTTCGGTTCATTTAAAGCGACTTGACTTGACTTGACTTATTTTTTTTTTAGATAAGTCAAAAAGTGTATTTTGAACAAAAACAAAAAAAGTGAAAATTCGGAGCTACCAACCGACCGATTGACCCATAATCAGACAGCTATTGAAGGATGGCCCATGATTTGAAGTACCTGCATACCGAAACCCAACAAGATCGATCTAGCTGTTGTTTTTGCTTGTATGTTTGTTGTTGTTGCTGTTGTTGCTGCTGCTGCTGTCCCGAGATTAAGCACACCGTGCTCAGCAGCAAATAAGCTCCAGCATTAAAGCAAATGTGATGGCACTGGAGGCGGACCACTAACCTAAGTCCCTGAAGTTTGGTCCAAATCCGTGAAGTGGTTCTTGAGAATGCATGCAGCTCTGTGGGCAGCAATGAGAGTGTACAACACCAACCCAAACATTGTACAAGTCATCAAAAGCCTGCATGACAAGGTTACCAGTGCAATCCTCCACAACAGCGCCATCGGAAACTGGTTCAGCACAAACAATCGGTGTGCGTCAAGGATGCCTACCCCCGTTGGGGTCCGGGGGTTTCAGTATAAATAGTATCCTCACTTTCTGGAAATATAGTGCTTTAAATTCCCACTGTCGCTGTCTTTTTCCTTTGTTCTTTCTCATTCCTACTCTGTTCTATCAATCTACTATACTATCTCCTTCTTCGCTAGACCAGTCATCTACCTGTTTTGGGGGGAGCTCTTCCGGGACAAAAGTCCTCGTTTGTGTGTGAGGTCTGTTGGGTCGGCTTGGAAATATTGGACGCTTTCTGCCAGGTGGTCACTGGGGCTTCTTATGATGTTGTTGTTGGGCAATGTAGGCATTTTATATGTATGTGTTTTGTTGATATTTTGTTATGATGTTTATATTCTATTTTGTTTTTGTAAGCGGGGGTTCCATAAATTAGAGTATAGCCTCAGCGTCCCCTGCGTGGGATGTCTTTATTGTAAAGTGACCGGCTGGTGGAGTGCCTTCAGTGTTGCCACTGGGGTTGTTTCGGCAGATCTTTTATGCGGCTCAGGGGTAAGTCCTCTTTCCGCTAAGTTGTGGTACGGTCTTGATTTTGTGGTCCTGATTCGGCTATACTGGTCCTGATTTGGCTCGGAAGAGTCCGCTGGACCTAAAGCAATAATCATGTAATGTAATGCAAGGATGCCTGCTCTCTCCAACACTCTTCAACATCTTCCTAGAGCGCATCATTTCAGATGCCCTTGCAGATCACGAAAGCACAGTCAGCATAGAGGTAGAGCAATCTCCAACCTCCGTTTCCCGGATGACATTAATGGATTGGCTGGAGTGGAACCAGAACTTGAACAGCTGGTTCAGAGGCTTGACACCACCTCCAGAGCCTATGGAACGGAAATAAGTGCAGAGAAGACCAAAATGATGATCAACAACACCACTTGCATCAAAACGGACATCAAAGTCCAATCCCTCAACACGGTGCATAGCTTGAAATATTTAGAAACCATTAGATCAAATAACGGGTCCCGACAGAAAGTCCTCTCCAGGATCGCACAACCGACTGCTGTCATGACAAGGTTGAAGCCCATTTGGAAAGACAGGACCATCAGCCTATACCCCAAGGTAAGGCTGCTGCGCTCCCTTCTTCTTCTTCGTCTTCTTAAGTAAATTACCGTCCCCGACACCTGAGCGTATGGGGGACTTGAATTTAAGAATGCGAACGATGGGAACCAAAGGGAGAGGGGACATACAAGTTACAAGTAAAATTTCCAGGACCACAGTTACAACGGGTAAGAGATAAAACTATCCTACCCTATCCCATAACTCGGAGGTCGTAGGGGCAGCTGCCGAACCATAAACCAGCAGGGCGGGGAGGAGGAAGGGACCACAGCCAGGCACACACCTTACACATGCTACTGCTTGCGCCGAGTGGGCCGTGGCGGGTGATCCCGCCTTTGCTGATCACCTTCCCATTTTCGTTCGCTTGGGTCTCTTCCCACAGCATACTCCGGAAGCTGCCTCCAGCCTCAACTTCTCTAAATTCGACTGGGAGTGCAATTCTTCTCTTATTATAGCTCTTTTACCTTTCCTGATGGCCTTTCCATCAACGATACCGAGTCTGCCCTCTGTGACGTCATGAGGTCCACAGTTTCTAACCTGGCTCCCAAGTCATCTGGTGTCCCCAAGCCGTGGTGGACGGATTCCTGCCGCGAAGCCGTCCGTGCCAAAAGACATGCATACAATTCATACAAACGCATTAATACCCCTGACACGCATGCACTTATGAAATCAACTAAATTAGCTGCCAAGCGCCCCATCGCCGCTGCCAAGCGGGACCACTGGCTGTCCAAGCTGTTGGGCGATCAGGGTGTCGAGCAGCTATGGACTAACCTGCGTAATATGCGGGGCACGTACCGCCCATAGGCTATGACCTTTCCGAAGGGTACTACCGTCGTTTCTTCCGGTGAATCCAAGGCCGCAGCCTTCCTCACTAATCCGTATCCGCCAGTGATGGTTGGTCGGTTGTTTTATTAACGTCTTTTTTTATCGAGATGATAAAGACCATACATACAGATTCACGCATTTAAACAGACACATATGAACACATACATGCACACTGGGACTATTACGATCTATCTAACAGAACAATAACAATTTCAGTTAAATAAAACGAGCAACTGAAGAATTGATTAAAACTTTTGCCAATCCCACACTTAATTCATTGCTAATAATTGCCAGTGATGGCAGCCTGCGCTCCCTTGTCTTCTCCGTCTTCTTATACTCTTGCGAAACATGGACCCTAACAGCAGACCTACAACGAAGAAAACAAACCATGGAGATGAGGTGCTACATACGTCTTCTGGGCATTTCCTGTACCCAGCAACATCACCAACGACAAAGTCCGACAGACCATCACACAAACCATTGGACAACACGATGACATGCTCACAGAGGTGAAGAAACGAAAACTCCGATGGAATGGCCACGTCAGCAGAGCAACAGGCCTTGCAAGGTACGGTGCAAGGAGGCAGAAGAAGAGGGAGACAGAAAAAGAGGTGGAAGGACAACATTCGAGAATGGACTCGTTTGACAATGAGCGAAGCCTTGAGGGTTGCTGAGGACAGAGAAAGATGGAGTACGCTGGTTAAATGATCATCTGTGGTGCCCCAACGACATTCGAGTTACTTAATAGGATAGGATAGAATAGGATAGGATAGGATAGGATAGGATAGGATAGGATAGGATAGTTCTTGACATATGCTTCCAACGGACCGACGGACAGTCGGACAGACCGACATTTGGCTCGGTCTGATTCCCCCGACTATTTCATAGTTGTTCCATATAAGTCTGGAATAACAATAAATAAATAAATAAATTTGTGACAAATTCTACTACGTTGCAAACAAGAATACACTGCACTGCGGAGGACCAGACAAGCTGAGAGTTATATAGTGGATCTTCGATAGCACATCTGTTCTGTATATTATAAGGTAGAGTCACTGGTTTCGTTTTAAACAAAGCTCGAGGTTTTGTTCCCCACGGTGAGTATCAGAGAGCATTTGAAAGTGGCCATGCATTATTTAGGGAATAAAAGAACGAAAGCAAGGGCGAGAGGGGTTAGTACTTGGATGGTTGACTTTGCTAGAAAGGCCACCACCAAGTGACACAAAAAAGATACAAACTAGCGCACGAAACACCCTAGTCTACTCAGCTGTGAATTAGGGTAGCTGCATCAGGGTAGAAGCGGGGAAAGGTAAAAGTAAAAGCAAGGGAGAAAAAGAAGCTGCCCTAGAGAAAAGATATGTCCCAAATGCTTCCTTCCCCAACAACCTAAAGGTTACGGGAACACTTTACCTCACCTACTTTACGAAATGAGATAATACTAACGAAACATACTTTTGCTGAATTTCACTTCTGTTAGTTACCTGAAAACCAAAAGTACGCACAAACTTGCAAAGGGCAATATTATTTATAGCAATATTCCACTTCAAGAGCCGCTCATGGTGCCCAACAGCCGCTCAATCCATTATGTTCTTCTGTACACTATAGTGTAATGCTCGAACCACAAGAATGGATTCTTGATAGTATGCCGGTGAATCCCATTGGCTATCGAGGACCAACTGCGGCTTAGGTTATCTATTAAAAGGCCCAACTTCCAACGGGCTTACCCTCAAATTCGCATTGTTTTGACATCAAACAATGATTAAGGGAGCTTTTGTCACTCAAGCCAACCGCTAAAGTTTGAAGTTTACGTCTCGGTTCCGGTTAAGAGTTATTTCCCTTGCTCTTTGAACGGACCGGTACTGCCGTGTGACCTTTGACCTTAGTTGTGAGTGAACCGCGCGCTTAACGTGTGCGTTTGTGGTGTCTGGGGGTAGGACAGTTTTTTTTTTTTTTTTAACAACCTAAAACCAAAATCCTTACGAACAATTGCTTTTTACGGGTTCTGTCTCCTACCGACATTGGTTGATGCTATTTTTAGCTTCAGAATGTTGGCTGGCTAGCCAATGGTCGTTGCTATTAATAGACACCAAAAAAAACCTTGCGGAATTTATTCATTTTTTAAAATAACTGTGTTTTCGAAAGAGGTTTTTTTTGGTTGTAAGCGTGTTGTTTTTTTTAGGTGCGTCAACACTCACTGTGAATGTTAAAAGGATTTTGTAAAGGGGGCTTGGTCAAAATGGGTCACTGTGACCTTACAGTTACCTCAGTGGTGTACTCTAATGGCAGGCGATAGTATTACAACCTGTACGCATTTGTGCTCCAATGTCAGGTAAATAACATTGCAACCTGAACAGGCAGTAATTCAAGCGCCGCTAACGGCCTGGAATTTAAAAAATAATTATTTAAAAAAAAACAAGAATAAAAATTCCTTGAGACACTGCGCTCCCACTCCTTCGGATGAGAGTATAAACCGAGGTCTAGTCTGTGCATCGCATGGAAACATCCGGCGAGCACGGTCTAGACAGGTGGGTGCCGGCTACGCAAATACACACGACATGCACTAGGTACCTTCTCCTCATCCCCGGTCGCCCAGGATTGTGCTCAGTGGTCTGGGCGTCAGATTGTGCGGCCAAAGGCTGCAAGTGGGCGCCTCGGGCGGCTTGAGTGTTAGATCCTGTATCGGCCAGCGCCTTGAGCGGCTTTTGAGCTAGCTGAAACGCGCTATATTAAAAAAAGTGATTAAATAAATAAAAATAAATACTGTACGAAGATCCTTCTAGGTTATTCTTTACAATACGAAGGAGGATCCATTCTACTAGGTACCCAATACAGCGCGAAATTTATTGTGCTAGGTTGCTAGGGCAATGCCCCTGTACTCGAACTATCCTATCTTATCCTATCCTATCCCATAACTCGGAGGTCGTAGGGGCACCACAGATTATCGTTTAACCAGCGTACTCCATCTTTCCCTGTCCTCAGCAACCCTGATTGTTTCGCTCAGTGCTCGAACTAGAAAAAAAAAAAATTTCCGATTTTCTCTTACATGCACATACATGCAAATGTATAATAATAATAATAATAATAATAATAATAATAATAATACAGGATGCTATATACGCGCCTTTCCCCGAATCAATCAGGCTGAAAGCGCGGCAATCTATACCAACATACACGCTCACCTTTCTCATCCACCCTCACACACACCAAATACACACCAATCACTCAAACAGGTGATGTAAAGGCAGGGAGATCTCTATTGGAAGACGGAAAGGAACTCGATTTTTAATTTTTGAAAATTGTATATTGACTGCGTCCTGTACCATTATTGAATGGAGGGAGGAAACCGGAGTGCCCGGAGAAAACCCTCGGTGACCTCAATAGTCTCGTACCTAAGTCACATACGTTCGCCCCTTGCGGGAATCGAACCCGCGACCTTTGGCATAGGAGACCGGCGACTTATCCACTGCGCCACGAGCCCACCCCATGTATGTATCATAGTATCTTGTATGTTCTATATACAGGCACTATCAAGGTCACATCTTTCTTTTCTTTACAATGCGAATCACGAATTTCCTTCCCTGACCTAAGAATACCAATTAGAACGCACGGTTTTATATCTTATGGGAGGCGAGATATAGCAAACGCTCGAAATATAGCAAACGCTCGAACACATGCGCGAACCTCGCGCACTTGCTCCTGCAAGTGTTCGAGCAAATGCGCGATCATTTGCTCGAGCGGTTGCTACGCCCGTTGCTATAAGGGTTTTGCTGAAAACTGTCAACGGAAAGGAACTGAAAATGAACACATGTTTTTTTTGTTGATCTCCGACCTAGATATTTTGTATTTATCCGCATTAGTTTGATGTTATGTATTTACGTAATATTTGTGGCCCTTAAACTTAATTTCTAAGTAGAATACAATTTAAATAACTGTCTCAATATGTTTTAAGATAGCTTTTATTTTAAAATATTAATAAAGTATTAGTAATTAATATGTAAATATATATAGAAACGCATACACACACATACACGCACCATACTCGCACACACATACACACACACAAACACCTTAGCAAACCTCGCCGTTACAGTTTTTGGGGACACACACACACACACACAAATACACACACAGACACACACCAAAACACACGCTCACGCGCGCGCTCGCACAAACACACACACTCACAAGCCTCGCAGCTGCAGTTGTTGTGGACACACACACACACACTCACACACACAATCACACGCACAAACATACACACACGCACACACATACATTCACAAATCTCGGAGGTACCGTTTTGGACTGCGAGTATAGTGACTCTATTTGGGCCTATGACCGTTTTATTACGTCCTCATGCCTGCTGAACTTTTTAACTCAGCCCGCTAAAAATAACACACACACACCTTCCAGCACACACGCTAAAATACACTGTGACCTTAAAATGGGGCGATTAAAGGGTTCCGACCAGGAGTTACAAACCCACTGCTTCATGCATACACTTTTTACTCCAGCGCAAGAGCGGCTCAAGGCGCATTGAGGATCTAACTGACGTCAAGGCGCCAACTTGTTGCTTGATTCGCATCGCCTAACGCCGCTGACCACTAAGTGATCGCGAACGGGAATAGGACTTCACGCTATTTGTGTTGGGTGGAGCCAGTCGCTCATAATGTTTTCATAAGGTTGTTGTTTGTAGATTATAGTCACACGACACTTTCGCATAAGTGATTACTGGACCGATTTATACTGACACCAGCGGGCCAGTTGTTGGTAAAGGGGAAAATAATATGATCACACGTTGACCAATCCGGGATTCGAACCAGCGACCTTTCGGTTACTAGCAAGACGCTCTTACCAACTGAGCTACCCGGCCCCTCTAATTTCATAAGGTTATAGAGATTACTCTTATATAGAGATTACTCTTATATAGCGCACTTACAAGCTCAGGGAGTTTCTCAAAGCGCTGGCCACTACTATCCAGCAATCACAAAATAGTTCGCTGAAGTCAGGATTCCAACCCACGTCGCCCGAGACGCACTTGCACAAGTCGTGCGCTCTGACGACTGAGCTATCCCTGCCGCCAACACGTTCGATAATGTTTCCATAATGTTTGGTGAAGCAACGTCGGAACCGGTTAGTACTTGGATGGGCGACTTTGCTAGGATGGCAACCAGTGAACAACAAAACAAAAAAACAACAACAACAAAAAAAAAACAGCACACAAAAGGCTCCAATCCACCCATCAAACATCACTTCTAAGTATAAAAAAGCATGTTTAAACACACACACCCACCCACACACACACCCACACCCACACACACGCCCTCACACACACATACAATGGAGGACTACAACATTTAGAATAAAAACTGAAGCAATGATAAAATAAAAAGCTGAAAGTATAAAGTAGCACATAGTGACACGGGAAAATACATAATATGACAGTAACAAAAACAATATTTAAAAGCCTCCACATAGCCTACGAATTTATTAAAACCAGAGTAACATTTAACTAAAATTATTTCAAACAATAAAGAGCCGACTACAATAAACAATAAGAAGTCACGTACAGGCAATAAACCATTTAAAGCAACAACAATACACACAAGACACTGATGGAAAACACAGCCACACACACACACACGCTCGCACACACACAGACATAACCATCAACCCCCCCCCCATCCCCTCCTCTCCCCCCCACACCCACACATTCACAATCCTCGGAGGTACCGTTTTGGACTCCGAAGATATCGACTTTATTTGGGCACAAGTGCACTTATATGGCCGTTTTATTATGTCATCACGCCTGCTGAACTTTTCAACTCAACCCGCTAAAAATAATACAAACAACCTTCAGCACGCACGCTAATAAACAAAGTACAGAGGCATTGACCTTAAAATGGGGCGATTAACCCATTTTGGTCCATCCCCTAGTTTTTGTGGGATTATTTGGATAAGTTATGCTTTGAACACAGAATAGCCTATATATATATATATATATATATATATATATATATATATATATATATATATATATATATATATATATATATATATATATATATATATATATATATATATATATATATATATATATATATATTGTTTTTATTAAAAAAAAACGTGTATCTTTGAAAATGATAGGAATTTTTCTTTGCGTTCCACATGTGGAACGTTAGCAGCGAAGGGTACATTCAGTTATTGAATACACATTAAAAGATTCCATTTACAACGCTTCGCCAGGAGTTACAAACCAACTGCTCCGTTGTGTTCCAGCGCAAGCCGCAAGCCCATTGAGGATCTAACTGATGTCAAGGCGCCAACTTGTTGCTTTGATGCGCATCGCCTAACGCTACTGACCACAGGGTGATCGCGAACGGCTGAGAGGGAATAGGACGTCACGCTATTAATTTGTGTTGGGTGGTGCCAGTCGCGCATAATGTTTCCATAAGGTTCGATAATGTTTCCATAATGTTTGGTGAAGCAACGTCGGAACAGGTTAGTACTTGGATGGGTGACCTTGCAAGAAAGGCAACCAGCGAACAACAACAACAAACAGATGAAACAAGCATACACAAAGTAGCTGTGCTGGACTGGCCAGGTCGTCCACTGGCGTGTCCCGGTATTCCAGGATGCTGAGCGGGGGCGATGTTCTAGCTGCCTTTGCTTTGTCAAGAAGGTTCTTCACAGTCTGCACAGTCTTTTCTGCCAGGCCGTTGGACTGTGGGTATCGTGGGCTTGAGGTGATATGTTTAAAGTCCCACGAGGTCGCAAAACTGGCAAACTCGTCGGAGGAGAACTGCGGGCCGTTGTCGCTTATCAACGTCTCCGGAATACCATGGCGGGCAAAATGAGCAGACAGTTTCCGAATTACAGCTGTTGACGTTGTTGTCTGTAGCTCATCTAGCTCAAAATAGCGGCTGTAGAAGTCCACTGTCACGAGGTAATTTTTATTGTTCCACGTGAAGATGTCTGTGGCCAGTTTCTGCCACGGTCGTGATGGTATATCGTGCGGTATCATGGGTTCCTTGCAGTTGGCTTTTTATCGCTGGTTGCAAATTTCACATTTGACAACTGTTTCCTGTATGTCGTTAGCCATTCTTGGCCAGAACAGCAGTTTTCGCGCTCGCTGTAGGCATTTCTCTACGCCCAGGTAGCTTGCGTGGATCTTGCTCAGCATGTCGGTTCGCAAGGCTTTGGGAACAAAAATTCTCTCCCCTTTAAAGATGACGCCATCGATGACAGAGAGCTCATCCCTGAAATTCCAGAAGTCTTCTGCCTGCTTGTGGCATTGCTGTCTCGATTCTGGCCAGCCTTGATGAATATAGGATCTAAGGGTATCAAGGTTGCGATCTTCAGCGGTGGCCTGCCTTAATAGGTTCATCTTTTCATCGCTAACTGGCAGGTTCTTCACGATACAGTGGATCTGTGTGTCTAGGTCTTCTGTGACGTCACTTGGTTCAGCTGGCAGCGATTTTCTTGACAGCGTGTCCGCAACAGGGATCTTCTTGCCCGAAACATGCACGACTTTGATGCTGTATTTCTGCAGTTTCAGCAGCATTCTCTGAAGGCGCGGTGGCGCAGATGCCAGTGGCTTTTTCATGATTGTTTCAAGAGGTTTGTGGTCTGATTGTACTAGGACTTGGTCCTGGCCGTAGATGTACTGATGGAATCTCTCACAACCGAACACTATTGCGTATAGTTCTTTCTCGATTTGGGCGTAGCTTTGTTCTGTTTTGTTGAGCGATTTTGACGCGTATGCTACAGGTCTGTCGTCCTCCCAGGCCATACTTGCTGGCGTCAACCTGCAATGTGATTTTCTTGGACGCATCACAGAGCGCAAGAACAGGTTGGCTACCAAGTGTTGTTTTGATGTTGTCCCAGGTTAACTGTTGTTGTGAATCCCAGATGAATTCGTTCTCCTCTTTAAGGAGGTATCTGAGCGGTTTTGTCATGTCGGCAAGATTCGGGGCAAATTTAAAGAGGTAGGTTACCATGCCAAGCATGGTCTCCAGTTCTTTCTTGTCAGCTGGCGGTGACATGTTTTGTGTGGCTTTTACTTTGGCAGGGTCGGGCTTCACGCCGTCATCCGTGATCACGTGACCGAAGTACTCAACTTCTTGTACACCGATGACGAGCTTGTCAGGATTCAGCTTGACGTGTTTTTCAGAAGCCCTTTCCAGAGCTGCCCTCAGATTTTTGTCGTGCTCTTTCTTGGTACGCCCAGACACTAGTATGTCGTCAATCAGCGCCACCACTCCGGGGATGCCTTTAAACGTCTCGTCCATTTTTCTTTGAAACTCGTCTTGTGAGTTAATCAGGCCAAAAGGCATTCGAATGAAGCGGTATCGTCCTAATGGCGAATTGAAAGTAGTTAGGTATGATGCTTTCTTAGTTAGCGTCATCTGCCAGTAACCCGATTTCGCGTCGAGCTTGCTGAAGTACTTGGCGCCTGGTATCTTCGCCAACGCGTCCTGTAATGTTGGCATGCTGTAGTGTGGTCGTCTAATCGCAAGGTTCAAGTCTTTGGGGTCGAGACAGATACGCAATTTTCCGTTAGGTTTCCCTACTACAATAAATGAGTTGACCCAGTCTGTGGGCTGTGTGACCTTGGCGATGACTCCTGCCTTTTCCATGGCGTTTAGCTCGCGCTTTAGGCGATCTCTCAATGCGTGAGGTATGCGTCTTGGAGGGTGGATAACCGGAACTGCGCCTTCTTTCAAATAGATATTCACTTCTCCCTCAAGGTTTCCGAGGCCGTTGTCAAAAAGATGGTCGAACTCGGTGAGTACCGTTTCTTTGGTAAGATCGGTGTGAGTGACAGCCAGCACCATTTTGATGATTTGTAGTTGGAGTAACGCCTGAAGACCCAGGACAGGCTGTGAGTGACCTGAGGTTTCAGCGACGTAGAGTACTCTTTGTTTTTGTAGGAACAGCGGAGATCCATAACTCCTCTGACGTCAATTTTCTGACCTGCATACCCAAACAAATTAGCGTTGCCTGGCTTGAGTGGTGGTTGTGTTGACATCTTTCTGTACGTTTTGTATGGAATTACGTTGGTTTGGGTTCCGGTGTCGACCTTGAAGCGTAGAACGTCGCCCGTTTCCATGGCGATGTTGGCGTAGGCCGTGTTGGGGTGGTCTCTTCCGTCTGCAATGACGTCGATGGTGAAGGATGCGTTTTCGTCTTCGTTCTCTTCTTTTTCTACGTGGTGCACAGTCCTTGTCGCACTTCTCGATCTGCATACCTTTGAGAAGTGGCTCATTTTCTTGCAGATGCTGCACTGTTTACCAAACGCTGGACATGCCTTTTTTCCGTGATGTTGACCGCAATGTCTGCAGTCGTATGTGAGGGTTTGTCTGCTGTCTCTGCTGGTATACTGTCGACGGTCTCTAGAAGTACAAGTATTCTCTGGTCGTCGCATTTTAACAATTTCTACGGTCTCTTCTTTCTGCATCACTGCAAGTTGTTGCTTAGTCGCTTCGTGTGTGTTCACGATATCTATTGCCTTATTTATGGTCAGTTGGTCATCCACCTGCAGCAGTTTCTCTCTGGCGTCTTGTGAGGTGATCCCGCACACGATCATATCTCGTACCATTTCGTCAGCTTCACGATATGCGCAGTCTTTGACCAAAGTTCGGATGTCTGTAATGTATTTCTCAAAAGTCTCTTCGACTTGCTGTTTTTTGTTCAGAAAGAGGTACCTAGCGAACAAGGTGTTTTTCTTCGGTGTTGTGTGTTTCTCAAATTTGTCGTACAGTATTTGTAGCTTCCGTCCATCTTCTGTTGACAGGTTCCATGTGTTGAACACTTCTCTACCTTTCTCACATGCCCAGATCAGGAGGTAGGCACATCGCTCCGCTTCTGTTGCTTTGTGCAGGGGTCCTGCAAACATCAGATCTGCGTGTTGTCTGAATTTTCTCCATTCCTCTTGTAGATTTCTGGAGTCCCATTGGATGCATGGGTTCTGCATATTCGAAGCCATTCTTCCTGGTTGTAAGTCGTTTCCTCTCTCTGACACCATGTAAAAGAGTCAGGCCGAACAGGCACAAAGAAGACACGACGACAATGGGTGTAGTCTCTCAATCTTTATTCCATTGCTCTCTGCTTCAAATCTCGCATAAGAATGAATAATAAAATTCAAGAAAGCAAATGCATAAATTAGCTGGGTGAGTATGTAATCATGTTTATCCAATACTTAGTTCATGTGTGTGTGTGTGCGTCCGTGTGTGTTACAGAAGGTAACTCACAAATATTACAATTTTTTTTCTGGTCGTATGTTGGAGGAAGTCGTTTAAGAGAGGGTCTCAAAACGGAGGTTTTACTGTATTGTATTGTGTTGTGTTGTATTGTGTTGTGTTGTATTGTGTTGTATTGTGTTGTGTTGTGTTGTGGTGCATTGCATTGTATTGCATTGTATTGCATTATATTGTATTGTATCTTAAACCTGGCTGAGACGATTTGGTAATAATGTTTTGCTTGCAAATAGTTCAGATAGTAGGTTTTCATTTTGCTTCTTTAGGAGAAAGCCGAGTCATAACATCGCTATGAAAATTAACGCTTTTGAAAATGGTAAGGATATGATAAGATTTGATTGTCTGGAAATACATTTGAATGACTTGCCATCTTGTGTGTGTGTGCGTGTATATGTGTGTGGAGGGGGAGTGAGCGGTGGGGGAGGGGGTAAACCACAGGCTTTGAAGCCTCTTCTGACTTCTTTCTATAGACAAGAGTAGAGTGTATAATTATAAAGAAGATACTGTGGGTGAATGCAGTTCTTATTGAGTTAGCTGTGTTTGTGCACATTTAGGCTGCAGTCTGAGAATAACAGAAAAGCCTCACTGGAAGTTTTGCGGACATTGATCTAGCCTGTAGTCGAGCGTACGTCTTTACCCGGGTAAGAAGGAGCAGCAAAGAACAATCTTTCTGCGCTAATTAATATCAGCCTAGCATTGTTGCATGTAGCTTCAAGAAGATCGATATAGCGTTTTGCTGTGTAATAGCTGGTTGTTCTGTTTAATTTTAGGAAGGTAATTTTAGGGGGATTGATCTGACTAGCATTGCTGAGCTTTGGGGAAGATTGGTTTTGCTTGGTGATGTCTGGTTGTCTAACTGTATAATTTTAGGAAGATTGAGGAAGACTGATCTAGCATTTAGCTGTGTAATCTTTGCTTGCCTGCCTTGCCTAAATGTCCAATTTTTGGAAGATTAATCTAGCATTTAGCTGTCTAATCGCTGGTTGTCTAACTCTTTAAATTGTTTTAGGAAGATCGATCTAGCAATTAGTCGAATCATCTCTTGTTTTTAACAGGCTAATTTTAGGAAGATTAATCTAACATTTAGATGTGTGATCTCTGGTTGTCTGTCTACTATTAGGAGATTGATCTAGCATTTAGCTGTGTAATCTCTGGTTGTCTGTCTAACGTTAAAAGATTGGTCGAGCATTTAGTTGTATAAGATTGGGTTAGGCTAGCATTTAGCTGCGTAATCTTTGGTTGTGTGTTTAATTTTAGTGAGATTGAATTAGAATTTAGCTGTGTGATCGCTGGTTGTCTGAATAAATTTAGGAAGAATTCTACAGCATTTAGCAGAGTAATCTCTCGTTGTCCAACTATCTAATTGTAGGAAGACTGATCTAACATTCAGCTGTGTAATCTCTTGTTGTCAAACTGTCTCATGAAAGAGCAAATATGAAGATCTAACACCAAGGAAAATGAGGCACGTTATTTGTTAAGGTAAAGTGTTTAGCGACTAAGGTTGCTGACATTCGAACAGAACTTGACCACATGATTGCTATTGCCAACATTTCAAACTGTGACGACGTGACTTTTGGCTACTCCTTCATCTCATTCAAACCCGTAACAGTGAATTTTAGGACGGTCATCCTCAAATCCCAATCAACCACAAGTCCACTTGATCTGCTGTCTAACTCGTGAAATATATTGACATCATTCTTTCTTCCTATGCTCACGCAGATAATAAACCACAGTTTGACGTCAGGCGTTTTTCCTTCTCTGTTCAAAACCGCTGTTGTAAAACCCCTGCTCCAGAAGCCCAAACTGGATCCCAATGCCTTGAAAAGTTATCGCCCAGTTTCAAACCTTGCCTTTCTGTCCAAAGCCATTGAAAAAGTAGTTATAAAGCAGCTCCTCTCTTATTTAAACATGAATGATCTGAAAGCTCATTCTCAGTCGGCTTACAAACCTTATCACAGCACTGAAACAAACCCTGCTTAAAGTCACGAATGACACTCTTTTGCTCTGAACCGCGGCAACGTGTTTCTTCTGACTTTGCTAGATCTTTCCGCAGCGTTTGACACTAGAGATAATTTCACGTTTCCTTTCAGACGGCATCTCTGGATCAACGCTGCCATGGTTTGAGTCCTACCTGTTGAGCCAGACTGTGCTAGCCAATGGCCCTATGTCTGCTCCGCTCTCTCTCTCTCTCTCTCTCTCTCTCTCTGTCTCTCTCGGGGGTCACGTGACGGAACGAGAAAAATGGCGACGTGCTTTTGAATCCTGCGATATCTGTCGCTAAATTCGATCATTTTACGACGTCTGTAGGCTAAAAGTATAAAAAACAATCATGCCAGCGGATTTCCTAGCTCACCGGGGGACGACGGGCAGGTTTGTTTCTGTTCTATTCAGAATCCTGAAACGTAAATTGATTCAATTCGAACCTTCCTATGTGTTACTGTTATGGCGCAGTTGTGGTATAATGGAAAAGCATTGTGTTCGTGTAGTGGCCGACTATGAGATTTTCTGTGGAAAGACTGTTACGTTCAAGCAGGAAGATAACGGTACACATTACCCGGCACGTTTTGGTGTACTGACAGCTGTGACAGTGGTTTTTATGGCAAGTTATTTGCTGACATGTGGCGACGTCGAATCCAACCCAGGACCGATCCCACCTACAAAAGAAACACTTGAAGTAAACAACCTACAGGATAACATGGCGGAGGACGACCAAATGCAGCAGTCACCATCAGCGAAATGTCTACAGACGAGCAGTAGTGGGCATCAGCATGAAAGTACACAAAATGTTATACTGCAGGCGTTGGCAGCAGCTGTAAAGCAGTTGGAAAGTAAACACGACAACAGTACAGCACAACTACGGTCAGAGATAGTGCAGGAGATGAAAGTAGACATGCAAAAGATGAACGGATCGCTGTCAACACAGTTAGAAAGAATAGAGGTGAATCAGAAACAGTTAAAGTCCAAGGTAAACCAACTTCATGATCAATGTATCAATCTGCAAAAAGAAAATGTGCTTCTTCGTGAAAAAGTGGACAATCTGGCATCAAAGTGTGACTCCCTGGAAAATCATAGTCGCCGTAACAACTTGTTATTTTTCGGACTACAGAAAAGCCGTGGTCAGGAGAGTTGGGAGGAGTGTGAGGAGAAGGTGAGAGAGGTGATCAGAGTCGGTATGGGTATTGCACAAGAAATTGACATTGAACGGGCACACAGAACCGGGAGAGGCAATGCTGTTGTAGTAAAACTGCTATCATACAAACACAAGATGATGATCCTGAACAAAACACGCCTATTGAAGGACTCTAAACAATTTCGAGATGTATTTGTCAGGGAAGATTTTTCCTCTTCAGTGCGTCAGAAGCGAGAAGGGCTAAGAAAGAAGGCAAAGCAGTTGTACGAAGCAGGCCAGAAACCTAAGATGAAGTTTGACAAGCTCATTGCCAACGACATCATCTACACCTACGATCTTGAGAACGATCGAGTGCTGAGAATGGAAGGGACAGGAGGAGCACGACCTGATGACACCGACGTGGTCGATGACAGCGAGAGGGGAGCTACGGAGCGAGGGAGTGGCAGAGGTGACTATGCCTGGGGGAACAAGTTTTTCTATAGTGACCATCAACAGAGCACCGACCCCCAGACCGACTTTCCCCCACTTCAACGACACGACAATGAAACCGACCAGCTTGTATTCGACTCTCTGCCACCCGCAAATCAACAGCCTCTGTTGTTGACATCGGAGTACCCGGGTCTGAATCAAGCGAGACATACGCGAAAGAGCAACGCCGACGACACTGCGGGTGACGATCTAGCCTTGAGTCCAAGTGCGAGTTCAACAAGGCAGTGTGACTTAGTGATAACGCAGCCGTACGCACGTGCACGAAGACTTAGTAATACTCCAATGCCAAGGCGTAGTCCCGTGAAATTACGTCAGCGTTCAGTCAATAGGCCTAGTGATAAGAAAAGCTCACAACCAAGGATAGACAATGTAATACAAAACATAACTGTGGCACAAAACAAAAGTCTAGGTCCACAGCAAAATCGGGGAGAGAAAGCAAACGATGATGAAGGAGTGGGAGAGGGTGGAAGAGGGACAGAGAGAAGTGGATGTACAAATACACAGAAGTAGGGAGGTGGCCAACGCCCAAGTTATCTAAAAATATGTACCTGGAATTGTGATGGATGGCTACAAAAACTTGACATAAAAGAAGCCATTGATTCATTGTTATCCTTTGACATTTTTTCGTTGAACGAAACATATGTTGACAATGAGAGAGGAGAATACAGTGCATTCAAGGACTATGATGTTTATGTTGCAAAAGCAGTAAAACTAACATATGGGAGTAGGAACTCGGGAGGGGTAATGGTTTTTGTGAGAAAATCCTTGGCAGAATTTGTGAAACGTGTGGACGTAAAATATGAACATTCTATAGTTTTGGAAATAAGCAAATTGCTCACTGGTCTTAACAAAAACATTGTATTAATATGCAAATATATTCATCCTTTTGATAGTAAATACTGGAATACAGTGGATTCTGGTTATGGAATTGAAGTTTTGGAACAATGCATTGTAGACTTGCATGAGAAACTGGATGACTTTTACATGTTGATTTGTGGTGATTTGAACGCCAGGACTGGCTGTGAAAATGCTGTACCGTTAGATAATTATGATGATTATGACTATTGTTGCTTGAGAGATAGAATTGCAGACAACGAGCAAAAGAAAACTAATCATGCCAGATTGTCTGATGACCAAGAAGTTAATAATTTTGGCAAAGAACTTATTGATATGTGTTCTATGTTTGACTGTACTATCTTGAATGGTTTACAGGAATTTTGTTTTGATGATTCTTTAACATATGTTTCTCACAACGGTGGCAGTACTATTGATTATTTCATTGTGTCACGTGATTTGTGTACTGCAGATTTTGTTCACTCATTGCGTGTTGTTTCGTTTGTTGACTCATCGCATTTCCCAGTTGCATTATCGCTTTGTATCAAGAAAACACTTCAGCAAAATAATATTCATAAGCCTAGATGGGTAAACAAGTTAATCTGGAATCAGTCGCTGGAGTGTAGTTTTATTGATGTTTGGAATTCTGATGTTACCCAAAATACATGTGAGCATGCATTGTTGATGTTGAACTATGATGTTAATCAAGCCGTTCAGATGTTTACAGACGCTTTGTTGACCGCCAGTGATTGTATGAGAAAACGGGTTATGATGGGGAGTGGACAGCGTGAGGCATTGTGGTTTGACGCCCAATGTAGGAACGCAAAAACGAATGCTAGACGACAGTTGAATAAATTTAGGCGGAGTAAGAGTAGTGCAGACAGAGAGTTGTATGTGCAGGCGAGAAAAGAGTACAAGACTGTGATAAAATGTAAGAAAACAAGCTACAGGAGAGATAAAGCTAGACAACTTGCAAGTTTAGGAAGGAACGGGAAGCAGTTTTGGAAAGAATTAAAACTAATTTCAGGAAACAAGAAATCTGGTGTTTCAAAAGATATAACCGATATCCAGTGGTTTGAACATTTTCGGCATTTATTTCAGCAGGAGCAGACTAAGCTAGGTGATAACGTAAGGCTAAACGTAGGGCTATGCGATAGAGATCAAACAGTGGCAGGGGAGTTAACCGATGACTGTAATGAACTAAACAGCAACATTTCTGACTGCGAAGTAAGAGATGCAATTAAACATTTAAAAAAGGGTAAATCGTGCGGGATTGATGAAATTTTAGCAGAAATGTTGAAGTTAGCTGATAGCACTGCTGTCAGATTCATGACAAAGCTGTTTAATATTCTTTTTGATAACGGAATTTATCCAACCGAGTGGGCTAAGGCAATAATTGTACCGATTTTCAAAAAAGGTGATGTCCACTCCACAGATAATTATCGTGGTGTATCTTTGCTTAGCTTGGTAAGCAAGTGTTACACTTTTGTGCTGAATAAACGACTGGTAAAATGGGCTGATGAAAATAAAAAGCTAGCAGAGTCGCAGGCTGGCTTCAGGCGTGGATATTCCACTGTTGATCATATTTTCACATTAAATGCTGCAGTTGAGAAATGTTTTGCCAAAAAAGGAAGTAAGCTATATGTATGTTTTGTTGATCTAAAAAAAGCGTTCGATTCTGTTCAGCGAGAACCACTATTTGATGTTTTATTACGTCATGGATTGAGAGGAAAATTCATGAATGCAGTTGTAGAAATATATAGTTCAGTTTTGTCATGCGTGCGTATAGAAGATAAACTAACTGACTTTTTCGATTGTCCAGTTGGCCTAAGGCAAGGATGTGTATTAAGCCCGGAAATGTTTTCGCTATTTATAAACGAAATTGCATCAGCTGTGGAGGGAGGTGGTATGCACGGCATTCAGTTCTTGCCAGGCTTGGTTGAATTGTATTTATTGCTGTTTGCAGATGACATAGCACTTCTCTCTGACACCGCAATCGGCCTACAAAACCAAATTAATATTTTAAATAATGCCTGTAAAAATCTAAGCTTGAATATAAATATTGATAAAACAAAAGTCATGGTTTTTCGTAAAGGTGGGTTCCTGGGGAAAAACGAAAAATGGTATTTGGATCAAAAACTGCTAGAAGTAGTGAATGAATACAATTATTTGGGTTTTGTGTTCACAACAAAAATGAGTCTAAACAGAGGCGTGGGTGCGCTTGCGGTGAAGGGGAGACGTGCATGCATCGACTGTGTTAGATATGTCAACAAATTGAGCGATATTTCAAAACATTGTTTCTTTAAAATTTTTGACACTCAAGTTCAACCTGTTGTACTCTATGCTGCAGAAATGTGGGGCCTTCATCGGCTTGATAATGTTGAAAAGGTTCACACCCTTGCTTGTAAAAGATTTTTGAATGTACCCTTAAGAGTTCCGAACAAATTTGTTTACGGGGAAACGGGTCGATACCCATTGTATGTTAACAGTGCCGTCAGATGTATAAAGTACTGGTTGAAGCTCTTGACCTTTGATGTGTATAGGCTTCCAAAACAAGCTTATCTAATGCTACGTAATTTGGATGACAGAGGGAAAAAATGCTGGGTAACTAAGGTAAAGGACACTTTATTTTCATTAGGCTTTGGTCATGTTTGGTTACAACAAAGTGTAGGGTGTACAAAAGCATTTGTTTCATTATTCAAACAGAGAATGAAAGATATCTATGTACAAGAATGGAGTGGTTCTGTGACCTGTAAAGAAATATTTAGAGACTATAAATTATTTAAGGACATATTTGAAAGTGAAAGGTATTTTGACTACATAGATATTAAATGTTTTCGTGATTGTCTGGTTAAGTTAAGGCTTGGTGTCCTACCCATTGGTGCATCTGTTTTTCGAAAAACGTTTGGCAATCACTTGAACGATAATAAGTGTAAACTTTGCAGAATAGAAGAAAACGAGGATCATATTTTATTTGTGTGTCCATTATACACCAATTTAAGACAGAAATATCTGAATGTAAGGCATCAGTCGTACATTAACTACATACGTAATGGATCTGTGTCAGACACTCGGAAACTTGGTGTTTTTTTTATTCAATGCAATGAAGATCAGACAGGGGGTTGTGGAATGCCTTGAAAATATTGTTTAATGTGTAGAACGAGTCTGCTTTATATTCAGTGCTTCTATAATGAATATTTATATTACGTTATTAATACGTTGTGGTCCTATCCTATCCTGTCCCGTAACCCGAAGGTCGTAGGGGCACCACAGATGATCGTTTAACCAGCATACTCCATCTTTCTCTGTCCTCAGCAGCCCTGATGGCCTCGCTCAGTGTCAAACCAGTCCATTCTCGAATGTTGTCCTCCCACCTCTTTTTCGGTCTCCCTTTTCTTCTACCTCCTTGCACTGTGCCTTGCAGAATAGTCTTTGCAAGGCCTGATGATCTGGTGACGTGGCCATACCACCGAAGTTTCCGTTTCTTCACCACTGTTAGCAGGTCATCATGTTGTCCAATAGCTTGTGTGATGGTCTGTCGGACTTCGTCGTTGGTGATGTGTTGGGTATAGGAAATGCCCAGAAGTCTTCTGTAGCACCTCATCTCCATGCTTTGTATTCTTCGTTGGAGATCTGCTGTGAGGGTCCATGCTTCGCAAGCATATAGGAAGATGGAGATGACAAGGGAGCGCAGCAGTCTTACTTTGGAATGTAGACTGATGGTCCTGTCTTTCCAAATGGGCTTCAACCTTGTCAGGGCAGCAGTTGTTTGTGCGATCCTGGAGAGGACTTCCTGTCGGGACCCATTGTCTGATTACAATGGCTCCTAAATATTTGAAGCTATGCACTGTGTCGAGGGATTGGCCTTGGACTTTGATGTCCGTATTGATGCCATTGGTGTTGTTGGTCATCATTTTGGTCTTCTCTGCACTTATTTCCATTCCATAGGCTTTGGAGGTGGTGTCAAGCCTCTGTACCAGCTGTTCAAGTTCTTGTTCCTCTCCAGCCAATCCATCAATGTCATCTGCAAAACGAAGATTGGAGATTGCTCTACCCCCTATGCTGACTGTGCCTTCATGGTCTGCAAGAGCATCCGACATGATGCGCTCTAGGAAGATGTTGAAGAGTGTTGGAGAGAGTAGGCATCCTTGACGCACACCGATTGTTGTTCTGAACCAATTCCCGATGGCTCTGTTGTGGAGGACTGCACTGGTAGCCTTGTCATACAGGCTTTTGATGACTTCAATAATTTTTGGGCTGATGTTGTACACTTTCATTGTTGCCCATAGAGCTGCATGCCAGACTCGGTCAAACGCCTTCTTGAAGTCTATGAACACATGATATAGATGTTGTTGGTGCTGTAGGTATTTCTCACAGATTATTCTGAGGTTGAAAATCTGCTCAGTGGTACTTCGCCCTGCCCTGAATCCTGCTTGTTCTTCAGCTATGATTTGTTCAGCTTGGGGTTTCAACCTGTTGAGTATTATTTTCAGGAGGACCTTGCTGGGATGGCTGATGAGGCTGATGGTGCGGTAATTTTCACACTCCTGAAGGTTACCTTTTTTGGGAAGAGTGATGACAAGCGACTGGGTCCATGGTATAGGCCACTCCCCACTCTGCCAGATCTTGTTACAGATAATGGTGAGGGCATCAATCATCGCTTCTCCTCCTGCTTGTAGCAGTTCCGCGGGTATGTTGTCCACTCCTGCTGACTTCCCTTTCTTTAGCGCTTGCACTGCTGCCTCAACTTCTTCCCGGAGAATTGGGAGGATTTCTTCTTCTTCTCTGTTCTCTGGACATGCTAGAACTGATGGGTCTCCATTTGGTGTATGGTTGTAAAGGTCAGAGCAGTACTCTGTCCATCTGTCCAAGACTTCTTGTTCTTCTGTAAGGCATATGCCAGACTTGCTTTGGATAGTGGAGACTTTGGGCTGTTTGACACTTGTCAGTCGCTTCACAGTCTGGTAGGCCTTCTTGCTGTTGTTCTTGTTCAGACTGTTCTCTATTTCCTGGCATTGATCTTCTATCCAGTTCTCCTTTGCTGTGAGCATGCCTTTTCGGATGTCATTGTTGATTTTTCGGTAGACATCAGCTCCCTGTGAGGTGTTCTTTTTCTTTTTCATCTCTCTTCGTTTATCACACAGATCCAAAAGTTCAGGTGTGATCCACAGCTTCTTCTTTGGTCGGTGCTTGCCAAGGATCTCAGTGGCGGCATCTGTCACAGCTGAGTTGAAGGTGGTGGTCATGGTGTTGACATCTACTTCACCAGCCCCCAAAATGAGCAGTGGTGCAAATTTCCCTCCAATTGTGGCCTGAAATAGTTCTGCCACCTCCGGGTCTTGCAGTTTGTCCAGGTCGAACTTCAGTCTAGTGCACTTTGCTGTATTTACTCTCTTCAAGTGGAGCCGGAAAGACATCATCACGAGATCGTGGTCACTTCCGATGTCTGCTCCTGGAAAAGTACGTGTCCTGCCAATGTTGATGCTTGATCTGAAGCGTTTCTTGACCATGATGTAGTCTATTTGGTTGTGATGCTCCCCGCCAGGACTGTGCCATGTCCATCGTCTGGAGTTTTTGTGGAGACCAAGCGTGTTTGCCAGTACCAGATTGTTGTATCTGGCAAACTCCAAGAGTCTCAGACCCCTGTCATTTGTCTCGTTGTTGCAGTGGGGTCCACATGTGTCTCCCCAGTTGCGGTGCGCATCTTGGCCAACCTTGGCATTCCAGTCGCCTTGCACTATGACTATGTCCTTCTTCGGCACTTGGTCAAGGACCGCCTGTAGATTTTCATAAAAATCCTCCACTTCGCTGTCGTCATAGTCTGATGTTGGGGCGTAGGCCTGGATGATGGTGATGTTGAAAGGGGCTGCTCTCAGGCGGATGGTAATGAGTCTACTGGAGACTGGGCGGCAACCCATGACAGTCGCTAGAATGTTCTTATGGACCAAGAATCCAACGCCGTGTTCATGCCTGTCATCCCTACCGCTGAAATAGAGCTTGTGGCCTTTGTCGGTCGTTGTTTCACCTAGGCCTTTCCATCGCAGTTCGCTGATACCTAGAACGTTCCATCGATAGTGGTCCAACTCGTGGGCCAGTTCTTCTAATTTTCCTTCCGCAGTTAGGGTCCTGACGTTCCAGGTTCCTATGACGATGTTGTTTCTCGTGCGGATCTTGCTAAATTGTCCATCAGTAGCATACTTAACACCTCCGTCCTGGTGGCCAACGGAAGGCGCGGTCCTTGTGCCGGGTGACGGCCCGGGCGACGACCGATCCGGTATGGAATTAGTGGATTGTGTCATCATGTAGTGTGTCTTGGGCAAAAAAGACCTGGTGGTGCCCAATCCTCTCCAGGCTGTTGGCCACAGCCGAAATCCACGAATACAGTGTGGCTCGCCTTGGCCCTGAGCACATGGTCGTTGAACCTGTAGTAACGTGAGGTTCCTCCGCCCTGGCCGGTGACTTCTGTGTAGAAGACTTTCGCCCAGTGATGCCGTGCTAACATCACCCCTGTTAGTCGCCTCTTACGACACGCCGGGAAACGTTGTGGTACAATTGTTTATAATGTTTACGGACCCAAACTAGGGGCCCGTGGCCTATAGTCATTAAACTTTGTTCATTGTTCATTGTTCATTGTTCTCTCTCTCTCTCTCTCTCTCTCTCTCTCTCTCTCTCTCTCTCTCTCTCTCTCTCTCTCTCTCTCTCTCTCTCTCTCTCTATCTCTCTCTCTCTCTCTTGGTGCTCCTCAAGGATCGGTTCTCGGGTTTGTCTGATTCATTATTTACACAAAGCCTCTTTCCTCTCCGATTCAGTCAAACTCAATTTCAAACCAGTCCTTTGCCGACGACATTCAGCTTCTTAAATCGTTTAATACTTATGAGCCATTCGCTGCGGTCAAGATCATACAGACTTGTATTTCAGGGGCGAAATCATGGATGGCACAGAACAAACTCAATGATAATAAAACAGAATCGTTGTTAATAACGAAGAAAGCACGCAGTTTTTTTTTTCATGACGAACCTCTTTCTGTCACAACTGGCAGCTGCTCTGACATATCTTTCAGTTCTTCTGCAATATATCTTGGCTTCCTTGTGATCTCTGATTTGACACTGAACTAACACATTACAAATATTTGCAGATCAGCCAACTGCGAACTTCGCAAGTCCAGTTCCATTTGCCATTCATTGGCTCAAAAACAAACAAACAAGCAAACAAATTTTCATCTGCGCTTTTGCTCTGTCAACACGTGACTGTTTCAACTCTCTGTTCTCTGGCTGTCCCCAGGACCTCCGGTACACATTTAAGAAAGTTCCACACTCTGTATGCAGCACGACTTTTTTTTTTCACATCCCTCAAACTAAACCATGTAACACCTCTCCTGCGTACTCTGCATTGACTGCCTATGAAGTCAAGCGTTGAATACAAGCTGTATACACTCTGTTACAATTTTTTTAGCGGTTCCTCTCCAGCGCACTTCTCTGATCAATCAATCAATCTTTCATTTAATGTCTGTTCACACTTTTAGGTGAAATTTGACATTGAAAATGTAACTTTTAAAACCCTTTAACTATTTCAAAACGTAATTTCCAAACAGTCTATAAAAGTTGACCAAAAGTAGATTTAGCAATAACTTTCACAACGTCTGTAACATTGGGATGATATAGAACCATGTCTACAGAATGACCATATTCAGTTATGCTATGTCCATTTACTTTAAATATGTCTTCTCTGATCTTCTCACTGTGTTTTCACCAATTAGGCGCCTCCGCTGTTCCTCTGATGAACGCATTCTTGTAGCTCCACGTGTAATAATAAAAATTCCCGGCGAGCGATTTTTCACTTTCTGCGCAGCTGCTCCATGGAACTCCCTTCCTTACCAAATTCGCCGTGCCCAATCGCCTCACGCATTTAAACGTGCATTAAAGACTTACATCTTTCAGAAATGCTATACTTCCTGAAGCCTACTAAATTATACGAGTATCAGTGGTTCCACATGGGAGGCCGGGAGGCGGAGGATGGCTTAATGGATGAGTCTCGTTTGTTTTAAATGTTTTAAATGCAATAAATACGCCAGTGACTATTTTGTTTTCATTCGTGTGATGCATTCTTGTGTCCTCTTTACTCCTCATTTACATACATCGTTTTACAGTTAGGTAAACATATCAATCTTTCATTTATTATTATTATTATTATTATTATTATTATTATTATTATTATTATTATTATTATTATTATTATTATTATTATTATTATTAATAGTAGTAGTAGTAGTAGTAGTAGAAGAAGAAGAAGTAGTAGTAGTAGTAGTAGTAGTAGTAGTAGTAGTAGTAGTAGTAGTAGTAGTAGTAGTAGTAGAATTAATATTATTATCATCATCATTATTATTATCTATTATCATTATTATTATTATTATTATTATTATTATTATTATTATTATTATTCACGTTTTATCGGTTTGAGTAGCTCGGGTTGTCACATTCAGCTGCTGAAGGAAAACACTGCTCTTCCACTGAAGCTTAGTCAAGATCAATTTGGCATCAATAGTAGTTGTCTGCTGTAGACTTGAGAACTAATCTCATTCTAACAATGGAGTGGTGCTCTCTGGCCAATGGATGGCTTCTTTCTGCTGTTTTGATTCTTTTTACAACCTACCTCCTGTACATGTAAGTACCGACTTAAATATTAAATACTTTATTAATTGTGATGTGAAAACTGTGAGAGTAACTTTTTATGTATTTGTAACTTGAAGTGATAAAATGTGATAGTTACAGGGAGCTGTGATAGTAGTAGTAGTATCCAATGTGTTGTATTGATGAGATGTGATTAAAAAAAATATATATATATATATATATATATATATATATATATATATATATATATATATATATATATATATATATATATATATATATATATATATATATATATATATATATATATATAAACTGTGATATTTACTTGCATGAATGCGTGTATAACTGGATATGTTTAATGTTTAATGTTTTCGATTGCTAAGCTAATGGGTGGTTGTATTTTCTTGTTGATTTAATGCATATGTCTTTTAAATGTGCTTTTTGATTTATTTTATAATGATCTACGCTTGTTTATATTCCTTATTTGGGGTAATACATATGTATTTATTGTATTGTATTGTATTCTGAATTGTATTTTAGCACCCCCGTTGGGGTGCCGGGTGTTTCAGTATAAATAGTATCCCCACTTTCTGGAAATTTAGTTGTGACGACACGAGTTTTCAGAGAGCAGGGAGAATTGTACTTTTTACGAAGTTACACTTCTTTGTATGTAGTGTACATAGGGTAGCGTGACCGATTTATTTTTTGCGTATGAAGGTGCAGTTTCGTAAAGTCCGTGCGTAACGAAGAAGACAGGGGTAGGCCAAATTCAGAATAGGGCTATGTGTAATAAAGAATGTGCATACTGACGAGAGCTTGACTATTTGCTTGTGGCCGATGCGTTTTTGGTAGGGCAGAGTGGTTTGAGATGCTTTTGCGAGAAGGACGAATCTAACCAGGCAGCAACCCTGTGACAGAGGTCATTGTAGTGTAGGGTACTGTTGGAAGGGTGTGTTTATTGCTTATATAGCCACCCAAGGTCTTATGCCCTCGTCGGGATAAGGATGTTTAGAATCGAGAGGAAGAATATAAACTGCCATTTGTGAACGAATGTAGGGTTTTGTTCTTAAGGTGTGTGTTGTTCTCGATTGAACACCCACCAAGACTTAGTGTCTGTTACAGAGCTAAGGTGACCTCATCCTCAGTTATAAGTGTTATTTGGGAAGTGAAATAACCAGCAATCGCAAGACAAAGTGACTCTCAAAAGACTAACCAGTTGTATTTGTGACAGTGCTGTGTTGTGTTGTGGTGTTGGGGGGAGGTGTATCACAAGCCGGGGCCTAAAAGGTGAGCAAACCCTGTTATTCAATTCTTTAGTGGCGCACTCCGAGAACTGCGTACGCGTATGAGTGATAATGAGTGTGGGGAAGGGGATGTATTTTAGGATGCATAATGAATTTTGTTGATTTTATATGATTTTCCTATGATTTTCTTATTGTATATGTGATGGGGAAATGTCGTTGCTGCTGTTGCATAAGTGGGTCAAAGGCGGCGATGGGGAATGTAGAGAGGGAGAGAGAGAGTGGGTGTGTATGTATGGAGAGAGCGATAGAATGTATTATACTGAAGAAAGATGAAGTGATGATTATGAGGAAGCATGTTTATATTACAGTATAATGCGGCGAGATAGTATGAATGAAGGGAGATAATCGTGATGTGTTATAACCGTTGGGGGGTGATGGTGATGATGGAGGAAGGTAGAATGAATCAGGATTGTGTGATTGAAGTGTGGTTGCAATAATTATGTATATTTATATAAATGTTTGTATTCGTAGAAGATGCGAATTATTTAGCATCAAAGGTTGATTTATATTATTGAAATGTGTGTATAGCAACTTGTATTATTATCATGGTATTCATACACAGGTCAAGATGGGGGACGGAGGACGGCGTGTTATATTATATTATATAGTGTTTATTGTTTTGTAAGCAGGCTGTTAAGACTGTGTATATGCTTACAGGTTTGGGCTGTTACTTCTACGATATTATTTCTACGCTGTTGCTTCTTATGCTGCTTCTTATGCTGTTGACGTTTGGTTACCGTTGTTGACGCTGATTGATTTCTAGCCAGCCTGGGGTGTGCCGTTGCCTCTACAGCAGAGAAGAGTTGTGGTGGTCTCTGCCACTGCTGCGAGTTTTGCCTATGTGTCGAGGCAACACTATTTCAGGAGGTTTTCACACCTAATTCATGCACACACAGACTCGCACTGCACCACACCTAAAAACATATTCATTTAGTTAGAGAATCATCCACTTATTGTGAAAGAGACTGTTTAGCTCTCTGAGCTACTTGACAAAAACATTGGAACAGTGCTTCAGTGCTACAGCTTCACCGAGATAGCAGCTTAAGATTAAAAGATTTATAATGCCATCACTTATTATTTGAAGATTTACATTTTGTATTGATTTATTGATTGTGATTTTGTTGTACACATTTTGTAAAGAAATAGTTCTGTTTAGGGTTGAACAAGGGGAGGTAATTGTTAGTTAGTATTGGGACGGGGGTCTTGATAGGGGTTGAGGGGAGGTTAGTTCCCATTTGTCCTGTGTTTGCTTGTTAATTGTGGAATAAAAGAGTGTGATTGTATTCTGGCATTTGTGTTAGTTTATTTTTGTTTGAGTTTTATTCCTTTTCACTCGCTTTATGTGCTGAAGTCACGGAACCCGCTCGGGGGCCGTGACATTAGTGTTTTAAATTCCCACTGTCGCTGTCTTTATCATTTGCTCTTTCTCATTCCTGCTCTGTTCTATCAATCTGCTATACTATCTTCTTCTTTGCTTGACCAGTCTCCTACCTTTTTTCTTGAAAACTCTTCCGGGACAAGACTCCTTATTTGAGTATGGGGTCTGTTGGATCAGCTTGGGAATATTTGACGCTTTCTGCCAGGTGGTCACTAGGGCTTCCTATGATGTAATTATTATGTGCATAATGGCACATTAGTATGGGTAAATGAATGTAAATGTGACAAAAATAGTACCACGCCCGTACGTCCCTGGCTCACTTAAACTTTTCTATGTGCAGCTATTTCACCTGGACGCACGGATTATGGAAGAGGCTTGGAGTTCCAGGCCCTAAACCTGTTCCCTTCTTTGGCAATGCTTTGGAAATCGTCAAAAAGGTTAATATAAATAAACAATATAAAAAAACCACACAATTTCATCTTCATTTCGAGTAGCTTTATTATGGGTTGTCCTTCTTGCACTTTACAAGGGTGATGACATTTGTACTAAGATTTTTGTGTTTTAAACTTATTTTTATCAGTTGGCAGCACACGCTGCCAATAACTAAAGGATCTGTTCACTTGTATATTGCTAAAAGTGGGTCCTTTAAAAAGAAATGTAAACTTTCCATTTAAAGTGGACACAAAACACAGGTAGGTCTAGAAGTGGTTTCCCTTTAGGGAGATTAGATCGAAGTTTCATCAATGATAATGTCTTGGATAATATAATCCTTAATAGGTGTTGTCCTCCTAGGAATGAGGGAGTGATTAAAATGTATTAAAATAATTTATTATTACATTAAAATTTATTGAAGAAATCCAACCTCGATTGTAATGATCTGAAGAATTACCGACCTATGTCCAAATCTTTCTTTCCGCTCTAAACTACTTGAACGTCTCATCCTTCAGCAGCTTCTCTCCCATATCTCTGCTCACAGTCTTTTCATTTCTCATCAGTCTGCTTACCGTTCTGGGCACTGCACAGAGACCGTTCTTCTTCGCGTTCTAAATGACCTTCTGATTTCTTTAGACAAAGACAAAATTTCAATTCTTCTTCTTTTGGATCTTTCGGCCGCTTTTGATACTATTGATAATGAAATTCTTCTATCACGTCTCAATAACGATTTTGGAATCCAAACCAGCGTTGTTAATTGGTTTTGGTCTTATCTCTCAGAAATAAAACAAACTGTTCTCGTAAATGGTATTAAATCTACCGCACAACCGCTTGATTTTGGCGTTCCTCAAGGCTCTGTGCTTGGCCCTGTTTTGTTCATACTGTACACCTCTCCTCTCTCACATCTCATTAACTCACACTCTGTCCGCCACGAAATGTATGCTGATGACACCCAACTTAATCACTTTGACTTTCCTTCTAACTACAATCATTTAATTCGGACCCTTCAAGATTGTGCCACTGAGGTAAAATTGTGGATGTTAAACAACCACCTCAAGCTAAATGATAACAAAACTGAGTCTCTCTGTGTTTCTCCGTCATCTGCAGACCCCTCTTCTCTTCCCTTAACTATCACTGTTGGAACTACTTCTATTTCTTTTTCTGACACTGTTCGCGACCTGGGTTTTTTCTCGATCAGGATCTCTCCAAACAGCAACACATTGAGAAAACTTGTCAGATTGCATACATTGAACTTAGACGCATAAGCTCCGTTCGACAGTATCTCACACAAGAAGCAACAAAAACACTAGTTAGCGCATTCATTCTGTCTAGATTGGATTAATGTAATTCACTTCTCGTGGGTTGCACACAGAAAGACCTTAGACCTCTTCAGCAAGTCCAAAACTCTGCAGCTAAACTCATCTTCAAAGCACGGAAATCACAGCATTGCACGCCTCTCTTTCAAGAACTACACTGGCTTCCAGTTGAACAACGAATTAAATATAAAACCTCATGTCTTTGCTATCACATCATCTCTGGAACTGCTCCTAGCCATCTTTCCGAAATTTTGACTGTCTATGTTCCTTCTCTGCTCTCTCCGCTCGTCTGCATATGAAGGATGTTCCGTGTACCAGAATACTACAGGGTGAGACACGATGGTCGAGCCTTCAGTTTCTTCTTCGTTCAGACCTGGAACTCGCTACCTCGGTCCGTCCGTCAGTTTTTCACTAGCGTCTTTTAAAACCAACTTGAAGACGCATCTTTTTATAGAGACCTTTTCTTAGGCGCCCTGAGTGAGTGTTTTGGGGCGTTGGGATGTGTATGTGGTTGCGTGTTATTGACCAATGTACTCATGTTGTGTTTGCATTTGTTTGTGTAAAGCGCTTTGTGATTTTGGAAAGCGCTATAGGCTATAAATTGCCTGTTAGTATTATTATTATTTTTTAAAAGACCTATCTCCCATCATCTGCTGCCAATGCTGTGCGCAGTTCAATTCACTGCAGGTCTTCCTAAATATAATGTCTTCACCCACAGGCGCTTGTATCTGTACAAGCGCCTGTGTTTTCACCGTAGTGATATTACAATGGTTTGCATTTGTGGAAATGTGATATTAAAGTGATATACTAACCGATGGTCGTTTTACGCGTTGTCAGCTCGTCAGTGTATCCACAGGCACATGTAGTAGGCTATACACATACTACTGCAAACTCCTAAGCTATGGGGGATCCACTAATATTCTTTCTCCGGGAGATCCATTGATGTGCCTGTGGTGTATTGGTGGGCATGAGAAGACGCCTGAATACGGTCTCTGTGCATGAAAAACATCTCTGTGCGGGAGAAAATAAATGTAGCCACTGTACTGGCTGATTGACACTAGGAATGGGAAGGAACTACATTTTGGAAAGTTTTTTTTTCTGTTTCAATTGTTTGTTACAGGGCCCTTTCGCAACTCTTGCGGATTGGAGCAAGCAGTACGGGAAAAATGTTGGGTGAGACTTGTAGTTTAATAACAATAATTATAATTTTATAAATAAAATAAATAAAATAATAATGAAAAAAAAAATAAAATAAAATAATAAGAATAATAATAATAATAATAATAATAATAATAATAATAATAATAATAATAATAATAATAATAATAATAGTCACAAGAGGCTAGTTTGGACACTGCAGTAGGGTTTCACGCCTCCAAAAGTTCATCCTTCTTTGGCCTTTGTAACTTAAATTCGAGGCCTAGCAGACGACAAAAGTTAGGATTGTTCTAAGGTTGTGGAGGGAAAATTTTCGCTAGGTAAGCCGTGACATAATCCAGCTGACCTATATCCATCAACCCCCTCAAGGGTGCTAAGGCTTATGAGATATCGCGGGCTTTAGCTGGCCACACCGTTAACGTCAGTCTTTGTTTAAACCGCACTCGAGAGTGAAGGACGCGCTGAAAGTTCTCTCTCAGAAGACTACGCAGGTGACGGTTGAAATCCATTCAACCCAATATAGCCATAGCATGACATTGATAAAAAGGTAAATGATCGATCTTTTGTTTCACCGCGATTTATTGATATTAATATTGGATTATGCTTGTGAAGTCTTGCCATGTTTTATAATTGTGAATGTTAGTAAAACTTTGCTTGACCACGTGGCTGACCCACTGGACCGGTTTTAGACACAACTAGATAGCCCCTACTGAACCACTGTTGTTTCTCCTATTGGTATTATTGCAGACCAGTGTCTGTACCAGAGAAGGTGTATAGATCTATTATTAATTACTTCTGTGTTTATTTTAGCCATGATGTATATATATATATATATATATATATATATATATATATATATATATATATATATATATATATATATATATATCTATATATATATATATATCTATATATATATATATATCTATATCTATATCTAAATCTATATATATATATATATATATATATATATATATATATATATATATATATATATATATATATATATATATATATATATATATATATATATATATATATATATATATATATATATATATATATATATATATATGAATTATGTTGGAGATTCCAGGGACCACGGACTTAGAAGATTGTTCATCTCCTATCTCTATAAGTGGAGACGATCTCGCTGAGGGCTGTTTCTGCCAACAATGAGACGCTCTGCACTCCCTTTGTAAGCAAGGCGTTGCAGAAACTCGTCTTACGTTTTGCAGACGAGCAGGTTTAGTCCGCGGCAGGGGATAGACCCCATTGATAGTCAACCCTGGCACGCGGCCTGCACTTGAGCAGCGAGCACTGATCTCCGATAGCTCAGTAGTCAACAAACGAGACGAGGAGAAAGCAGCACCGCACCTCGACGTTCCAGCTAAGTGCCATAGAACAAGTGCACGAACACTGATTCATAGGGACTGTGCGGTAGTCCACTCTTCCTGAAAAAGAACATTAGGCAAAACAAGAACAAAGCCCAGAGATGACACAGTAGCAAGGATCGAGAACAGTAGCAGAATAGATCCATCAAAGATCTAACCATTCTCCGAACCACTCGAAGTGACTTGTGGACTGTTAAGTTAATCCTAGTTGTAGTACGCTTTGGACATTTAAGTTAATGTAGTGCTCAGGTAATTAGGTATAGAGTAGAGGAAATAAATCTGTGATATTTACTGTTAACAAGTAGCTGGACTACCTATGATTCATAGCCGTGCGAGAGCTAGTATGTAAGTGAATCTTTTACACTTTTGTCCCTATCTTTGTAACCCCATCCTCACACAGACCAAGCCAAAAATTAAAAAAAAGTATTTGGATTAGTCATAGGGCGGTCTAACTAGCCTATTCCCACCGACGAAAGACGAGTGGATACTAGCATTCCATTGTGTAGAGCCCAACATCAATAGAACCCACCGTCACAATAATATAATGATAATAATAATAATAATAATAATAATAATAATAATAATAATAATAATAATAATAATAATAATAACAATAATGATAATAATAATAATAATAATAATAATAATAATAATAATAATAATAATGTTAATAATAATAATAATAATAATAATAATAACAATAATAATAATAATAATAATAATAATAATAATAATAACAACAACAACAACCACAACAACAACAACAACAATAATACAGGATGCTATCACCCGCTTATTTTTTCAATGGGACGCAAAACGCGGCGATCTGCGGAAATCGTTGTTACAGAAGGCGAATGAAAAATCAATGTTTATTTTTGAAATTTAGGTTGACGGCATCCAGTGCCATTATTAAAGGCGTATAGAAAACCGGAGTACCCGGGAAAAACCTTCCATGTCCTAAAAAAATCTCGTACCTCAGTCACGTCAGTTCGTCCCACGCGGGATTTAAACCCGCGAACTTCGGCATAAGCAAACCAGCACCCAATCAACTGTGCTGCTGGGCCGCTTTTGCCCGTTGTTCTGCCACCTATTCTCTGTGAATACGTTGGCATAAAGCTGGACACTTCAAGCAATCCCCTATACGTGTCCGGGGACGGTAATCTACCCACTGAACTGAACTGAACTGAATGACAAAATGAGGACCAACGACTATGGCAAGACTAAGACATTGGGCTGAATGCCGAATAAGATCAAACACAACACATTAACCCTTTAAACTGGTTGCCACGACAGAAGTGGCGCTATACAATTAGTTTGGTTCTATTGATCGCGGTTATTTCACTGTTACCATATCTCAAAGGAACGGTTATTTTTCATCAGTACTGTCGACGAAGACGAACCGCAAGACTGTTATGCAATGTTTTCAAATAATTCAACAGAGAACCATTTCTTTCGGTAATCATACTAGAAACATGCATTTCGCTGAAAGCTTCTTCTGCAGTTAAAAAAGCCAGAATATATAAATCAAGGTATAAACTGGTGAAAAATGTTATTTTTAGACAAAACATTATTTAACCTTGCCTTCTTAAAAAAAAATTATTTTAAATAATTGATGGATTTTGGCAGGCTGTACTTTCTCTGGAAACAGACTTTCTGGACTACAGATCTGGACATCATCAAAGAAGTATTTATCAAAGACCACAACAATTTCGTCAACAGAGTGAGCGTTAAATCATCATCATCATCATCATCATCATCATCATCATCATCATCATCATCATCATCATCATCATCATCGTCGTCGTCGTCGTTGTCGTTGTCATCACCATCATCATCATCATCATCATCATCATCATCTTCGTCGTCATTGTCTTCGTCATCATCATCATCATCATGCCCTTTGCACCAAGGTGCATTCAAGATACACTCTAATCTTCGCTGCATAGCGTATACAGGCCTATCCTATCCCAAAACTCGAAGGTCTTTGGGGCACTACAACTGATCGTTTAGCCAGCGTACTTCATCTTTCTCTGTCCTCAGCAACCCTCATGGATTCGCTTAATGTCAAGTCAGTCCGTCCTCGAATGTTGTCCTCCCACCTCTTTTTTGTCTCCCTCTTCTTCTGCCTCTTTGCGTCGTGCCTAACAGGATGGTCTTTGCAAGGCCTGATGCTCTGGTGACGTGGCCATACCATTGGAGTTTCCGTTTCTTCACTATTGTGAGCATGTCATCGTGTTGTCCAATGGCTTGTGTGACGGTCTGTCGGACTTCGTCTTTGGTGATGTGTTGAGTATTGGAAATGCCCAGAAGTCTTGCGTAGCAGCTCATCTCTATGCTTTGTATTCTTCGTTGTAGATCTGCTGTGAGGTCCATGTTTCGCAAGCGTATAGGAAGATGGAGATGACAAGGGAGCGCAGCAACCTTACCTTGGAATGTGGACTGATGGTCCTGCCTTCCCAAATGCTCTTCAACCTTGTCGGGCAGCAGTTGTTGGTGCGATCCTGGAGAGGACTTTCTGTCGGGACCCATTGTGTGATACAAATGCTCGTAATTATTTGAAGCTATGCACTGTGTTGGGGGATTGGCCTTGGACTTTTAATGTCTGTTTTGATGCCATTGGTATGGTGGGTCACCATTTTGGTCTTCTCTGCACTTATTTCCATCCCAAAGGCTCTGGAGGTGGTGTCAAGCCACTGTACCAGCTGTTCAAGTTCTTGTTCCTCTCCAGTCAATCCATCAAAGTCATCCGCAAAACTTTGGTTGGAGATTGCTCTACTCCCTATGCTGACCGTGCCTTCGTGAACTACAAGGACATCTGACATGATGCGCTTTAGGAAGATTTTGAAGATTGTTGGAGAGAGTAGGCATCCTTGACGCACGCCGATTGTTCTTTTGAAGCTGTTCCCGATGGCGCTGTTGTGGAGGACTGTACTGGTAGCCTTGTCATACAGGCTTTTGATGACTTCAATAATGTTAGGGCTGATGTTAAGATGTTGTACACTTTCATTGTTGCCCACAGAGCTGCATGCCATACCGGTCAAACGCTTTCTTGAAGTCTACAAACACATGATATAGAATGTTGTTGGTGCTGTAGGTATTTCTCGCAGATTATTCTGAGGTTAAAAATCTGTTCAGTGGTACTTCGCCCTGCCCTGAATCCTGTTTGTTCTTCAGCTATGATTTGTTCAGCATGGGGTTTCAACCTGTTGAATATTATTGTCAGGAGGACTTTGCTGGGATAGCTGATGAGGCCGATGGTGCGGTAATTTTCACACTCCTGAAGATTACCTTTTTTGAGAAGAGTGATGACAAGCGACGGGGTCCATGGTGTTAGCCATTCCCCACTCTGCCAGATCTTGTTGTTACTGATAATGGTGAGGGCGTCGATCATCGCTTCTCCTCCTGTTTGAAGCAATTTTGCGGGTATGTTGTCCCCTCCCGCTGACTTCTCTTTCTTCAGCGGAGAATTGGGAGGATTTCTTCTACTTCTTTGTTCTGGGGACATGCTAGAACTCATAGATCTCCTTTGGGTGTGTGGTTGTAAAGGTCAGAGCAATACTCTGTCCATCTATCGAAGACTTCTTGTTTCTCTGTAAGGCATATGCCAGACTTGCTTTGGATCGTGGAGACCTTGGGCTGTTTAACACTTGTCAGCCGCTTCACAATCTGGTAGGCCTTCTTGCTGTTGTTCTTGTTCAGACTGTTCTCTATTTCCTGGCATTGCTCTTCTATCTAGTCCTCCTTTGCTGTGCGCATGCCTTTTCGGATGTCATTGTTGATTTTTCGGTAGGCATCAGCTCCCTGTGAGGTGTTCTTTTTCTTTTTGATATCTCTTCGTCACACGGTTCGCTGAATAACGTGTACAGGATACATCGTGATATCGACAACATATTTAGTCTTTTTATTTGCTTCCCGCGCATACGTCGACCAATGCTTATAAGGGACGTAATAAGCGACGGAAAGAGCCCAAATTCAGTAATTCCTTTGATGTATTTCTCTACAAGATTGCACTCTTTCCGTCTCAAAAACCGATGTACCTTCTTGGATCCCCAGGTTGAATGAAAGCAAATGAGAGCGCTATCTGGCGTCAACTAACGGTTCCAAAATATTCTTAAGCAGTTAGAAAAAGACAGTTGACCGAAATAAAAGAAAGCTTGGCTTCGCCTAAATATGCAACTTTCCGCTCCTCTAGGCGAGGTCAAAAAGGCAAGACAAGACAAGACAAGATTAGTGCTTTAGGTCCAGCGGACTCCTCCGAGCCAAATCAGGACCAGAGAGACGTCAAAACTGATGTATTAAAAATATATTCTTTCTTCAATCAAATCACTAAATTCAGTCTTATTAATAAAATCCAAACTAAACAAAACAAAACATGTCGATACGATTTATATGCGATAAAACAAACCAACATCATGTAAAAATTGAAACAGATGTTGGCCATTACATACTTTAAAAATTTCTTTGAAAGGTATGGAACCAAAATATGTTTCTCTTTCCTCTATCAGATCAGCACACTCAGACATGAAATGGCGAACGGAAAAGGATTGATCACATGCAAAGCACCATGGTGGTTCTTCTCCTTTTAAAAGGAAACTGTGGGTGACAGAAGTATGCCCAATATGAAGGCGAGATAACACTGTTTCTTCTTTGCGAGTGGATGCAAAGTTAGGCAAAGAAGTAGACAAATCGGGAAGAATTTGAAATAATTTGTTGTTGACATGGTTAGACCAGTCAGTCTGCCACAGTCGTTTACAATAAGATCCAGTCATACAACGCAGATCAGAGTAAGGAACAAATTGGAAAATCTCTGAAGGGAAATCGAGATGCAGAGCATCTTTAGCCGCCCTGTCTACTGCAATGTTGCCGCGGATGCCCATGTGACCAGGTACCCACATAAAAACTATCTTTTTACCCTCAGAAACAAGTTGCGTATGGAGGTCATGGATCTCTGCCAGATAAGGGTGTGATATCTTTCTCGTGGAAAGAGCCTGAAGTGCTGACAGTGAATCGGACATGATTAAAAACGAGGTTCTTTTGGATTGATAAACTTGTTTCAGAGCTAAATGAATTGCCTTGAGCTCAGCTGTATAAACAGAACAAAAATCAGGTAAACGCTGTTGCAAAGGCTGGTCCAAGTGTCTCCCAGAGACCGACGCAGCAGCAACTGAATCTCCTTTCTTTGACCCGTCTGTAAAAAGTTGTTCATATCCTGGGTATAAAGCACACTGTTCTAAATAAAGTTGGTTATATACGGTTTCGGATGTATTGTTTTTAAGGAAAGCGGACAACTGCCAATTAATGTTTGGGGTACATAATTTCCATGGGGGAGCTTCAGTACGAAGTTCATCGTCGTTGATGGAAGCAACATCAATGCCTGCTTTTTCCAGATGGGCTTGCATTCTGATGCCAAACGGAGGAATTGTGTTAGGTTTGGCTTCAAATTTCTGAACAAAATCTGGGTTGAAAACACAGTCATAAGCGGGGTTCATAGGATCAGTTTTTAATTTTAAATAGTAATTCATTGACAATTTTGTACGTCTCAGCTCCAGCGGGGGTTCGTTAGCTTCCACGTAAAGGGGAAGTGCGAAACGCACCCAAAGCAATGCGTAGTGCCTGATGGGCAACTGGATCTAGCATCTTAAGATAAGATTTTCTAGCAGAACCATAGACAATGCAACCATAGTCTAACTTGGATCTAATTAAAGAACAATATAACAGCAATAAAGTTTTCTTGTCAGCACCCCAGTCTGTACCACTGATAACCTTGAGCAAATTGCAGGCCTGTTGACATTTAGTTTTCAAAATTTTCAGATGAGGAATGAAAGATAGCTTTTGATCAAAAATAACACCCAAAAATTTGACTTGTTTGACCGCCTTTATTGGAGTTTTATTGAGGAGAATAGTAGGGTCTTGAATAATTCCCCGGTGCTGGGAAAAGTTAATACATTCAGTTTTTGCTTCAGAAAATTTAAAACCATTTTGTAAAACCCAGTCTTCAACGGCCTTGACACATAACTGTAGCTGACGTTCTGCAGATGCCAAAGTTTTACCTTTGGCTACCAATGCAAAATCGTCGACAAATAAAGAATTGTCAATTCCCCGTTTAACGGAACGAACAATGTTATTTATTTTAATATTAAACAGCAAGGGAGACAAGATGCTACCCTGAGGCACTCCCATCTCCTGTTCTCTCGTATCTGACAAAGATCCCCCAACCTTAACCTGAAAAATTCTGTCTGTTAGAAAATTGGATATAAACAGAGGTAAATGTCCCTTCAAACCCATTTCTTGTAAATCTGAAAGAATGCCATATTTCCATGTGGTATCATAGGCTTTTTCCAAATCAAACATGATGGCAACGACATGTTCACCCTGGACGAACGCATTACGGATAAAAGTTTCCAGTCGCACCAGGTGGTCAACAGTACTTCGACCACTTCGAAAGCCACACTGAGTGTTGGATAAGATATTATTGGTTTCTAGATAACACAGTAAACGAGAATAAACCATTCTTTCCAGCGTCTTGCATAAGCAAGACGTTAAGGCTATTGGTCTATAGTTTGTCGGGTTAGTATGGTCTTTGCCAGGTTTAGGGATGGGTACAATAATGGCCTTTCTCCAGGAGGGAGGAAAGGTGCCAGTGATCCAGAGCTGATTGAAGATGTCCAGCAGTTGAGACCGTGAGTACCTTGTTAAATGTCTGAGAAATTGATAATGTACATCATCAAAAAGGCAGGGTATACCCGGTGTGACATCGTCAAAGTTCCTAGTATCTTATTTCGGCTGGGAGCGACTGTGAGCATTCTGATTGGTCGACGCATTACAAAATTCGACGCATGCGCACAGTGCTATCGTAGTCTTAGTAAGCATTAGGGTTAGGGTTAAAGTTAGGGGTTAGGGTTACGACGCCTAAGAACATCGTGAAAAAGCCGGCCCGACTTGACCTGGCGCATGCGCAAAGGCGCCCGGCTAAAGTAAGACACCCGGAACTTTGACGACGTGACACCGGGTATTCAAACTGTCTTTAGGTCGGACGTTATGGGTTGGCCTAAAGCGCTATTTTGGGGAATTCATGCTGTGTGGTCGTCAGATGGACATCATCATCATCATCATCATCATCATCATCATCATCATCATCATCATCATCATCATCATCATCATAAGCAGCAGCAACCTGTTTTGTCATCATGCTACGACTGCTACTACCACCATCACCACTATCATTACTATTATTCCTGCTGCTCTACCACTACCACTACTACTGCTACTAATATTACTACTAACACAACCACTACTATTACTACTGCTGTTACTACTTCTGCTATTGCTGCTCCTGCTCCTCCTTCTCCTCCTCCTCCTACTACTACTACATTGTTGCGTATTGCAGAACATTGAGGACGACCTGACACCAAATCCAACTAGAAAGGGCATATTGTTCGTCAAAGATGATGCGTGGAGACGACAACGTCACATCATGACGCCAACTTTTAGCCCCAGCAAGCTCAAGCTGGTAAGCAATCAGCGCGGCAATCAAAGACTAGTCTCTTGAGAGCGAGAAAGAGAGAGGAGGAGGGAGGGAGAGAGGGGGGGGGGGGGGGCCTTGCTTAGTCTCTCAGCTATGTTGTGTATAGCTGAGAAGAGCTGAAGTAGTCTACTCAACGAAATCACTGACGTTTTCTTTTATTTGTGCTTTATACGACAGGGTGGGATAGGACGAAGAGGGGCAAAAAAGGCCTACAGCGATTTTGCAAAATGTATGTAAGTTAGTGAGCCACTATTTGCGTTAAAATGATCTATATTCAAGCAGACCTTTTTTTCCTTTTCTTTTTTTTTTTAAAAAACCAAAACCTATCCTTCCTATCCTATCCCGTAACTCGAAGGTCGTTGGGACACCACGGATGATCGTTTAACCAGCGTATTCATTCTTTCTCTGCCCTCAGCAACCTTCAAGGCTTCGCTCAGTGTCAAGCCAGTCCATTTTCGAATGTTGTACTACCACCTCTTTTTCTGTCTTCCTCTTCTTCTGCCTCCCTGCACCGTGCCTTGCAGGATGGTCTTTGCAAGGCCTGATGCTTGGTGACGTGGCCATACCATCGGTGTTTCCGTTTCTTCACCAATGTGAGCAGGTCATCGTGTTGTCCAATGGCTTGTGTGATGGTCTGTCGGACTTCGTCATTAGTGATGCGCTGGGTATAGGAAATGCCCAGAAGCCTTCTGTAACACCTCATCTCCATGCTTTATATTCTTCGTTGCAGATCTGCCGTGAGGGTCTGTCACGTGGGTTTATGGGTTTTAGGGCTCTGCACAATGGAATGATGTAAACCTCACGCTTTATCCGATGGGAACTGCTAGTTCGTCACCCTGTGGATTACTATAATAAATTTATTTATTTAGCTCGGTCTGTGTAAAGGCTGGGTTATAGAGATAGATAGAAAAATGGTAAAAGATTACTGTCACACTAGCTTTCACACGGCTATGAATCATATGTAGTCCAGCCACTTGATAACAGTTAAACATCACACATTTATTTTGTCTACTCTATACAAGATTCTCTAAGTACTAATCTACCTTAAACGTTAAATAGTCACTGTGAATAATTCGATCGCTGATAGTCTATGCAGCTAATAGTTCATCCTTGGGCACTGGATGTTATTGTTCATGAGAAGTGGACTACTGTGGTCCTGCAGCTCTCAGTTTTGTGTGCACACACGACTATAGACTTAACTTTCAGTCTGGCGTGCTGTGCTGTGCTGTGGTCGGTTTGTTGACAGCTTGTGTTGTCTTCTTCTGGTTCTTCCCTGTGGGTAGACTGGTTGGCTTTCCTCGCGCAATGCTGGGGATGCCGTTGCAGCCAACGTACGCGTCGACGTGGTTTCGTCTGATGCGGTGTTGGGCCCACTACAGAACGCCTGTACGTCTGTAACATATGAGACGAAATTCTGCACAACCTTGAATGATAGGTGTGTGCAGAGCGTCTCACTGAAGGTCGTAATAGCCCTCAGTGATTAGCTCCACATCTACATATATAAGCGACGAACATTCTGCTAAGTCCGTGGTCCACTGGAATCTCCACTCTAATTTCCTATACATTCATAAATATAAAACCTGGCTACTTATACACATCAAGAATTAATAATATTATACACATTCATTTGTACAGTCACTGGTCTGTAAGCATACATATAAGTTAAACAACAGTGGTTCCGTACAAAATTCAAGATGGCGTCGGGCCGGTCGTCTTTTTGACTCGTGGTCCGTGTCACGAATATAGGGGGGTGGGGGGATGAGGATTAGCAGTTATTCCCCCGCGCTGTGTTGCCTCCCTTGACTAGGCCAACGTGCGGTGACGTTCAAGGGAATAATGCTGGGAGTACTAAAGAATGATAGAAAGTTAAAAGGGCAAACGAAAAGAATACAAACTAAACTAGTGGAGAATTTGAACAAGGGGAAGTCGGGTGTTATAATACAATATTAGACAATTTATTAAATTGATGCAGGTCAGACGTAGGGGGTAGGCTTGCGGCTGGGTCACTAGTAAGAGTCTGTTAACGTCCAGGGTATCTTGGAGTTATTCTGGTTTAGCTATCTGAGAGTCACTGGGGCGAATATGGACTGATATCATCATTTGGCAAAGGGGTATCTGGCTGCTTAGCGTGGGTAGCCAGATGTTCCGAGAATTGTGGTGTGCGCTTGGTGCGCACTTATCTGCTATGGCGTAGGCGGTGATTGCCTCAGGAATCTGGATGGTGGTTGCGTAATTGGTCACGGCGTGGGTTAGGTCGTCCAATCCAGGTCACTGGGTCGAATTCTTGAGTAATCGGCGTTGTGGTACAACCGGTCTACAGTGCTGGCCGGTTGGGCTGTATTTCTGCTTTCACGCTTCACGGTGTCAACCAGGGGATATGGGTTGCACGCAGCGGGTCTGAGTCTCGTAGTAGCCCGGTATAAGGACCCGTTCTGGAATGGAGTATTGACTCGGTATCAGAGGTGCATCCATACTCTGGATGCCGCGCCATTTAGCGCACATGCCAGTCAGATTTTCGAATAAGGAAGCACCGGCCAAGACTTGACCGGTTCGTTCCAACTGTCCAACAATATCAACAATGGCTATTGGGGTTCGGTGGAATTTACTGGTGGCCGCTAAGGGTTAATAGTTTCGGCGCCTAAGATGGGGTTATGGACAGCAGGGGTGGATATTTACACAATAGGATCAGGGGAGAAGCAAAGGGGGTAAATAAGGACAATGGGGATTACATGCAAGGGTGCTTTACTGGGGGACTTTAATCTAAGTAACAGGGCAACATGGCATGGGGGATTTATACAAGAGTCTAGGCAGGGGGATATACATGTATAAATACAAGCATGGCATGAGCAACAATCAAACTACAGATAATGGATACAAGAAGTAAAATGCATATCACAAGCAATACATCAAGACAAACCACAGACACGGACGTAAATATCTACAAGACATACAAACATGTTGGGAAATCGACGGGTGATGGGGATGCTAAATGATATGAAATAAGTCACCACTCTTACCTTGACCAAGGAACGGGTAGAAACACAAGAATATTGTCAAAGCTCAGCGGTCGCAACGTGGGTGCAGACGTGTCTTCGGCAAGCAGTGTGTTTGCTCGGGCTAGCGGAATTGGACTGACGCCTGGGTCTAACTGTTTTGGGGTTCCAAGGGGCTATCCCGAGGGGCGGGGCTTGGGTCGCTTGGCCAGCGGGCAAGTAAGTGGAAACTTGACGCGAGCAGAGCCAGGGCTGAATCGTACGCTTGTGACAGTCCGCTACGCCACGTGTTCGGCAAAGTTGGGCTAACAATTCAATTCTATGCATAGCAAATTTCACAAACATAATTCAACAATAATATAATACATCACGATGAAACAGAAATATGTTCATTTACCTTCGTGACAATATCAGGCCAGTGGCTACTTGAGTGAATTCGAATTTACACAAGTACTGCGTTCTAGTCTTTTCTGAAGAGAACTACTGCTAAGCTGTGTAGCGGTGTAGCTCTTATCTCTTCCTCGGTTCTGACACGACTGCCGGTTCTTCTCTACATTCGAAGTAGTCAAACCTGGTTGAGTCCCTTCTAGCTGTGTTCTCATTGGCGGATAACTGACTTACCTAACGGCGTTACGATGATGTCATTGCCTTTGCTTACCGTCAGCTACCACTGTGTGTAGGCGGCAGCATGCTATTGCAATGCTTGATTACTTCCATCGTCTGCTGCTTGCTAACAATGAAATTCTAATATTACATAGACTAACCAAGCTAAATATTAAAATAAGCAGAGTAAAACTAGTCATCTCACGACAGGGTCCATGTTTCGCAAGCGCATAGGAAGATGGAGATGACAAGGGAGCGCAGCAGCCTTGCCTTGGAATGTAGACAGATGGTCCTGTCTTTCCAAATGGGCTTAAACCTTGTCAGGGCCGCAGTTGTTTGTACGATTCTGGAGAGGACTTTGAGTCGGGACCCATTGTGTAATATAATGGCTCGTAATTATTTAAAATTATGCACTGTGTTGACGGATTGGCCTTTGACTTTGATGTACGTGTTGATGCCATTGGTGTTGTTGGTCATCATTTTGGTCTTCTCTGCACTTATTTCTATTCCATAGGCTCTGGAGGTGGTGTTAAGCCTCTGTACAAGCTGTTCAAGTTCTTGTTCCTCTCTTAAACCAGAACACAAGCTAAAAAAGAATACACGTCGAAACAACGGGATTTTATTTTATTAGTATTTCAAGATAGGAAAGTATAAGCGCCGATGGGGGACAAGAAGACCCACGATGGTTTCGCAGAAATTATATTACGTTAGCTCCTATACAGAATTTTCCAGCACTCGAGGGTCAACAGAGGGAAACCACTAGGTCAAGTTTTGGTACCGTTACCCCTAAGGCGCCAAGTGATGGAAGTAGCTCATGACTCCATCATGGGAGGTCACATGGGCGTCAGGAAGACGTCGGACAGAATCCAGGCAGTGTTCTACTGGCCAGGTCTTCATGCGGATGTCAGCCGTTTCTGCCCAGCATGTGACATTTCTCAGAAGACCATACCTAGAGGAAGGATCTCTGAAGTACCTATGCAGAGGATGCCCCTGATCGACCGACCTTTCAAGAGGGTGGCCTTGGACTTAATCGGCCAAATAAGACCTCTGAGTGAAGAAGGTCCTCGGTGGGTACTGGCCTTAGTGGATTATGCGACTCGGTACCCAGAAGCAGTGCCTCTGAAAAAGATTGACACGGAGACTCTTGCAGAGGCGCTGGTGGACATGTTCAGCAGACTTGGAGTACCCGAAGAAATCCTGACAGACCTCGGGACACAGTTCGTCTCTGACTGCATGAAAGAGGTCAACAGACTGCTGAGCATCCGGCATTTAACTACGACACCCTACCATCCGATGTGCAACGGGCTCGTCGAAAAGTTCAATGCTACGCTGAAGTCCACCCTGAAGAAACTGTGCAGCGAGCAGCTCAGACAATGGCACCGCTACATCAACGCCTTACTGTTCGTCTACAAAAAAGTACCGCAGGAGTCCACCGGTTTTTCTACGTTCGAGCTGTTGTACTCCAATCTTCGTTTTGCGGATGATATTGATGGATTGGCTGGAGAGGAACAAGAACTTGAACAGCTTGTACAGAGGCTTGACACCACCTCCAGAGCTTATGGAATGGAAATAAGTGCGGAGAAGACCAAAATGATGACCAACAACACCAATGGCATCAACACGGACATCAAAGTACAAGGCCAATCCCTCAACACAGTGCACAGCTTCAAATATTTAGGAGCCATTGTGTCAGACAATGGGTCTCGACAGGAAGTCCTCTCCAGGATCGCACAAACAACTGCTGCCCTGACAAGGTTGAAGCCCATTTGGAAAGACAGAACCATCAGTCTACATTCCAAAGTAAGACTGCTGCGCTCTCTGGTCATCTCCATCTTCCTATATGCTTGCGAAGCATGGACCCTCACAGCAGATCTCCAACGAAGAATACAAAGCATGGAGATGAGGTGCTACAGAAGACTTCTGTGCATTTCCTATACCCAACACATCACCAACGTTGAAGTCCGACAGACCATCACACAAGCCATTGGACAACACGATGACCTGCTCACAGTGGTGAAGAACCGGAAACTCCGATGGTATGGCCACGTCACCAGATCATCAGGCCTTGCAAAGACCATTCTGCAAGGCACAGTGCAAGGAGGTAGAAGAAGGGGGAGACCGAAAAAGAGGTGGGAGGACAACATTCGAGAATGGACTGGTTTGACACTGAGCGAAGCCATGAGGGCTGCTGAGGACAGAGAAAGATGGAGTATGCTGGTTAAGCGATCATCTGTGGTGCCCCTACGACCTTCGGGTTATGGGACAGGATAGGATAGGATAGGTACAGAAGAACCATACGAGGGCGATGCACATCCTGAAAGAACTGTGGGCGAATGAAGAAGACACCCCAGAAGTGAAGAACAGCTACCAGTACGTGTTTGAGCTAAGGGAGAAGTTGGAGCAAACACTTTAGATAGCCGGAAAAAATCTGAAGAAGTCCCAGGACTGTGGAAAGCACTACTATGATCGTAGGGCTGTGAACAGGGAATTGAAATCTGGCAACAACGTGCTGGTGCTGCTACCTACCGATCACAATAAATTGCGGATGCAGTACAAAGTAGAAGCCGTGGTGGGAATCAACGACTACAAGGTGAAGGTCAGCCAGCATTCTAAGATATCCCACGCCAACCTCCTTAAGCTGTACGTGGAAAGGCCGCAAGAGACTGTGCACGCAGCCACAGCAGGTGTGATCGACGACAGCTTTGACAGCGAGGAACTGTTGGAACTTGGAGACTTCCACAGCAAAGAAGGCATCGATGATGTTAAGCTAGGACCAAGCCTAACACGGAGGGTCAAAAGATGGAGCTCAAGGACCTTATGGGCGAGTTTACCCATAGCTTCAGTGATGTCCCAGGCTCTAAATCTTTGGGCGAACATGAAGGCCATCTTACTTCAGATATCCCCGTTCGATCCAAACCCTTCCCGATCCCTTTCAAGGCCCGCGAATCCTTGAAGAAAGACATCGATGAGATGCTGACGATGGACATCATCAGGGAATCCAATTCCCCATAGGCATCCCCTGTCGTGGTCGTGAAGAAGAAGGACGGGAGCAACATAGTATACATCAACTACAGGAAGGTTAATAAGATCATCGTCTTCGACCCCGAGCCGATGCTTACTGCAGCAGACCTCTTCCGACAATTATCGGAGAGTAAAATCTTCTCAAAGCTTGACCTCAGCAAGAGTTATTGCCAAGTCCCTGTGCGTCAACAGGACATACCAAAGAATGCTTTCCCCATAGGCATCCCCTGTCGTGGTCGTGAAGAAGAAGGACGGGAGCAACATAGTATACATCAACTACAGGAAGGTTAATAAGATCATCGTCTTCGACCCCGAGCCGATGCTTACTGCAGCAGACCTCTTCCGACAATTATCGGAGAGTAAAATCTTCTCAAAGCTTGACCTCAGCAAGAGTTATTGCCAAGTCCCTGTGCGTCAACAGGACATACCAAAGAATGCTTTTATAACTCCTGATGTGGGACGTACGAGTGCCTAAGGATGCCCTTTGGCATGGTCAACAGTGGTCCTACCCTGAAGAGAGGAATAAGGAAGATGCTCAAAGGGATGGACAACGGCGTGTGTTACTGGGACGACCAGCTAGTCTAGATCCAGACCTTGAAGACCTTGAGGGAACTGTTTCGCTGTCTAACAGAAGCTAACCTGACCGTGAAACCCGGCAAATGCCATCTGGAAATTGACAACATCGACTTCATCGGGCATTCGATAGAAGAAGGAAACAATAGAGGATGCACTGACTCCAGGAAAGTCTACGAGGTCACTGTCTTTGACCCTGGGCCGATGACAACTGTAACGAACGAGAGCATCGATTCCGTGTGGATGAACTGGGAACGTTTACAGTATCCAGATAGACTGAAATAAGTTTTAATTCTGGACTTTGTTTATACATTGCGTCTCAACGTTTTTGAAAAAAATTAAGTAAATTTCTTCTTGTGTAGGGGGTAATGTTACGTTTGAGACGCCCATGATAGATCCGATCGTTTTGTTTTGTCCATTCATGCAATAACAGAGTGTATTTACCTTTGATTTGATTTTGCATTGTTGCTAGAAAAAGCTTTGTATAATGTTGACAATTTTCCTTGGTCGATGTTATTGGAGAATTTTCTAGAGTTACTTGTTTACTATCGAGCGAAGCATCTAGATGGGTCTAGTGATAGCTAAGAGATTCTTCTAACCTAAATAAAGTTATATGACGTAAGACAGTGCATAGTTCCGGTGACGAGTTTTATTTTGATCGGGTGTTATTGCGTCATGCTGGAAGTTCAACTTTCTCTCTATTATAGAGAGACTATATTAGTGGTACACTATGTCGGCTTGTAAGAGTGAAAGAAAGTGAAAAAGTGATTGATAGAGATGATTTTTTATGATGATCTGTGAAGTGATTTTCGGAAAGTGATCTTGTATTCCGTTGTTGATGTACGCTGAATTAAGTTGGAAAACTTCATACGACTCCTGCCTTGTTGCTGAGTGAACAGTTTGCGTGGTTAAACGAATCTGAGTTGCACTTATCATATTCAAGCATCGGGGCTGAATCAACAATTGATAAAATAACAACGGTGTAACAGGGTTTGTTTATGTAACTTGCATTCACCCGTCTTTAACATGAGCATCAGGATTTTTTTTAAGTCTATGCGTTGGAATGCATGCGTGCCCAGAGTAGCCCTCTTGTTCAAAAGAGTTTCAAGAACCCGGTCATTTGTGCTAGGCTCAAAATTAATAACCTCGCGTGCAGGTCGGGTGTGGTGGTGGTCTATGGTCTAACACTGTGCTTTGGCGTGCAGCAAGTGTCCGCCCTGTGCTGTTTGAGTTTAATCTCTACACCGATCAGTGCCTTAAAAAGTCATTTAAGTAGGTACAGTAGCTGCACAATGTGCAAGAATATGACTTGCCTGTGTCTGGTTTGTTTTTTCAGATGGGTCCATACATTCAGAGGTGCTGTCAAAACCTGGTGAAGTGCCTGGAGAAGACCGCAGATTCAGGAAGCCTCCTTGATGTCAAACAGTGAGCGAAATCGATGATGATGGTTGATTAAGCTTTTTTTTTTAAATAATGATAAAAGATGTTTTCGGCTATGATGATGGTGATAGCAAAAAAAGAGATGATAATTTAACATTAGTTATCAATTAGTTATCAAGAGCGAGCGTTGTGGCCAAGTGGGCTAAGGCGGGACTAACTTGCCTTGTCCACAGACCAGAAACCAATGGCGCCTGACAGGTGTGGGTTCGATCCAGCATCGGGGCGTTATGTTTCTCCAAACATTATTTACTTTTGACTCGGGCAACGTCTCGGGGGTTTTCTCCGGGTACTCCGGTTTGCTCCCCCAGCAAAATTTCAAAAATCACAATTAATGTTAGGTAGGTTGGGTTTAGGCGCGCCACAGGCTGCGACTACGCTTTCCCCAGGGGAGGCGGCCCTGAATTTCCCTTGGAAAAAGGGACAATAAGGAAAATAAGGAAATAATAAGGAAATTATCTTGGGAGTGTTATGAGAGGATTTTGTCAAATAAACATGGTGATGTCTCTCGAGCAGCTTTGCTGCGAGTTTCCAAATTCAGTCATTAAAATTTTTACATACATGTTCGATTTGTGGATGTTGTGATGGCGGCAGGGATAGCTCAGTGGTCAGAGCGCACGACTTGTGTGAGTGCGTCTTGGGCGACGTGGGTTCGAATCCTGACTTCAGCAAACTATTTTGTGATTGCTGGATATTACGGGCCAGCGCCTTGAGAAGCCATCTGAGCTTGTAAGTGCGCTATATAAGAGAAATCTCTTTTTTTTTCTTTTCCTCTTTGTTTGTGGGTGTTGTACTCTCTGTTGACTTATTGGAATGTGTGCTTTATTTGTTGATCACCAGCTGGATCAGTGGCGTTAGGCAATAACCGCTAACGCAACTGAGAGAAAAAGAAGGCTAACAGACCGACAGCATCACCCTGAAAAAGAAGGCTAACAGACCGACAGCGATACTTATCGCCTAACAAGCCTCTAGCATCACCATGATGCTCAGGCTGGCGCAGTACCATTACTCTTTCAGATGAGAGTATAAACGGAGGTCTAGTTTGTGCATACGTACATTCCATCGATAGAAGATCTTGACGTTCATGTCCTGAACGAATGCGTGCTAGGTACATAATTACATTTATTTATTTATTTATTTATTTAATCGTTCTTATATAGCGCTTTTCCAGCTCAAGAGCTGCTCAAGGCGCTGGCCGATACAGGATCTAACTCAAGCCGCCCGAGACGCCCACCCGCAGCCTTTGGGCGCATCGTAATAACGCTCCAGACAACTGAGCACAATCCTGGGCAGCCAGGGATGGGGGAGAAGGACCTAGGTGCATGCTGGGTGTGTTCTTGGCACTCACCCGTCTAGGACATGAGCGTCAGGAACTTTAAAGTCCGTCATGATGGAATGTATGCGACACAGACTAGACCTCGGTTTATACTCTGATCCGAAGGAGGCAGGCACTGTGTCCTAACCTCCCATCCTCACCTGGGGTGGCGTTGACATGCGGCTGTCGTGTTTTCCTTGAGAAGGCAACAACCAGAATTTCTCCCGCATGGTTGACAAATATAATCCGAAGTCCGAAATTCCTTGTTGCATCCTTGGTTTATATATATATATATATATATATATATATATATATATATATATATATATATATATATATATATATATATATATATATATATATATATATATATATATATATATATATATATATATATATATATATATATAGATATACCCCCTTGCTTTTGGGTACCCCCACTATAATTGCATGTAATTTATCACTTGTAGACGGACTGCTAACCCTAACCCTAACCCGTTTCGAGCGCACTGCCTTACCCTAATCGTCGAGGCACTACCTTACCCTAATCGTCGAGGCACTGCCTTACCCTAATCGTCGTTTTCTGGGAGCCGCCTTGGATCCGGGGACCCGGCCGGGTCCCCAGATCCAAAGCCGGGTACCCAAATGACCGGTTGGTGACTTTTAAGGTGCCCAGAAGCAATGGTTTATAAGCCTATATATATATATATATATATATATATATATATATATATATATATATATATATATATATATATATATATATATATATATATATATATATATATATATATATATATATATATATATATATATTTCGGGTTTTATTTTGTTTGTTTGTGGGGGGGGGGGGGGTGTTATATTTTACACTTTATTGTCCCTTTTTATCGGGAAATTCTGGGCCGCCTCCCCTGGGGAAGGCGTAGTCGCAGCCTATGGCGTGCCCAAACCCAATCAACCTAATTTTAGTTGTGTTTTGAAATTTTACTGGGGGAGCAAACCGGAGTACCCGAAGAAAACCCCTGAGACGTTGCCCGAGTCAAAATATTCGGAGACACATAGCGCCCAAATGCTGGAACGATCCCATACCTGTTAAGCACACTGGTTTCTACCCTGTGGACAAGGCAAGTTAGTCCCGCCATAGACCACGCGGCCACAACGCTCGAAGAGGATTTCTGATTCGTATCTGTAACACTCTCACCAACAAAAGCACTTATCAAATTAAATGTTTGTTTTCGTCAAATGTTTTTTTTTTTAATTATCAAACATACAGAACACGACAAGATGCACATATACCATACATGTATCATATTTAAATTGGACAATTAACGAGATAATGAAAAAGCTGTTGTTCTACCTCATTGTAATACCAGTATGCGTGTGGCTATGCACACACATAAACACACACATACATACACACACACTCCATTACACAAACACGCATACACACACACACTCACACACACACACACACACACACCCACACTCACACACACACTTTGAACAATTAAATTATAAATAATGTAACAATTTAAACACATGAAAACTATCATAAAAAGTACCAGTCAGTTTCATAGAATCCATATCCCTCAGTGAGTTTCTCACGTTCTTCAAAGTGCAGATCATATCAGATTTAAGCAATTTAGGATTCCAAAGACTCAATTCCACCGACTCGATAACCGAACTAAATAGGCAAAACACCACCTAGCCATCAGAAACCACGACAACACAAATCCTTTTGTGTTCTTTTTCAGTTTACAAAAAGTACATTTTACATTAAATCTTTCTTGCTATCTTTTCAGCGTATTCGGTTGTTACGCACTGGATGTGATAGCTGGTGTTGGTTTTGGGTTCAAGACCAACTCGCTGGAGAATGACGACAACGTCTTTTTACAGAACATCAAAGGTCTCTTCGCTGTCTCAACTCCCTTCACACTCGTGGTTATTGTTGTCAGTAAGTAATATTTATTCTACAACGACGTTATTTTCACTTTGATATATATGTTAACGCTTAACCTGTCAACTTGCTTATTTCATGAAGTAGGCGAAATTCTATGAAATAATCAAGTTCACAAATTAAGAGTAAAATGTAGGCTATATACTATGTAAGCATATTGACAGATTTCAATATAGTTATTTGCTTAAAAGATGTATAGGCCTACTAAGCATCAAATGTTATGAATATAATTATTTTTGATGGCCATTTCCCAGATCGGTCCTGATTTGGCTCGGAAGAGTCCGCTGGACCTAAAGCAACAATAAATCAATCAATCAATTTCCCAGATAGCACACCGTATTCGGAACACTCTTGGATCCGACATGGTAGGTGCCAATATGGGCCGTTCTCTGGCTCTCTCGGGATGAAGCAGAAGTGTTCTTGGAGACCATGCGGTTGTGTGTTGCTACTTTGATGTATTCATCACGTCTGCCAGGGCCGTGGGCAGCTCTTTGGGCAGATGTTTGCGCTGAAAGTATAGAAGTAGATACTGAACATGAACGCTGAGCTCATAAAATCATGTTTAAGGTGAGTCTGAAGTCTACATTAAAATTCTCAGAAAAACAAAAAACACAACTTGCATGTGTAATTCACAGTACACCACCACTATTTGCTAAACGTGGTGTCTGAAAGTTTAAGAGGTCGTCCGCTATAGCTTGTAAATGGTTTATCTCCCTTAGAATACAGGTAAGGATGAACCACCTATAAACACAGCGGAGCGTGACCAGCTGTCCCCAAATGCGTTTGGATAAGCCAAAGGGGAGGCACGATGTGTACCTGTAGTACGAAGTGCGATCAATGACTGCGGTACAGGCATCTCTGTTAGTAAAGCTCGTTACGTTATCGGGGACCTCGATGACTTTTTAAATGCTTACGTGCCCATCGGAAAGATTTCATTTCAAGAATGTGAATTTAAAAACACAACTCTTCTAGCCAAACTCGTGGCGTTATCAGAAACTTCGGTGACTTTTTAAACTGCTTACAAATCCATTGGAGAACGTTCGCTTCAATTATGTAGATGTAAATAAAAACAAACTCTTCTATGATCACATTATCTGATGTATATGTTTGAGTTTTAAATGACCTCCTACTCAGTTTTAAATTTTTCAGGCTATTTCCCAAGCCTTGGTCCGCTGTGTCGACGGCTTGGTTTCAGTAACAGTCCGAGGAAGGAGAACAAGTTTGTTGCCGACACTATTCGCTCGCTAGTGAAGGAGAGACAACGTCAACAGGGGACCCAAAAACAGGTAAACTTCCGGATTTAAAAAAACAACAACAACAACAACAACAACAAAAACCAATGTTTATTACTGTGCTAAATGAGTCCTAAATAGTCCGAAATGACAGACATTTTTGTTGTTTTTGTTGGAGGAATGAGGCCCGTGAGTCCGTCTGCCGTTTGTCTGTGAAAAACATTACTCGGAACCTATTTAATATAATGGCAACCAAACTTGATAAATGTTGTATATCCACGAGACCTAAAAGAAAATAATCAATGAATGAATGACGTCACTTCAAGATCGAGGTCACAGGGTCGACAAATGTTGGTAAAAATAGGACTTTTTTTTTTTTAAATCAAAATTGGTTTCATTATTTAATCTTTGTTGGCCGGAAAGGGGTTCTGCGGCTTATACGCTGTGACATAGCGACGGTAGCATTATACGTCACTGAATGGCCTGATGGCGCAGCTGTTTAGTCGCCGGTCGCGGGATCGATTCCCGCAATTGGCAGATTTACGTGACTGACTTAGGTACAAGACCTTTTTTTTTAGGTCACCGAGAGTTGTCTCTGGGTACTCCGGTTTCCTTCCTTCCTTCGTTCACTAGTGGTATTAGATGCCTTCCATCTGAAATGTCAAAAACTACAATTCATTTCCTTTCTGTCTTTAAAGAGCGATCTCCCTGTCTTTACACCACATGTTTGAGTGACGAATATGACTTACGTCTATAATTATGGGAGAGTGTGTGACACATGTGAGCGTGTATGTTGGTACAGATCGCCGCGCCTTGAGCCTGACTGGTGATTTAGGGGAAAAGCGCATATATAGCATCCAGTATTATTATTATTATTATTATTATTATTATTATTATTATTTTTATTATTATTATTATTTTAAATTATTATTATTATTATTATTATTATTATTATTATTATTATTATTATTATTATTATTATTATTATTATTATTATTATTATTATTATTATTATTGTCATTATTTGGAATGTGCAGAGGAGCTATGACCTGCTTCAGCTGATGTTGGATGCCGAAACTGATGACCGTGAGGCCGTAACAGACCCCCACGTTAACAAATGTAAGCCATGTCATACAAAACTAGCATCACGTTTACTTCACTCTTGAGCCACGATGTCAAACACAGTCAATCTCACATTATTTGCACGAGACTGTGTAGCGAGCGAAAGTCTGGGTCGTTTAGAAATCTTATAAGGATTGATAATTATGTAACCTTGTCAAGGCATCCTCACCACATTCTTGGAGTCCCGTCCAAATTTTTTTTCTGTTGTTTTTTTTTCAAGGGGAAAATGAATTCTATGAGAGCTTAAAGGAGGACTTTGACCTTGAGATGACCTTAACATGACCTTTGATGCTGTCATAATTATCCAGTATTACTATATAATTATATGATAGAAACATATTTTTACCAAGAAAGGAAAAAAAAAGACAGAACCCTTAATTCTGGAATGCTCATCCACGAGAACGGAGACGTTAATAAGTTTGACAGTTGAAAGAAGCTTCCCAACTGGAAAAAATACGCATTTGCAGTTTTGTCCATGGGTATCTCATTGCTGTTACCATCTTGTTTCTGTGCGCACCGAGCACGCTGAAAGGTGTAAGAATTGTGCGCCTAAGTGTTAGCCTCGTACATCATCGTCGCCGCGGTCGCCATCATTATTATCGTCGTGTATTTGCGTCTTCTATCTACAGTTTATATGTTGTTGACATTGTTCAGACCTGACGCCAGAGGAGGTGATAGGACAAGGGATTTTGTTTTTTGCGGCGGGCTACGAAACCACTGCCACCACGCTTCAGTACTTAGTCTACCTACTGGCCCTCAACCCAGACACGCAGGAAAAGCTGTACAAAGCTATCATGGATACTGTTGGAAATGTAAGGGTTTTATCACTTTTATCAGCAGGCAGAAGCAGCAGATTCAACTTCGAACAGATCGCCCGACTGACAGACAGACAGATATTTGATTGGTTCAGACTATTTCAAAGGAAGAATGAAAGGAGAATAACTGGTGTTCAAATGTCAACCCATAGATCTAAACCTTTTCTAAGATTTTAAGTAAAAGCAACTGTAGTGTCAAGTTGAAGACTTTCTGCAGCAGCACACTCCCATTGAAAACCAGAACTCTCACAAAACTTATTCTCTTACTAGTGTTCCATGTCACAAGAGGCTAGTTTGGACACTGCAGTAAGGCTTCAGGCCCCGGACTTCTCCTAGACGGGAGGCTGGCGTGGCCCGCGTCAGTCAAGCGGCTGGTCGTGTATTGCCCTAGCTCTGCTAGAAGGTTGCGGCTCATGGGTCAAACTTGAACAAAACCGTAGTGGCAGTGCGGGATTGTCTGGGTGTATATCCCCCCTGTAGCCCTGGTGCGCTCCCTTGCTGGATTTTCCGCTTGGACGCATCCCCTTGTTGGACTCCGTGGTGGGTGGGGAGCAGGGGGGATGAATTCATAAATTAATAACATGGCTTCCACAAATAAACGACGACTGCGTGATGACGGACCGGACTCGGACACGGACAGTGATATGGACATTCGACAGAAAGCTTGTGCATCTGGGGTGGATGGGGCCTGGCCTCGTTTTTTGGTTGTGGAGGGGACGGATTCGGCTCTGCCACTAGGCAAGTTGTCCCCGTTTGCCATCCACAAAGGTTTTCAATCCATTTCAACGGTTGGTTTCAAAGATGTGAGAAAACTTAGATCTGGGGCCTATCTGGTGGAGTGCTTAACCAAACGGGCGTCGGATAGTCTGCTAAAGAGGAATTTGACCGTCTTTGTTGACAGAGAAATCAAAGTTTCTGTACATGGACGGTTGAATTCCTCCAAGGGAGTCATCCGATGCCAGGACTTGATTGAAATGTCCGATTTAGAAATTCGTGAAGAGCTCTCCAGCCAGGGGGTCACAGCTGTACAGAGAGTATATGTCACCAAGGGATCTAAACGTATCCCAACCAATACTCTTTTTGTGACTTTTGCGATGGCCAAGTTGCCGGAGTCAATCAGGGTGGGATATCTCAGAGTAAAGGTTACCCCTTTCACACCTTCGCCTTTGCGATGCTACCGCTGCCAAAGGTTTGGCCACGGTAGCAAGTCCTGCAAAAATAAAGAAACCTGCAGAGAGTGCGCCAAAGACAAACACGATGGTGAATGTAAAGACCCCATATGCTGTGTGAATTGCGCGGGGCAGCACTCTTCCAGCTCCAAAGACTGCCCTCAGTGGCAGTTGGAGCTTGAAATACAAAAGATACGGGCCACTGAGGGGTGCTCCTTCGGGGACGCCAGAAAGAAAGTGCTGGAAAAGAGACCCATTACTTTAGAAAGGTCCTTTGCGTCGGTGGCAGGTTCCACGCCTCTTGTGGAGTCTACTACACATCGGGCGATGGAAACCTGTATGAATAAGATGAATCAGATTTTGGAAGCGTTATGCAAAAGAATGGATAGTCTCGAGAAAATGATCACAGCGTTTAGTCACAGGGGGGTGTCTCCAGCCCCATTGAACACAATGGAGAACGTGCAGACGGCCACGTCAAAAACCGTCACTCCAAGCACGCAGACGGCCGCGCCAAAAGCCGTCACACCTGCCGCGAAGGGGGTTATGCCTCAGGCCGCCGCACCATCGGCAGGTTTTAGTGATCGGGCAGTCACAGAGGCGGCCAAAATTTTAGTTGCTCAACAGAGGAGCGTCAGAGGAGGAGAGGGAAAGGTTGGAAGGGGTGAGAGAGAGAAGGAAGATATAAAATCTGGTGCTGGGGAGAAGGAGAGGAAGTCCGCTGGCAGTTCGGGTTCCGGGGCTTTGACAAAAAATCAAAGGCCCGGACCCCTTTCTTCCAAGCACCATCAGCCTTTCGAAACGGAGAACCGTTTCGGGGGGTTGATGGAACATGAAGAGATGGACGAGGGTACAAAAGATAAAGAGACGTAATTGTGCTCTCGGAGATGAAAATTTTAGTATTCTTTTACTTCATTTTTATGTCCATTTTACAATGGAACATCCGAGGGATAAGGGCAAATTATGAGGAGCTATGTTGTCTGCTGACAGAGCATCGACCTGAAGTATTGGCCCTTCAGGAAACTCTCCTGTCAGAGAAACAGATTATAAATATTACTGGTTATTCGTCTATTGATTGTCCATCTTCTAGAGGCGTTTCACTCTTTATTGATAGAAACGTCCCCTTTAACCCAATTTCACTGAATACAAGTTTACCCGCAGTTGCAGCTAGAGTATCTTTTTTTAAATCCCTCACAGTTTGTTCTATATATTTGACCCCATCTATAACTGTAAACAAAAATGACCTTGAGAATTTGATTCAACAGTTACCTACCCCTTTTTTGTTGTTGGGAGATTTTAATGGCCGCTCTCCCCTGTGGGGTAGCGATCGTACCGATTCTCAGGGTAAAATAATTGAGGACATTTTAGACGCGTTAAACCTAGTAACTTTGAACGAGGGTGCTCCAACTTTTTCCTGTTCAAGAACTGCTTCTTTGTCCCACATTGATATATCAATCTGTGATCCCTCGTTACTTTTGGATTTTAAATGGACAGTTTTAGAAGATCTCCATGGCAGCGACCATTTCCCGGTTTTATTAAAACATGATTCAGATAACCTTGAGCAAACTCATGGCAGGTGGAAACTGAAACAAGCTAACTGGAGTCTGTTTTCTAACCTGTCTGAGGCCCAGCTACGTGCTAAGAAACAGGAATTTTCAAATGCCTTAGATCCAATACAGCTTTATACTGACATAGTTATTAACAGTGCCAAGGAGTCCATTCCGCAAACTTCGTCAAACCCTCACACACTTAAAAAACCCTGGTTTGACGATGAATGTAGAAAACTTCAGCAAGCTCGTAAAAAAGCTTTAAGAACTATGTTTTTACACCCAAGCACTGACAATAAACAAAACCACCAACGTTTGCGAGCGCAATGCCGACAGCTCTTCAAACGAAAGAGAAGGGAATCGTGGAGAGGTTTCTGCTCCACGCTTAATTCGAAAGCGAAACTGTCGAAAGTGTGGAAAGTAGTCCGCAAACTTAAAAATAGAAGTAACAAACAGGTGAGCCCATGCCTTACTGTGCAGGGTGACGTAATCGGAGATAAAAAATTAGTAGCTGATCTTTTGGCTTCTTCTTTTGCTGCAAATTCTTCCTCTGAAAATTATTCTGTCCCTTTTCAAACAGTTAAAACCCGTAAAGAAAAACAACAGTTAAATTTTACCTCCGATAATTCTGAAGATTACAACATTCCGTTTTCATTAGTCGAGCTTGACGATGCAATTAACAAAAGTGCAGATTCAGCAGTTGGACCGGATGATGTACATTATCAATTTCTCAGACATTTAACAAGGTACTCACGGTCTCAACTGCTGGACATCTTCAATCAGCTCTGGATCACTGGCACCTTTCCTCCCTCCTGGAGAAAGGCCATTATTGTGCCCATCCCTAAACCTGGCAAAGACCATACTAACCCGACAAACTATAGACCAATAGCCTTAACGTCTTGCTTATGCAAGACGCTAGAAAGAATGGTTTATTCTCGCTTACTGTGGTATCTAGAAACAAATAATATTTTATCCAACACTCAGTGTGGCTTTCGAAGTGGTCGAAGTACTGTTGACCACCTGGTGCGACTGGAAACTTTTATCCGTAACGCGTTCGTCCAGGGTGAACATGTCGTTGCCATCATGTTTGATTTGGAAAAAGCTTATGATACCACATGGAAATATGGCATTCTTTCAGATTTACAAGAAATGGGTTTGAAGGGACATTTACCTCTGTTTATATCCAATTTTCTAACGGACAGACTCTTTCAGGTTAAGGTTGGGGGATCTTTGTCAGATATGAGGGAACAGGAGATGGGAGTGCCTCAGGGTAGCATCTTGTCTCCCTTGCTGTTTAATATTAAAATAAATAATATTGTTCGTTCCGTTAAACGGGGAATTGACAATTCTTATTTGTCGACGATTTTGCATTGGTAGCCAAAGGTAAAACTTTGGCATCTGCAGAACGTCAGCTACAGTTATGTGTCAAGGCCGTTGAAGACTGGGTTTTTAAAAAATGGTTTTAAATTTTCTGAAGCAAAAACTGAATGTAACATTTTCCCAGGGCACGGGGAATTATTCAAACCACCTACTATTCTCCTCAATAAACTCCAATAAAGGCGGTCTAAACAAGTCAAAGTTTATACAAATTTAATTCATAAAAACCCAAAGCTAAAATTTCATTATTATTCATCAGAAACCATGAACACCTATTATTTTCATGTGGTAGTGGTTCTAATTAGATGCTGTTATAAACGTTATTCTAAATTAGATCCAAGTTAACTATGGTTGCATGTCATGGTTCTTAGAAAAATAATCTAAGCCCTCACCTTGATCCAATTGCTTTATGCGTTTCGCACGCCCCTTGTGAAGCCTTTACGTAGGAAGCTAACGAACCCCGCTGGAGCTGAGACTAAAATTGTCAATGAATTACTATTTAAAAAACAACTGATCCTATGAACCCTGCTTATACTCCCAGTTAGAAATTTCAACCAAATAAACACAAATTATCCCAACGAAACACACCTGACACGCACAAATTACCCCTCCTTCGCAACAATCAAACCCATGGAATTATGAACTCCCCCATGTGCCCAAACATACTCCCCCAACCGTCGTACGTCAATAACCCCCCCCAACTCCCCCTATTTACCACAATACAAAAACTCAGATACTTACCACCCCCGGCTTTCAAAAAACCGCCGGCCGTTGCCCTCCCTGCTCATCTAGATCCACCCACTTACACATTTTACTCGTCGCCTCCGTTTTAACCCATCTTAAAGCTGAGCTCACCCGCAGCGCATTCATTTAGCTGAAACAAGTTTATCAATCCAAAAGAACAACCATGTCATGGTTTCATTGTCAGGCACTTTCAGGCTCTTTCCACGAGAAAGATATCACACCCTTTTCTGGCCCGAGATCCATGACCTCCATACACAACTTGTTTCTGAGGGTAAAAAGATAGTTTTTTATGTGGGTCCCTGGTCACATGGCATCCCGGCCCCTAATATTGCAGTAGACAGGCGGCTAAAGATGCTCTGCATCTTGATTTTCCCTCCAAGATTTTCAGTTTGTGCCCTACTCTGACCTACGTTGTATGACTGGATCTTATTGTCAACGACTGTGGCAGACTGACTGGTCTAACCATGTCAACAACAAATTATTTCAAATTCTTCCCGATTTGTCCACTTCTTTGCCTAACTTTGCATCCACTCGCAAAGAAGAAACAGTGTTATCTCGCCTTCATATTGGGCATACTTATGTCACCCACAGTTTCCTTTTAAAAGGAGAAGAACCACCATGGTGCTTTGCATGTGATCAATCTTTTTCTGTTCGCCATTTTATGTCTGAATGTGCTGATTTGATTGAGGAAAGGGAAACATATTTTGGTTCCATACCTTTCAAAGAGATTTTTAAAGTATGTAGTGGTCAACATCTGTTTCAATTTTTGCATGATGTTGGTTTGTTCTATCGCATATAAATTGTATCGACATGTTTTGTTTAGTTTGGATTTTATTGATTGATTGATTGATTTATTGTTGCTTTAGGTCCAGCGGACTCTTCCGAGCCAAATCAGGACCGGTTGGATTTTATTAGGACTGAATTTAGTGATTTGATTGAAGAAAGAGAATATATTTTTAATACATCAGTTTTAAAGAAGTCTCTTAAAGAGGCGTCATGTGAAAGTTTGTTTGTGTATTTAAGAGTAACAGGCTTGTTTTTTAAGACTTGAATCATTTTATAATATTTTAAGATAACGTAACTCTGGTCCTGATTTGGCTCGGAAGAGTCCGCTGGACCTAAAGCAATAACCTTGTATTGTATTGTATTGTAAGGCTTCAGGCCTCTAAAACTTCATCCGTCTTTGGCCTTTGTAACTTAAATTCGAGGCTTAGCAGACGACAAAAGTTAGGTTTGTTCTAAGTCTGTGTAGGGAAAATTTTTGCTAGGAATGCCGTGACATAATCCAGCGAAGGCGCTACGGCTTATGGGATATCGCGGGCTTTAGCTGGCCACACTGTTAACGTCAGTCTTTGTTTAAACCTCACCCGAGAAGGACGGACGCGCTGAAAATTCTCTCTCAGAAGACTACGCAGGTGACGGGTGAATTCCATTCATCGCAGTAGAGCCATAGCTTGACATTGTCAAAAAGACGAGCAGGCTTGGTCCGCGGCCGGAGATAGACTCCACGGAGAGTCATCCCAGACACGCGGCCTGCAACTGAGCAGCGAGCACTGAGCTCTGATAGCTCAGTAGTCAACAAGCGAGACGAGGAGAAAGCAGCACCGCACATCGACGTTTCAGTTAAGTGCCATAGAACAAGTGCACTAACACTGATTTATAGGGACTGTGTGGTAGTCCATTCTTTTGGAAAAAGAAAATTAGGCCAAAAAGAACAAATAGCCCAAGGATGAGACAGTTGCAAATATCGAGAACAGTAGCAGAATAGATCCATCGAAGAGCGAACTACTCGAAGTGAATTTTGGACTGTTAAGTTAATCCTAGTTATATTACGTTTTGGACATTTAAGTTAATGTAGTGCTTAGATAATTTGGTATAGAGTAGAGAAAATAAAATTTATTTTATCACACATCTTTACTGTTAACAAGTGGCTAAACTACCTATGTTTCATAGCCATGCGAGAGCTAGTGTGTCAGTGAATCTTTTTCACTTTTCTCCCTATTTCTGTAACCCTATCCTCACACAGACCGGCCCAAAAATATAAAAGTATTTGGATTAGTCATAGGGCGATCTAACTAGCCGATCTCCGCCGACGAACGACGAGTGGGTAATAGCATTCCATTGTACAGAGCCCAGCAAAAATAGAACCCACTGTCACATTCAATATGGTTGGGAATATATGCCTATACTTCATTTTATGTTTAAAAGCAATCCTTTGAATGTATCATTCCTATGTCACTTTTGTCATTTTAAAGTATAAAGGAAGGTTATCATGTGTTGTATCTTTGCTTTCCCAGAACTACAAATGTTGTAATAAGCTATATTTAGGCTATGTTTTATATTTTAAGCGTGTGTTTGAAACACTGGAGTAAGTCGGGATATATAGCTATTGTTTGTTTCTTTGTTGTTTGTTTATTTAATTTAACGTCTGTTCACCTAAGTGATTTTAGACTTGATGGAGCAGGGAAAAATATTAAACAAATAAGGAATGATTAATTATAATGAATGGAGAAAGAGAGTAAACAAAGTATACAAAACTGAACAATCAAAATTGTAAAATAATTCTAACTTATACAAATGATGTCCACTATAACTACTAATCAATCCTTAAGTCAAAGACCATTGTGCAAGGCACAGTGCAAGGAGGTAGAAGAAGAGTGAGACCGAAAAAGAGGTGGGATGACAACATTCGAGAATGGACTGGTTTGACACTGAGCGAAGCCATCAGGGCTGCTGAGGACAGAGAAAGATGGAGTATGCTGGTTAAACGATCATCGGTTGTTCCCCTACGACCTCCGGGTTACGGGACAGGATAGGATAGGAATCCTTGTAAAATAATCTTAATTATGTCTCATATTTTGTTAGTTAATCATGGTTTATAGGGTCCAGCGGGCTGCAGAAAACCGAATCAGGACAATTATCTCATATTTACAATGTTCTGAATTTATACATATATAATATTATATTCAATGTTCTTAATTTATGCTTCACAGAAAAAATCTACTAGACCTATTAAATAATCTGCACTGACTGTTTTTTTAAACAACAATCATCCAACAGGACTGTATATTAATGATTTTGCAATTGATATCCCATAATTAATATTTTTATCCTGAATATTTCGAATATGTTGTGGAATATATTGCGCGACTGCACAGCAGTCATTAATGAGATGATTAATAGAAATTGCTTGTTTGCAAATGCAAGCAACTTCCTTACAGTATTTTGTCCTCCACGAGTTCAAAGCAAGACGATATGCTAAACTGATAACAGTCCGCGAGGACTCTAACATTCCATTATATAATTTAATGCGAGGAAATTTATTATTTATTATTTATTTTTCTCAATTATACTATATACTTCATTTTTTGAGAACCGTATACTGAGCTGAATAACAGTATTTCCATTTTTGGCCCCTTTTTTTGCAATCCGATCAGCCTAGTCATTATGATTTAATCTGCTATGAGATGGTATCCAGCAAAATTGAAAATTTGTTCCATATATGAATAAACTATGAATAAGATATTTAATTTCATCTTTAATATAACATCCTTCTTTATTAGAATTTGAATCCAAAGTTTGTAAACCTGATTTAGGGTCAACACAAAATAATATATTGAAAAAGTCAGTGTGTAAACTAATGATTTTATTCAATGCCACAATTATAGCAATAAGTTCTGCAGTAAATATTGAATGCCCTTTCCCTGAAAAGTAAGCCTCGTTAACTTTTAAAGCAGGTATAACATAACCTGCTCCTGTTTCACGCGATTCTAAAACAGAACCTGATTCTAAAACAGATATATAGGTAAGGATGCATGCATGATATTGGTGTATGTGGAATGTCTGTCTCTGTGTCAATTTTATTTAAGGCACGCTGTGATGCTTTGTCAATATGAACGTAGATGTATCATACTGGGTTGTAAGCGTTTTCTTGTCTGCTGCATATGTACTCTTAAACCGGTTTCTTGCAATGTTTGTATCTACCTAATGATGCTTGTATGACTGTGATATAAAATGGTTTTCATGAAAGGTATTTCTCCTGAATTGTATGTCACTGGGCAATAAAGAATCTCATAATGAATATGAATATTAACCGTTTGGGGATGGAGTATGATTGTTTTTTGGAATGCTGAATATTTTGGAATTCTGAATGTTTTGGGGAATACCGAATGTTTTCGGAATACTGAATTTTCGGGGAATACTGAATGTTTTGGGGGAATAGTGAATGTTTTTGGGCACACTGATTGTTTTGGGGAATACTGAATGTTTTCGCTAAGTGTTTTTCTCAAGTTTAGCACTTCGGTTGTTTTTTGTCTGCTGTTGTTTAACAGCAGTGTGATGTTTGTTTCGTCGTTTCAGGATGAGCCTAGCTACGACAATGTGATGCACATCAGCTACCTGGACAGCTGTGTCAGAGAGGCCTTGCGCATGTATCCAACTATCGCCTTGTGGGTCGGATTTTATATTTTAACAGTCCCAGTTCAAGATTCGTTGCGACTCTTAGACCTTGGGGATTTTAAAATTTAAGATTCCAAGTTCAGTCTTTATCGAGAATTTTAGAGCTAAGGATTGGGGTGGTTGGAGGTTGCAGTGTAAGTGGTTTCGCCAAAGAACAAAGAAGAATAAAGGGAGTTAGTTAGTTATTCATTGTTTATAGGGTCCGGCTTACTGCAAAGAGCCGAATCAAGACCACAAAATCAGTACCATAACTTGGTTGAAAGATGACTCGCCCTAGATTCATATAAAAGATCCGCTGAAACAACGCAACGGTAACACTGAAAGCAGTCCACCAACCGGTCACTTTACAATAAAGGCATCCCATGCAGGGGACTTTGAGGCTTTACACTAATTTATCAAACCCCGTTTACAAAAAACTAAATAGAATATAAGCATCATTATAATATATTAACGAAACACATACATATAAAATGCTTACATTGCTAAATAATATCAAAGAAAGCCCTAATGACCATTTGGCAGAAAGCGTCCAATATTCCCAAGCTGACCCAACAGACACCAAACGCATATGAGGAGTTATGGGAGAGTTTTCAAGAGAAATTATGTGTGTGTGTTTGAGCGAGAGGGTGTGCATGAGAGAGAGAAAGAGAGAGTGAGAGAGAGAGAGAGAGAGAGAGAGAGAGCCAATAGGCTGTGTGCAGACAACATTGATGAAGATCGACATTGACAACTAGCATGTTAATGTGTGCTGATATGGGTTGAAATCCAGGTTTGAAACTGAAAAATGACAGTGACGTTGACAAAACATTATATTACATTACATTACATGATTATTGCTTTAGGTCCAGCGGACTCTTCCGAGCCAAATCAGGACCAGTATAGCCGAATCAGCACCACAGTTAAATTAAATAAATGAAATCAAGGAAAAAGCTAGTTGACTGGTCTAGCGAAGAAAATACATGTAGGAAAGACAGAGAAAGTGGCAATTTTAAGCACTAAATTTCCAGAAAGTGGGTATACTATTTATCCTGAAACCCCCGGCCCCCTGGTGGATGGTAATAGAGGGGGTGGGGGGAAGGGGATGCAAACATAATTTTATTCCAAAAAAAGAAGAAAAAGATTAACGAGTCAAGAGGAGTAAAGTGAAGTCAAGAAATCTTTATTCACAAAAATACAGTAACAATTTGACGTATCGTTTATAGTGTATACAAATTAAAACCCCACCAAAAAATCCTGGATAGGAAATAATTCTGGACCTAAACCCTATTCAATGAGTAAGCAAAGTGTGGTTACTTCCTTTGCATAAACAAAAGGGCTTTGGGAACGCCTACCAACTTCTTAGGTTTGTATAACTGAGAAGATTTACACACACACACACACACACACACACACACACACACACACACACACACCCACACCCACACACAACATACACAGAGTGAGACAGGTATATAAGCCGATCAATCTGGAATGTTACCAAAACAGGGTACAATTGGTAATGGTCTTTTTCTCAGTGATATTTACAAATCAAATGTTGTATTTGATAAAATTAAGTAGATTTATAAATGACGTACAGGATTAAGGGATAATCTGCCTTTAAATTTGATTTTGTTCGTAGCGCAGCATACTATACAGGTGTGTATAATTTACACACTTGTCTACCCCATTTTTCGACAAATTGGGAAGAAGCGATTTCTAAATATTTACGGCTGTCCTATACTGTTTTTGAGTGACTTTTTTTTTTTTTAATGGGGAAGATTTTTGCTTCCCATTTTTTTTAAATACCCCATATTTGTCCACGTTTATATGAAAAACTCCCCAGTTGTGCGGTAATACAAGAACACACACACACACCCACACACACTAATACCACAAAGCAATTGAAAAACGTAGCCTATGCGCTTCACTGCAATTTTTAACGCAGTTCGTCGTCTCATGTGCGATCTATGATATCTGATTAATGCTAATGTAGCCTTAAATACATTACAGAGCAGGACGAACCGCCGCAGAAGCCAGGACTATTAAAGGCATCGATTTTCCTGCTGGAGCCCGCATCAGTGTTAATATTGTTGGCATTATGAATGATGAGGACATCTTTCCAGAGCCGAGAAAGTTCCTGCCAGAAAGGTAATTTAATTAAACGATCCGTATTTCCGCATCATCATTTACAGTTTTAATTGAAAGATTGGCTAGAGTTTGCAACGCCCGATACGAAACTGTCCAAACTCTCCAAAACAATGATGACAACGTGAAGTAAGTCCTATCCTATCCTGTCCCGTAACCCAAAGGTCGTAGGGGCACCACAGATGATCGTTTAACCAGCATACTCCATCTTTCTCTGTCCTCAGCAGCCCTGATGGCTTCGCTCAGTGTCAAACCAGTCCATTCTCGAATGTTGTCCTCCCACCTCTTTTTCGGTCTCCCTCTTCTTCTACCTCCTTGCACTGTGCCTTGCAGAATGATCTTTGCAAGGCCTGATGATCTGGTGACGTGGCCATACCATCGGAGTTTCCGTTTCTTCACCACTGTTAGCAGGTCATCGTGTTGTCCAATGGCTTGTGTGATGGTCTGTCGGACTTCGTCGTTGGTGATGTGTTGGGTATAGGAAATGCCCAGAAGTCTTCTGTAGCACCTCATCTCCATGCTTTGTATTCTTCGTTGGAGATCTGCTGTGAGGGTCCATGCTTCGCAAGCATATAGGAAGATGGAGATGACAAGGGAGCGCAGCAGTCTTACTTTGGAATGTAGACTGATGGTCCTGTCTTTCCAAATGAAGTAAGTCCAGCGACACCAAATTGTCTGACAAAAATCTGCAATTGGGGTCTTATTTTAAGGAATACTCAATAGGAAATGGGCCTCAGATGTCAAAAGGTCAGTTGCCTCGTGAATAACGTTCTATCCTATCCTAACCCGTAACTCGAAGTTCGTAGGGGCACCACAGATGATCGTTTAACCAGCGTACTCCATCTTTCTCTTATTTACTATTAAACTGTCCTATTATTTGCCTAGGCTTTGATGGCTCTGGATGTCGGAATGTATAGAAAACCTGAATGTCAACGTTTGCTCTAAAACTCGATGAGAGATGTAAGCTTAAAAATGTTAGTAAAAGGGAGACAAACAGGTTTAGGTAGTAATTGTCTTTTTCTGTTATCTTTCTTTCTTTTTTTTATAGTGTCAGCACTCACTGTTCAAATATATATCTAAGCTTAGTGTATTACGCGTTCGGTGTGTCTGTATGTTATAACAGATTCGAGGATAAGGAACATCCGATCCCACAGCTTGTCAGAGAGTTGGCCTTTGGAGCAGGACAACGACAATGCATCGGCATGCGATTGGCCCTGTACGAAATCAAGATGGGCATGGTTTCAGTCGTCAGAAACTTCCGTTTCGTTCAGGCCATCGAAACCCCTCGCATGGTAACAATAAAATTTATACATTTTTTTTCGAGGGAGGGTGGGGGGGGGGCGAGGAGGGGAGGGTTGAGGGTGGCAGGGTAGGTGAAGGAGGAGAGGGGCGTGAAGGGATGACAAACTATAAATATCCATTCATCATTCACGGCTTTGTGATAATCGGGATCTCAGCATCACGCCCCCATCCTGTGGTAGTGCCCGGGCTCGGGTTGTCAAAATACTGTAAAATGTAATGTTCACATAATGCTAAATGTACTGGTAGGGTTAAATAAAAAATCATGGTTTGTATTATCTGTAGAATTTTTTTTTAAATTTATGTTATTATTTTTTTTTTAAACAATTTCGATCACTAATAGACTAACTAAAACAAATTGAATATATTATCTTATTTAACAAATCTGTTTCTGGCTTCAGTATATGCAAGGATATTTTTAAAAGGGATAGTTGGTATTAGCATGACTGACGAATATCCGCGCTATACCACAACGACCTTACTATCGGTTTCCAAACGAGCGGTCATGACACCCCCGAGGTCAACACGAAGGTCCTTACCTGAAGAGTTTACCTGTACATCTCTCGCTTTTAATTGATCGGTCGTTGGTCATGTTTTATTAACTACTTACTTGTCTCATTGACTTTTTTATCATTATATTTGAGTATTTCTCTGGATTTTACAGGAGGACCTCTCTTTTGTTTCCAAGTTCTTGTCTGCTCCCACCAAACCCATCTACATCGCCGTCAAGCGCCGCTAGAGGACTCTGCCCTATCAAACCTATTTTGCCTTTATGGAGATCTTAAGGTCAAAAGGTCAGAGTATGAGGACGCGTTCACGGTGTGCATTGAATAGGTCCGTTCACTCCAGGCTGTGGAAGTGTCCTCGGTGCGGTAATAACATAAAAAGCGATGGAAGGCAGAAGAGATTCTGAAGCAAGAGGTAGCTTCAATGTAACGCAAATAAAGCATAATATTAAGCTTACTGTAATTTTTTTTAACATTATTTATTGGAATGCTATTCCGAGCTCGTAACATATTCAGAATGTTTTACTGCAATGATCATTACCAATGACTGACAGTTTCGTGCTTAACAGCATCATATCCAAGAATTACATGTTATTTTTAAGCAAAGAGCGTTGGTCTCAAGGAATTTTTAGTTTTTGGTGACGAGTTTAGCTGGAAGTTTGCATTGTTCTCATATTAGAAGAGTATGTAGTGGACGATGGCTGCTCACACTGACAGATAATTTTGGAATTTTTTACACAATTCACTACCCGTCTGTTTTCCAATAAACCTTGAGGCAAATTGATAGGTAAACTTTCACAAACCAAAAAAATGATGAAATGGAAAATGCTACTTTGAAAAGAGATTATTTTTTGGTTTTAATCTTTTTTTATCCGGTGAGAAAACATTCACTGTGAATGAATTTGACAGTATCTCTGACGCTTTGAATGTGCGCAAATGTTGCTCTTTATAAACTTATTGGTGTGTGTGTGTGTTTTTTTTTTAAAGGCTGTATTTATTGCCCAGTTGTTTATTGTCCAGAAATAAATAAATAAATAAATAAATAAATTAAATAACCAGAGCCGATAATCAGACGTACTATACTTCCCAATGAAAGGAATGAATAAAGGTCCGAGTAGAACTCACAATGTGTTTCGTATAACGAGACGAGACTGACGTCTATTGATAGCATTCTATACTTAATTCTTATCAGGGCCTATCGTGCGGGGAATTAGGGGAAGCATAGGTCTCCACTTCTTCGATACCAACTTGTCGATTTTTGATTTGGATAAAAGCTCCACTTCTTCGATACCAACTTGTCGATTTTTGATTTGGATAAAAGCTCCACTTCTTCGATACCAACTTGTCGATTTTTGATTTGGATAAAAGCTCCACTTCTTCGATACCAACTTGTCGATTTTTGATTTGGATAAAAGCTCCACTTCTTCGATACCAACTTGTCGATTTTTGATTTGGATAAAAGCTCCACTTCTTCGATACCAACTTGTCGATTTTTGATTTGGATAAAAGCTCCACTTCTTCGATACCAACTTGTCGATTTTTGATGTGGATAAAAGCTCCACTTCTTCGATACCAACTTGTCGATATTTGATTTGGATAAAAGCTATCTCTTACTCCATGCTTTCATCTCGTCAGTTTTTAAACCGGACGTTGAAAAATCAAGGGACTGATTTTCCAAATCATAAGAAGACGCCTGCATGAAATCCTCAGGATAAACATCTTCATGCGAAAAAATAAAGTATCCAAAGTTTGGTTATTCGGGCAACAGAAATAGGAAGGGGAAGGAACCCAACTGTTTGAAAGTAAAATTTTGCCCCAAATATTTCTCAAATCTAGAGATGCATGCAGTCTTGTTGGTTTTTAACAATGAATTTATGTAGAAAGTGACAATTGGCGAGTTCAGCAAGGCAGACCAAAAGTTGAATTGATAGATACATACATAGTTGTTGTTTGATGTCCAGCGGACTCTTTCAAGTAGACAAGTATGACTGTAATTAAGAATGATGATCAGGATGTAGATGACGATGTAGATGATGATGATGTAGATGATGATAGTGATGATGATGTAGATGGAAGAGGAGGAGGAGGAGAAGGTGAAAGTAAAGAGGAAAAACTTGTATAGCGATAGGTTTCTCAAATAGCTTAGTTAAGAGAGATCTATATCTACTTGTGTTTTTATATGAACATTAATATTCTGACATTACTGTAACACGTTGTCGTATATTTGGTTTTGTACTGTTTACGGATCCCACTGGGTGCTGTGTCCTATAGTAATTAAACTTTGTTCTTTGTTCATTGTTCTATGTCTCTCTCTCTCTGTCTGTCTGTCTCCCTCTCTCTCTCTTTCTCTTTCTTCTGATTTACGTTATGAGCTTCATATTTTTGTTTCGTATCTAACACAGTTACATTGTTACTAATTTGTTTTAAGTCTGACTTGTTTAAATAATTCCACTTTTCAATGTTATGTAGAATCAACAGTGTTGCAGTACTAGGCTTTGCGGCTGAAATGTTCACACAACACTCAAACATTTCTCTTATATAACAACGTATCTCAGCTGTAGAACCAAATAAAAAAATGTATTAACGAAATAATTAATAAAATAATAACAAATCAGTCAAATTTTGCGAATGTCTTGAGAAAAGAATGCTAGATCCCTCGCAGCCAACAGCAGTAACGATACTAAGTTGATGGTCTCCGTAATTACACGGCTGTTCGGGTAAAAAGTGGTTTTCCAGGTAATAAAGAGGCAAGACAGTGGTCACACAGTATTAAGACGGATAGCGTCATTTCCGCAGCAAAGTTTTCGAGGGCTTTTTAAAAAAGCCGGGCTTTTTGCCGCCGTTGCCTATCATGTTATTGAGGCCCTTGATCTTGTTTTTGAAGGACTTCCCGAGGACATCGTCTTCATTGTCCGATGTCGTCTGCTGCCGTCTGCTCGTGTTGCCGCCATTGCTGGTAAGACTGTCAGGAGAGTCCGGTAGTCGTGGCTCTTGATTTATCGTTTCTGCAACAGAACGAGGCAGTCCGTGAACAACTACCGTCACAGCACACACAAAACAGCGTCTGCTACGTTGTCTGCAGCAACATCAAAAAACTGGCGAATGACAACAAATAAATACAACTGGTGATGGTTTGAGTTCATTGTCTCAGCAACAAAAGAACAAGATCAAGAAAATAAACAATTTTGTTAATGGTATTTGTGTGTGTGTGTGAGGGGGGAGGGGCGAGAGGAGAAAACATTCACAAAATGAAATTAAAATATGGTATCGTTATAAACTTGTTACAAAATAATACAATTAGTTATTGTGCCTTGATTTTGGTTTTACAGCATCGTTGAAAGATCCGGCTAAAATGAAAAAGGAAATACAGTTGGAACATTGTCAAAGAATACAATACACACTATACAGGTAGTGTGGAAAGCTACCTTTTTTCCTAGCTGGCATTAATTTCGGTTTATCGATCCTGCAACAACAACAACAACAACAAGAAAAAAAAAGACCAACAAAACTTAGCAATTTCCGCAAAGATGTATCTAAAAAACTGCGACACAGCCGCAAATCAATGGCAGCTGTCTGAAACATAGACATCTTTCGGGCCAAGGTGCACAAACCTGTTCTTTCCCATGTTCTGGGTGGTTCCTTCTCTTCTTGCAGCTGCACAAGTATAACATTTGAAATACTCGTGGAAACCTTACCGTTAAAATCGCGGTCGTTGCGTAGACTGTCGAGAGCGGGGGTAAAGACGGGTTTTGCGTCCACCTGGTTATCGCCAGGTCTTCCTTTGCATAGGTCTGAAAATTAAGTAGTATAGAATTGTCATATTGTATGAGCATGCTACGAGAACGTTTTAAGCAATAATACAGGGTGGCCTGTAAGTTCTTTCCCATCCGTATTACTATATTATTATGTTATATTCAATTATGCATGTTTGTTTGTTGGGGGGGGGGGGTTCTTTGAGAAAAAATATGACCGATTTAAGCCCATTTACACTTCAAGAGTGTATGGTGACAATACGTGGGCACATTAGCGCAAGAATGAGGGACAGCACACAGATACACTGAATAAATAAGATATCTCTAGACTGGGATACTGCAATTCTTTTCTCTCTGGATACTCAAATCAGGCCATCAACAAAGTACAAAATAGTGCAAAACTCAGCTGCAAGATTGGTTTTTAGGGCTTCGCATCAAACTTAATTGGATGACAGTGCAAGCCCGGACTGAGTACAAACTATCTGTTCTGTGTCATAGTTTCTTTTCTGATTCTTGTTCTAACATCTTATCTGCTTTCTGTCTATACACCTTCTCGTCAGTTGCGCTCCTCTGCAGATTACGCACGCTCTGTATTCCTAGAATCCGGACAAAAACATCTGGAGAATTAGAAAGATCATTCGCCTATTCTGCCCCAAAACAGTGGAATGCTTTACTCTCACATACACGATACATACCAACCACTCAAGGCTTGAATAGCGCACTCAACACACGTCTGTTCAGACAATACTATTCTGACTGATCTCTTCCACATCTTCACTCTTTCTGCACTTTTCACCATAATTATTCCTGATGCATTTTTGAAAAACTTATAAAAAATTTTATATAAAAATATATGAAGGACATTGTTTTTACCGTTTATACTATATTTCTACTTTTAAAACCATTGTATTGCTTTTAAGGACTTGTTTAAATTATGACAATTTTATACCGGCATTGTCTCGTGATAATGTTGTTTGTAAATATGTCTACGCTTGCTATTAATAATTATGTATGTGGTGTTTGATTGTCTGTGCTAATTTGTATTTTGTGTAAATCTGTATGTCATTTTTAATGTTTTTTTTAATGTAGTAGGCGTGATATTGTCATTTTGGTTGTGTTTGGTTTTGGTGACTGCTATTGTTATTGCTATATTAGTAGTATGCATGTATTTTTATTTCAGTGTTTTAATCAAGTGTTTGCAATGGTTTTACTGTGAAGAGCAGTGTGCCTTGTCGTAGATCATAAAACTGCGATATATAAATCAGCCTAATATTATAATAATTATTATTATTATTATTTTTTTTTAATATGATGATGATGATGATGATGATGATGATGATGATGATGATGATGATGATGATGATGATGATGATGATATAATGATGATGATTATTATTATTATCAACAACGCCATCGGAAACTGGTTCAGAACAACAATCGGTGGGCATCAGGGATGCCTACTCTCTCCAACACTCTTCAACATCTTCATAGAGCGCATCATGTCAGATGCCCTTGCAGATCACAAAGGCACAGTCAGCATAGGGGGTAGAGCAATCTCCAACCTCCATTTTGCGGATGACATCAATGGATTTGCTGGAGAGGAACAATAACTTGAACAGCTGGTACAGAGGCTTGACACCACCTCCAGAGCCTATGGAATGGAAATAAGTGCAGAGAAGACCAAAATGATGACCAACAACACCAATAGCATCAACATGGACATCAAAGTCCAAGGCCAATCCCTCAACACAGTGCATAGCTTCAAATATTTAGGAGCCATTGTATCAGACAATGGGTCCCGACAGGAAGTCCTCTCCAGAGATGCCTAGTATTACGGAACGTCCGTAATTTTACGGAAAAACAATAGTTACTACGGAAATACGGAATAATTAGCGAAATTACGGATTTGCAGCGATCAATTTTACGGATTTTCATAGCGCCGCTGATGCCTATATTTATAGGTTCGTTTGAGGCTCTTATTTTTAACCGCGAAGCTAACGGTTCGTCTGAGGCTTTTTTGTAACCGTGAAGCTTGCGCGAAATGTTACGAGAGGTGATCACGTGACCAAGCGAGATTTCTAAAATGGCTTCCAAATGAAAGCACAAAACCGAGGAGTCTGACAGTGAAATAGAATTTAGTTTTTTGCTTAGTTTTTGTGTGTTTATATTAGCTTTAAAAGAATTACTGATGATTACTGAAAAAGGTTCCAAAATTTCTGAAAACAAGTTGCCAAATTACTGAGAGGCATCAAGGCGCCTAGGCATCTCTGCCTCTCCAGGATCGCTCAAACAGCAGCTGCACTGGCGAGGTTGAAGCCCATTTGGAAAGACAGGACCATCAGTCTACATTCCAAGGTAAGACTGCTGCGCTCCCTTGTCATCTCCATCTTCCTATACTCTTGCTATACATGGACCTACAACACAGATCTACAACGAAGAATACAAAGTATGGAGATTAGGTGCTACAGAAGACTTATGGGCATTTCCTATACCCAGCAACATCACCCACGACGAAGTCCGACAGACCATCAAACAAGCCATTGGACACCACGATGACCTGCTCACAGTGATGAAAAAACGGAAACTCCGATGGTATGGCCTACTCAGCAGATCATCAGGTCTTGCAAAGACTGTCACAAAGAGAGGGGTTGGGGGATGGGGGTAAGCTCTTAATCTCTCGCGCTGTATTACCTCCTTTGATAGGTTAATGGTGCGATGACATTCAAGAGATTAATGCTAGGCCAACTAACTAAGTGAGAGACAGACAGGGAATAGGCGAGATAGATAGTAGACTTACACTAGTTAAGAAATTCAAATTCAAAGGCCAGTCAGGATAATTGCAATTTCTATAACTCTTTACTTTTATTAATTTGAAGTGGGGGGTCTGGGTCAAATACTTCTAACGTGAGTCATTAGCAAAGCGTCTTTCAGTAAGGAGTAGTTCGGTGATATTCTGGGTAGTCAATATCGGGGGTACTAGAGCTACTGTAGACTGATTTCATCACAGGGCGAGAGTGTATCTGTATGGTTTCAGAGTCTCTCTGATAATCTGGCGAGTGGGGATTCTCGTAGGCTAATCACTTAGCTCGGTACTGCAGAGCGGCGATTGGTCCAGGATACTCTGGGTGGCTTGTTTACCACGGTCGGTGGCGTGGGCGGTGATGCAGGTCAGTTGGTCACGCGGTGACGCATCGATCACGAGTGATTGTCTTGTGATGGTACAGGGCTAGAATTCGGCTTTCGTAGCTAGCCGTCTAGGAAAATGGCGAAGTCCCGAGTCACGCTTCTCATTGACCTCCTGGGTTGTCAGGGGCCTGCAGCGGGTCAGCGACTGGGAGATGATACAAGGCCGGGGTGATTCGCCCGGTACAGGAACCGTCTGTAATGCAATACAGACTCTGTATCAGCGGGGGATCGGGATAGTCTGGATTCAGGGCCTGTGGTACAATCGCCCATCTCAGAATTCAAATTGGTTGACCGGTCAAGGTTGAGCCAGTGCATATACCAACAGTCAAACAATGCAACTAGATTTACTGGGCCAAAGTGGAGTTTATTGGCAGCCGCTAGTAGGTGATACCTTCGGCGCATTGAGATGGGGTCGGCAACAGGGACGAATATTTATACATGGGGAGCATGGTGGAAAGCGAATGGAAGGGGTACAGGGCAAAGGGGTTGTACTGGGGACCTTAATCTATGTGGAGGGGGCAGCATGGCATGGGGTATTTACACATGGGGCTAACGGAGCATACAAGCATAAATCCAAACATGTCATGGGTCATATACAAGGTAGAAAATATGTGCAAGGGATAAATACAAGTCACAGCAACACATCAAGGCAAAACTATAAACATGAACATACATATCGACAGGACGCATGAACATGATGGGCGAACGACGGGTGATGGGTCTGCTATATGACAAAGAGTAAGTTCCCTCTCTTACCTTGACTTAAGACGGGTGGAAGCACACGGGTACTGTCGAAGCTCAGAGGTCACTCGGTGATGGAGACGTGTCTTCGGACAGGTTGTGACTTCAAGGCTGGAAGGCTTGGGACTGACCCTAAGTCAGGTTCTGTGGCAGGCTTTAACTTGATGCCCGAGGGGCGGGGCTTAAGCGAATTGGCGAGCGAGCCTGCTAGAGATGGCTGGTTAAGTGGAAATCGTCGTTGGCTGAGGGTGTGGAATGACTGTGGCTAGCCTACGTCAGAGGGTGATTGCACGCCTTGTCACAAAGACCATCCTGCAAGGCACATTGCAAGGAGGTAGAAGAAGAGGGAGACCGAAAAAGAGGTGGGAGGACAACATTCGAGAATGGACTGGTTTGACACTGAGCGAATCAATCAGGGTTGCTGAGGACAGGGAAAGATGGAGTACGCTGGTTAAACGATCATCTGTGGTGCCCCTACGACCTCCGGGTTACGGGACAGGATAGGATAGGATAGGGTTCCCGACAAAAAGTGTTTTATTTGATCGTCCTTAAATTTAGAGTTTTTCCAGCTCAAAAACTGCTCAAGGCGCTGATCGATGTTAAGTAGTGCCACAGTGGGGCTTAGGTTGTACAGCTTATGCATTGGGTTATGAGTTTTTTCACTTTTGACGGGCGGCCACATCTTATGAGTTTAGTGGCCACGTTTGGTTTACGTTTCTCTGCTTATCCTTTGGTTCGGGGGTAGTGGCGCCATGTTTATCAAGGCCCGGTTCGAATTTATAAACGTGTGTAGCTGTGTCATTTCACTACAACAAGGCGCTTTTTCATGACGATGTAATGTACTCTTTCACGATTTGATTATAATAAGAAAAACGTTACTAAGATCGACACGCTACAAGTGAATTCAAGTGTTTTAGCTCTCCCAGTCGTTTGTGGCAGACAACCTTTGTTGCGTGTAATCATGCGTGCTGGAGGAGCTTAGGTCGACCTCTAAACTCTTGACGTCGCACCCTCGATTCTGATTGGTCCTCGTAAGCCCGGCTTGTGAAATTTTGCAGGAGAATTCAAACAAGCGCTATCCTTGTAACATTTAACCTTAGCCAGTACGCAAGGACATACCTAAAGAAATCGTAACACAAGTGTGGCCGGGAGCGTAACACAAGTGTGGCCGGGCCTTTACTGTTAGCGTACTTACTATGAACAGTCAGAAGCACTAACACCTCTCGTTCTTTGAGGAATTCCGACCCGTACTCTGTGGGGAAGTTTCGCAAGTTTTTCACGACGCCTCTCTCGTCAGACACTTCCACCTCCTCTGCAACACAATTACGACCATCTTCATCATCATCATCATCATCACAGTCATTATCATCATCGTCATCCCTCTCGTCTGACATTTACACTTTCTCTCCAACACAATGATGACTATCGTCGTACTCGGCGGCGGCGTTGTGGTCATCGTCATCATCATCATCGTCATCATCATCATCATCATCATCATCATCATCATCATCATTATCATCATCATCACATCGTCATCGTCATCATCATCGTCGTCGTCGTCGTAGTGGTTAGCCCTCTCGTCTGACTCTTCCGCCTCCTCTGCAATACAATGATGACCATCGTCTTCATCGTCGTCATCATCATCGCTGTCGTGATCATCATCGTCGTCGTCATCATCGCCATCATCATAATCGTCGCCGTTGTCATCATTATCTTAAAGGCACTAGACATGCTATGGCAGGATAATACACCACATTACATTGCCTGTAAATTGCTGGCCCCTTAGACGGGTGAGTGAAAGAGACACTGTACATGTAAATACCCAACATGCACTATAGATCCTGTTCCCACCACCCCTTCCCCTTCTCTCCTCCCGCCTCCCACTCTATTGTCCTACGTGACGCGGCTCTTGTGGCTGCCGTCAACCCGAATTTTTAAGGGAAGAGAGACAAATACATTTTTTTTTTAATATAAAGAAAGAAGTAAATAAATAAATATTATTCACCTTTACTTCCGCAACCACATTTCAACTTCATGTTTTCCAGCAGAATTTCATTCTTGCAGTAGGCGTTAAAGATTTTGCTCCGTCCCTCTGAAACATGGGGAAAGAAATGAATGGGAATTCATACATTAATGACAGCTTATCAAGCGCATACAATCAAGGAAGTGAAAACGGCGGCAACAACAACACGCACACATGCCATCACCAACATCAGCAGCACCAGCAACGTCACTCATTGTCCAGTTTCGATGTCGTCTTCAGAATTGTTTTCGACGTCACAATCGTTGTCAACGGCAGCAAAAACATACATCGTCCCTATCAGCATCTGCATCTGCATAATTCACTTTCACCATCACCTGATTCTACATAATGTCAAATCGTCATTATTTTAATTTACATTCTCCTTTTCCCATCCTCTCTCTCCTCCTCCTCCTCATCACCTACTTCTTCTTCTTCTCTTCTTCCTCCTTCTCCTCTTCTTCTTCTTCGAATCCTATCCTATCCTATCCCGTAACTCGAAGGTAGTTGGGGCACCACAGATGATCGTTTAACCAGCGTACTCCATCTTTCTCTGTCCTCAGCAACCCTCATGGTTTCGCTCAGTGTCAAGCGTCCATTCTCGAATGTTGTCCTCCCACCTCTTCTTTTTGTCTCCTTCTTCTTCCGCCTCCTTGTACCGTACCTTGCAGGATGGTCGTTGAAGTTCTAATGTCGTGGCCATATTATCGGAGTTTCCGTTTCTTCACCACTGTGAGCATGTCCTCATGTTGTCCAATGGCTTGTGTGATGGTCTGTTGGACTTCGTCATTGGTGATGTGCTGGGTATAGGAAATGCCCAGAAGTCTTCTGTAGCACCCCATCTCCATGCTTTGTATTCTTCGTTGTAGATCTGCTGTGAGGGTCCATGTTTCGCAAGCGCATCATTTTGGTCTTCTCTGCATTTATTTCCATTCCATAGGCTCTGGATGTGATGTCAAGCCCCTGTACCAGCTGTTCAAGTTTGTGTTCCTCTCCAGCCAATCCATCAATGGCATCCGCAAAACGGAGGTTGGAGATTGCTAACCTTTATGCTGACAGTGCCTTCGTGATCTGCAAGGGCATCTGACATGATGTGCTCTATGAAGATGTTGAAGAGTGTTGGAGAGAGTAGGCATCGTTGACGCACACCGATTATTGCCCTGAACCAGTTTCCGATGGCGCTGTTGTAGAGGACTGCACTGGTAGCCTTGTCATACAGGCTTTTCAATTATTTTAGGGTTGATGTTGTACGCTCTCATGGTTGCCCACCGAGCTGCATGCCAGACTCGGGCAAACGCTTTCTTGAAGTCTACAAACACATGATATAGATTTTGTTGGTGCTGTAGGTATTTATCGCAGATTATTCTGAGGTTGAAATATCTCTTCGGTGGTACTTCGTCCTGCCCTGAATTCTGCATGTTCTTCAGCTATGATTTGTTCAGCTTGGGATTTCAACCTCTTGGAATACATTGTAGGCTATATACATTAATCTAAAACCCAACATGAGGGGAAATAATCATCAAAAGTACACTAACCACCACCCCCCTTCCCCTCCTCTCTGTAATGCGGCCTGCAATGGACGCGCCCCTACTTCAATGGAACTCAAAGGGCGTCAACCCCAGGTGAGCGCTATTTGTAGAAGACTGAAAGCAAATACATTTTAAATTTTGAAATTAAGATTGACTGCGTCCAAAACCATAATTAAGGCAGGGAGGAAACCGTAGTACCTAGAAAAAGCCTTCGTGACATGTTGAGTCTCATACCGAAATAAAAGATGCCGTTTCTGCGGGGATCGAACCCACAACCCCTGGCATTAGAAACTAGTTCTCCAATAGTGTAGTGTAGGCCTCTTATCTTTCAATGCACAGATGTGCATACTCACATACTTATCGACAGCCTTACTTTACAATTTGACTCTTTCGAGCTTTCACTTCTATGTAATGTACCTAACGCAGTTCGTTTAGTGGCTCCAGAATCAATATGTGTGAGTTAGTTAGTTGGTTATTCATTGCTTACAGGGTCCAGCGGACTGCTAAGAGCCGAATCAGGAACACAAAATCAAGACAACAACTTCGCTGAAAGAGGACTCACCCCTGGTCCGCATAAAAGATCTGCCGAAACCACCCTATTGGTAATACTGAAGGCACTCCACCACTCGGTCACTTTACAATAAATACATCCCACGCAGGGGACGCTGAGGTTATACTCTAATTTATCAAACCTCCGTTTACAAAAACAAAATAGAATACAAAAATCATTATAAAATATCAACAAAACACATACATAGAAAATTCCCACATTGCCAAATAATAACATCAGAGGAAGCCCCAGTGACCACCCGGCAAAAAGCGTCCAATATTCCCAAGCTGATACAACAGACCTCACACACAAATGAGGAGTTTTGTTCCGGAAGAATTTTCAAGAAAAAGGGTAGGTGACTGGTCTAGCCAAGAAGATAGTATAGTAGATTGATAGAACAGAGTAGGAATGAGAAAGTACAAAGGAGAAAGACAGCGACAGTGGGAATTTAAAGCACTAAATTTCCAGAAAGTGGGCATACTACTTATACTGAAACCCCCGGCACGCCCATAAGGAGAGGGGGAGGGGGAAGAATATGTGTGAGGTGGGATAGGATGGATGTTTGCGTTGAAGGGGAAGGGGAAAGCACTCGCAGACCAACACGCTACCATGAATCAGTCAGTCTTAACTCCTTTGGGGGTTTCGTGCTAGGCTACCCGCAGAAACAATGCGTTCTATTTTTCACAACGCTGTCCGAATGAAATCAAAAGCCCCGTTGTTATTGCTAGCCCAGCGATCAAATGGATTTCTCTTTGAAAGGGAATGTGAACAATTGCAGCTTTGATTCAGGGCAAAATACGCAGACCTTATGCTTTGGTCGCTGCAAACTACACTCAATCACTCATTTAATCATCCCTGGAGTTAACGTTTTCCTATATATAATAGAGAGGTTTAACTTTAACAGACGTCAACAATACATTCACTGTTTTGTTTAGATGTTCTTAAAGCGAGTGTGAGGTCTTTATAAAAATAAAAATAAAAAATTATTTAAAGGAACAAAAATAAAAAATATATATTTATATACCTATATCTATATATTATATCTATCTATCTATAGATCTATCTATCTATCTATAGATAGATAGATAGATAGATAGATAGATAGATAGATAGATAGATAGATAGATAGATAGATAGATAGATAGATAGATAGATAGATAGATAGATAGATAGATAGATCCCGTAACTCAAAGGTCGTTGGGGCACCATAGATGATCGTTTTACTAGCGTACTCCATCCTTCTCTGTTCTCAGCAAACCTCATGGCTTCATTCAGTGTCAAACCAGTCCATTCTCGAATGTGGACCTCCCACCTCTTTTTCTGTCTCGTGTATATATAATTCTATCCGTCACTCAAAGGTCGTTGGGGCATCACAAATGATCGTTTTACCAGCGTATTACATTCTTCTCTGTTCTCAGCAACCCTCGTGGCTTCATTCAGTGTCAAACCAGTCCATTCTCAAATGTGGTCTTTCCACCTCTTTTTCTGTCTCCCTCTTCTTCTGCCTACTTGCACCGTGCTTTGCAGGATGGTCTTTGCAAGGCCTGATGCTCTGCTGAGTAGGCCATACCATCGGAGTTTCCGTTTCTTCACCACTGTGAGCATGTCATCGTGTTGTCCAATGGCTTGTGTGATGGTCTGTCGGACTTCGACTTTGGTGATGTGCTGGGTATAGGAAATGCCCAGAAGTCTTCTGTAGCACCTCGTCGATGGGGAGAAGGAGGAAGCTTGCGCTTGCTTGGTATATTTATGTAGCTAGGACTCACTCTTCCGCAACATGAGAGTCAATATCTTTTTTAAAGTCCGTGCTATGGAAAGCGTGCGTGCACAGCCTAGACCTCGGTTCACACTCTTACCCAAAGAAGTTATTTTTAGAAAAGTTAAACGAGAACATGCACCATACAGAACACTTGCATTAACACTTCGTAACGTTTCTTCGTGTGTTCTTTAAATACTTCTCCACAGTCGCACTTTTGCCATTTTTAATTTAATACCACCCTACTCCAAAGCCCGGGGGATTTCTAAAAAGGCAAACGTGTAGCAGACGTCAAACATGCATTCACACCGTTGTAACTTTTGTTGATCGTTTCTGTTAGGTGTTTCAGTCACGGGGGCATCATTGAAGATTTTAATACCACGCCATCCAACTCTAGGATAAACCAAGAAGAATGGAGAGTGGGAAACAATTAGTGGATCCCCGAGAGCGGAGGGGTAGTGGATCCCCGATAGCGGAGGGGTAGTTTACTGCACTACCCCTCCGCTATTCGGGATCCACTCATTCTTTCCCAAGCTCCATTCTTCTTGGTTAATGTTATTATTATTATTATTATTATCGAGGATTTTTATAGCGCAAATATCTCGCCGTACTTGGCGACTCAAGGCGCTGGCCGATACAGGATCGAACTCGAGCCTGTGGATGAATTGAAAACAGAAAGGCGCACGAGGTGGAATACCACAACATGCATTCCCAGCTTCGTCACACGAATTCCGAAGGTTGTATCGTTTTTTAGATTTTTAAAAAGATATGTTCTAAATGCTTTCATTAAAATCGCCTTTTGTAACAGAAATAATTTTTTTTTAAATATCAACTACAACCTCATCTTCTATAGCCTAGGTAACCCATTCTAAAAAAATTAAAAATCAACTACAACCTCATCTACTATAGGTATCCCATTGTTATAGATAGGTAGTGCATGCCTATAGACAAAATCCGTACTCGCTGACAATCATTTTGCGGAGAAGGCAGCACAAAATTCTCCCGCACGGATGACGAATAAAATTAACAACAACAACAACAAAATTAAAAGGCAAAAAAAAAAACAAAAAAAAAACAACACACGTTTGCTTCGATTTTCAGGTAGTTTAAATGCTTCAATCACACTCGTTCTTTGTGACGGTTTTTTATACCCCCTTCTGTATTACTTCTTCCACCTGCGTATAATGCGCCAGCCGAATTTAAAATTGAAATTAAAGGCGAACAAGCAGCAGACGACAACAGAAGCCTCTCTGTTTTGAATCGCTTCTTTATGTGTTCTTAAATTCTTCAATTAAAAGTCGCACTCTGTGACTTCTTTAATACCCGCTGTAGGTCGATGGTGCCAACGATTCGAGTCGGCTCTTGTTTACGTGACCATGTGTTTGATCCTTTGATATTTTAAATCTAAACTGCAGTGATTTATACAATAAGAAATGCATTTGAATATAAGCTGTTGCACTGAAATGAGGAGTGCAGGTGGAAGAATAAGTGTAAATAATCTATTTGACTGGTGGAATATCAATAGGGTATAATCTATTTGAAGGGTGGAATAAGAGTTGGCATAATCTATTTCAATGATGGATTGAGAGTCATCATAATTTTAATGGTAGATATTGGCATAATCTATTTGATTGGTGGTATGACAGTCGGCATAATTTATTTCAAAGGTAGAATGAGAGTGGGCATAATCTATTGGAATGGTGGAATAAGAGTTGGCATAATCTATTGGAATGGTGGAATGATAATTGGCATAATCTATTTGAAAGGTGGAATGAGAGCTGGCCTAATCTATTTGAATGGTGGAATGAGAGTGGGCATAATCTATTTGTATGGTAGAATGAGAACGGGCATAATCTACTGGAACGGTGGAATGAGAGTTGGCGTCATCTATTTGAATGGTGAAATAATAGTTAGCATAATCTATTTGAATGGTGGGATGAGAGTTGGCCTATTATATTTGAATGGTGAAATGAGAGTGGTCATAATCTATCTGAATGGTGAAATGAGAGTGGTCATAATCTATCTGAATGGTGAAATGAGAGTGGTCATAATCTATCTGAATGCTGGAATGAGAGTGGGCATAATCTATTTTAATGATGGAATAAGAGTAGACGTAATCTATTTGAAAAGTGGAATGAGAGTAGGTGTAATCTATTTGAATGCAGATATGTTTTGGGAGTGTTGGGAGGTAGTTGAGGGGGTTATGGGAGGAGTGGGGGGGGGAGTGTCAACCTGTTTGAATGTATATGTATTCTATTTTAAAGGGGAATTGGATAAATACGCTAGCTGATTGCAAAATGTGTACATGTTAGGGCCACTATTCTGAAGTGAAGAACAAATCTATTGTTCTTAAAAAATAACATTTTTGAGAAGGCTGTTCTTTCTTTCGCGCGCGTTTGTGTGGGTGTGTCTCACTGGACTACGTCGGCGACTGAGTAAATGTCTCGCTCGGTTATGGAATTCCCTTTGTACAATATGTATTTTAACCACTTTCAGTTAAATAATCTTTATTTAGAAGCATATTTTCTAAATAATAACTTCTTTACAAACAATATAATATTACTCTACATAATATATTTTCTCCGTAAAGAACGTAGTATATACCTAAACAATATATGGTTTAGATAAATAAATCATGATATAGGGAAATAAGGAATTGTTGCTAAATAAGGGATTATTTACCTACATAATGCATTATTTAGCACGTTGTGTTTAATAATGTATCATTTATAAATGTTTCTAAATGATGATTTGTTTACCTATATAATGCATTATTTAGCATAATTTGCTAAATATAGTATTATTTATATGTTGGTAAAAAATGCAATTTTTACGTATACAAGTCATTGTTTCCTATCCTATCCTATCCTGTCCCGTAAACCGGAGGTCGTAGGGGCACCACAGATGATCGTTTATCCAGCATACTCCATCTTTCTCTGTCCTCAGCAGCCCTGATGGCTTCGTTCAGTGTCAAACCAGTCCATTCTCGAATGTTGTCCTCCCTCCTCTTTTTCGATCTCCCTCTTCTTCTACCTCCTTGCACTGTGCCTTGCAGAATAGTCTTTGCAAGGCCTGATGATCTGGTGACGTGGCCATACCATCGGAGTTTCCGATCGGAGTCATTGTTTAGGGACTGCAATTTTGATTATTTAGGAATTCGCAAGTACATTTCGTATTAATGTGAGGCTACTGATATGTGGTAGTGATAAAGAAAATTGCAAAATCGTGACTTTACGCTGTTTTGCGATTTAACTCTTTCCCTGCCAGGCATGTTTCCACGTTTGTGCCAGACATTTCTCTGGCACCGGAAAGAAAGTTCAATACCTTAGACATTTAAGCTACTGTTCTTTCAATAATAGTTGTTAAATAGACATATTTCATATCAAATTAAAGGTAAAAGAGTGAGGAATAAGAAAAAAAACCACAAAAATGTTAATTTGATTATGTTATTGAAATATGTGTTTTGAAAGCATGTTGATCTTTTTGAAATGATAAAATAAAATTAAAATATTTCTACATACCACAGTGATAAAAAAATCTGGAGGAATAATTCCAATCACTGAATCAGCTTCACACACCAGAAAGAAAATTTATTTAGGATCAAAATACACTTTACAGTTTGAAATTATATTTATTATTAGCAGAGTTTGACACACTGTCGATTGTGCCCATCACAATGCTTAGTAAAATGCACAAAAAAACACTCTAAAAACGAATCAATTTGAAGAAACCATGCGCGTGTCGATCGAGAACGAAAGTAGAAAGAGTTATCTCTCTTTGGTTAAAATAAAACTTGGATTGGACTGCGCAAAAAACCGGAACGAAACGGAATACTGAAATCGACGATATATCGTCGATTGGCACAAACATGGCGGCTCAGATCGACGATATATCGTCGATTGGCAGGGAAAGAGTTAAAATGTGGCAACTGCTTTATTTCGCTCTATTTTTTTATTCGTTCACAACAGTATTAATATACCAAACTGCAACGGTAACGGCTTCAGAAAAGATGGATCCTTCATTATTTCTTCATTGGCGTCCTTGCCTTCAGTGTACTTCCGCCATGTTTTTTGTCAGTCCGATCTTCCAGGGGTGTCGGATAGCGCATTCGTTGGAGCAAGTTAAGCACCGTCCAGTGCGTTTAGCACTTGGATGGGTGACCGCAAAACGTGAAGCGACAAATAACAACGCCTCCAGTTGACTCAACTGTGACTGAGTACCTACTCTCTTAAGGGTGGGGAAGGTAAAGCAGCGAGCTAGGGAGAGAGATTACGCTGGCCCAAGATAAGTGTGATCTCCAACATCAAGCTCCCCTACGGCCACAACTACCTTTACCTTTTTTTTTTACAGACCTTCTAATCCCTGGTAGTTTCGAATAAGCTGAAACTTAACGTTTCAAATTAAACATAATTCAACTCATCACAACAAACGGAAACACAGTCTCAACACAGTTTTTTGGGTAAATAAATACAAAAAGAAAGCTTTTTTTTTCTTCTAACGAAGATACTCACGAAGTGAACACTCCCGCACAAAAATGACATTGACCTTTCGTTTGTGTTCGGGAGGTAACAGACGTTTTATCTTCGAATTTGTGAAGTGATTTATGTTGAAAAATAAATAATTAACATACATTTTGCACACACAATCTTTGGAAAGACCTTGCATTTAATTATAGAAAGCAAAAAAGTTATTTAAAAAATCAACCTTTCAAGTTCATGCTCTGTGGGTTCGGGCATTAAATAGAATAGACCCAACGTTTCCCGGCGTGTCGTAAGAGGCGACTAACAGGGGTGATGTTAGCACGGCATCACTGGGCGAAAGTCTTCTACACAGAAGTCACCGGCCAGGGCGGAGGAACCTCACGTTACTACAGGTTCAACGACCATGTGCTCAGGGCCAAGGCGAGCCACACTGTATTCGTGGATTTCGGCTGTGGCCAACAGCCTGGAGAGGATTGGGCACCGCCAGGTCTTTTTGCCCAAGACACACTACATGATGACACAACCCACTAATTCCATACCGGATCGGTCGTCGCCCGGGTCGTCACACGGCACAAGGACCGCGCCTTCCGTTGGCCACCAGGACGGAGGTGTTAAGTATGCTACTGATGGACAATTTAGCAAGATCCGCACGAGAAACAACATCGTCATAGGAACCTGGAATGTCAGGACCCTAACTGCGGAAGGAAAATTAGAAGAACTGGCCCACGAGTTGGACCACTATCGATGGAATGTTCTAGGTATCAGCGAACTGCGCTGGAAAGGCCTAGGTGAAACAACGACCGACAAAGGCCACAAGCTCTATTTCAGCGGTAGGGATGACAGGCACGAACACGGCGTTGGATTCTTGGTCCACAAGAACATTCTAGCCACTGTCATGGGTTGCCGCCCAGTCTCCAGTAGACTCATTACCATCCGCCTGAGAGCAGCCCCTTTCAACATCACCATCATCCAGGCCTACGCCCCAACATCAGACTATGACGACAGCGAAGTGGAGGATTTTTATGAAAATCTACAGGCGGTCCTTGACCAAGTGCCGAAGAAGGACATAGTCATAGTGCAAGGCGACTGGAATGCCAAGGTTGGCCAAGATGCGCACCACAACTGGGGAGACACATGTGGACCCCACTGCAACAACGAGACAAATGACAGGGGTCTGAGACTCTTGGAGTTTGCCAGATACAACAATCTGGTACTGGCAAACACGCTTGGTCTCCACAAAAACTCCCGACGATGGACATGGCACAGTCCTGGCGGGGAGCATCACAACCAAATAGACTACATCATGGTCAAGAAACGCTTCAGATCAAGCATCAACATTGGCAGGACACGTACTTTTCCAGGAGCAGACATCGGAAGTGACCACGATCTCGTGATGATGTCTTTCCGGCTCCACTTGAAGAGAGTAAATACAGCAAAGTGCACTAGACTGAAGTTCGACCTGGACAAACTGCAAGACCCGGAGGTGGCAGAACTATTTCAGGCCACAATTGGAGGGAAATTTGCACCACTGCTCATTTTGGGGGCTGGTGAAGTAGATGTCAACACCATGACCACCACCTTCAACTCAGCTGTGACAGATGTCGCCACTGAGATCCTTGGCAAGCACCGACCAAAGAAGAAGCTGTGGATCACACCTGAACTTTTGGATCTGTGTGATAAACGAAGAGAGATGAAAAAGAAAAAGAACACCTCACAGGGAGCTGATGTCTACCGAAAAATCAACAATGACATCCGAAAAGGCATGCTCACAGCAAAGGAGAACTGGATAGAAGATCAATGCCAGGAAATAGAGAACAGTCTGAACAAGAACAACAGCAAGAAGGCCTACCAGACTGTGAAGCGGCTGACAAGTGTCAAACAGCCCAAAGTCTCCACTATCCAAAGCAAGTCTGGCATATGCCTTACAGAAGAACAAGAAGTCTTGGACAGATGGACAGAGTACTGCTCTGACCTTTACAACCATACACCAAATGGAGACCCATCAGTTCTAGCATGTCCCGAGAACAGAGAAGAAGAAGAAATCCTCCCAATTCTCCGGGAAGAAGTTGAGGCAGCAGTGCAAGCGCTAAAGAAAGGGAAGTCAGCGGGAGTGGACAACATACCCGCGGAACTGCTACAAGCAGGAGGAGAAGCGATGATTGATGCCCTCACCATTATCTGTAACAAGATCTGGCAGAGTGGGGAGTGGCCTATACCATGGACCCAGTCGCTTGTCATCACTCTTCCCAAAAAAGGTAACCTTCAGGAGTGTGAAAATTACCGGACCATCAGCCTCATCAGCCATCCCAGCAAGGTCCTCCTGAAAATAATACTCAACAGGTTGAAACCCCAAGCTGAACAAATCATAGCTGAAGAACAAGCAGGATTCAGGGCAGGGCGAAGTACCACTGAGCAGATTTTCAACCTCAGAATAATCTGTGAGAAATACCTACAGCACCAACAACATCTATATCATGTGTTCATAGACTTCAAGAAGGCGTTTGACCGAGTCTGGCATGCAGCTCTATGGGCAACAATGAAAGTGTACAACATCAGCCCTAAAATTATTGAAGTCATCAAAAGCCTGTATGACAAGGCTACCAGTGCAGTCCTCCACAACAGAGCCATCGGGAATTGGTTCAGAACAACAATCGGTGTGCGTCAAGGATGCCTACTCTCTCCAACACTCTTCAACATCTTCCTAGAGCGCATCATGTCGGATGCTCTTGCAGACCATGAAGGCACAGTCAGCATAGGGGGTAGAGCAATCTCCAATCTTCGTTTTGCAGATGACATTGATGGATTGGCTGGAGAGGAACAAGAACTTGAACAGCTGGTACAGAGGCTTGACACCACCTCCAAAGCCTATGGAATGGAAATAAGTGCAGAGAAGACCAAAATGATGACCAACAACACCAATGGCATCAATACGGACATCAAAGTCCAAGGCCAATCCCTCGACACAGTGCATAGCTTCAAATATTTAGGAGCCATTGTATCAGACAATGGGTCCCGACAGGAAGTCCTCTCCAGGATCGCACAAACAACTGCTGCCCTGACAAGGTTGAAGCCCATTTGGAAAGACAGGACCATCAGTCTACATTCCAAAGTAAGACTGCTGCGCTCCCTTGTCATCTCCATCTTCCTATATGCTTGCGAAGCATGGACCCTCACAGCAGATCTCCAACGAAGAATACAAAGCATGGAGATGAGGTGCTACAGAAGACTTATGGGCATTTCCTATACCCAACACATCACCAACGACGAAGTCCGACAGACCATCACACAAGCCATTGGACAACACGATGACCTGCTAACAGTGGTGAAGAAACGGAAACTTCGGTGGTATGGCCACGTCACCAGATCATCAGGCCTTGCAAAGACTATTCTGCAAGGCACAGTGCAAGGAGGTAGAAGAAGAGGGAGACCGAAAAAGAGGTGGGAGGACAACATTCGAGAATGGACTGGTTTGACACTGAGCGAAGCCATCAGGGCTGCTGAGGACAGAGAAAGATGGAGTATGCTGGTTAAACGATCATCTGTGGTGCCCCTACGACCTTCGGGTTACGGGACAGGATAGGAACCTTTCAAGTAAATCCTGGAATCCACTAAATAATGAAAATTGCAGCCCCTGAACAATGAACTGCTTACGTAAATAATGCATTATTTAGCAATATCTTCTAAATAATACTTTATTTAGAAAATTCTGCTAAATAATGCATCATATAGTTAAACAAATCATTATTTATAAACATTTCTAAATAATACATTATTTAACACAATCTGCTAAATAATGCAGTAAATCCTTTGTTTTTATTTAGCAACAATGCCTTATTTACCTATATCATGATTTATTTACGTAAACAATGCATTGTAAATAATACGTTATTTACGGAGAAAATATATTATTTACTTTAGAGAAACCTTAACTTGTTTGTAAACAAATGATTATTTAGAAAATATGTTTCTATATAAAAATTGTTTATCCGAAAGTGGTTTTAAAAAAGAAAAACACAACGAAAAATATCGCAAATAAATATTTTACAAAGGGAATTCCATATTCGGTACCTATCAACCAATGTAATGATAGGCTACAGGTGTGCGAGAGATGAAGATTCAGGGTTGGAGTGGCGTAATTGACGATACTGTCCTGAGTTTATCACAACGTTGTTAAAGCTAAGGGGTTTTGGTTGTATTAGAGTTATGGAAATGTGATCCGCATCAACGGGTGTTATGATTGGCTCTAGAAGGTGTGGAAGCGGAGAGGATCCAGGTTGCCGGTGTCACATCCTTCAAGTTCCGGGTCTCCTAGTTTATCCGAGCGCATTTGCGCATGCGCCAGGTCATGTCGGGCCGGCTTTTTCACGAAGTTCTTAGGCGTCATAACCCTAACCCTAACCCAAACCCTAACCCTAACCCTAAACTCTTAACTCTAACCCAAACCCTAACCCTAACCCTTACGAAGACTATGATAGCACTGTGCGCATGCGTCGAATTTTGTAACGCGTCGACCAATCAGAATGCTCCCATTCGCTCCCAGCCCAGCTAAGATACTAGGAACTGTGACGATGTCACACCGGTAGCGTAATCGATGAGCTGTGCTCAGTTCATTACAACATTGGTAATGTTAACGGTTTGGGTTGTAATAAAGTTACGATGTGTGTGTGGGGTGTGTGTGTGTGTGTGTGTGTGTGCGTGTGAGTGTGTTTAGTTTAGTTAATATCACCATCTCGCAATACAATAAATATCATGAACCCTGTAGTACCCATGTGTGTGTGTATGTGTGGGTGTGTGTGGGTGTGTGTGTAGGTGTGTTTAGTTTAGTTAATATCACCATCTCGCAATACAATAAATATCATGAACCCTGTAGTACCCATACTAACTCTATATTATTGAAATACAACAGAGGATACTGAAGAGATACATAATACAGGAATACAGACTCCTTTATTGTCCCCACAAACACCTGCAAGGAAATTCTTGGTGCAGTGTCCATCCGCATAGAAAACTCAAAGCAATGAAACCGTAACATCAACACAACCGTAAAATTAAATAATGATGGCATATCTACAGTGATTCAGATCCATCGACCATGACGCTATCTCTCACACACACACAAACACACACACACATTTTTGTAAAAACGACATTATGATGACTGTTGTGAAAAAAACAGGGATTATTTTGACACACTTTTCATGTTCGTGACATTATTTTGACATTTTCAAATTTTTGAACCTATCCCTAACCCTAACCCTAACCCTAACCCCTAACCCAAACCCTAACTCTAACCCTAACCCTTAACCTAACCATAGGCCTAAAACAGCTCTAACTCTGCAGGGAACTATTTTGACGTCAAAATAGGGCGCCCTTCCAAAAAAGTCAAAAGAAACCATGTGGAGTTCCATGAGTGTGTCACTGTAACGTCGTTTCTACATGCCCACCTACACACACACTCACACACACACACACACACACACACATATATATATATATATATATATATATATATATATATATATATATATATATATATATATACACACACACACACATTCAAATACATTTTTTTCCCTATACATACATACACACATACATGTACATACATATAGACCCATCTATACGCACACACATATAGGAGAAGTTTCATGTCAGTTTGATTCCGAAATGTAGTAGGCCTACTAGTTCAGAAATGTACAATCTATTTAATTCCATTTGATAATTTTACATTTTAATCTGTTTCAGATCTATCATTTGCATGAAAGGTGGCGAAATTTGGGGTGAAATCCTCAAAGTTGTAGAGACTTTATTCGAACAGTCGAAGTATCCACAGTATTCTAAACTAATTTTTTAAAAAAAGAAAATAATAGCAACAACAAAACGTTGACATACCTCCGTATTTGACCGTGACGAACATTGTGATACAATCCTCCTTGGGTAATAATCCTCTCTCCGCTGAGATTCGTACAATGTTTTCACAGGCAAACAAAATTACTGTGCGAAGATCTATAATCTAGATCTCCAACATCTGGGAAATGGCGTCATTTCCAATGATGTCACTAAAAGTCGGCGACTTTTAACCCAAATCAGTCCCCCCAAAAAGTGTCGAATTTTGCCGGAATTTGAAATTTCACTTTTTGACTTCGAAGTTTAGGCCTACTGAACAAACCGCAGATTGTTATCCAGTCTTAATGTGCACTAACTATTTCTGCCCTGAAAGAAAATACAATGGATCAATGCCTTTGAATAGGAATATGTCTTTTTCTTGAGTTTAACACATCATAATAATTAAAATTGCACAGAAATGATCACAAATCGAAGTGAAGAGTATAGTTCGTTGAATTCACACTTGAAACATGACTTATCAACAGATGAGAACTCTGCTGACGTTCACGAATCAACGAGCGGTAATTGAAAGTCTTTCAGTGGGTTCGAAATACGAGGAATAACGACGAACGACGCATTCAGCGCTGTGAAAGAGTGAAGTAGAACTCTCACCTATTCGCGGACAGCTTACACATGTCAACGATGAAATGAGTGTTCCTCGTTGATCCTACCAAAAACGATACAATATTATTCCTTCATTATACACTAAAGAGCCTAGATAGAACTGGACTGCCAAAAACAATTAGTACTACGTTGCTTAAAAGTGCGTCTAATGGAGTTGAGAATTGCGCAAAACAATTATAAAATTGCTACTTCACGTTAAGAGATGACTGTTTGCTTATATAGCCTATATGTTGTTGTTGTTGTTGTTTGTAGATTATAGTCACACGACACTTTCGCATATAGGTGACTACTGGACCGATTTATACTGACACCAGCGGGCCAGTTGTTGGTAAAGTTTCGCTCAGTGCTCGAACTAGAAAACAACAAAAAAATAATTATTTTCCGATTTTCCCTTACATGCACATACATGCAAATGTATAATAATAATAATAATAATAATAATAATAATAATAATAATAATAATAATAATAATACAGGATGCTATATACGCGCCTTTCCCCAAACCAATCAGGCTCAAAGCGCGGCAATCTATACCAACATACACACTCACCGTTCTCACCCACCCTCACACACACCAAATACACACCAATCACTCAAACAGGTGATGTAAAGGCAGGGAGATCTCTATTGGAAGACGGAAAGGAACTCAATTTTTAATTTTTGAAAATTGTATATTGACTGCGTCCTGTACCATTATTGAATGGAGGGAGGAAACTGGAGTGCCCGGAGAAAACCCTCGGTGACCTCAATAGTCTCGTACCTAAGTCACATACGTTCGCCCCTTGCGGGAATCGAACCCGCGACCTTTGGCATAGGAGACCGGCGACTTATCCACTGCGCCACGAGCCCACCCCATGTATGTATCATAGTATCTTGTATGTTCTATATACAGGCACTATCAAGGTCACATCTTACTTTTCTTTACAATGCGAATCACGAATTTCCTTCCCTGACCTAAGAATACCAATTAGAACGCACGGTTTTATATCTTATGGGAGGCGAGATATAGCAAACGCTCGAGATATAGCAAACGCTCGAACAAATGCGCGAACCTCGCGCACTTGCTCCTGCAAGTGTTCGAGCAAATGCGCGATCATTTGCTCGAGCGGTTGCTACGCCCGTTGCTATAAGGGTTTTGCTGAAAACTGTCAACGGAAAGGAACTGAAAATGAACACATGTTTTTTTTGTTGATCTCCGACCTAGATATTTTGTATTTATCCGCATTAGTTTGATGTTAAATATTTACGTAATATGTGTGGCCCTTAAACTTAATTTCTAAGTAGAATACAATTTAAATAACTGTCTCAATATGTTTTAAGATAGCTTTTATTATAAAATATTAATAAAGTATTAGTAATTAATATGTAAATATATATAGAAACGCATACACACACATACACGCACCATACTCGCGCGCACACACACACACACACACACAAACACATTAGCAAACTTCGCCGTTACAGTTTTTGGGGACACACACACACACAAATACACACACAGACACACACCAAAACACACGCTCACGCGCGCGCTCGCACAAACACACACACTCACAAGCCTCGCAGTTGCAGTTGTTGTGGACACACACACACTCACACACACAATCACACGCACAAACACACACACACACCCACACCCACACACACACACACACACACACATACACACACACATACATTCACAAATCTCGGAGGTACCGTTTTGGACTGCGAGTATATTGACTCTATTTGGGCCTATGACCGTTTTATTACGTCATCATGCCTGCTGAACTTTTTAACTCAGCCCGCTAAAAATAACAAACACACACTTTCCAGCACGCACGCTAAAATACACAGTGACCTTAAAATGGGGCGATTAAAGGGTTCCGACCAGGAGTTACAAACCCACTGCTTCATGCATACACTTTTTACTCCAGCGCAAGAGCGGCTCAAGGCGCATTGAGGATCTAACTGACGTCAAGGCGCCAACTTGTTGCTTGATTCGCATCGCCTAACGCCGCTGACCACTAAGTGATCGCGAACGGCTGAGAGGGAATAGGACTTCACGCTATTTGTGTTGGGTGGAGCCAGTCGCTCATAATGTTTTCATAAGGTTATAGAGATTACTCTTATATAGAGATTACTCTTATATAGCGCACTTACAAGCTCAGGGAGTTTCTCAAAGCGCTGGCCACTACTATCCAGCAATCACAAAATAGTTTGCTGAAGTCAGGATTCCAACCCACGTCGCCCGAGACGCACTTGCACAAGTCGTGCGCTATGACGACTGAGCTATCCCTGCCGCCAACACGTTCGATAATGTTTCCATAATGTTTGGTGAAGCAACGTCGGAACCGGTTAGTACTTGGATGGGCGACTTTGCTAGGATGGCAACCAGTGAACAACAAAACAAAAACAAAAAAACAAAACAAAAAAAAATTCAGCACACAAAAGGCTCCAATCCACCCATCAAACATCACTTCTAAGTATAAAAAAGCATGTTTAAACACACCTACACACACACACACACACACACACACACACACCCTCACACACACATACAATGGAGGACTACAATATTTAGAATAAAAACTGAAGCAATGATAAAATAAAAAGCTGAAAGTATAAAGTAGCACATAGTGACACGGAAAAATACATAATATGACAGTAACAAAAACAATATTTAAAAGCCCCCACATAGCCTACGAATTTATTAAAACCAGAGTAACATTTAACTAAAATTATTTCAAACAATAAAGAGCCGACTCCAATAAACAATAAGAAGTCACGTACAGGCAATAAACCATTTAAAGCAACAACAATACACACAAGACACTGATGGAAAACACAGCCACACACACACACACGCTCGCACACACACACACAGACATAACCATCAACCCCCCCCCCCCCCCCCATCCCCTCTTCCTCTCCCCCCCCCACACCCACACATTCACAATCCTCGGAGGTACCGTTTTTGGACTCCGAAGATATCGACTTTATTTGGGCACAAGTGCACTTATATGGCCGTTTTATTATGTCATCACGCCTGCTGAACTTTTCAACTCAACCCGCTAAAAATAATACAAACAACCTTCAGCCCGCACGCTAATAAACAAAGTACAGAGGCATTGACCTTAAAATGGGGCGATTAACCCATTTTGGTCCATCCCCTAGTTTTTGTGGGATTATTTGGTTAAGTTATGCTTTGAACACAGAATAGCCTATATATATATAGCCTATATATACACATTAAAAGATTCCATTTACAACGCTTCGCCAGGAGTTACAAAGCAACTGCTCCGTTGTATTCCAGGGCAAGAGCAGCTGAAAGCGCAAGCCCATTGAGGATCTAACTGATGTCAAGGCGCCAACTTGTTGCTTTGATGCGCATAAAAATCCCCGACACGTAGCATATTATACGAGACTATAATTACCAAAGTCATAAGTAAACCAACGACCGAAAATCGAAGCTTTACGTCCGAATTTTTAAAAGTTAAGGACAATATTAATTTAAAATATCTTTAAAAGGTGTACAGACTAAAACGCTGCTGACGTGGTCGTTTCTTCACCACTGTGACCATGTCATCGTGTTGTCCAATGGCTTGCGTGATGGTCTGTCGGACTTCGTTGTTGGTGATGTGCTGGGTATAGGAAATACCCAGAAGTCTTCTGTAGCACCTCATCTCCTTACTTTGTATTCTTCGTTGTAGATCTGCTGTGGGGTCCATGTTTTGCAAGCGTATAGGAAGATGGGGATGACAAGGGAGCGCAGCAGCCATACCTTGGAATGTAGACTGTCAGGGCCGCAGTTGTTTGTGCGATCCTGGAGAGGACTTCCTGTCGGGACCCATTGTCTGATACAATGACTCCTAATTAATTGAAGCTATGAACTGTGTTGAGGGATTGGCCTTGGACTTTGATGTCTGTGTTTATTCCAATAGTGTTGTTGGTCATCATTTTGGTCTTCTCTGCACTTATTTACTTATTTCCATTCCATAGGCTCTGGAGATAGCGTCAAGCCTCTGTACCAGCTGTTCAAGTTCTAGTTCCTCTCCAGCCAATCCACCAATGTCATCCACAAAACGGAGTTGGATATAGCTCTTTCCCCTATGCTGACTGTGCTTTCGTGATCTGCGAGGGCATCTGACAGGATGTGCTCTAGGAAGATGTTGAAGAGTATTGGAGAGAGTACGCATCCTTGACGCACACCGACTGTTATTCTTAACCAGTTCCCGATGGCGCTGTTGTGGAGGACTGCACCGGTAGCCTTGTCATACTGGCTTTTGATGACTTCAATAATTGTAGGGCTGATGTTGTACACCCTCATGGTTGTCCACAGAGCTGCATGATAGACTCGGTCAAACGCTTTCTTAAAGTCTACAAACACATGATATAGACTTTGTTGGTGCTGTAGGTATTTCTCGCAGATTATTCTAAGGTTGACATCGCGGGCAGTCTGCGATTTTCACTATATGCTAGTTAGACCCTGCACTAAGGCTGCTCGCCTTAAATAGTTCAGCCTGCTTTGGCCTGTGTAACGTAAACTCACGAGACTTTCGCAGGCTTTAGCTTGACCACAGGGTTTAGGTAGTCAGTCTTTGTCTGAATCTCAACCAAGTATGACGCACGCTAAAAGATCTCTCTAGCTGAAGACTAAGCAGGTGACGGGTAAAATTCATTCATCGCAGTATAGCCACAGCCTGATATTGTCAAGAAGGTAAATGATCAATCCTTTGTTTTATCGCGAATTATTGATATTATTGTTGTATTATGCTTGTGAAGTCTGGCCATGTTTTTGTGCAGAGCCCAGTAACAATAGACCCACCGACACAGCGATAACACCACGTTCTGTGCTGTTCTGTTCTGGATTAAATTTACGTCCCCGCACACCAAAGCATATAGGGGACGACTCGTTCTGTGCGGTCCTCGTCCGGGTATAAAAACAAGGTCGCGGGTCGCGGTCAAAAGTAAAACTGACGGTCTGCCATATTGCCAGTGGTGGGTGTAGACGTTAAACCTCAATGTTCAAAGTAAACTGACCGCGAAATGAATATCCTTTTGTATTGGGGCTTCGATATCAGCCATTGGTGCATTAGTACAGTTTTTGACAGTTTTATTTTGTCAACATGTCTACAGAACGGCTCGACCTCGTCCGCTAATAGAGAGAGAGCACATGGCCAGTGTGTGATTGAGAGATTATCTATACATGTATTACGTTACTACGCTTCGCCCGGAGTTCCAAACCAAATGGTTCATGCATACACCGTATTATTCGAGCGCAAGAGCTGCGTAAGGCGCATGCTAAAATAGAGGATCTGACCTGTTAGAGTGTACGTGTACCAAGAAACATTCTTCGCTAACAACGATTTTTTTTTTGGGGGGGGGGGGGGAAGCTTATACGTTTTCAGTGCATCGCTCTCTCTCTCTCCCCCCCCCCCCCCCCCCCCGTCCTCTTCTCTCTCCCCCCCCTCACCCACACTCCTGACACGGTTTTTACAATTCAACCTTTTCAAAATGTCACCCTCTGCTTATGCCCAAAGGCGAAGCCTTGGCAAATGATAGACCTGCTGGTGGTTGGTGGTCGTATTTCCAGTCATAAGGCGTGTCTGGAAATACTTTGAAATAGTCGGTAAGGGAGGTTGGTCGATCCGTAGGATCTCATCTTTGATATGATGATGATAATCATTGTTGTCAGGGTGGCGACGTGGTGATCGTCCTTAACGCTGATGCAATAGGACGTTAAGCTTCGTTGTTCCTCCTGTCCTTTGGCACGTTGGAAGCCATTTTTCAAGAACCACGGAACGGATTTTGACCAAACTTCACAGGAACATTACCTATGTTTGTAGCCTGCCTGCCGTGCCATTCTACAGAAAAGGTCAAAGTTCCTTAAGTTTCTAAACATGTTTTGCTCAGTATCTAAAGAGCAACAACGACAACAACAACGACAACAACAACAACGACAACAACAACAACAACAACAACGACAACAACAAACGGATAAAGCAAATTTGGGGGAGTTTTAGTATACAGTTACTTTAAATCAAGGGCCATCATTCAGTAGTGGTATACAGTTACTTCAAATCATGGGCCATCATTCAGTAGTGGTATACAGGTACTTCAAATCATGGGCCATCATTCAGTAGTGGTATACAGGTACTTCAAATCATGGGCCATCATTCAGTAGTGGTATACAGTTACTTCAAATCATGGGCCATCATTCAGTAGTGGTATACAGTTACTTCAAATCAAGGGCCATCATTCAGTAGTGGTATACAGTTACTTCAAATCAAGGGCCATCATTCAGTAGTGGTATACAGTTACTTCAAATCATGGGCCATCATTCAGTAGTGGTATACAGTTACTTCAAATCAAGGGCCATCATTCAGTAGTGGTATACAGGTACTTCAAATCATGGGCCATCATTCAGTAGTGGTATACAGGTACTTCAAATCATGGGCCATCATTCAGTAGTGGTATACAGGTACTTCAAATCATGGGCCATCATTCAGTAGTGGAATACAGGTACTTCAAATCATGGGCCATCATTCAGTAGTGGTGTACAGGTACTTCAAATCATGGGCCATCATTCAGTAGTGGTATACAGGGACTTCAAATCATGGGCCATCATTCAGTAGTGGAATACAGTTACTTCAAATCATGGGCCATCATTCAGTAGTGGTATACAGTTACTTCAAATCAAGGGCCATCATTCAGTAGTGGTATACAGGTACTTCAAATCAAGGGCCATCATTCAGTAGTGGTATACAGTTACTTCAAATCATGGGGCATCATTCAGTAGTGGTATACAGGTACTTCAAATCATGGGCCATCATTCAGTAGTGGTGTACAGGTACTTCAAATCATGGGCCATCATTCAGTAGTGGTATACAGGTACTTCAAATCATGGGCCATCATTCAGTAGTGGTGTACAGGTACTTCAAATCATGGGCCATCATTCAGTAGTGGTATACAGGTACTTCAAATCATGGGCCATCATTCAGTAGTGGAATACAGGTACTTCAAATCATGGGCCATCATTCAGTAGTGGTATACAGGTACTTCAAATCATGGGCCATCATTCAGTAGTGGTATACAGTTACTTCAAATCATGGGCCATCATTCAGTAGTGGTATACAGTTACTTCAAATCATGGGCCCTCATTCAGTAGTGGTATACAGTTACTTCAAATCAAGGGCCATCATTCAGTAGTGGTATACAGTTACTTCAAATCATGGGCCCTCATTCAGTAGTGGTATACAGGTACTTCAAATCATGGGCCATCATTCAGTAGTGGTATACAGGTACTTCAAATCATGGGCCCTCATTCAGTAGTGGTATACAGGTACTTCAAATCATGGGCCATCATTCAGTAGTGGCATACAGGTACTTCAAATCATGGGCCATCATTCAGTAGTGGTATACAGGTACTTCAAATCAAGTGCCATCATTCATTAGCAGTACCGTTGTCGGTCAGTCGGTCGGTCCGTCGCTTTGAAATTAGATGTTTTGTTCAAAATACACCTTTTACTTTATCACAACGATACCTGAACCCAAATTATACTTTACTGCTAAACATGCCTGATCACTCGTATTTGTGATTCTCCATTTTCTAAAGACTTCTGAGCTAGATGGTTTTATTAAACAGTAAAACCTCCGTTTTACGACCTTTAAATTGCCATTAAAACGAAGTCTTAAATTGGAGGGCCTCAAAAAGGAGGTAGGACATTTTCGAAAAAGACATTTAGAAAATTATTTCAGTAACATAAATACATGTACAAAAAAGTACACATACCATTAAGTATAGGGAACATCTACCATCTTTCAGAAATATAGATTAAAACTCTGTCTCACAACCAATACAGTCAATATCTTCCTGTTCCTCATTATTTTTAAAATAAAAAAATCAATGTTGGTATGATAGTTGTTTAGAAGTGTATGTAAGTGCTGAGTGCATGTTTGGAGTTATAACTATTTATAAGATAACCCCATTAATATTGTTGTAATTATTTTTATTCAATCATTGAATAGTTTGTTGTTGTTGTTTTGTTTTTGGTTTTTTGTTTTTTAAAGAAAGCGGTTATTTTTGTTTGTTTGCATGATCAAACAAACCCGTGTATGTTCTCTTAGTATGTCACTTTGAACACCAGACATGGTGTCGGCATGATCTGACAGGCCCCTGCTCAGGGCAAATCTGGTCAGCTCCTTTGAGTATTTCAAGTTGTTATAATGCATCGTTTGCTGTTAAAAGTTGTAAACGAAACTGTTTTCTTCAAGCGCACAAATATAGTATTGCTTTGGAATCTGAATTTTTCAGATGCTAGGTCGTAAAATTTAATTATTGGAAGGTCGCAAGTCGCGTTTTAGAGGTAGTCGTTTAAGAGAGGTCGTTTATATAGTACAAACCATCGGTGAATTTTGTAAAAGAGTCAGGCAGAACAGGCACAAAGAAGACACGACGACAATGGGTGTAGTCTCTCAATCTTTATTCCATTGCTCTCTGCTTCAAATCTCACATAAGAATTAATAATAAAATTCAAGAAAGCAAATGCATTAATTAGCTGGGTGAGTATGTAATCATGTTTATCCAATACTTAGTTCATGTGTGTGTGTGTGCGCGTCTGTGTGTGTTACAGAAGATAACTCACAAATATTACATCTCCCTTCTTACAAAATGAAACGAAATTTACACGAAACAAATAAATGAAGGATTTACAATTGGAGATTTGTGGAAATATTCCAACATTCATTCCTCTATATTCTAACACACGAATCCCAAATGCAAATTTCATAACTGTAACATTTTCAATCCGAATATAAATACATGTCTAGAGGTTAAATTTTTAAAAAAAAAATGCCATAATGACAATTGATGACGCAATGAAGAATATAAGTCCTTAATAGCAGACACGTATTGGCCACAGCATTAGAACTAATTCAAGATTTATTTAAAATCATTCAATAACATTTTTTGATTATCATAGTCAATGTTGGTGGTTCAGTTCTCGATGTCAAATCTTTGATTGTATCTTAGTCTTTGTGGTTGCCTAATAGGTCTACCATATCTGGTTGTGTATTCGTCCGCTCGTGGTTCCAGGTCTGCTCCATTTTGGGCAGTTGTTGCGTTCTTTGTTTCTTCTGGTGTCTTCACATCGTATGTATCGGGAAGATTTTCTGTGTCCTGATATGACGTTGGCATAAAGTTTTGCCGTGGTTGTTTTCTGATAAAGCGCCGGTTACGACGATACCTGTTTCCGTCATCTGTCTGCACCTGGTAAGATCGTGGCGTTTTGCCGGCTGACTTCACACGTGCTGGTTTCCAGCGGTCGCCAGGAGCGAGTTGTACGAACACTTCCTCCCCTGTTTTCAGAGTTGGAAGGGGACGACTTGAGCGATCATAGTAATTCTTCTGTCTTGTCTGGCACTGTTTGCGTTTGTTCATGACCTTCTGTGGGTTGATGACTTTTGGCTCCAACTCATTGGTGGATGTGGGGAGGACAGATCGTAGTTGACGACCCATTAGTAGCTGTGCTGGACTGGCCAGGTCGTCCACTGGCGTGTCCCGGTATTCCAGGATGCTGAGCAGGGGCGATGTTTTAGCTGCCTTTGCTTTGTCAAGAAGGTTCTTCACAGTCTGCACAGTCTTTTCTGCTAGGCCGTTGGACTGTGGGTATCGTGGGCTTGAGGTGATATGTTTAAAGTCCCACGAGGTCGCAAAACTGGCAAACTCGTCGGAGGAGAACTGCGGGCCGTTATCGCTTATCAACGTCTCCGGAATACCATGGCGGGCAAAATGAGCAGTCAGTTTCCGAATTACAGCTGTTGACGTTGTTGTCTGTAGCTCATCTAGCTCAAAATAGCGGCTGTAGAAGTCCACTGTCACGAGGTAATTTTTATTGTTCCACGTGAAGATGTCTGTGGCCAGTTTCTGCCAAGGTCGTGATGGTATATCGTGCGGTATCAAGGCGAGCCACACTGTATTCGTGGATTTCGGCTGTGGCCAACAGCCTGGAGAGGATTGGGCCCTGCCAGGTCTTTTTTTGCCCAAGACACAACACATGATGAGGCTATCCACTAATTCCATGCCGGATCGGTCGTCGCCCGGCTACACAAGGACCGCGCCTTCCGTTGGCCACCAGGACGGAGGTGAAAAGTATGCTACTGATGGACAAATTAGCAAGATCCGCACGAGAAACAACATCGTCATAGGAACCTGGAATGTCAGGACCCTAACTGCGGAAGGAAAATTAGAAGAACTGGCCCACGAGCTGGACCACTATCGATGGAACGTTCTAGGTATCAGCGAACTGCGCTGGAAAGGCCTAGGTGAAACAACGACTGACAAAGGCCACAAGCTCTATTTCAGCGGTAGAGATGACAGGCACGAACACGGCGTTGGATTCTTGGTCCACAAGAACATTCTAGCCACTGTCATGGGTTGCCGCCCAGTCTCCAGTAGACTCATTACCATCCGTCTGAGAGCAACCCCTTTCAACATTACCATCATCCAGGCCTATGCTCCAACATCAGACTATGAAGACAGCGAAGTGGAGGATTTTTATGAAAATATACAGGCGGCCCTTGACCAAGTGCCGAAGAAGGACATAGTCATAGTGCAAGGCGACTGGAATGCCAAGGTTGGCCAAGATGCGCACCACAACTGGGGAGACACATGCGGACCCCACTGCAACAACGAGACAAATGACAGGGGTCTGAGGCTATTGGAGTTTGCCAGATACAACAATCTGGTACTGGCAAACACGCTTGGTCTCCACAAAAAATCCAGACGATGGACATGGCACAGTCCCGGCGGGGAACATCACAAACAGATCGACTACATCATGGTCAAGAAACGCTTCAGATCAAGCATCAACATTGGCAGGACACGCACTTTTCCAGGAGCAGACATTGGAAGTGACCACGATCTCGTGATGATGTCTTTCCGGCTCCATTTGAAGAGAGTAAATACAGCAAAGTGCACTAGGCTGAAGTTCGACCTGGACAAACTGCAAGACCCGGAGGTGGCAAAAATATTTCAGGCCACAATTGGAGGGAAATTTGCACCACTGCTTATTTTTGGGGCAGGCGAAGTAGATGTCAACACCATGACCAATACCTTCAACTCAGCTGTAACAGATGCCGCCACTGAGATCCTTGGCAAGCACCGACCAAAGAAGAAGCCGTGGATCACACCTGAACTTTTGGATCTGTGTGATAAACGAAGAGAGTTAAAAAAGAAAAAGAACACCTCACAGGGAGCTGATGTCTACCGAAAAATCAACAATGACATCCGAAAAGGCATGCGCACAGCAAAGGAGAACTGGATAGAAGATCAATGCCAGGAAATAGAGAACAATCTGAACAAGAACAACAGCAAGAAGGCCTACCAGACTGTGAAGCGGCTGACAAGTGTTAAACAGCCCAAAGTCTCCACTATCCAAAGCAAGTCTGGCATTTGCCTTACAGAAGAACAAGAAGTCTTGGACAGATGGACAGAGTACTGCTCTGACCTTTACAACCATACACCAAATGGAGACCCATCAGTTCTAGCATGTCCCGAGAGCAGAGAAGAAGAAGAAATCCTCCCAATTCTCCGGGAAGAAGTTGAGGCAGCAGTGCAATCGCTGAAGAAAGGGAAGTCAGCGGGAGTGGACAACATACCACCGGAACTGCTACAAGCAGGAGGAGAAGCGATGACTGATGCTCTCACCATTATCTGTAACAAGATCTGGCAGAGTGGGGAATGGCCTACACCATGGACCCAGTCGCTTGTCATCACTCTTCCCAAAAAAGGTAACCTTCAGGAGTGTGAAAATTACCGCACCATCAGCCTCATCAGCCATCCCAGCAAGGTCCTCCTGAAAATAATACTCAACAGGTTGAAACCACAAGCTGAACAAATCATAGCTGAAGAACAAGCAGGATTCATGGCAGGGCGAAGTACCACTGAACAGATTTTCAACCTCAGAATAATCTGTGAGAAATACCTACAGCACCAACAACATCTATATCATGTGTTCATAGACTTCAAGAAGGCATTTGACCGAGTCTGGCATGCAGCTCTATGGGCAACCATGAAAGTGTACAACATCAGCCCTAAAATTATAGAAGTCATCAAAAGCCTGTATGACAAGGTTACCAGTGCAGTCCTCCATAACAGCGTCATCGGGAACTGGTTCAGAACAACAATCGGTGTGCGTCAAGGATGCCTACTCTCCCCAACACTCTTCAACATCTTCCTAGAGCGCATCATGTCAGATGCTCTTGCAGATCACGAAGGCACAGTCAGCATAGGGGGCAGAGCAATCTCCAATCTTCGTTTTGCGGATGATATTGATGGATTGGCTGGAGAGGAACAAGAACTTGAACAGCTTGTACAGAGGCTTGACACCACCTCCAGAGCTTATGGAATGGAAATAAGTGCAGAGAAGACCAAAATGATGACCAACAACACCAATGGCATCAACACGGACATCAAAGTACAAGGCCAATCCCTCAACACAGTGCACAGCTTCAGATATTTAGGAGCCATTGTGTCAGACAATGGGTCTCGACAGGAAGTCCTCTCCAGGATCGCACAAACAACTGCTGCCCTGACAAGGTTGAAGCCCATTTGGAAAGACAGAACCATCAGTCTACATTCCAAAGTAAGACTGCTGCGCTCTCTGGTCATCTCCATCTTCCTATATGCTTGCGAAGCATGGACCCTCACAGCAGATCTCCAACGAAGAATACAAAGCATGGAGATGAGGTGCTACAGAAGACTTCTGTGCATTTCCTATACCCAACACATCACCAACGTTGAAGTCCGACAGACCATCACACAAGCCATTGGACAACACGATGACCTGCTCACAGTGGTGAAGAAACGGAAACTCCGATGGTATGGCCACGTCACCAGATCATCAGGCCTTGCAAAGACCATTCTGCAAGGCACAGTGCAAGGAGGTAGAAGAAGGGGGAGACCGAAAAAGAGGTGGGAGGACAACATTCGAGAATGGACTGGTTTGACACTGAGCGAAGCCATGAGGGCTGCTGAGGACAGAGAAAGATGGAGTATGCTGGTTAAGCGATCATCTGTGGTGCCCCTACGACCTTCGGGTTATGGGACAGGATAGGATAGGATAGGATCATGGGTTCCTTGCAGTTGGCTTTTTGTCGCTGGTTGCAAATTTCACATTTGACAACTGTTTCCTGTATGTCGTTAGCCATTCTTGGCCAGAACAGCAGTTTTCGCGCTCGCTGTAGGCATTTCTCTACGCCCAGGTAGCTTGCGTGGATCTTGCTCAGCATGTCGGGTCGCAAGGCTTTGGGAACAAAAATTCTCTCCCCTTTAAAGATGACGCCGTCGATGACAGAGAGCTCATCCCTGAAATTCCAGAAGTCTTCGGCCTGCTTGTGGCATTGCTGTCTCGATTCTGGCCAGCCTTGATGAATATAGGATCTAAGGGTATCAAGGTTGCGATCTTCAGCGGTGGCCTGCCTTAATAGGTTCATCTTTTCATCGCTAACTGGCAGGTACTTCACGATACAGTGGATCTGTGTGTCTAGGTCTTCTGTGACGTCACTTGGTTCAGCTGGCAGCGATTTTCTTGACAGCGTGTCCGCAATAGGGATCTTCTTGCCCGAAACATGCACGACTTTGATGCTGTATTTCTGCAGTTTCAGCAACATTCTCTGAAGGCGCGGTGGCGCAGATGCCAGTGGCTTTTTCATGATTGTTTCAAGAGGTTTGTGGTCTGATTGTACTAGGACTTGGTCCTGGCCGTAGATGTACTGATGGAATCTCTCACAACCGAACACTATTGCGTATAGTTCTTTCTCGATTTGGGCGTAGTTTTGTTCTGTTTTGTTGAGCGATTTTGACGCGTATGCTACAGGTCTGTCGTCTTGGAAGAGCGCTGCTCTCAGGCCATACTTGCTGGCGTCAACCTGCAATGTGATTTTCTTGGACGCATCATAGAGCGCAAGAACAGGTTGGCTACCAAGTGTTGTTTTGATGTTGTCCCAGGCTAACTGTTGTTGTGAATCCCAGATGAATTCGTTTTCCTCTTTAAGGAGGTATCTGAGCGGTTTTGTCATGTCGGCAAGATTCGGGGCAAATTTAAAGAGGTAGGTTACCATGCCAAGCATGGTCTCCAGTTCTTTCTTGTCAGCTGGCGGTGATATGTTTTGTATGGCTTTTACTTTGGCAGGGTCGATCTTCACGCCGTCATCCGTGATCACGTGACCGAAGTACTCAACTTCTTGTACACCGATGACGAGCTTGTCAGGATTCAGCCTGACGTGTTTTTCAGAAGCCCTTTCCAGAGCTGCCCTCAGATTTTTGTCGTGCTCTTTCTTGGTACGCCCAGACACTAGTATGTCGTCAATCAGCGCTACCACTACGGGAATGCCTTCAAACGTCTCGTCCATTTTTCTTTGAAACTCGTCTTGTGAGTTGATCAGGCCAAAAGGCATTCGAATGAAGCGGTATCGTCCTAATGGCGAATTGAAAGTAGTTAGGTATGATGCTTTCTTAGTTAGCGTCATCTGCCAGTAACCCGATTTCGCGTCGAGTTTGCTGAAGTACTTGGCGCCTGGTATCTTCGCCAACGCGTCCTGTAATGTAGGCATGCTGTAGTGTGGTCGTCTAATCGCAAGGTTCAAGTCTTTGGGGTCGAGACAGATACGCAATTTTTCGTTAGGTTTCCCTACTACAACTAATGAGTTGACCCAGTCTGTGGGCTGTGTGACCTTGGCGATGACTCCTGCCTTTTCCATGGCGTTTAGCTCGTGCTTTAGGCGATCTCTCAATGCGTGAGGTATGCGTCTTGGAGGGTGGATAACCGGAACTGCGCCTTCTTTCAATTAGATATTCACTTCTCCCTCAAGGTTTCCGAGGCCGTTGTCAAAAAGATGGTCGAACTCGGTGAGTACCGTTTCTTTGGTAAGATCGGTGTGAGTGACAGCCAGCACCATTTTGATGATTTGTAGTTGGAGTAACGCCTGAAGACCCAGGACAGGCTGTGAGTGACCTGAGGTTTCAGCGACGTAGAATGTGCCGTAGTACTCTTTGTAGGAACAGCGGAGATCCATAACTCCTCTGAAGGTCAATTTTCTGACCTGCATACCCAAACAAATTAGCGTTGCCTGGCTTGAGTGGTGGTTGTGTTGACATCTTTCTGTACGTTTTGTATGGAATTACGTTGGTTTGGGCTCCGGTGTCGACCTTGAAGCGTAGAACGTCGCCCGTTTCCATGGCGATGTTGGCGTAGGCCGTGTTGGGGTGGTCTCTTCCGTCTGCAATGACGTCGATGGTGAAGGATGCGTTTTCGTCTTCGTTCTCTTCTTTTTCTACGTGGTGCACAGTCCTTGTCGCACTTCTCGATCTGCATACCTTTGAGAAGTGGTTCATTTTCTTGCAGTTGCTGCACTGTTTACTAAACGCTGGACATGCCTTTTTTCCGTGATGTTGACCGCAATGTCTGCAGTCGTATGTGAGGGTTTGTCTGCTGTCTCTGCTGGTATACTGTCGACGGTCTCTAGAAGTACAAGTATTCTCTGGTCGTCGCATTTTAACAATTTCTACGGTCTCTTCTTTCTGCATCACTGCAAGTTGTTGCTTAGTCGCTTCGTGTGTGTTCACGATATCTATTGCCTTATTTATGGTCAGTTGGTCATCCACCTGCAGCAGTTTCTCTCTGGCGTCTTGTGAGGTGATCCCGCACACGATCATATCTCGTACCATTTCGTCAGCTTCACGATATGCGCAGTCTTTGACCAAAGTTCGGATGTCTGTAATGTATTTCTCAAAAGTCTCTTCGACTTGCTGTTTTTTGTTCAGAAAGAGGTACCTAGCGAACAAGGTGTTTTTCTTCGGTGTTGTGTGTTTTTCAAATTTGTCGTACAGTATTTGTAGCTTCCGTCCATCTTCTGTTGACAGGTTCCATGTGTTGAACACTTCTCTACCTTTCTCACATGCCCAGATCAGGAGGTAGGCACATCGCTCCGCTTCTGTTGCTTTGTGCAGGGGTCCTGCAAACATCAGATCTGCGTGTTGTCTGAATTTTCTCCATTCCTCTTGTAGATTTCTGGAGTCCCATTGGATGCATGGGTTCTGCATATTCGAAGCCATTCTTCCTGGTTGTAAGTCGTTTCCTCTCTCTGACACCATGTAAAAGAGTCAGGCCGAACAGGCACAAAGAAGACACGACGACAATGGGTGTAGTCTCTCAATCTTTATTCCATTGCTCTCTGCTTCAAATCTCGCATAAGAATGAATAATAAAATTCAAGAAAGCAAATGCATAAATTAGCTGGGTGAGTATGTAATCATGTTTATCCAATACTTAGTTCATGTGTGTGTGTGTGTGCGTCCGTGTGTGTTACAGAAGGTAACTCACAAATATTACAATTTTTTTTCTGGTCGTATGTTGGAGGAAGTCGTTTAAGAGAGGGTCTCAAAACGGAGGTTTTACTGTATTGTATTGTGTTGTGTTGTATTGTGTTGTGTTGTGTTGTATTGTGTTGTATTGTGTTGTGTTGTGTTGTGGTGCATTGCATTGTATTGCATTGTATTGCATTATATTGTATTGTATCTTAAACCTGGCTGAGACGATTTGGTAATAATGTTTTGCTTGCAAATAGTTCAGATAGTAGGTTTTCATTTTGCTTCTTTAGGAGAAAGCCGAGTCATAACATCGCTATGAAAATTAACGCTTTTGAAAATGGTAAGGATATGATAAGATTTGATTGTCTGGAAATACATTTGAATGACTTGCCATCTTGTGTGTGTGTGCGTGTATATGTGTGTGGAGGGGGAGTGAGCGGTGGGGGAGGGGGTAAACCACAGGCTTTGAAGCCTCTTCTGACTTCTTTCTATAGACAAGAGTAGAGTGTATAATTATAAAGAAGATACTGTGGGTGAATGCAGTTCTTATTGAGTTAGCTGTGTTTGTGCACATTTAGGCTGCAGTCTGAGAATAACAGAAAAGCCTCACTGGAAGTTTTGCGGACATTGATCTAGCCTGTAGTCGAGCGTACGTCTTTACCCGGGTAAGAAGGAGCAGCAAAGAACAATCTTTCTGCGCTAATTAATATCAGCCTAGCATTGTTGCATGTAGCTTCAAGAAGATCGATATAGCGTTTTGCTGTGTAATAGCTGGTTGTTCTGTTTAATTTTAGGAAGGTAATTTTAGGGGGATTGATCTGACTAGCATTGCTGAGCTTTGGGGAAGATTGGTTTTGCTTGGTGATGTCTGGTTGTCTAACTGTATAATTTTAGGAAGATTGAGGAAGACTGATCTAGCATTTAGCTGTGTAATCTTTGCTTGCCTGCCTTGCCTAAATGTCCAATTTTTGGAAGATTAATCTAGCATTTAGCTGTCTAATCGCTGGTTGTCTAACTCTTTAAATTGTTTTAGGAAGATCGATCTAGCAATTAGTCGAATCATCTCTTGTTTTTAACAGGCTAATTTTAGGAAGATTAATCTAACATTTAGATGTGTGATCTCTGGTTGTCTGTCTACTATTAGGAGATTGATCTAGCATTTAGCTGTGTAATCTCTGGTTGTCTGTCTAACGTTAAAAGATTGGTCGAGCATTTAGTTGTATAAGATTGGGTTAGGCTAGCATTTAGCTGCGTAATCTTTGGTTGTGTGTTTAATTTTAGTGAGATTGAATTAGAATTTAGCTGTGTGATCGCTGGTTGTCTGAATAAATTTAGGAAGAATTCTACAGCATTTAGCAGAGTAATCTCTCGTTGTCCAACTATCTAATTGTAGGAAGACTGATCTAACATTCAGCTGTGTAATCTCTTGTTGTCAAACTGTCTCATGAAAGAGCAAATATGAAGATCTAACACCAAGGAAAATGAGGCACGTTATTTGTTAAGGTAAAGTGTTTAGCGACTAAGGTTGCTGACATTCGAACAGAACTTGACCACATGATTGCTATTGCCAACATTTCAAACTGTGACGACGTGACTTTTGGCTACTCCTTCATCTCATTCAAACCCGTAACAGTGAATTTTAGGACGGTCATCCTCAAATCCCAATCAACCACAAGTCCACTTGATCTGCTGTCTAACTCGTGAAATATATTGACATCATTCTTTCTTCCTATGCTCACGCAGATAATAAACCACAGTTTGACGTCAGGCGTTTTTCCTTCTCTGTTCAAAACCGCTGTTGTAAAACCCCTGCTCCAGAAGCCCAAACTGGATCCCAATGCCTTGAAAAGTTATCGCCCAGTTTCAAACCTTGCCTTTCTGTCCAAAGCCATTGAAAAAGTAGTTATAAAGCAGCTCCTCTCTTATTTAAACATGAATGATCTGAAAGCTCATTCTCAGTCGGCTTACAAACCTTATCACAGCACTGAAACAAACCCTGCTTAAAGTCACGAATGACACTCTTTTGCTCTGAACCGCGGCAACGTGTTTCTTCTGACTTTGCTAGATCTTTCCGCAGCGTTTGACACTAGAGATAATTTCACGTTTCCTTCCAGACGGCATCTCTGGATCAACGCTGCCATGGTTTGAGTCCTACCTGTTGAGCCAGACTGTGCTAGCCAATGGCCCTATGTCTGCTCCGCTCTCTCTCTCTCTCTCTCTCTCTCTCTCTCTCTCTCTCTCTCTCTCTCTCTCTCTCTCTCTGTCTCTCTCGGGGGTCACGTGACGGAACGAGAAAAATGGCGACGTGCTTTTGAATCCTGCGATATCTGTCGCTAAATTCGATCATTTTACGACGTCTGTAGGCTAAAAGTATAAAAAACAATCATGCCAGCGGATTTCCTAGCTCACCGGGGGACGACGGGCAGGTTTGTTTCTGTTCTATTCAGAATCCTGAAACGTAAATTGATTCAATTCGAACCTTCCTATGTGTTACTGTTATGGCGCAGTTGTGGTATAATGGAAAAGCATTGTGTTCGTGTAGTGGCCGACTATGAGATTTTCTGTGGAAAGACTGTTACGTTCAAGCAGGAAGATAACGGTACACATTACCCGGCACGTTTTGGTGTACTGACAGCTGTGACAGTGGTTTTTATGGCAAGTTATTTGCTGACATGTGGCGACGTCGAATCCAACCCAGGACCGATCCCACCTACAAAAGAAACACTTGAAGTAAACAACCTACAGGATAACATGGCGGAGGACGACCAAATGCAGCAGTCACCATCAGCGAAATGTCTACAGACGAGCAGTAGTGGGCATCAGCATGAAAGTACACAAAATGTTATACTGCAGGCGTTGGCAGCAGCTGTAAAGCAGTTGGAAAGTAAACACGACAACAGTACAGCACAACTACGGTCAGAGATAGTGCAGGAGATGAAAGTAGACATGCAAAAGATGAACGGATCGCTGTCAACTTAGTTAGAAAGAATAGAGGTGAATCAGAAACATTAAAGTCCAAGGTAAACCAACTTCATGATCAATGTATCAATCTGCAAAAAGAAAATGTGCTTCTTCGTGAAAAAGTGGACAATCTGGCATCAAAGTGTGACTCCCTGGAAAATCATAGTCGCCGTAACAACTTGTTATTTTTCGGACTACAGAAAAGCCGTGGTCAGGAGAGTTGGGAGGAGTGTGAGGAGAAGGTGAGAGAGGTGATCAGAGTCGGTATGGGTATTGCACAAGAAATTGACATTGAACGGGCACACAGAACCGGGAGAGGCAATGCTGTTGTAGTAAAACTGCTATCATACAAACACAAGATGATGATCCTGAACAAAACACGCCTATTGAAGGACTCTAAACAATTTCGAGATGTATTTGTCAGGGAAGATTTTTCCTCTTCAGTGCGTCAGAAGTGAGAAGGGCTAAGAAAGAAGGCAAAGCAGTTGTACGAAGCAGGCCAGAAACCTAAGATGAAGTTTGACAAGCTCATTGCCAACGACATCATCTACACCTACGATCTTGAGAACGATCGAGTGCTGAGAATGGAAGGGACAGGAGGAGCACGACCTGATGACACCGACGTGGTCGATGACAGCGAGAGGGGAGCTACGGAGCGAGGGAGTGGCAGAGGTGACTATGCCTGGGGGAACAAGTTTTTCTATAGTGACCATCAACAGAGCACCGACCCCCAGACCGACTTTCCCCCACTTCAACGACACGACAATGAAACCGACCAGCTTGTATTCGACTCTCTGCCACCCGCAAATCAACAGCCTCTGTTGTTGACATCGGAGTACCCGGGTCTGAATCAAGCGAGACATACGCGAAAGAGCAACGCCGACGACACTGCGGGTGACGATCTAGCCTTGAGTCCAAGTGCGAGTTCAACAAGGCAGTGTGACTTAGTGATAACGCAGCCGTACGCACGTGCACGAAGACTTAGTAATACTCCAATGCCAAGGCGTAGTCCCGTGAAATTACGTCAGCGTTCAGTCAATAGGCCTAGTGATAAGAAAAGCTCACAACCAAGGATAGACAATGTAATACAAAACATAACTGTGGCACAAAACAAAAGTCTAGGTCCACAGCAAAATCGGGGAGAGAAAGCAAACGATGATGAAGGAGTGGGAGAGGGTGGAAGAGGGACAGAGAGAAGTGGATGTACAAATACACAGAAGTAGGGAGGTGGCCAACGCCCAAGTTATCTAAAAATATGTACCTGGAATTGTGATGGATGGCTACAAAAACTTGACATAAAAGAAGCCATTGATTCATTGTTATCCTTTGACATTTTTTCGTTGAACGAAACATATGTTGACAATGAGAGAGGAGAATACAGTGCATTCAAGGACTATGATGTTTATGTTGCAAAAGCAGTAAAACTAACATATGGGAGTAGGAACTCGGGAGGGGTAATGGTTTTTGTGAGAAAATCCTTGGCAGAATTTGTGAAACGTGTGGACGTAAAATATGAACATTCTATAGTTTTGGAAATAAGCAAATTGCTCACTGGTCTTAACAAAAACATTGTATTAATATGCAAATATATTCATCCTTTGATAGTAAATACTGGAATACAGTGGATTCTGGTTATGGAATTGAAGTTTTGGAACAATGCATTGTAGACTTGCATGAGAAACTGGATGACTTTTACATGTTGATTTGTGGTGATTTGAACGCCAGGACTGGCTGTGAAAATGCTGTACCGTTAGATAATTATGATGATTATGACTATTGTTGCTTGAGAGATAGAATTGCAGACAACGAGCAAAAGAAAACTAATCATGCCAGATTGTCTGATGACCAAGAAGTTAATAATTTTGGCAAAGAACTTATTGATATGTGTTCTATGTTTGACTGTACTATCTTGAATGGTTTACAGGAATTTTGTTTTGATGATTCTTTAACATATGTTTCTCACAACGGTGGCAGTACTATTGATTATTTCATTGTGTCACGTGATTTGTGTACTGCAGATTTTGTTCACTCATTGCGTGTTGTTTCGTTTGTTGACTCATCGCATTTCCCAGTTGCATTATCGCTTTGTATCAAGAAAACACTTCAGCAAAATAATATTCATAAGCCTAGATGGGTAAACAAGTTAATCTGGAATCAGTCGCTGGAGTGTAGTTTTATTGATGTTTGGAATTCTGATGTTACCCAAAATACATGTGAGCATGCATTGTTGATGTTGAACTATGATGTTAATCAAGCCGTTCAGATGTTTACAGACGCTTTGTTGACCGCCAGTGATTGTATGAGAAAACGGGTTATGATGGGGAGTGGACAGCGTGAGGCATTGTGGTTTGACGCCCAATGTAGGAACGCAAAAACGAATGCTAGACGACAGTTGAATAAATTTAGGCGGAGTAAGAGTAGTGCAGACAGAGAGTTGTATGTGCAGGCGAGAAAAGAGTACAAGACTGTGATAAAATGTAAGAAAACAAGCTACAGGAGAGATAAAGCTAGACAACTTGCAAGTTTAGGAAGGAACGGGAAGCAGTTTTGGAAAGAATTAAAACTAATTTCAGGAAACAAGAAATCTGGTGTTTCAAAAGATATAACCGATATCCAGTGGTTTGAACATTTTCGGCATTTATTTCAGCAGGAGCAGACTAAGCTAGGTGATAACGTAAGGCTAAACGTAGGGCTATGCGATAGAGAGCAAACAGTGGCAGGGGAGTTAACCGATGACTGTAATGAACTAAACAGCAACATTTCTGACTGCGAAGTAAGAGATGCAATTAAACATTTAAAAAAGGGTAAATCGTGCGGGATTGATGAAATTTTAGCAGAAATGTTGAAGTTAGCTGATAGCACTGCTGTCAGATTCATGACAAAGCTGTTTAATATTCTTTTTGATAACGGAATTTATCCAACCGAGTGGGCTAAGGCAATAATTGTACCGATTTTCAAAAAAAGGTGATGTCCACTACACAGATAATTATCGTGGTGTATCTTTGCTTAGCTTGGTAAGCAAGTGTTACACTTTTGTGCTGAATAAACGACTGGTAAAATGGGCTGATGAAAATAAAAAGCTAGCAGAGTCGCAGGCTGGCTTCAGGCGTGGATATTCCACTGTTGATCATATTTTCACATTAAATGCTGCAGTTGAGAAATGTTTTGCCAAAAAAGGAAGTAAGCTATATGTATGTTTTGTTGATCTAAAAAAAGCGTTCGATTCTGTTCAGCGAGAACCACTATTTGATGTTTTATTACGTCATGGATTGAGAGGAAAATTCATGAATGCAGTTGTAGCAATATATAGTTCAGTTTTGTCATGCGTGCGTATAGAAGATAAACTAACTGACTTTTTCGATTGTCCAGTTGGCCTAAGGCAAGGATGTGTATTAAGCCCGGAAATGTTTTCGCTATTTATAAACGAAATTGCATCAGCTGTGGAGGGAGGTGGTATGCACGGCATTCAGTTCTTGCCAGGCTTGGTTGAATTGTATTTATTGCTGTTTGCAGATGACATAGCACTTCTCTCTGACACCGCAATCGGCCTACAAAACCAAATTAATATTTTAAATAATGCCTGTAAAAATCTAAGCTTGAATATAACTATTGATAAAACAAAAGTCATGGTTTTTCGTAAAGGTGGGTTCCTGGGGAAAAACGAAAAATGGTATTTGGATCAAAAACTGCTAGAAGTAGTGAATGAATACAATTATTTGGGTTTTGTGTTCACAACAAAAATGAGTCTAAACAGAGGCGTGGGTGCGCTTGCGGTGAAGGGGAGACGTGCATGCATCGACTGTGTTAGATATGTCAACAAATTGAGCGATATTTCAAAACATTGTTTCTTTAAAATTTTTGACACTCAAGTTCAACCTGTTGTACTCTATGCTGCAGAAATGTGGGGCCTTCATCGGCTTGATAATGTTGAAAAGGTTCACACCCTTGCTTGTAAAAGATTTTTGAATGTACCCTTAAGAGTTCCGAACAAATTTGTTTACGGGGAAACGGGTCGATACCCATTGTATGTTAACAGTGCCGTCAGATGTATAAAGTACTGGTTGAAGCTCTTGACCTTTGATGTGTATAGACTTCCAAAACAAGCTTATCTAATGCTACGTAATTTGGATGACAGAGGGAAAAAATGCTGGGTAACTAAGGTAAAGGACACTTTATTTTCATTAGGCTTTGGTCATGTTTGGTTACAACAAAGTGTAGGGTGTACAAAAGCATTTGTTTCATTATTCAAACAGAGAATGAAAGATATCTATGTACAAGAATGGAGTGGTTCTGTGACCTGTAAAGAAATATTTAGAGACTATAAATTATTTAAGGACATATTTGAAAGTGAAAGGTATTTTGACTACATAGATATTAAATGTTTTCGTGATTGTCTGGTTAAGTTAAGGCTTGGTGTCCTACCCATTGGTGCATCTGTTTTTCGAAAAACGTTTGAACGATAATAAGTGTAAACTTTGCAGAATAGAAGAAAACGAGGATCATATTTTATTTGTGTGTCCATTATACACCAATTTAAGACAGAAATATCTGAATGTAAGGCATCAGTCGTACATTAACTACATACGTAATGGATCTGTGTCAGACACTCGGAAACTTGGTGTTTTTTTATTCAATGCAATGAAGATCAGACAGGGGGTTGTGGAATGCCTTGAAAATATTGTTTAATGTGTAGAACGAGTCTGCTTTATATTCAGTGCTTCTATAATGAATATTTATATTACGTTATTAATACGTTGTGGTACAATTGTTTATAATGTTTACGGACCCAAACTAGGGGCCGGTGGCCTATAGTCATTAAACTTTGTTCATTGTTCATTGTTCATTGTTCATTGTTCTCTCTCTCTCTCTCTCTCTCTCTCTCTCTCTCTCTCTCTCTCTCTCTCTCTCTCTCTCTCTCTCTCTCTCTCTCTCTCTTGGTGCTCCTCAAGGATCGGTTCTCGGGTTTGTCTGATTCATTATTTACACAAAGCCTCTTTCCTCTCCGATTCAGTCAAACTCAATTTCAAACCAGTCCTTTGCCGACGACATTCAGCTTCTTAAATCGTTTAATACTTATGAGCCACTCGCTGCGGTCAAGATCATACAGACTTGTATTTCAGGGGCGAAATCATGGATGGCACAGAACAAACTCAATGATAATAAAACAGAATCGTTGTTAATAACGAAGAAAGCACGCAGTTTTTTTTTTTTCATGACGAACCTCTTTCTGTCACAACTGGCAGCTGCTCTGACATATCTTTCAGTTCTTCTGCAATATATCTTGGCTTCCTTGTGATCTCTGATTTGACACTGAACTAACACATTACAAATATTTGCAGATCAGCCAACTGCGAACTTCGCAAGTCCAGTTCCATTTGCCATTCATTGGCTCAAAAACAAACAAACAAGCAAACAAATTTTCATCTGCGCTTTTGCTCTGTCAACACGTGACTGTTTCAACTCTCTGTTCTCTGGCTGTCCCCAGGACCTCCGGTACACATTTAAGAAAGTTCCACACTCTGTATGCAGCACGACTTTTTTTTTTCACATCCCTCAAACTAAACCATGTAACACCTCTCCTGCGTACTCTGCATTGACTGCCTATGAAGTCAAGCGTTGAATACAAGCTGTATACACTCTGTTACAATTTTTTTAGCGGTTCCTCTCCAGCGCACTTCTCTGATCAATCAATCAATCTTTCATTTAATGTCTGTTCACACTTTTAGGTGAAATTTGACATTGAAAATGTAACTTTTAAAACCCTTTAACTATTTCAAAACGTAATTTCCAAACAGTCTATAAAAGTTGACCAAAAGTAGATTTAGCAATAACTTTCACAACGTCTGTAACATTGGGATGATATAGAACCATGTCTACAGAATGACCATATTCAGTTATGCTATGTCCATTTACTTTAAATATGTCTTCTCTGATCTTCTCACTGTGTTTTCACCAATTAGGCGCCTCCGCTGTTCCTCTGATGAACGCATTCTTGTAGCTCCACGTGTAATAATAAAAATTCCCGGCGAGCGATTTTTCACTTTCTGCGCAGCTGCTCCATGGAACTCCCTTCCTTACCAAATTCGCCGTGCCCAATCGCCTCACGCATTTAAACGTGCATTAAAGACTTACATCTTTCAGAAATGCTATACTTCCTGAAGCCTACTAAATTATACGAGTATCAGTGGTTCCACATGGGAGGCCGGGAGGCGGAGGATGGCTTAATGGATGAGTCTCGTTTGTTTTAAATGTTTTAAATGCGATAAATACGCCAGTGACTATTTTGTTTTCATTCGTGTGATGCATTCTTGTGTCCTCTTTACTCCTCATTTACATACATCGTTTTACAGTTAGGTAAACATATCAATCTTTCATTTATTATTATTATTATTATTATTATTATTATTATTATTATTATTATTATTATTATTATTATTATTATTATTATTATTAATAGTAGTAGTAGTAGTAGTAGTAGAAGAAGAAGAAGTAGTAGTAGTAGTAGTAGTAGTAGTAGTAGTAGTAGTAGTAGTAGTAGTAGTAGTAGTAGTAGAATTAATATTATTATCATCATCATTATTATTATCTATTATCATTATTATTATTATTATTATTATTATTATTATTATTATTATTATTATTATTATTATTATTATTATTATTATTCACGTTTTATCGGTTTGAGTAGCTCGGGTTGTCACATTCAGCTGCTGAAGGAAAACACTGCTCTTCCACTGAAGCTTAGTCAAGATCAATTTGGCATGAATAGTAGTTGTCTGCTGTAGACTTGAGAACTAATCTCATTCTAACAATGGAGTGGTGCTCTCTGGCCAATGGATGGCTTCTTTCTGCTGTTTTGATTCTTTTTACAACCTACCTCCTGTACATGTGAGTACCGACTTAAATATTAAATACTTTATTAATTGTGATGTGAAAACTGTGAGAGTAACTTTTTATGTATTTGTAACTTGAAGTGATAAAATGTGATAGTTACAGGGAGCTGTGATAGTAGTAGTAGTATCCAATGTGTTGTATTGATGAGATGTGATTAAAAAAAAAAAAAAAAAAAAAAATATATATATATATATATATATATATATATATATATATATATATATATATATATATATATATATATATATATATATATATATAAACTGTGATATTTACTTGCATGAATGCGTGTATAACTGGATATGTTTAATGTTTAATGTTTTCGATTGCTAAGCTAATGGGTGGTTGTATTTTCTTGTTGATTTAATGCATATGTCTTTTAAATGTGCTTTTTGATTTATTTTATAATGATCTACGCTTGTTTATATTCCTTATTTGGGGTAATACATATGTATTTATTGTATTGTATTGTATTCTGAGTGTTTCAGTATAAATAGTATCCCCACTTTCTGGAAATTTAGTTGTGACGACACGAGTTTTCAGAGAGCAGGGAGAATTGTACTTTTTACGAAGTTACACTTCTTTGTATGTAGTGTACATAGGGTAGCGTGACCGATTTATTTTTTGCGTATGAAGGTGCAGTTTCGTAAAGTCCGTGCGTAACGAAGAAGACAGGGGTAGGCCAAATTCAGAATAGGGCTATGTGTAATAAAGAATGTGCATACTGACGAGAGCTCGACTATTTGCTTGTGGCCGATGCGTTTTTGGTAGGGCAGAGTGGTTTGAGATGCTTTTGCGAGAAGGACGAATCTAACCAGGCAGCAACCCTGTGACAGAGGTCATTGTAGTGTAGGGTACTGTTGGAAGGGTGTGTTTATTGCTTATATAGCCACCCAAGGTCTTATGCCCTCGTCGGGATAAGGATGTTTAGAATCGAGAGGAAGAATATAAACTGCCATTTGTGAACGAATGTAGGGTTTTGTTCTTAAGGTGTGTGTTGTTCTCGATTGAACACCCACCAAGACTTAGTGTCTGTTACAGAGCTAAGGTGACCTCATCCTCAGTTATAAGTGTTATTTGGGAAGTGAAATAACCAGCAATAGCAAGACAAAGTGACTCTCAAAAGACTAACCAGTTGTATTTGTGACAGTGCTGTGTTGTGTTGTGGTGTTGGGGGGAGGTGTATCACAAGCCGGGGCCTAAAAGGGGAGCAAACCCTGTTATTCAATTCTTTAGTGGCGCACTCCGAGAACTGCGTACGCGTATGAGTGATAATGAGTGTGGGGAAGGGGATGTATTTTAGGATGCATAATGAATTTTGTTGATTTTATATGATTTTCCTATGATTTTCTTATTGTATATGTGATGGGGAAATGTCGTTGCTGCTGTTGCATAAGTGGGTCAAAGGCGGCGATGGGGAATGTAGAGAGGGAGAGAGAGAGTGGATGTGTATGTATGGAGAGAGCGATAGAATGTATTATACTGAAGAAAGATGAAGTGATGATTATGAGGAAGCATGTTTATATTACAGTATAATGCGGCGAGATAGTATGAATGAAGGGAGATAATCGTGATGTGTTATAACCGTTGGGGGGTGATGGTGATGATGGAGGAAGGTAGAATGAATCAGGATTGTGTGATTGAAGTGTGGTTGCAATAATTATGTATATTTATATAAATGTTTGTATTCGTAGAAGATGCGAATTATTTAGCATCAAAGGTTGATTTATATTATTGAAATGTGTGTATAGCAACTTGTATTATTATCATGGTATTCATACACAGGTCAAGATGGGGGACGGAGGACGGCGTGTTATATTATATTATATAGTGTTTATTGTTTTGTAAGCAGGCTGTTAAGACTGTGTATATGCTTACAGGTTTGGGCTGTTACTTCTACGATATTATTTCTACGCTGTTACTTCTTATGCTGCTTCTTATGCTGTTGACGTTTGGTTACCGTTGTTGACGCTGATTGATTTCTAGCCAGCCTGGGGTGTGCCGTTGCCTCTACAGCAGAGAAGAGTTGTGGTGGTCTCTGCCACTGCTGCGAGTTTTGCCTATGTGTCGAGGCAACACTATTTCAGGAGGTTTTCACACCTAATTCATGCACACACAGACTCGCACTGCACCACACCTAAAAACATATTCATTTAGTTAGAGAATCATCCACTTATTGTGAAAGAGACTGTTTAGCTCTCTGAGCTACTTGACAAAAACATTGGAACAGTGCTTCAGTGCTACAGCTTCACCGAGACAGCAGCTTAAGATTAAAAGATTTATAATGCCATCACTTATTATTTGAAGATTTACATTTTGTATTGATTTATTGATTGTGATTTTGTTGTACACATTTTGTAAAGAAATAGTTCTGTTTAGGGTTGAACAAGGGGAGGTAATTGTTAGTTAGTATTGGGACGGGGGTCTTGATAGGGGTTGAGGGGAGGTTAGTTCCCATTTGTCCTGTGTTTGCTTGTTAATTGTGGAATAAAAGAGTGTGATTGTATTCTGGCATTTGTGTTAGTTCATTTTTGTTTGAGTTTTATTCCTTTTCACTCGCTTTATGTGCTGAAGTCACGGAACCCGCTCGGGGGCCGTGACATTAGTGTTATAAATTCCCACTGTCGCTGTCTTTATCATTTGCTCTTTCTCATTCCTGCTCTGTTCTATCAATCTGCTATACTATCTTCTTCTTTGCTTGACCAGTCTCCTACCTTTTTTCTTGAAAACTCTTCCGGGACAAGACTCCTTATTTGAGTATGGGGTCTGTTGGATCAGCTTGGGAATATTTGACGCTTTCTGCCAGGTGGTCACTAGGGCTTCCTATGATGTAATTATTATGTGCATAATGGCACATTAGTATGGGTAAATGAATGTAAATGTGACAAAAATAGTACCACGCCCGTACGTCCCTGGCTCACTTAAACTTTTCTATGTGCAGCTATTTCACCTGGACGCACGGATTATGGAAGAGGCTTGGAGTTCCAGGCCCTAAACCTGTTCCCTTCTTTGGCAATGCTTTGGAAATCGTCAAAAAGGTTAATATAAATAAACAATATAAAAAAAACACACAATTTCATCTTCATTTCGAGTAGTTTTATTATGGGTTGTCCTTCTTGCACTTTACAAGGGTGATGACATTTGTACTAAGATTTTTGTGTTTTAAACTTATTTTTATCAGTTGGCAGCACACGCTGCCAATAACTAAAGGATCTGTTCACTTGTATATTGCTAAAAGTGGGTCCTTTAAAAAGAAATGTAAACTTTCCATTTAAAGTGGACACAAAACACAGGTAGGTCTAGAAGTGGTTTCCCTTTAGGGAGATTAGATCGAAGTTTCATCAATGATAATGTCTTGGATAATATAATCCTTAATAGGTGTTGTCCTCCTAGGAATGAGGGAGTGATTAAAATGTATTAAAATAATTTATTATTACATTAAAATTTATTGAAGAAATCCAACCTCGATTGTAATGATCTGAAGAATTACCGACCTATGTCCAAATCTTTCTTTCCGCTCTAAACTACTTGAACGTCTCTGTCACGTCCCAACTGCCTTAGCAGAGGTTCGACATGTGTGCTCTTTCACACGAGAAAAAAAACCCAACACCTAAATAAACTCTAAAAGACAAAACCAGAAGTAACAAGACAATTTCTTTATTTCACACACTCATTCGCACTAAAAATTAACTCCCTTTATCCCGCTTCCCAACCAACCAACCCTCAATCCCACTAATATAACCCCAAACTAATACATAAACAATTCGCTCAAAATAATAATGATAATTAAATCAAAAATGGAAAATGACTAACTACAAATGTACAAGAGATTTATAATAATTATGGCTGAAACAGCTTACTGACAACGAAATAAATACACAGTAAGCAACTGCTTTAAATCCTTATAAATATTCAAACTTTGTTCCACTTAAACTTCAAATAGATACAACAAGTCTTTTATATTATATAAAATGAATAGAAAATTTATCCTTTATGCAGAAATAGAAGTTGTAAGAAATAATCTAAATTATTAATTAACTAATATCTGGCGAAATAATTCCCCCAGACAAAACTATACAATCACAGGGTTACTTAATCTAGTAGATAATATTACTCAACAACGTTTATCAATCAATTCAAATTAAATATATCTCAATGTACTGTAATTTATAATTTATCACATGTAAAACAATTATCGTTCCTCACAACAGATTATCATTGGTTATAGTTATTTGTTGTGTGTGGTGGAGTGTGTGTGCGTGTGCTTTATAAACGAAATAAAGTTCCCTGGGCGAATACCAGAACCTTCGCAACCGAGGTTGACACACGGAAAACGCGGCGTAATAGGCCGAGGCACACAAGCTTCACACCAGCAAGGTTTCAGCACACCATCAATGGTCTGCTCTAGGGTTTTGGTGTTGTATTTGTTGGTACATCAGTGGATTCTCCGGCCTGTAGACAAAGACACACGAACGACGGGACAAACACACAGGCACAGATGGTTAGGCAAGGTGATTACACAGGCATAAGAAGTCCTAGACGGAGTCACAGGTCACCCGACGTTATACGTAGATAACTCAGATTTCACCGAGAATACACAGTAGGTATTCTAAACAGCTTAGAAAAGTTTTAGTTAAACAAACACTTCCAAAGTGTTCCCAAAACAATCCTCCTCTTCCGTTAATAGGCTCTTTTTCGTTGACGGTCTGATCTGTACGACCCACAGACAAAGTCACTAACTGGCACCTTGACCCAACTTGGATCCGTTGATTCTGGCTACAAAAGCGATATGCAACTGTTGCTGCTCCTATCAAAATATACAGTGCAAGGGGTTTTATACGATCAGCTAAGAATCTTCCAGAATATACTTCTTTTAATCATAATTCATTCCCTGCACCGTTCGCGATTAGAGCACGCATTTCACACATAGAATATCGCATGGCAGCAATTAATCTTCTCAATAACAAAATAGCCAACTATGCTGTTTTTCTAACATAGTACGTTCTGCACGGGCGCAATACATTCGCTACTTTTATTAATTATAAACTAAATTAATTTATTCTGATTCTCTCCCCTTGACTACCGTAACTTTTAACCTCTATGTACAGGCTGATGATTAAACTATATACATAGGCGCGCGACTGCAAACTGCGTAGCGTGACACAGCACCCCACCAAGACGAAAACTAACAGTTTTAGTTCTTAACAACCACGCTACTCAGTTCTGCTCAAGAAATCAGCTGGTACATTTTCCTTCCCTGGAATACTCTCCACTATCAGATCGAAAGGTTGGAGTTGAAGTGCCCACCTCATGAGTCTACAATTTGTAGTCTTTGCTTGCTGCAGGTATTGCAAAGGTCTGTGGTCGGTCTGCACAATGACTGTCCGATCATACAGGTACTGCTTGAACTTTTGTACCCCCCACACCAATGCTAAACATTCCTTCTCTATGGTGGAATAGTTCCTCTCTGCTTGGTTTAGCTTCTTGCTGGCACATGTGATTGGTTGTAAACCCAAACCTTGGTCCTGGCACAGAATCGCTCCTATTCCAATCTCTGATGCGTCAGTCTGTAGCACTAATGGTTTTTCCATGTCTGGCATACAGCATACAGGTTTGGAACATATGCGGTCTTTGAGCGTCTGGAACGCTACCTCGCAAGCATCGGACCACTGTACGGAACCAGATTTGCCCCCTTGGTTAGGTCGGTCAGCGGCACCGCTATCGCAGCAAAATTCGGCACAAACTTCCGATAATATCCTGCTAATCCAAGGAATGATCTGACCTGTTTCTTGGTAGTGGGACGTGGTGCATTCTGGATCTTGTCCATCTTTCCTTGTTCCGGCTGCACTTTGCCTTCTCCCACTATGTGTCCCAAATACTCCAGCTTGCGGAATCCCAGGTAGCATTTGGACGGACGCGCCGCTAACTGTACTTCCCTCAGACGTTTAAACAAGATGTCTAAACACTCTAAATGTCTCTCTAGAGTTTCTGTGGCTACCATGAGATCGTCCATGAAGTTGTCGACTTCTTTCATCTTCAATGGCATCAACATCTTGCGCATCATGCGGGAAAACACCGCACCAGCGGTCTTCAGTCCGAAGGGCATGACGCACCATTGGAATTGACCCTCGTTGGTAGTGAAAGCTGTCTTGCACTTATCTTCACTCTTCATAGGTATTTGCCAATACCCCTTAGACAGATCGATCTTGCTCAAGTACTTGGCCTTTGAGAGTTTGTTGAATAGATAATCTATGTCTGGCATCGGCTCAGCGTCGAAAATTACCTGCCTATTGAGTTTCCTGAAATCGACGCAGAATCTGACTGCTCCGTCCTTCTTCTTTACGAGAACGATCGGTGAACTGAACGGTGAAGCCGCTCGCTCGATCACCCCCATAGCTAGCATCGTCTCAACTTCTGCCTTGACTGTCTCCATCTTTGAATGAGGTAACGGGTACTGTTTTGTCCTTACTGGACGGTCGTCATCCAGTCGTATTTCGCACTCATCCAACGTGGTGCGCAAAGGCAAGTCAGTCAGGATGTCAGGGTAACGAACTAATAGCCTCCTAATTCCGGCATGGATCTCCGGGCTATCTGCATCAAGATGCACGTCATCTAACGTCTCTGACTGTTTCAACACTACGGTGGGTATGCCCTCGACTGTTGGTACCTCTTCCCATTCGTCTGCTTCATCAACTACTACAGCTGTGGCAATTTGCACCCTCTGATGGTACAGTTTCAGTAAGTTGGCGTGAAACAGTTTCACCTTGTTCCCAATGCGAATCTGATAATCGCACTCGTTTCGACGACTTACGACTTCGTATGGCCCCCTCCAGCTCATTTCTAGTTTGTTGTGCTTGGTTGGTAGCAAAAGCAACACTTTGTCTCCTGCCTGAAATGTTCTAGGTTTCGTTTTCTTGTCGAAGTGTCTTTTCTGCCTCTCGCCTGCTTTCTTCAGACTTTCCTTCGCTAGTGCGCACGTTTCCTCGATTCTATTTCGCAGGTCCACAACATACTGACTAGCTACCTTCACTTCTTCTCCTTGACTGTCCTTCGTCCACAAATCTCTCAGTACCGACATGGGACCCCTCACTGTCTTGCCGTACAGTAGCTCAAAAGGTGAAAAACCTGTGCTCTCTTGAGGTACCTCCCTATACGCGAAGAGCAGCGCTGGTATGTACCTATCCCATGCTTTCGGTTGCTCCTTCGTCAGCTTTTTGAGCATCGACACAAGTGTACCATTGAAACGCTCCACGAGCCCGTCGCACATTGGATGGTATGGTGTTGTTGCTTTCCCATGGATTGCCAAAAGTCTGTTTACCTCGGCCATCACGTTTGACATAAATTGTGTCCCTTGATCTGTCAATATCTCTTTGGGAATTCCCACTCTTGTCCAGATCTCCCACAATGCCTCGGCAACTCTCTCAGCCTCTATGCCTTCCAGTGCTACGGCCTCGGGATACCGTGTCGCATAGTCTACCATGACTAAGATGTACTGGTTGCCTCTGTCTGACATAGGTTTTATAGGTCCTACGATATCAACTGCAACTCTCTGAAACGGTTCGTCGACTAGAGGTAGTTTCTGCAGCGGAACTTTTGCTACCCTACCCCTAGGAACTGTTTTCTGGCATTCGGGACATGATTCGCAGAAACGCCTAACATCCCCGCACATTCCTGGCCAATAGAACACCCCCCATATCCTCTCACGTGTCCTCTTTCCACCCAAATGTCCGGCCATCGGAGGGTCGTGCGCCAGGCGCATCACCTCTCCTCTTAGCTTGCTAGGCACGACTAGCTGTGTTAGCTCTTCTTCTCCCTGATGGTGTACTCTATACAAAATACCCTTCTTTTTGCAGAAGCTAACCATCGCTTTGCCTGACTTGAGTTTCGTCCCTTGCTTCTCGCACTCTCTAGCTCTAGCTAAAGTGGGATCTTCTTCCTGCAACTTGGCCAACTGATCGGGCGTCACATCGAGTTGGAATGGCTTCGGAATCGGCAGTGCTTTCTCCTGCTTCCCTTCTGCCTTGGCCTGTGCCCTGGTCTGAACGGCGGCTATCGCACACTCTAACCCATCTACAGCCACGGGACTTCGATAGCCTCCCTTGAAGGTAACCCAGTTGCCAAGAATGACATCAGGTACAACTTGCTCGATGACGATCAATTCTACTGTACCCTTCACGAAAGCTGAGTCTACTTCTACGTACGCTGTAGGATACTTCCCTGACTTGACCTGATCAGCGAACATGACCTCGATCTCTCTACCGGTCATATCCTCAGGACGCACCCACTTGGCTGCTACTGCCCCCACCTCGGCACCAGTATCTCTCAGAATCTTCACAGGCTGACCCCTGACTGTTCCCATGCTCCACGGGTTGTACGGCTGAATGGTACTAAAGCTAGCCTTAGTCATTTCCGAGTGAATCGGTCCTGAATCCGGACTGACAGTGATACGTAGCAACTGTTTCGGACTACGGCACTCCCTCGCTACGTGACCTAGCTTCCCGCACCTGAAACACTTCCCAGGACGTTTCTCCCCACTAGGTTCCCTCCTCTTATCCTCTTCACCCTTGTTGCCACTAGGACCACTCCTCGCTGCCCCTACAGGTTGACTGACAGCACGGTTACCCCCCTTGTATGGCACGCTACCGAACACTGGCCTGTTACTCACAGTCCGTTTCGCATCTACATGTAACTGGGCAATCTCAGCTGCTTGCTCGCCGTTCTCAGGCTGCCTCTCCCTCACAAACAGCTCTAACTCGGGGTTCATCACTGACAACAACTGTTCAGTCAGAAAGACATCAAGCACTACGCCCGCATCATCTATATCTTTCTTAGCCAAAGAAAACCATCTCTTCACTAAGACCTGTACTCTACTCAAGTACTGCGGAAAAGTCTCTGTGCCTTCTTTCCTACTCCCCCTGAACTGCTTGCGGTAGTAGTCGGCATCTCTCCTAAAACGTTTCAGAAGAGCCCCCCTGACCACTTCGAAATCGACTATCTGCTCTGGAGTTAACTTCAGATAAGTCTCTCTTGCCTCCCCTGACAACAACGGTGACAACCTAGCCGACCACGTCTCTTCCTTCCATTTCTGAGTTCTAGCTATTTGCTCAAAGTGCTGAAGATAGCTCTCAATATCCTCTTTACCATCAAATGGTTGGACCTTGATCTTGTAGCTATCAGGCTGAACTCTATCCCTCCTACGTTGGGCTTCTAGTTCTTTCTCTTGCTCCAACTGTTGCCTAAGCCTTTCTCTGTCGTCCTCCCGAGCCTGCTCTCTAGCTGTACGTTCCTCTTGCAAACGCAACTCGACATTCTCTCGTTCGGAGTCTATTTTCTTTTCTAAGAGCTTCAGTTCCCTAGCTTTGTCCTTCCTCTCCTGTTCTAGCCTTCTTTCTACTATGGCTAAATCTTCTGCCCTCCTCTTCTCCGCTCGAGCCATCTCCTCTGCTCTTCTCTTCTCTGCTAGGGCCAGCTCTTCTGCTCTTTCCTTACGCTCCCGTTCCATCTTCCTCTCTGCCAAAGCTAACTCTTCTGCTCTTCTCTTCTCTTCTCGTTCCATCTTCCTCTCGAGCCTGGCTGTTTCTTTTGCTAATCTAGCAGTCTCTTCCGCCAATCTAGCAGCCTCCTGCTCCCTTCAGTCCCATGCTAGCGCCTAGCTCCTTATATCTAAGATACACCTCCATGCCAACGCTACTTTTTCCTGCACCGGCCTTAACTGCAGTAGGAGTAAGATCAGCTGCCACGCGAGTACTATGAGCGAAAGGCGTACTCACTGTGGTTTCCTCGTCCATCGGTGCCTGACGCGAAGCGGCTGCGTCGGCCTCCGTGTACTGGTCCATCGCTCGCGCCTGCTCAGCTGCTCTCCGAGTCGCAGCTCTCGTCAGCATACAGTCGCGGACTAAGAAAAATGGGAAAAAAAAATGGGTGAATAACAAATGAAACAAATAACGATTAACACATATACAAACAGTCGAACAAATGACAAGTAAACAGTGACAGGAGCCGGAGAAGTCCCTTATCGTCTAGGCCTCGACGACAAAGTTGTTTACCTCAACCCCCCGTTTGTGCACACACGCTCGGGGTGTGAACCCTTTTGCGCAGCGCAACCTCACTCCCGACCAACCACCCACTGGCCACTCATCCGACACACAAGACGACAAAGAAACAAACACTGACTTCTGGTATCTAAACAAATAACAATAAATCTACCCAAACTATTCCCCCCTAACCTATCCTAGATCTATCCCACCGCTGCCACCAAATGTCACGTCCCAACTGCCTTAGCAGAGGTTCGACATGTGTGCTCTTTCACACGAGAAAAAAAACCCAACACCTAAATAAACTCTAAAAGACAAAACCAGAAGTAACAAGACAATTTCTTTATTTCACACACTCATTCGCACTAAAAATTAACTCCCTTTATCCCGCTTCCCAACCAACCAACCCTCAATCCCACTAATATAACCCCAAACTAATACATAAACAATTCGCTCAAAATAATAATGATAATTAAATCAAAAATGGAAAATGACTAACTACAAATGTACAAGAGATTTATAATAATTATGGCTGAAACAGCTTACTGACAACGAAATAAATACACAGTAAGCAACTGCTTTAAATCCTTATAAATATTCAAACTTTGTTCCACTTAAACTTCAAATAGATACAACAAGTCTTTTATATTATATAAAATGAATAGAAAATTTATCCTTTATGCAGAAATAGAAGTTGTAAGAAATAATCTAAATTATTAATTAACTAATATCTGGCGAAATAATTCCCCCAGACAAAACTATACAATCACAGGGTTACTTAATCTAGTAGATAATATTACTCAACAACGTTTATCAATCAATTCAAATTAAATATATCTCAATGTACTGTAATTTATAATTTATCACATGTAAAACAATTATCGTTCCTCACAACAGATTATCATTGGTTATAGTTATTTGTTGTGTGTGGTGGAGTGTGTGTGCGTGTGCTTTATAAACGAAATAAAGTTCCCTGGGCGAATACCAGAACCTTCGCAACCGAGGTTGACACACGGAAAACGCGGCGTAATAGGCCGAGGCACACAAGCTTCACACCAGCAAGGTTTCAGCACACCATCAATGGTCTGCTCTAGGGTTTTGGTGTTGTATTTGTTGGTACATCAGTGGATTCTCCGGCCTGTAGACAAAGACACACGAACGACGGGACAAACACACAGGCACAGATGGTTAGGCAAGGTGATTACACAGGCATAAGAAGTCCTAGACGGAGTCACAGGTCACCCGACGTTATACGTAGATAACTCAGATTTCACCGAGAATACACAGTAGGTATTCTAAACAGCTTAGAAAAGTTTTAGTTAAACAAACACTTCCAAAGTGTTCCCAAAACAATCCTCCTCTTCCGTTAATAGGCTCTTTTTCGTTGACGGTCTGATCTGTACGACCCACAGACAAAGTCACTAACTGGCACCTTGACCCAACTTGGATCCGTTGATTCTGGCTACAAAAGCGATATGCAACTGTTGCTGCTCCTATCAAAATATACAGTGCAAGGGGTTTTATACGATCAGCTAAGAATCTTCCAGAATATACTTCTTTTAATCATAATTCATTCCCTGCACCGTTCGCGATTAGAGCACGCATTTCACACATAGAATATCGCATGGCAGCAATTAATCTTCTCAATAACAAAATAGCCAACTATGCTGTTTTTCTAACATAGTACGTTCTGCACGGGCGCAATACATTCGCTACTTTTATTAATTATAAACTAAATTAATTTATTCTGATTCTCTCCCCTTGACTACCGTAACTTTTAACCTCTATGTACAGGCTGATGATTAAACTATATACATAGGCGCGCGACTGCAAACTGCGTAGCGTGACAGTCTCATCCTTCAGCAGCTTCTCTCCCATATCTCTGCTCACAGTCTTTTCATTTCTCATCAGTCTGCTTACCGTTCTGGGCACTGCACAGAGACCGTTCTTCTTCGCGTTCTAAATGACCTTCTGATTTCTTTAGACAAAGACAAAATTTCAATTCTTCTTCTTTTGGATCTTTCGGCCGCTTTTGATACTATTGATAATGAAATTCTTCTATCACGTCTCAATAACGATTTTGGAATCCAAACCAGCGTTGTTAATTGGTTTTGGTCTTATCTCTCAGAAATAAAACAAACTGTTCTCGTAAATGGTATTAAATCTACCGCACAACCGCTTGATTTTGGCGTTCCTCAAGGCTCTGTGCTTGGCCCTGTTTTGTTCATACTGTACACCTCTCCTCTCTCACATCTCATTAACTCACACTCTGTCCGCCACGAAATGTATGCTGATGACACCCAACTTAATCACTTTGACTTTCCTTCTAACTACAATCATTTAATTCGGACCCTTCAAGATTGTGCCACTGAGGTAAAATTGTGGATGTTAAACAACCACCTCAAGCTAAATGATAACAAAACTGAGGCTCTCTGTGTTTCTCCGTCATCTGCAGACCCCTCTTCTCTTCCCTTAACTATCACTGTTGGAACTACTTCTATTTCTTTTTCTGACACTGTTCGCGACCTGGGTTTTTTCTCGATCAGGATCTCTCCAAACAGCAACACATTGAGAAAACTTGTCAGATTGCATACATTGAACTTAGACGCATAAGCTCCATTCGACAGTATCTCACACAAGAAGCAACAAAAACACTAGTTAGCGCATTCATTCTGTCTAGATTGGATTAATGTAATTCACTTCTCGTGGGTTGCACACAGAAAGACCTTAGACCTCTTCAGCAAGTCCAAAACTCTGCAGCTAAACTCATCTTCAAAGCACGGAAATCACAGCATTGCACGCCTCTCTTTCAAGAACTACACTGGCTTCCAGTTGAACAACGAATTAAATATAAAACCTCATGTCTTTGCTATCACATCATCTCTGGAACTGCTCCTAGCCATCTTTCCGAAATTTTGACTGTCTATGTTCCTTCTCTGCTCTCTCCGCTCGTCTGCATATGAAGGATGTTCCGTGTACCAGAATACTACAGGGTGAGACACGATGGTCGAGCCTTCAGTTTCTTCTTCGTTCAGACCTGGAACTCGCTACCTCGGTCCGTCCGTCAGTTTTTCACTAGCGTCTTTTAAAACCAACTTGAAGACGCATCTTTTTATAGAGACCTTTTCTTAGGCGCCCTGAGTGAGTGTTTTGGGGCGTTGGGATGTGTATGTGGTTGCGTGTTATTGACCAATGTACTCATGTTGTGTTTGCATTTGTTTGTGTAAAGCGCTTTGTGATTTTGGAAAGCGCTATAGGCTATAAATTGCCTGTTAGTATTATTATTATTTTTTAAAAGACCTATCTCCCATCATCTGCTGCCAATGCTGTGCGCAGTTCAATTCACTGCAGGTCTTCCTAAATATAATGTCTTCACCCACAGGCGCTTGTATCTGTACAAGCGCCTGTGTTTTCACCGTAGTGATATTACAATGGTTTGCATTTGTGGAAATGTGATATTAAAGTGATATACTAACCGATGGTCGTTTTACGCGTTGTCAGCTCGTCAGTGTATCCACAGGCACATGTAGTAGGCTACACACATACTACTGCAAACTCCTAAGCTATGGGGGATCCACTAATATTCTTTCGGGAGATCCATTGATGTGCCTGTGGTGTATTGGTGGGCATGAGAAGACGCCTGAATACGGTCTCTGTGCATGAAAAACATCTCTGTGCGGGAGAAAATAAATGTAGCCACTGTACTGGCTGATTGACACTAGGAATGGGAAGGAACTACATTTTGGAAAGTTTTTTTTTCTGTTTCAATTGTTTGTTACAGGGCCCTTTCGCAGCTCTTGCGGATTGGAGCAAGCAGTACGGGAAAAATGTTGGGTGAGACTTGTAGTTTAATAACAATAATTATAATTTTATAAATAAAATAAATAAAATAATAATGAAAAAAAAAATAAAATAAAATAATAAGAATAAGAATAATAAGAATAATAAGAATAATAATAATAATAATAATAATAATAATAATAATAATAATAATAATAATAATAATAATAGTCACAAGAGGCTAGTTTGGACACTGCAGTAGGGTTTCACGCCTCCAAAAGTTCATCCTTCTTTGGCCTTTGTAACTTAAATTCGAGGCCTAGCAGACGACAAAAGTTAGGATTGTTCTAAGGTTGTGGAGGGAAAATTTTCGCTAGGTAAGCCGTGACATAATCCAGCTGACCTATATCCATCAACCCCCTCAAGGGTGCTAAGGCTTATGAGATATCGCGGGCTTTAGCTGGCCACACCGTTAACGTCAGTCTTTGTTTAAACCGCACTCGAGAGTGAAGGACGCGCTGAAAGTTCTCTCTCAGAAGACTACGCAGGTGACGGTTGAAATCCATTCAACCCAATATAGCCATAGCATGACATTGATAAAAAGGTAAATGATCGATCTTTTGTTTCACCGCGATTTATTGATATTAATATTGGATTATGCTTGTGAAGTCTTGCCATGTTTTATAATTGTGAATGTTAGTAAAACTTTGCTTGACCACGTGGCTGACCCACTGGACCGGTTTTAGACACAACTAGATAGCCCCTACTGAACCACTGTTGTTTCTCCTATTGGTATTATTGCAGACCAGAGAAGGTGTATAGATCTATTATTAATTACTTCTGTGTTTATTTTAGCCATGATGTATATATATATATATATATATATATATATATATATATATATATATATATATATATATATATATATATATATATATATATGTATATATATATATATATATATGAATTATGTTGGAGATTCCAGGGACCACGGACTTAGAAGATTGTTCATCTCCTATCTCTATAAGTGGAGACGATCTCGCTGAGGGCTGTTTCTGCCAACAATGAGACGCTCTGCACTCCCTTTGTAAGCAAGGCGTTGCAGAAACTCGTCTTACGTTTTGCAGACGAGCAGGTTTAGTCCGCGGCAGGGGATAGACCCCATTGATAGTCAACCCTGGCACGCGGCCTGCACTTGAGCAGCGAGCACTGATCTCCGATAGCTCAGTAGTCAACAAACGAGACGAGGAGAAAGCAGCACCGCACGTCGACGTTCCAGCTAAGTGCCATAGAACAAGTGCACGAACAGGGACTGTGCGGTAGTCCACTCTTCCTGAAAAAGAACATTAGGCAAAACAAGAACAAAGCCCAGAGATGACACAGTAGCAAGGATCGAGAACAGTAGCAGAATAGATCCATCAAAGATCTAACCATTCTCCGAACCACTCGAAGTGACTTGTGGACTGTTAAGTTAATCCTAGTTGTAGTACGCTTTGGACATTTAAGTTAATGTAGTGCTCAGGTAATTAGGTATAGAGTAGAGGAAATAAATCTGTGATATTTACTGTTAACAAGTAGCTGGACTACCTATGATTCATAGCCGTGCGAGAGCTAGTATGTCAGTGAATCTTTTACACTTTTCTCCCTATCTCTGTAACCCGATCCTCACACAGACCGGCCCAAAAATTAAAAAAAAAAAGTATTTGGATTAGTCATAGGGCGGTCTAACTAGCCTATTCCCGCCGACGACAGACGCGTGGGTAATAGCATTCCATTGTGCAGAGCCCAACATCAATAGAACCCACCGTCACAATAATAACAATGATAATGATAATAATAATAATAATAATAATAATAATAATAATAATAATAATAATAATAATAACAATAATGATAATAATAATAATAATAATAATAATAATAATAATAATAATAATAATAATAATAATAATAACAATAATGATAATAATAATAATAATAATAATAATAATAATAATAATAATAATAATAATAATAACAATAATAATAATAATAATAATAATAATAATAATAATAATAATAATAATAATAATAACAATAATAATAATAATAATAATAATAATAATTATAATAATTATAATAATAATAACAACAACAACAACAACAATAATAATAATAATTATAATAATACTAACAACAACAACAACAACAACAACAACAACAACAACAACAACAACAATAGTAATAATACAGGATGCTATCACCCGCTTTTTTTCAATGGAACGCAAAACGCGGCGATCTGCGGAGATCGTTGTTACAGAAGGCGAAGGAAAAATCAATGTTTATTTTTGAATTTTAGGTTGACGGCATCCAGTGCCATTATTAAAGGAATATAGGAAACCGGAGTACCCGGGAAAAACCTTCGGTGTCCTAAAAAGTCTCGTACCTCAGTCACGTCAGTTCGTCCCACGCGGGATTTGAACCCGCGAACTTCGGCATAAGCAAACCAGCACCCAATCAACTGTGCTGCTGGGCCGCTTTTGCCCGTTGTTCTGCCACATATTCTCTGTGATTACTTTGGCATAAAGCTGGACACTTCAAGCAATGACAAACTGAGGACCAACGACTATGGCAAGACTAAGACCTTGGGCTGAATGCCGAATGAGATCAAATACAACACATTAACCCTTTAAACTGATTGCCACGACAGAGGTGGCGCTATACAATTCATTTAGTTCTATTGATCGCGGTTATTTCACGGTTACCATATCTAAAAAAGGCAGAATATATATATATATATATATATATATATATATATATATATGTTACACTCAATTCGATGATGGTGTTTTCTATCAGTATCTGATTCAGCCCCGATGCTTGAATTCCTGATAGTTGTGTAACTCAGATTCGTTTATTCACACAGCCTGCTCAATCAGCATACAAGTCACAAAGTCCACGTATGAAGTTTTCCGCTTTTATTCAGCACACATCAACAACTGCATACAATTCTCAATTCAACTCAACAACTTTCACAGCAACTCTCAGTTTCACTATCAACAACTTCACTATCTCTCAACAGCAACTCTGCACACGATTAAATAACCTCTCTCTTTTCCGGAAAGATTTCGTACATGGTAGAAAATGACGTACTGCCACCAATCGAATAAAAGATCGTCATCACTGACTTACGTCAATACATATTTTTATATCTTCCAGAACGACCTCCTGCTTCTACATGTATCAGGAAATTTCTATCAAGAGTAAACACGCATATCCAGAAGATTCTCAAATAATATCGACTAACGCAAATTATCAACGTTATATACAAAGCCTCTCCTAACAACAATGCAAACTCAAATCAAAGGTAAATAAACTCCATTATTGAATACTTTGCAAATCGAAACGATTAGATCTATCGTACACGCTTCAGCCATACTATCATTCGCGTTTCAACGTAACATAACCCCCCACTCAAGAAGAAATTTACCCAATTTCTTTCAACAACGTTGAAACGTAATGCACAAACAAAGTCCTCAATTGAAACTAATTTAAGACTTTCTGAATACTGTAATTGCGCTCAGCTTATCTACACAGAGTCAATGGTTTTCATCTTCAAATCTGCCTGGATAATGTCAATGTTCACAGTTCATTCACACAGTCAATGTTCTTTCATTCGCAAGGAAACGACGCCCTCGTCAGTTGCGGTCGTCATCGGCCCAGGGTCAAAGACGATGATCACGTGGGCTTCCCTGGAATCAGTGCGTCCTCCGTTGTCTCCTTCTTCCATCGGATGTCCGACGCAGTCGACGTTGTCAGCTCCCAAATGCATTCGCTGGGTCTCACGGTCAGGTTGGCTTCTGCGGGACGGTGGAACAGCTCCCTCATGGTCTGCAGATGCTCCTTCCAGGTCTGGGTGTGGACTTCATGTTCGACCAAAGTCGTAGAGCCTGGGACATCGCTGAAGCTATGGGGAAACTCACTCATAAGGTCCTTGGGCTCAGTCTTTTGACCTTTTGTCAAGCCTGGTCCTAGCTTAACATCATTGATGCCTTCTTTGCTATGGAAGTCTCCCAGTTCCAACAGTTCTTCGCTGTCAAAGCTGTCGTCGGTCACAACTGCTGTGGCTGCGTGCACAGTCTCTGATGGCCTTTCTACGTACAGCTTAAGGAGGTTGGCGTGGTATATCTTGGAATGCTGGCCGACCTTCACCTTGTAGTCGTTGATACCCACCACGGTCTCCACTTCGTACGGGCCTTTCCACTGCATCAGCAACTTATTGTGATCGGTAGGTAGCAGCACCAGCACTTTGTTGCCAGGTTTGAACTTCCTGTTCACAGCCCTACGGTCATAGTAGTGCTTTCCACAGTCCTGGGATTTCTTCAGGTTTTCTCTGGCTATCTCGAGAGTCTGCTCCAGCTTCTCCCGTAGCTCAAACACGTACTGGTAGCTATTCTTCACCTCTGGGGTCTCTACTTCTTTCGTCCACAGTTCTTTCAGGATGTGCATCGGCCCTCTGATGGTTCTTCCGTACAGCAGCTCGAACGGAGAAAAGCCGGTGGACTCCTGCGGTACTTCTCTGTAGGCGAAAAGTAGGGCGTTGATGTAGCGATGCCATTGTCTGGGCTGCTCGCTGCACAGTTTCTTCAGGGTGGACTTCAGCGTAGCATTGAACTTTTCGACGAGCCCGTTGCACATCGGATGGTAGGGTGTCGTAGTTAAATGCCGGATGCTCAGCAGTCTGTTGACCTCCTTCATGCAGTCAGAGACGAACTGCGTCCCGAGGTCTGTCAGAATTTCTTCAGGCACTCCAAGTCTACTGAACTGTCCACCAGTGCCTCTGCTACAGTTTCAGTGTCAATCTTCTTCAGTGGCACTGCTTCTGGGTACCGAGTCGCATAGTCCACTAAAGTCAGTACCCATCGATGACCTTCTTCACTCGGAGGTCTTATTTCGCCGATTAAGTCTAAGGCCACCCTCTTGAAAGGTCGGTCGATCAGAGGCATCCTCTGCATAGGCACTTTCGGGACCCTTCCTCGAGGTATGGTCTTCTGGCAAATGTCACATGATCGGCAGAAACGGCTGACGTCCGCATGAAGTCCTGGCCAGTAGAATACCGCCTGGATTCGGTCTGACGTCTTCTTGATACCTAGGTGACCTCCCATGATTGAGTCATGCGCTACTTCCATCACCTGGCGCCTTAGGGGTAACGGTACCAAGACTTGACGTAGTGGTTTCCCTCCGTTGACCCTCGGGTGCTGGAAGATTCGGTACAGGATCTTGGCCTTCACCTCAAAATAGACCGTGCCACTGCCCTTGGTCACGTGGTCTTGGCGGTTCCTGTACTTGTTTAAAGTACTGTCAGCTTCCTGGAGCTGGATCAGCTTATCTCTGTCCACGATGGCAGCTTTAGAGTTGTCGGCGACCTTCAGTGGCGTAGACGTCTTGTCTCTCTTGGCCTGGGCCCTGGTAGTAGCAGCACCGACGATCTCTGGTCGGCAGGGCTGAGCCGGAGTAACCACATTGTCCCGTAGCAGCTCTGTAATGTCTCCATCGGGAAATGGCAATGGATCCTCCTCTGCAACTTCGACACGTTGGGTTGAGGCAGGACTCCATTCCGAATCGGGGTCGTCGGGTCGTCTCGCGCCGTCGATATTCCCGATCATCAAATCATACAGCGGCTTCTTCAGGCAAACCGCTTCGACTTCGCCTATGTAGAAAGGGGTGTTGACATGAATCTTCGCAACTGGCGCTCTCACACATTTGCTGTCGGCCATAAGTGTCCATTTAGAATCGCCAGTGAACTGTTCTTTAGCGATTAGGTCTTCTTTGACGATGACCCCACTGCAGCCAGAGTCTCTTAAAACAGTCACTTCATGATTTCCGACGCGTCCCTTTGAAACAGGCATGTTCTGTACGGTCACAGCTGCGCTGGCGACGACGGGGATGGATTTCCCGTTGGCAAGGAGGAGTTGGCCATCGGTCATGCACTCTTGCACGTCCGCAGGAGTAGCTGTGCGCTTGGTCTCACTCGGAAGAATGACGCTCCCGCCGCACACTTGATGGTCAGATCTACTGTTTTGCCGTTGATTGGAGAACCGCCTCTGCCGGTTGCCCGCCGCTGCATTGTCCGTACTGCTCCGCTGTCCGCTATTTCTGCTTTGAGGGCAGCTGGCAGCTCTGTGGTCTGTAGCGTTGCAGATAAAACAGCCTCTTGAGTGCCCTTCCCTGGGAGGAGGCGTGGAGTCTGTCTGTCTCTGGCTCGTCTGGCTTCCTTGGATCTGGTTCCCATGGTTTGCAGTCTTCTGAAAATGTTTCGTCGCGCTGGGTGGCCCCAGGGTTTTCCCATGAGCGATAAGATATCTTTCAGCAGCCTCAGTCACATCTTTAAGCGTCTGCAGCTTTTGTTCTTCTAAGTGGGTCGCTAGGTCCTTGTGACAGGCATTGAGAAATTGTTCTTTCACAATCAGGTCATGGAGACTGTCGTAAGACTTCATTTCGCCTGATAACTCCACCCACTTGTGTAGATATGACGACAGGCGCTCCACAAACTGCTTTGGCGTCTCGTCTGACTTAGGCCGGCATTCACGGAAGCGTTTACGGTAGCCCTTCTCTGTAAAGTTGTAGCACTGCAACAGGGCCTCTTTCAAGACGTCGTAGTTTTTGGCGTCATCGTTCGACAGTCTGGTGTAAACTTCGAGGGCTTGCCCCGTCAGAAGTGCACTCAGTCGAATCGCCCAGTCTCGAGGTTGCCAATTGGAGCTTTCGGCGAACCTTTCGAATCTCGCCAGATAGCTGTCGATCTGGTCCTTCCCGTTGACGAAAGCTGGCAATTTTGGAGCCGTGTTGTCACTGATAACTTGTGGCGCATTCTGCTGTTGCTGGATACGCGCCATTTCTAGCTGGAACTCAAGACGCTTCAGCTCGAATTCTCTGTCTTTTTCTTGCCGCTGCTGTTCAATTTCTAGACGCTTCTGTTCTAATTCTATTTCTTTTTCTAGACGCTTCTCTTCCAATTCTCTTTCTTCGCGGCGACGCTGCTCTTCTAATTCTCGTTCTTGTATTCTCTCCTGGGATTTTACGTACTCCGTCAGCTGCTTGCCTTTTAGATTCAGTTCAACCCCTTTCTGCCAGAAGTCAGCCATCTTGATGCTTCTGGAAAGTTCTTTTCAAGAAAGTTCTTTTTCTAGAAAGTTCTTGACTGTAGAGTTCTTTTTTTTCTGGAAAGTTCTTGACTGTGCTGTACCTTTCTAGACTGTTCTAGAACAGCACGCTTTCTGCAGTAGCGCTGATGCTTGTCACTAGTCGCCTTCGCTGACGCAGGCCCCGCTGTCCTCGTCGTATGCGACGCTGCACCACGCTGGTGTTGATGTATACGCTCCTGTGCTGAAGTATACGCGACGTCCGCTCGCCGCTCTCTGTAACACTGGCGATGTAGCTCCGAGACTGTCCCTCGACGTAGTCTTACGGCAGCTACGTAGTCCCGATCTGTTGTTCGCTCACGAAGCAACTCTTCAGCGACTACACGCCCTTGCAGTCAACCCGAATCTATCGGATGTAGTCCCAGTATGTTGGCCCCTCTCGACGCAACTCGTTGGCGGCTACCCTCGATGACTGCCTCTCGTAACGTTGACTCGCTTGTTGTAGCAGTTGAACCCTTGGCTATGGCGTGAATCGCGGCTTGACCCCCAAAATGTTACACTCAATTCGATGATGGTGTTTTCTATCAGTATCTGATTCAGCCCCGATGCTTGAATTCCTGATAGTTGTGTAACTCAGATTCGTTTATTCACACAGCCTGCTCAATCAGCATACAAGTCACAAAGTCCACGTATGAAGTTTTCCGCTTTTATTCAGCACACATCAACAACTGCATACAATTCTCAATTCAACTCAACAACTTTCACAGCAACTCTCAGTTTCACTATCAACAACTTCACTATCTCTCAACAGCAACTCTGCACACGATTAAATAACCTCTCTCTTTTCCGGAAAGATTTCGTACATGGTAGAAAATGACGTACTGCCACCAATCGAATAAAAGATCGTCATCACTGACTTACGTCAATACATATTTTTATATCTTCCAGAACGACCTCTTGCTTCTACATGTATCAGGAAATTTCTATCAAGAGTAAACACGCATATCCAGAAGATTCTCAAATAATATCGACTAACGCAAATTATCAACGTTATACAAAGCCTCTCCTAACAACAATGCAAACTCAAATCAAAGGTAAATAAACTCCATTATTGAATACTTTGCAAATCGAAACGATTAGATCTATCGTACACGCTTCAGCCATACTATCATTCGCGTTTCATAACAATATATATATATATATATATATATATATATATATATATATATATATATATATATATATATATATATATATATATATATATATTTTAATTTTATTTACCTTATTGTCCCTTTTTCATAGGGAAATTCTGGGCCGCCTCCCCTGGGGAAAGCGTAGTCGCAGCCTGTGGCGCGCCCAAACCCAACCTACCTAACATTAGTTGTGATTTTTTTTAAAATTTTGCTGGGGGAGCAAACCGGAGTACCCGGAGAAAACCCCCGAGACGTTGCCCGAGTCGAAAGTAAATAATATTCGGAGAAACATAACGCCCCGATGCAGGATCGAACCCACACCAGTCCTGTCAGGCGCCATTGGTTTCTGGCCTGTGGACAATGCGAGTTAGTCCCGCCTTAGCCCACTTGGCCACAACGCTCGCTATATAAATCAAGGTATAAACTGGTGAAAAATGTTATTTTAGACGAAACATTATTTAACTTTGCCTTCTTTAAAAAAAAAAAAAATAATAATTGATTGATTTTGGCAGGCTGTACTTTCTCTGGAAACAGACTTTCTGGACTACAGACCTGGACATCATCAAAGAAGTATTTATCAAAGACCACAACAATTTCGTCAACAGAGTGAGGGTTAAATTATCATCATCATCATCATCATCATCATCATCATCATCATCATCATCATCATCATCATCATCATCATCATCATCATCATAAGCAGCAGCAACCTGTTTTGTCATCATGCTACGACTGCTACTACCACCATCACCACTATCATTACTATTATTCCTGCTGCTCTACCACTACTACTGCTGCTACTAATATTACTACTAACACAACCACTACTATTACTACTGCTGTTACTACTTCTACTATTGCTGCTCCTGCTCCTCCTCCTCCTCCTCCTACTACTACTACATTGTTGCGTATTGCAGAACATTGAGGACGACCTGACACCAAATCCAACTAGAAAGGGCATATTGTTCGTCAAAGATGACGCGTGGAGAGACAACGTCACATCATGACGCCAACTTTTAGCTCCAGCAAGCTCAAGCTGGTAAGCAATCAGCGCGGAAATCAGAGACTATGTCTCTTGAGAGCGAGAAAGAGAGAGGAGGAGGGAGGGAGAGAGGGGGGGGGGGGCCATGCTTAGTCTCAGCTATGTTGTGTATAGCTGAGAAGAGCTGAAGTAGTCTACTCAACGAAATCACTGACGTTTTCTTTTATTTGTGCTTTATACGACAGGGTGGGATAGGACGCCGAAGAGGGGCAAAAAAGGCATACAGCGATTTTGCAAAATGTATGTAAGTTAGTGAGCCACTATTTGCGTTAAAATGATCTATATTCAAGCAGACCTTTTTTCCTTTTCTTTTTTTTTAAAACCAAAACCTATCCTTCCTATCCTATCCCGTAACTCGAAGGTCGTTGGGACACCACGGATGATCGTTTAACCAGCGTATTCATTCTTTCTCTGCCCTCAGCAACCTTCAAGTAAATAATAATAATACAGTTGATTTATATAGCGTGGTACCCCAACAGACATGGGCTCGCCACGCTTTACAATGCACTAAAAAGCAATAATATTAAAACAAAATAAAATATGTAAAACAAAAACATGCCTAGTAAAAAACTGCTAAACCAGGAGTATGTACATTACTTAACAGTAGACACACACACACACACACACACACACACACACACACACACACACACACACACACACACACACACCCACCCACACACACACACACACACAGACGCATGAGCGCCCGGCCAAAGTACATGTCCACAATAAAAACATTCATTATCACATCATTTAACAAAGCAAAACATCGATTGTCGATTTCGATTGATCGATTTATTGTTGCTTTAGGTCCAGCGGACTCTTCCGAGCCAAATCAGGACCGGACAACCCCCGATCCGCATAAAAGATCTGCTGAAACAACCCCAGTGGGACAATTGAATGCCCTCCAACGGCCAGTCACTTTACAATAAAGACATCCCACGCGGGGGACGGCTGAGGGTTGACCTCAACTACGCGAACACCCCGGTTACAAAAACAAAATAGAATACAAACATCATTATAAATCATCAAAAAAACACATACATATAAAATGCCTATAGTGCTAAATAGTACAATCATAGGAAGCCCTAGTGACCACCCGGCAGAAAGCGTCCAACACTCCCAAGCTGATCCAACAGACCTCATACACAAACAAGGAGTCTTGTCCAGGAAGAGTTTTCAAGAAAAAAGGTAGGTCATTGACCTAGCGAAGAAGAAGATAGTATAGCAGAGTGAAGGACAGAGCAGGAATAGGAAAGAGTAAATGAGGAAGACAGCGACAGTGGGAATTTAAAGCACTAAATTTCCAGAAAGTGGGGATACTATTTATACTGAAAACCCCCGGCACTCCAACGGGGGTACTGTTGCCGCAGTGAATCTGTCTTGCCTATAAAGGAAAGACAGGTTTTCAACTGTGGCTTTCACTGTTCCCTTTATAGGTTTGAACAATCTACAGTGGCAAGATTGCTCATGACCCCAAGGGGTAATTATACACCTTAAAAACAAAACATAAGATTGTAAACATTTCTTAAGACAGTAAAATACAATGAAAGGACATGAATCACAACATTAAAAAGGACTGGACTCAACTAAAACAGATACATTTAACAAAACTAGTGTTATAAAAGAACTTGGACGACATTGCTTCGCTCAGTGTCAAGCCAGTCCATTTTCGAATGTTGTACTACCACCTCTTTTTCTGTCTTCCTCTTCTTCTGCCTCCCTGCACCGTGTTACGTTGAAACGCGAATGGTGCGTATGAAATGCGCACGATGTTATGTGTGAAGCGCGTGCAATGGTAGGCTTGTGTGTGACGCGCGCGATAGATCTGTTCGTTTTATTTTGCAACGCATGCAGTAATAGAGTGTATTATCTTTGATTTGATTTTGCGTTGTTATTAGTAGAGGCTTTGTGTAATGTTAGTGTTTTTAGTTGGTCGATATTGTTTGAGAATTTTCGGGAATCAGTTGTTTACTATCGATCGAAGCGTGTGGATTATTCTGTTGGTTACCATGGAAGCTTCCATTCCAAATGGGGTTGTATGACGTGAGTCACGTGATGATGAAATTAATTTTGATTGGTTGTGGTGTTTTATGTAGGATTATTCTCGTTTTTTCCCGTGTATGTAGAGAGACTATATAAGCGCAGCACTGTTTAAAAAGTAGAGATGTTGATTGTTGTTGATAGTGAAGTTGTGGATAGTGAGTTGGAAAGTAAATTTGAGAGTGGAAAGACGATTGAGCGATTGTATGCAGTTGTTGATGTGTGCTGAATAAAAGTGGAAAACTTCATACGTCGACTTTGTGACTTGAATGCTGCTTGAGCGGGCTGCGTGGATAAACGAATCTGAGTTACACCCTATCAGGAATTCAGCATTGGGGCTGAATCAGATACTGATAGAAAACACCAACATCAAACGGAGTGTAACATTTTGGGGGTCAAGCCGCGATTCACGCCATAGCCAAGGGTTCAACTGCTACAACAAGCGAGTTAACGTTACAAGAGGCAGTCATCGAGGGTAGCCGCCAACGAGTTGCGTCGAGAGGGGCCAACATACTGGGACTACATCACCGATAGGTTCGGGTTGACTGCAAGGGCGTGTAGTCGCCGAAGAGTTGCTTCGTGGCCGAACAACAGAGCGGGACTACGTAGCTGCCGCAAGGCTACGTCGAGGGACAGTCTCGGAGCTACATCGCCAGTATTAGAGAGAGCGACGAGCGGACGTCGCGTATACTTCAGCACAGGAGCGTGTACATCAACACCAGCGTGGTGCAGCGTCGCATACGACGAGGACAGCGGAGCCTGCGTCAGCGAAAGCGACTAGTGACAAGCATCAGCGCTACTGCAGAAAGCGTGCTATTCTAGAACAGTCTAGAAAGGAACAGCACAGAAAAGAACTTTCCAGAAAAGAACTTTCCAGAAAAGCATTAAGATGGCTGACTTCTGGCAGAAAGGGATTGAACTGAAACTAAAAGGCAAACAGCTGACGGAGTACGTCAAATCCCAGGAGAGAATACAAGAAAGAGAATTGGAAGAGAAGCGTCTAGAAAAAGAAATAGAACTAGAACAAAAGCGTCTAGAAATTGAACAGCAGCGGCAAGAAAAAGAAGAGCAACGACGTCGTGAAGAAAGAGAAATCGAACAGCAGCAGCAAGAAAAAGAAGAGCAGCGACGTCGTGAAGAAAGAGAGTTCGAGCTGAAGCGTCTTGAAGGCGAGCGTCAGTACCAGCTAGAGTTGGCGCGTATCCAGCAACAGCAGAATGCGCCACAAGTTATCAGCGACAACAAGGCTCCAAAATTGCCAGCGTTTGTCGACGGGAAGGACCAGATCGACAGTTATTTGGCGAGATTTGAAAGGTTCGCCGAAAGCTCCAATTGGCAACCCCAAGACTGGGCGATTCGACTCAGTGCTCTTCTGACGGGGCAAGCACTGGAAGTTTACACCAGACTGTCGAACGATGACGCCAAAAACTACGTCGTCTTAAAAGAGGCCCTGTTGCAGTGCTACAGCTTCACAGAGAAGGGCTATCGTAAACGCTTCCGTGAATGCCGGCCTTTGTCAGACGAGACACCAAAGCAATTTGTGGAGCGCCTGTCGTCATACTTACACAAGTGGGTGGAACTATCAGGCAAAGGGAAGTCTTACGATAGTCTTCATGACCTGATCGTGAAGGAGCAATTCCTCAATGCCTGTCACAAGGACCTAGCGACCCACTTAGAAGAACAAAAGCTGCAGACGCTTAAAGATGTGACCGAGGTTGCTGAAAGATATCTCCTCGCTCACGGAAAAACGCTGGGGGCCACCCAAGGCGACGAAACCATTTCAGAAAATTGCAAGCCATGGGAACCAGATCCAGGGGAGTCGGACGAGCCAGAGACACACGGACTCCACGCCACCTCCCAGGGAAGGGCATTCAAGAGGCTGTTTCACCTGCAACGCTACAGACCACAGAGCGGCTAACTGTCCTCAAAACAAAAGTAGCGGGCAGCGGGGCAGTACGGACAATGCAGCGGTGGGCAACCGGCAGAGGCGGTTCTCCAATCAATGGCAAACCAGTAGATCTGACCATCAAGTGTGCGGCGGGAGCGTCATTCTTCCGAATGAGACCGATCGCGCAGCTACTCCTGCGGACGTGCAAGAGTGCATAACCGATGGCCAACTTCTCCTTGCCAACGGGAAATCCATCCCCGTCGTCGCCAGCGCAGCTGTGACCGTCCAGAAAATGCCTGTTTCCAAGGGACGCGTTGGAAATCATGAAGTGACTGTTCTAAGAGACTCTGGCTGCAGTGGGGTCATCGTCAGAGAAGACCTAATCGCTAAAGAACAGTTCACTGGCGATTCAAAATGGACACTCATGGCCGACAGCAAATGTGTGAAAGCGCCAGTTGCAAAAATTCAAGTCAGCACACCTTTCTACATAGGCGAAGTCGAAGCGGTTTGCCTGAAGAAGCCGCTGTATGATTTGATGATCGGGAATATCGACGGCGCGAGACGACCCGACGACCCCGATCCAGAGTGGAGTCCTGCCTCAACCCAACGCGTCGAAGTTGTGGAGGAGGATCCATTGCCATTTCCCGATGGAGACCTTTCAGAGCTGCTACGGGACAATGTGGCTACTCCGGCTCAGCCCTGCCGACCAGAGATCGTCGGTGCCGTTACAACCAGGGCCCAGGCCAAGAGAGACAAGACGTCTACGCCACTGAAGGTCGCCGACAACTCTAAAGCTGCCATCGTGGACAGAGATAAGCTGATCCAGCTCCTGGAAGCTGATAGTACTTTAAACAAGTACAGGAACCGCCAAGACCACGTGACCAAGGGCAGTGGCACGGTCTATTTCGAGGTGAAGGCCAAGATCCTGTACAGAATCTTCCAGCATCCGAGGGTCAACGGAGGTAAACCACTACGTCAAGTCTTGGTACCGTTACCCCTAAGGCGCCAAGTGATGGAAGTAGCGCATGACTCAATCATGGGAGGTCACCTGGGTATCAAGAAGACGTCGGATAGAATCCAGGCGGTGTTCTACTGGCCAGGACTTCATGCGGACGTCAGCCGTTTCTGCCGATCATGTGACATTTGCCAGAAGACCATACCTCGAGGAAGGGTCCCGAAAGTGCCTATGCAGAGGATGCCTCTGATCGACCGACCTTTCAAGAGGGTGGCCTTAGACTTAATCGGCGAAATAAGACCTCCGAGTGAAGAAGGTCATCGATGGGTACTGACTTTAGTGGACTATGCGACTCGGTACCCAGAAGCAGTGCCACTGAAGAAGATTGACACTGAAACTGTAGCAGAGGCACTGGTGGACATGTTCAGTAGACTTGGAGTGCCTGAAGAAATTCTGACAGACCTCGGGACGCAGTTCGTCTCTGACTGCATGAAGGAGGTCAACAGACTGCTGAGCATCCGGCATTTGACTACGACACCCTACCATCCGATGTGTGCAACGGGCTTGTCGAAAAGTTCAATGCTACGTTGAAGTCCACCCTGAAGAAACTGTGCAGCGAGCAGCCCAGACAATGGCATCGCTACATCAACGCCTTACTTTTCGCCTACAGAGAAGTACCGCAGGAGTCCACCGGCTTTTCTCCGTTCGAGCTGTTGTACGGAAGAACCATCCGAGGGCCGATGCACATCCTGAAAGAACTGTGGACGAAGGAAGTGGACACCCCAGAGGTGAAGAACAGCTACCAGTACGTGTTTGAGCTACGGGAGAAGCTGGAGCAAACTCTCGAGATAGCCAGAGAAAACCTGAAGAAGTCCCAGGACTGTGGAAAGCACTACTACGATCGTAGGGCTGTGAACAGGAAGTTTAAACCTGGCAACAAAGTGCTGGTGCTGCTACCTACTGATCACAGTAAGTTGCTGATGCAGTGGAAAGGCCCGTATGAAGTGGAGACCGTGGTGGGGATCAACGACTACAAGGTGAAGGTCGGCCAACACTCCAAGATATACCACGCTAACCTCCTTAAGCTGTACGTGGAAAGGCCATCAGAGACTGTACATGCAGCAACAGCAGCTGAGATCGACGACAGCTTTGACAGCGAGGAACTGTTGGAACTGGGAGATTTCCATAGCAAAGAAGGCATCGATGATGTTAAGCTAGGACCGAGCTTGACGGAAGGTCAAAAGTTGGAGCTCAAGGACCTTATGGGTGAATTTCCCCATAGCTTCAGTGATGTCCCAGGCTCTACGACTTTGGTCGAACATGAAGTCCACCTCACTTCAAATATTCCCGTTCGATCAAAACCTTTCCCGATCCATTTCAAGGCCCGTGAATCCTTGAAGAAAGACATCGATGAGATGCTGAAGATGGGCATCATCAGGGAGTCCAGTTCACCCTACGCGTCCCCTGTCGTGGTCGTGAAGAAGAAGGACGGGAGCAACAGAGTATGCATCGACTACAGAAAGGTTAATAAGAACACCGTCTTCGATCCCGAGCCGATGCCTACTGCAGCAGACCTCTTCCGCCAATTATCGGGGAGTAAAATCTTCTCAAAGATTGACCTCAGCAAAGGTTATTGGCAAGTCCCCGTGCGTCAACAGGACATACCAAAGACTGCTTTCATAACTCCTGATGGGACGTACGAGTGCTTAAGGATGCCCTTTGGCATGGTCAACAGCGGAGCTACCCTGAAGAGAGGAATGAGGAAGATGCTCAAAGGGATGGACAACGTCGTGTGTTACTGGGACGACCTGCTAGTCCACACCCACACCTGGGAAGAGCATCTGCAGACCTTGAGGGAGCTATTTCACCGTCTGACAGAAGCTAACCTGACTGTGAGACCCAGTAAGTGCATTCTGGGAACTGACAACGTTGACTGCGTCGGACATCCGATGGAAGAAGGAGACAACGGAGGACGCACTGATTCCGGGGAAGCCCACGTGATCATCGTCTTTGACCCTGGGCCGATGACGACCGCAACTGACGAGGGCGTCGTCCTTGCGAACGAAAGAACATTGACTGTGTGGACAAACTAAGAATATTGTTAATGACAGACTTGAAAATGAAAAACGTTGACTGGGTAAATGATCTGTGAACATTGACAGTATCCAGAAAGACTCGCATATGAGAAACTTTGACTCTGTGTGAATGAACTGTGAACATTGACAATATACAGACAGATTTGAAGATGAGAAACATTGACTCTGTGTGAATGAGCTGAGAACATTGACAGTGTTCAGACAGTCTGAAATAAGTTTTAATTTCTGATTTTGTTTGTGCATTACGTTTCAACGTTGTTGAAAGAAATTAGGTAAATTTCTTCTTGAGTGGGGGGTTATGTTACGTTGAAACGCGAAAATGGTGCGTATGAAATGCGCACGATGTTATGTGTGAAGCGCGTGCAATGGTAGGCTTGTGTGTGATGCGCGCGATAAATCTGTTCGTTTTATTTTGCAACGCATGCAGTAATAGAGTGTATTATCTTTGATTTGATTTTGCGTTGTTATTAGTAGAGGCTTTGTGTAATGTTAGTGTTTTTAGTTGGTCGATATTGTTTGAGAATTTTCGGGAATCAGTTGTTTACTATCGATCGAAGCGTGTGGATTATTCTGTTGGTTACCATGGAAGCTTCCATTCCAAATGGGGTTGTATGACGTGAGTCACGTGATGATGAAATTAATTTTGATTGGTTGTGGTGTTTTATGTAGGATTATTCTCGTTTTTTCCCGTGTATGTAGAGAGACTATATAAGCGCCGCACTGTTAAAAAAGTAGAGATGTTGATTGTTGTTGATAGTGAAGTTGTGGATAGTGAGTTGGAAAGTAAATTTGAGAGTGGAAAGACGATTGAGCGATTGTATGCAGTTGTTGATGTGTGCTGAATAAAAGTGGAAAACTTCATACGTCGACTTTGTGACTTGAATGCTGCTTGAGCGGGCTGCGTGGATAAACGAATCTGAGTTACACCCTATCAGGAATTCAGCATTGGGGCTGAATCAGATACTGATAGAAAACACCAACATCAAACGGAGTGTAACACACCGTGCCTTGCAGGATGGTCTTTGCAAGGCCTGATGCTTGGTGACGTGGCCATACCATCGGTGTTTCCGTTTCTTCACCAATGTGAGCAGGTCATCGTGTTGTCCAATGGCTTGTGTGATGGTCTGTTGGACTTCGTCATTAGTGATGTGCTGGGTATAGGAAATGCCCAGAAGCCTTCTGTAACACCTCATCTCCATGCTTTGTATTCTTCGTTGCAGATCTGCCGTGAGGGTCAATGTTTCGCAAGCGCATAGGAAGATTGAGATGACAAGGGAGCGCAGCAGCCTTACCTTGGAATGTAGACAGATGGTCCTGTCTTTCCAAATGGGCTTAAACCTTGTCAGGGCCGCAGTTGTTTGTGCGATTCTGGAGAGGACTTTGAGTCGGGACCCATTGTGTAATATAATGGCTCGTAATTATTTAAAACTATGCACTGTGTTGACGGATTGGCCTTGGACTTTGATGTACGTGTTGTTGGTCATCATTTTGGTCTTCTCAGCACTTATTTCTATTCCATAGGCGCTGGAGGTGGTGTCAAGCCTCTGTACAAGCTGTTCAATTTCTTGTTCCTCTCTTAAACCAGAACACAAGCTGAAAAAGAATACACGTCGAAACAACGGGATTTTATTTTATTAGTATTTCAAGATAGGAAGGGATAAGCGCCGATGGGGGACAAGAAGACCCACGATGATTTCGCAGAAATTATATTACGTTAGCTCGTGTACAGAATTTTCCAGCACTCGAGGGTCAACAGAGGGAAACCACTACGTCAAGTTTTGGTACCGTTACCCCTAAGGCGCCAAGTTATGGAAGTAGCTCTTGACTCCATCGTGGGAGGTCACATGGGCGTCAGGAAGACGTCGGACAGAATCCAGGCAGTGTTCTACTGGCCAGGACTTCATGCGGATGTCAGCCGTTTCTGCCAATCATGTGACATTTGTCAGAAGACCATACCTAGAGGAAGGATCCCTGAAGTGCCTACGCAGAGGATGCCCTTGATCGACCGACCTTTCAAGAGCGTGGCCTTGGACTTAATCGGCCAAATAAGACCTCTGAGTGAAGAAGGTCCTCGGTGGGTACTGGCCTTAATGGATTATGCGACTCGGTACCCAGAAGCAGTGTCTCTGAAAAAGATTGACACGGAGACTGTAGCAGAGGCGCTGGTGGACATGTTCAGCAGACTTGGAGTACCCGAAGAAATCCTGACAGACCTCGGGACATAGTTCGCCTCTGACTCCAAGAAGGAAGTCAACAGACTGCTGAGCATCCTGCATTTGACTACGACACCCTGCCATCCGATGTGCAACGGGCATCGCTACATCAACACCTTACTTTTCGCCTACAGAGAAGTACCGCAGGAGTCCACCGGCTTTTCTTCGTTCGAGCTGTTGCACAGAAGAACCATACGAGGGCGATGCACATCCTGAAAGAACTGTGGGCGAATGAAGATGACACCCCAGAAGTGAAGAACAGCTACCAGTACGTGTTTGAGCTAAGGGAGAAGTTGGAGCAAACTCTCTAGATAGCCGGAAAAAATCTAAAGAAGTCCCAGGACTGTGGAAAGCGCTACTATGATCGTAGGGCTGTGAACAGGGAGTTGAAATCTGTCAACAAAGTGCTGGTGCTGCTACCTACCGATCACAATAAATTGCGGATGCAATGGAAAGGCCCGTACAAAGTAGAAGCCGTGGTGGGAATCAACGACTACAAGGTGGAGGTCAGCCAGCATTCTAAGATATCCCACGCCAACCTCCTTAAGCTGTACGTGGAAAGGCCGTAAGAGACTGTACACGCAGCAACAGCAGCTGTGATCGACGACAGTTTTGACAGCGAGGAACTGTTGGAACTTGGAGACTTCCACAGCAAAGAAGGCATCGATAAGGTTAAGCTAGTACCAAGCCTTACGGAGGGTCAAAAGACGGAGCTCAAGGACCTTATGGGCGAGTTTCCCCATAGCTTCAGTGATGTCCCAGGCTCTACAACTTTGGGCGATCATGAAGGCCACCGTTCGATCCAAACCCTTCCCGATCCCTTTCAAGGCCCGCGAATCCTTGAAGAAAGACATCGATGAGATGCTGAAGATGGACATCATCAGGGAATCCAATTCCCCCTATGCATCCCCTGCCGTGGTCGTGAAGAAGAAGAACGGGAGCAACATAGTATACATCGACTAAAGGAAGGTTAATAAGATCATCGTCTTCGACCCCGAGCCGCGCACATCGCACATTCGCTGAACAGCGACAGGCAAGGACGAGTCTGTCAGTCTCGGCTGGCAGACTCGGAGTCTGTCTCTTCGAGCTCCAGCATTTACCACTCGCTGAGGTGTTGGGCACCCTTTACTTCACCATCTGCCAACCTGTATCTTCCACTGCGGCGGTTTTCTGTTCAGCCTGCCTAGCCAACATGCGTTTTCCACAGCGGCGGTTGCCGACCAGCATTTTCTACAGCGGCGGTCCTTAGGCTTCTTCGAGCCCACACCTGCTCACGGAGACGTTCAGTCCCACAGCGGCCCAGCATGCCTAGATGAGGAGGACGCGCTGTCGGTATGGTTGGGGGCCTGTCCGGCGGTGTTAGTCCGGAAGTCGAAGCTGTTGTCGCTGACTGTGGGAGATTCCGACACGTCACTCCACTTCAACCCTCAACATTCATCTTCTCTTTATAGGGCTCCGTCGGTTTCGGCGACGGTCGTGCTGCGTTGTGGGCCCGCTTCGCTTGACCTCCGCCTGCCCTGCCTACGGCAGCCCTCCATCTTTCTCTACGATTGGGCGACGTAGGGTTCCCTGTGGAGCGTGGTGACCTCCGGACAACAGGTGTTTCACCGCCAGTGGCTCCCTGCGTTCGCCTACCCACCCTCCTCCTTCCGCCTTACTTGGGCATCTTCTTGCGGCCTTGTCGGCGCTTTCTACACGAGCCACATCGGCACTTCAGGACTGGCCCCGTGTCCTGCTCGGCACTCTTACGACATTCTACTGCTCACCCATGCGCTCCTTCTTCCTCCAGGCATTCTTACTTCAGTGGCTCTTCTGATTCAACATGACTTCTTCATCTGACTGTAGTAGCTGCTTCGCGCGCTCCATTTCATGCGACTTTCTTACAGCAACATGACCTCTTCTTCATCGAATCTACCTTACTTCAAAATGACTTCTTAATTCATCGGTTATCATCAACCAAGTCTCCTATATGCTTCAAGTGTCCGGAGACGTTAATCTACTTAACCAACCAACCAACCCCGAGCCGATGCTTTCTGCAGCAGACCTCTTCCGCCAATTATCGGAGAGTAAAATCTTCTCAAAGATTAACCTGAGCAAGAGTTATTGCCAAGTCCCTGTGCGTCAACAGGACATACCAAAGACTGCTTTTATAACTCCTGATGGGGGAACGTACGAGTGCCTAAGGATGCCCTTTGGCATGGTCAACAGCGGTGCTACCCTGAAAAGAGGAATAAGGAAGACGCTCAAAGGGATGGACAATGGCGTGTGTTACTGGGACGACCTGCTAGTCTACACCCAGACCTTCAAGGAGCACCTGAAGACCTTGAGGGAACTGTTTCAGGGCCGGACCTAAGTTTTTCAGGGGTAGGGGCCCAAATTTATTTTAGGGTAGTAGTGAAGGCGCGAAGCGCCGAGCCGACGGCGCGAACCGCCTAGTTTGCTAGGGGGGTCCGGGGGCGTGCTCCCCCGGAAAATGTTTTGAAAAGGGAGAAAAAATGGTGCAATCTGGTGCAATCTGAGCATGTAAATTGCAAAATTTTGGTGCTATAGTCAAAAAAGGGTAGGGGCCCGGGCCCCTCGGGCCTCTAGGGCAGGTCCGGCCCTGTGTTTCACCGTCTAACAGAAGCTAACCTGACCGTGAAACCCGGCAAATGCATTCTGGGATCTGACAACATCGACTTCATCGGGCATTCGATGGAAGAAGGAAACAATAGAGGATGCACTGACTCCAGGATAGTCTACGAGGTCAATGTCTTTGACCCTGGGCCGATGACAACCGTAACGAACGAGAGCATCGATTCCATGTGGATGAACTGAGAACATTAACAGTATCCATATAGACTGAAATAAGTTTTAATTCTGGACTTTGTACATTGCGTCTCAACGTTTATGAAAGAAATTAAATAAATTTCTTCTTGTGTAGAGGGTAATGTTATGTTTGAGACGCCCACGATAGATCAAAGCATGCAATAACAGAGTGTATTTAACTTTGATTTGGTTTTGCATTGTTGCTAGAAAAAGCTTTGTATAATGTTGACAATTTTCCTTGGTCGATGTTATTGGAGAATTTTCTAGAGTTACTTGTTTACTATCGAGCGAAGCATCTAGATGGGTCTAGTGATAGCTAAGAGATTCTTCTAACCTAAATAAAGTTATATGACGTAAGACAGTGCATAGTTCCGGTGACGAGTTTTATTTTGATCGGGTGTTATTGCGTCATGCTGGAAGTTCAACTTTCTCTCTATTATAGAGAGACTATATTAGTGGTACACTATGTCGGCTTGTAAGAGTGAAAGCAAGTGAAAAAGTGATTGATAGAGATGATTTTTTATGATGATCTGTGAAGTGATTTTCGGAAAGTGATCTTGTATTCCGTTGTTGATGTACGCTGAATTAAGTTGGAAAACTTCATACGACTCCTGCCTTGTTGCTGAGTGAACAGTTTGCGTGGTTAAACGAATCTGAGTTGCACTTATCATATTCAAGCATCGGGGCTGAATCAACAATTGATAAAATAACAACGGTGTAACAGGGTGTGTTTATGTAACTTGCATTCACCCGTCTATAACATGAGCATCAGGATTTTTTAAGTCTATGCGTTGGAATGCATGCGTGCCCAGAGTAGCCCTCTTGTTCAAAAGAGTTTCAAGAACCCGGTCATTTGTGCTAGGCTCAAAATTAATAACCTCGCGTGCAGGTCGGGTGTGGTGGTGGTCTATGGTCTAACACTGTGCTTTGGCGTGCAGCAAGTGTCCGCCCTGTGCTGTTTGAGTTTAATCTCTACACCGATCAGTGCCTTAAAAAGTCATTTAAGTAGGTACAGTAGCTGCACAATGTGCAAGAATATGACTTGCCTGTGTCTGGTTTGTTTTTTCAGATGGGTCCATGCATTCAGAGGTGCTGTCAAAACCTGGTGAAGTGCCTGGAGAAGACCGCAGATTCAGGAAGCCTCCTTGATGTCAAACAGTGAGCGAAATCGATGATGATGGTTGATTAATCTTTTTTTTTAAATAATGATAAAAGATGTTTTCGGCTATGATGATGGTGATAGCAAAAAAAAGATGATAATTTAACATTAGTTATCAATTAGTTATCAAGAGCGAGCGTTGTGGCCAAGTGGGCTAAGGCGGGACTAACTTGCCTTGTCCACAGACCAGAAACCAATGGCGCCTGACAGGTGTGGGTTCGATCCAGCATCGGGGCGTTATGTTTCTCCAAACATTATTTACTTTTGACTCGGGCAACGTCTCTGGGGTTTTCTCCGGGTACTCCGGTTTGCTCCCCCAGCAAAATTTCAAAAATCACAATTAATGTTAGGTAGGTTGGGTTTAGGCGCGCCACAGGCTGCGACTACGCTTTCCCCAGGGGAGGCGGCCCTGAATTTCCCTTGGAAAAAGGGACAATAAGGAAAATAAGGAAATAATAAGGAAATTATCTTGGGAGTGTTATGAGAGGATTTTGTCAAATAAACATGGTGATGTCTCTCGAGCAGCTTTGCTGCGAGTTTCCAAATTCAGTCATTAAAATTTTTACATACATGTTCGATTTGTGGATGTTGTGATGGCGGCAGGGATAGCTCAGTGGTCAGAGCGCACGACTTGTGTGAGTGCGTCTTGGGCGACGTGGGTTCGAATCCTGACTTCAGCAAACTATTTTGTGATTGCTGGATATTACGGGCCAGCGCCTTGAGAAGCCATCTGAGCTTGTAAGTGCGCTATATAAGAGAAATCTCTTTTTTTTCTTTTCCTCTTTGTTTGTGGGTGTTGTACTCTCTGTTGACTTATTGGAATGTGTGCTTTATTTGTTGATCACCAGCTGGATCAGTGGCGTTAGGCAATAACCGCTAACGCAACTGAGAGAAAAAGAAGGCTAACAGACCGACAGCATCACCCTGAAAAAGAAGGCTAACAGACCGACAGCGATACTTATCGCCTAACAAGCCTCTAGCATCACCATGATGCTCAGGCTGGCGCAGTACCATTACTCTTTCAGATGAGAGTATAAACGGAGGTCTAGTTTGTGCATACGTACATTCCATCGATAGAAGATCTTGACGTTCATGTCCTGAACGAATGCGTGCTAGGTACATAATTACATTTATTTATTTATTTAATCGTTCTTATATAGCGCTTTTCCAGCTCAAGAGATGCTCAAGGCGCTGGCCGATACAGGATCTAACTCAAGCCGCCCGAGACGCCCACCCGCAGCCTTTGGGCGCATCGTAATAACGCTCCAGACAACTGAGCACAATCCTGGGCAGCCAGGGATGGGGGAGAAGGACCTAGGTGCATGCTGGGTGTGTTCTTGTCACCGGCACTCACCCGTCTAGGACATGAGCGTCAGGAACTTTAAAGTCCGTCATGATGGAATGTATGCGACACAGACTAGACCTCGGTTTATACTCTGATCCGAAGGAGGCAGGCACTGTGTCCTAACCTCCCATCCTCACCTGGGGTGGCGTTGACATGCGGCTGTCGTGTTTTCCTTGAGAAGGCAACAACCAGAATTTCTCCCGCATGGTTGACAAATATAATCCGAAGTCCGAAATTCCTTGTTGCATCCTTGGTTTATATATATATATATATATATATATATATATATATATATATATATATATATATATATATATATATATATATATATATATATATATATATATATATATATATATATATTTCCGGTTTTATTTTGTTTGTTTGTGGGGGGGGGGGGGGTGTTATATTTTACACTTTATTGTCCCTTTTTATCGGGAAATTCTGGGCCGCCTCCCCTGGGGAAGGCGTAGTCGCAGCCTATGGCGTGCCCAAACCCAATCAACCTAATTTTAGTTGTGTTTTGAAATTTTACTGGGGGAGCAAACCGGAGTACCCGAAGAAAACCCCTGAGACGTTGCCCGAGTCAAAATATTCGGAGACACATAGCGCCCAAATGCTGGAACGATCCCATACCTGTTAAGCACACTGGTTTCTACCCTGTGGACAAGGCAAGTTAGTCCCGCCATAGACCACGCGGCCACAACGCTCTTCTTCTTCTTCCATTTGTCGACCACGATCAATAATGATCACTATTGTCGCAATAGGGCGATATATTGTCACTGGGGGTAAGAAATGGTTTGATAAGGGGCAGGGCTGTTGGGTAAGAGAGGGGAGAGGGTGGAGAGGGGGGAGGTGCATGGGATTGTGGAGGTGTGGGCTACAGCACCGCCAGCGCCCTTGTAATGAAGGCGCTGACTGACGGTGCCTGCACCACCTCAGCGGGCAGGAGGTTCCAGTCGCGGACGGTCCGGGGGAAGAAGGCTGACTGGCGGTGGTCTGTACGGCAGGGGATGCGGGTGTACTGTAGGCTGTGGCCACGCCGGGATCTGGATGGCAGTGGTTTCAGGTGGGAGCATCTCTGCCGTGTGATGGCAGACTCAAGCAAGTCCAGAAAACCTAGTTTTGAGAAAATCGACTTTTTCTGTAACACCGTCTTTCATCTTTCTTTCTGCCATTATTGGAATAAAGGCATGTGCTGGGGTCCAAAACAAGTTTGCATGCAAGAAATGGATGGATTTGCTGCAACAGTTTCGATGTTATCGTGCATTTTATGGACTTACTCGGAAAGTATCTTGTGTTGGAACTTGAGGCTTGTTAAAAATCACGGCAAAACCGAGTAAGTGGGACTTACTTTGCTCTGCCATAATATTTAGCAAAACCATGTCGTGTTAAATAAATTGGTAAAAACGAGTTGGTTTTGCTTTGTTTTACCAAATTATTGTTGTGCAATTGATTCAGAAATAAAATGGCACTAGAAATTATCACTTGCACCTTTTTACCGAATTATTGTGATGTTAGTATTTCAGGGGCGAATAATGATGATAGACAGTATGTAAAGTACTTTGCATTACCAAATTATTCTTATGTAACCATCAGTGAAAAAAAAGTGTCAATTGATAATTAATAGGACTCACTTTGTTGCAGAAGAAAACTCTAACTAGTGTATTTTGAGGGGAATGATAGCATTTGCATTTTTAAATGTCAAATTATTGTGATGTTAACAATTCAAGGAAACGGGAAATATGCATTTAATACTATATGTGTGTGTGTATGTTTGTACGTGCGTGTGTGTGTGTAGTCCCTATATGAATAAGAAAGGGAAAAAATGGTGATGTTATGGAACCCTTGCTCTAACCGGGCAACTTATTCTGATGCGGTTTAGTAATAGAAAAGACGATCAGGTGTGATAGGAACCCATCAAAGACAGTTTTAATGGTGTTTTACTTACAATTGTTAAAAGAACAGGTCATTTTTCACCTCATCCATGTATCTATTGTTGAAACATATTCTTTATTCAGATTTTTATTACAGCGCAGCTGCATGTTGTATTGATAGTGTTTGAGTTTGTCAAATTAAATAGTGTAAATAAATTATTGATATATGTGTTACTTTTCTTTCTTCCTCTTTTTAATGTATATTATGCTTGTGTTCTCAGGTTAGTGAAGTGATGCAGTGGTCTAAACTGTCCTTCTGTTACAATTGAGTTTTTTTTTTTAAAGACATCCTGGCTGCGTACCAGATCTTAATCAGAAGAATATCTTTTACGGATTTATTCACCTTTTTTGTTTAAAAAAAATCAGTCAGAGAGAGAGAGAGAGAGAGAGAGAGAGAGAGAGAGAGAGAGAGAGAGAGAGAGAGAGAGAGAGAGATGGAGAGCGAGAGAAAGAGAGAGAGAGAGAGAGAGAGAGAGAGAGAGAGAGAGAGAGAGAGAGAGAGAGAGAGAGAGAGAGAGAGAGAGAAAAGACGCAAACAAACTGCACACAGAAAATCAACATCAATAAAATATTTTATTGCATGGAAAAATGTCCATTCGGATCAGTTCAAGAAAATATGCTTCTCATTAATTCCAAAACAATACTTACTTTTGTCGTAAATTGTAAACATAAACACTACAAATTCTTAGAGCATGCCTGCAAGGACGTATGACTGGAACACACTAAATTGTACATGCTTGGTTCGTACCTAGGCCACCGACAAGAACTATGCGGGCGTCAAGGTATTTTTAACACGAAATCAGTAATAATTTGGCTTTGCATACAAGGGAAAAAAAACTTTATGCAATTTAACGATACAGTTACATATTGTTGGTCACTTGCATTTAACTAAAAAAATGTATTTCCCTTGTGTATTTTCCTGTGGAATTTGGAGGGAAATCAGTCAACACGGATGCATGAAAATGTTCTATAACCCTAACGTAACATTATAGTAACAACTCACTCAAATAACAAAACAAAAAAAACATCTTTGCTGGAAACATCGCCATTACATTACATGATTATTGCTTTAGGTCCAGCGGACTCTTCCGAGCCAAATCAGGACTAGAGAGACGTTATCTTAAAATGTTATAAAGTGGTTCAAATCTTAAAAAATAACATCGCCATTATTTTAAGTAAAACAAATATAAGTTTGCTTACAAAGAAATGATTTGAAACCAAAAAAAATTAAAGCATTAAAAACAATAATAAGTCACTCCAAAAAACCCAACTATGTGTCTGAAATCTTAAAAGATGGAGAGAGCTTTAATCGCTGCAATGAGCTCCAGCTCCCCAGGCATCGATGTCGCTTTCTTCATGGTCTGAATGTGATGTAAAATAGATTTAAATTCTACTGGGCATATATATGTTTGCATTCAAAATTGTCAAGTCTAACGGTTTAAAGTCCTCAATGTTCATATGTTCTACAACTTTTGCTCTCAGTGTGTCAACGGTATCTCGGAAGAGTCCGCTGGACCTAAAGCAATAATAAATCAATCAATCAATCAATCAGTCAACAGTACATGCCTCTCTTTCTGCCAAAAGTACGTAGACAATCTCTATTGCGCTTGGTTGAATGCAGCTGTCTAACAAGACCAACAGCCAGGCTCCGGAAAAGACAGCGGTCATTAGGGTTTGTTGAAATGGTTTTGTACTGTGAATGTCTTGATGAGATTATCGGCATCGGTGCTGTGGGGTGTCTTGGTGAGCTGGGCTGCTTGAGAGGCCTTGCAGTGTTGGAAGGCAGAGTGACAGTTCTTCCAAACCTGGGTGGAAGACTGGGAGACCTGGGCGAGCTGAACTGACCGGGAAGCCTTGAAAAGCTGGAATGACTGGGAATGCACGTTGAGTTGAACTGATTTGGAGGCCTTAGAAAACTGGACTGGCAGAGAGGCCTTGGTGATCAATATGAAGCCCTTGGTGAGGTGGGCTTACTGTGAACAGATGTAATCCGTGTCCCGAAACAGGATGTTTCCGGAGATGTCACTGGTTTTGATAGTAAATGTTCAGTTTCTGCTTCTGAAAAATAACAAGGAATATAAAATTAGAAAAAATAACGCATCACAAGAAAGGAAAAAAAGATTTTGGATGATGAATCTTTGAACACGCGTTAAGGCTAATGTACAGTGCCGTCAGTTGGACAAGTTGGAGGGTTGGGCCCGATAGTTCGTCATTCAAGTTCAACGATAGTTCGTCATTCAATATCCGACGTAGCGATAGTCCGACGGACGTATTTTGTCCGAAGTAGCATTGTTCCGACAAAATCAATGTATACTGATAGTCAACGAGCGTTGTGCCTGAGTGGTCTAAGGCGGAACTAACTTGCCTTGTCCACAGGCTAGAAACCAATGGTGCCTGACAGGTGTGGAATAGATTTAGCATCTGGGCGTTATGTTTCCCCGAATATTATTTACTTTCGACTCTGGCAACGTTTCGGGGGTTTTCTCCGAGTACTCCGGTTTGCCCCCCAACCCCTCCACTCCACCTCTCCCCCGCAAAATTTCAAAAACACAACTATTATTAGGTAGGCTGGGTTTAAGTGCGCCACAGGCTGCGACTACCCTTCGCCAAGGAACAATAAAGTATTTTTTTTTAAAGAAACAAAAAGAAACAAAACAAAATCTACTCATTTATGAGACTTGTTAATTGTCCGCCGCATTTCTAGTCTGACATACTGACGTGTAAAAGGATAATCCAAGGCGGCCCGGTGTAACATTGTCAAAGTTCCAGGTTTCTTACTTTAGCCGGGCGCCTTTGCACATGCGGATTAATGATACTCGGACTAATGGCTTGTTGGATTATCGCATGTCGGAATATCGGGTTTCTACCCACAAGTCGTCCTTTCTTAAGCGGGGTACAGTTTCATGGCAATGTTAAAGAAAAACGTAGGCCTAGTTATGTCTTCACTACAGTCATCTTAAACACCATCCAGCAGAAATAAACAAAACTGTTATAGTTTGATTTTATTACTGAGGCTATTATGTCTTTAATTTGATGTCAGAATCTCGGTGTGTTCTCTTACTAGAGATCAAACACAGCAAAAACATTCGAGATGATTTATTCATAAAGATGTCTCCTTTTAAAAAGGTTCACAAATGACGCTTCATTCAGCCACGCAAATGTTGAGACTAGAACTTAAAATCACTTTTTGGAAAATAATGTCAAAGGAAATGAAAGATGTGTTCATAAGGCAGAGAGAGAGAGAGAGAGAGAGAGAGAGAGAGAGGGGGGGGGAGAGAGAAAGGTGTGGGGGGGAGAGAGAGAGTCAGAGAGAGAAGGGAGGGGGGGGGGGGGAGAGAGAGAGAGAGAGTCTCAGTACCTTCATTTTCTGTCAGCAGATCAACTGCAAAGATCGTTTCGTGGGTGGCATTACTATACACATCTTCTGTCTGATTTCCAGAAACTTCGACTTTTCCATTCCTTTGTCTTTGGTCCGCTTTGAAGGGAGTACCACTGAATTTTGCATTATCTCCGCTCGCAGAAAACTATAGGTAGCAAAACGTTCCTATGCAAAACTTTCCTTGAGAGGCAAACATCCCTCTGCAGAACTTGACAGATCCGATGTTCTCAGGAGTGTCCTTTTTTCATGCTCTTTCTTTGAGATGTTGCTTCATTCGTCCAGTACTGAAGTCGGCTGCAACCATAAAAAAATCAAATAAACAAATAAAATAAAACCAACAGTAGCAGAAGTGGTTGTACCAATAATAATAATAATAATAATAATAATAATAATAATAATAATAATAATAATAATAATAATAATAATAATAATAGAGAAGAAACAACATATAGGTCTACTGTAATAAAATATGTCTAGCTGCAATAAATTGTCAAGTGAAGGTGTAGAATCTCTCAAATGTAAGGGACGACACACAAGAGTTTGAATCTAACAACACGATCTTTTATATTCTAACCCAAATAGTATTGCTGTGTGAGTGCTGATCTGTTATGTTCTCCTACAGTAGGGCTGAATGCATAGGCGACATCCAGCAACGTAATTTCTAGTACAAATTAAGACAAGAAGAATCGAGATTTATTTGGTAGTGGTGATGGTGATAGTGATGTCAGTCGTAAAAAAACGTATTTTGACAGACATTTTATACTAAGCATCTTTGCCGGCACAAATTATTACCGTATAAAATTAAAATTGATAACTGAATAGACTAGGCTTATTTTGCATTTTGACCCTGGTACGCTGGACGCTAGCCGATTGTGTTAGATCTAGTCTACTTTTGTCCAAAATCTTTAGAAGAATTCCGTAGTTATAAGAAGTGAGTTAATAATGACGAGAGCATGCACTTATAACTCAAGGCTGAAAGCACTTACCTTTCTTTGAAATGGTTGAAAACTTCAGCGAATTTCAGTTCAAAATGAATCGCTACAATTCCAAACACACAGCCGTGCTCGCGATTGCCAATCGAAAATAAATACAACGAAGGATGTGATTCGTCCACGCCTGCAACTCGAAGGATACACGTTCTCCGATTGGTTCATGGACTTCAGCTTCTTTACCTTCAAATCCATCCTAACAAGAAAACATCAACAAAACTTCTAAACGGGAATAAGAAAACCTGAAGGACATACTTCCTTCTGCCATAATATATTATTGTTAAAACAGAAGTTAAAAATATTTTAATCGTTGACTTACTATGTGATATTTCAGAAACTAGGCATACAACAGTTTTTATTTTCTCGGGTTACGTTCGCGTCATATTGTTCTTGTTGAATGTGTAAGTGTTTACAGTGAGAAATCGGAAATAAAGTTACTTTGTTCTGCCATATTATTGTGAAGTTCAAAGGAACGTAAATTTTTTAAACTGGACTTACATGTTTTTGTTTATATCTCAGAAACTAAACAACCTACATTCTCAATATTCACACATAATATGCACCTTGTATCCCTCTTATTGATGGATAAAAAGATCTCATTTTTGGCAAAAATGGACTTACTTGACTTTGCCATCACACGGCAGATCTGACTTGGATGGTTTTGTGGTGGATTTTAAAGAAGGTGGATAGTCGGGCTATTGTTCGGCGTTTTTGAAGGGAGGGCCATTTCAGCTGCTCTAGCATTGCTGACACACTGGAGGTCGCCTTGTAGTCATTCATGACAAAGCGGGCTGCTCGTCGTTGGACTGCTTCCAGGTCATCTGTCAGGTTCTGCTGAGAAGGGTCCCATACGGTTGAGGCATATTCGAGGTGGGGGCGCACCAGGGCTTTGAACGCTAGTTCCTTTACTTGACGTTGGCGGGTTTTCAGGTTCCTCCGCACGAAGCCAAGAACGGAGTTTGCTTTGTTGGTGACCCTTTGGATGTGCTCATCCCACTTGCCATTGGCCTGTATGGTGACACCCAGGTACTTGGTGGAGGTAACGTTTTGGAGGGTGAGGCCATGTAAGGTGTACTGGGTTGCTTGGTCAGCCATCCTTCTGGCGATGTTGAGGATGACACACTTGCTGGGATGGAACTCCATATTCCAGGCTTCCTCCCACTTCTCCAAGGCAGCAAGGTCGGCCTGGAGGATTTGTTGGTCGTGGTCATTCGCTCTGGCGCGGTAGAGCATGGTGTCGTCCGCGAGCAGTCTGGAGGTAGAGGCAACCCTGTCTGGTAGATCGTTGATGTATACGAGGAACAGACAAGGGCCAAGGACGCTGCCTTGAGGTACACCGGACTTCACACATACTGGGTCAGACCGGGCTCCCTCAACGACAACGGATTGGGTACGTCCTTCCAGAAAGTTTGCTATCCATGTGTTCGTCTGCCCCCTGACACCATAGTGGTCCAGCTTGTGCACTAGTAGGCTGTGGTTCACTTTGTCGAAAGCCTTCGCAAAGTCCATCACTACGACGTCAGTGGGCAGGCCGCGCTCCATGTTGTCTGACAGCTCCTCTGTGGATTCAAGCAGCTGCGTCTCGCAGGACCTGCCTCTGCGGAAGCCATGCTGCTGTGGGGTGAGGATGCTGTTGGACTCCAGGTGTGTCATGATGGAGCTGACCAGGATGTGTTCAAACACTTTACAAGGGACACTAGTGAGGGAGATTGGGCGGTAGTTGCCAGGATCGTATTGTTGTCCCTTTTTGAAGACAGGGGCAACGTTGGCAGTCTTCCATTCCAGTGGGACGGTGTTTGAATCAAGGGATGTAGAGTAGATCCGCGTTAGTATGGGCGCGATCTCAGGAGCCAGCTCTTTTAGCACTCGAGGTGATATCCCATCTGGTCCTGGGGCCTTATACGGGTTGAGTGACGTCAAGAGTTTCAGCACCCCTACTTCGGACACAGTGATCTTGTCCATTTCTGGGTAGTCGTCTCTTGAGTTTGGCATTTGGCACTTGTCCTTGAACTCTTCGAAGCTGTAGGTATCGCCGGCGCTGAAAGCTTTGTAGAACTGGTTGTTTAGGAGTTTTGCTTTCTCCTTGGGGTCCGTGATGAGCTGACCGCTTTGTTTCAGTGCTGGTATGCCAGCTCGAAGAGGATTTCTGATTCGTATCTGTAACACTCTCACCAACAAAAGCACTTATCAAATTAAATGTTTGTTTTCGTCAAATGTTTTTTTTTTTTAATTATCAAACATACAGAACACGACAAGATGCACATATACCATACATGTATCATATTTAAATTGGACAATTAACGAGATAATGAAAAAGCTGTTGTTCTACCTTATTGTAATACCAGTATGCGTGTGGCTATGCACACACATAAACACACACATACATACACACACACTCCATTACACAAACACGCATACACACACACACACTCACACACACACCCACACACACACACACCCACACTCACACACACACTTTGAACAATTAAATTATAAATAATGTAACAATTTAAACACATGAAAACTATCATAAAAAGTACCAGTCAGTTTCATAGAATCCATATCCCTCAGTGAGTTTCTCACGTTCTTCAAAGTGCAGATCATATCAGATTTAAGCAATTTAGGATTCCAAAGACTCAATTCCACCGACTCGATAACCGAACTAAATAGGCAAAACACCACCTAGCCATCAGAAACCACGACAACACAAATCCTTTTGTGTTCTTTTTCAGTTTACAAAAAGTACATTTTACATTAAATCTTTCTTGCTATCTTTTCAGCGTATTCGGTTGTTACGCACTGGATGTGATAGCTGGTGTTGGTTTTGGGTTCAAGACCAACTCGCTGGAGAATGACGACAACGTCTTTTTACAGAACATCAAAGGTCTCTTCGCTGTCTCAACTCCCTTCACACTCGTGGTTATTGTTGTCAGTAAGTAATATTTATTCTACAACGACGTTATTTTCACTTTGATATATATGTTAACGCTTAACCTGTCAACTTGCTTATTTCATGAAGTAGGCGAAATTCTATGAAATAATCAAGTTCACAAATTAAGAGTAAAATGTAGGCTATATACTATGTAAGCATATTGACAGATTTCAATATAGTTATTTGCTTAAAAGATGTATAGGCCTACTAAGCATCAAATGTTATGAATATAATTATTTTTGATGGCCATTTCCCAGATCGGTCCTGATTTGGCTCGGAAGAGTCCGCTGGACCTAAAGCAACAATAAATCAATCAATCAATTTCCCAGATAGCACACCGTATTCGGAACACTCTTGGATCCGACATGGTAGGTGCCAATATGGGCCGTTCTCTGGCTCTCTCGGGATGAAGCAGAAGTGTTCTTGGAGACCATGCGGTTGTGTGTTGCTACTTTGATGTATTCATCACGTCTGCCAGGGCCGTGGGCAGCTCTTTGGGCAGATGTTTGCGCTGAAAGTATAGAAGTAGATACTGAACATGAACGCTGAGCTCATAAAATCATGTTTAAGGTGAGTCTGAAGTCTACATTAAAATTCTCAGAAAAACAAAAAACACAACTTGCATGTGTAATTCACAGTACACCACCACTATTTGCTAAACGTGGTGTCTGAAAGTTTAAGAGGTCGTCCGCTATAGCTTGTAAATGGTTTATCTCCCTTAGAATACAGGTAAGGATGAACCACCTATAAACACAGCGGAGCGTGACCAGCTGTCCCCAAATGCGTTTGGATAAGCCAAAGGGGAGGCACGATGTGTACCTGTAGTACGAAGTGCGATCAATGACTGCGGTACAGGCATCTCTGTTAGTAAAGCTCGTTACGTTATCGGGGACCTCGATGACTTTTTAAAGCTGCTTACGTGCCCATCGGAAAGATTTCATTTCAAGAATGTGAATTTAAAAACACAACTCTTCTAGCCAAACTCGTGGCGTTATCAGAAACTTCGGTGACTTTTTAAACTGCTTACAAATCCATTGGAGAACGTTCGCTTCAATTATGTAGATGTAAATAAAAACAAACTCTTCTATGATCACATTATCTGATGTATATGTTTGAGTTTTAAATGACCTCCTACTCAGTTTTAAATTTTTCAGGCTATTTCCCAAGCCTTGGTCCGCTGTGTCGATGGCTTGGTTTCAGTAACTCTCCGAGGAAGGAGAACAAGTTTGTTGCCGACACTATTCGCTCGCTAGTGAAGGAGAGACAACGTCAACAGGGGACCCAAAAACAGGTAAACTTCCGGATTTAAAACAACAACAACAACAACAACAACAAAAACCAATGTTTATTACTGTGCTAAATGAGTCCTAAATAGTCCGAAATGACAGACATTTTTGTTGTTTTTGTTGGAGGAATGAGGCCCGTGAGTCCGTCTGCCGTTTGTCTGTGAAAAACATTACTCGGAACCTATTTAATATAATGGCAACCAAACTTGATAAATGTTGTATATCCACGAGACCTAAAAGAAAATAATCAATGAATGAATGACTTCACTTCAAGATCGAGGTCACAGGGTCAACAAATGTTGGTAAAAATAGGACTTTTTTTTTAAAAAATCAAAATTGGTTTCATTATTTAATCTTTGTTGGCCGGAAAGGGGTTCTGCGGCTTATACGCTGTGACATAGCGACGGTAGCATTATACGTCACTGAATGGCCTGATGGCGCAGCTGTTTAGTCGCCGGTCGCGGGATCGATTCCCGCAATTGGCAGATTTACGTGACTGACTTAGGTACAAGACCTTTTTTTTTAGGTCACCGAGAGTTGTCTCTGGGTACTCCGGTTTCCTTCCTTCCTTCGTTCACTAGTGGTATTAGATGCCTTCCATCTGAAATGTCAAAAACTACAATTCATTTCCTTTCTGTCTTTAAAGAGCGATCTCCCTGTCTTTACACCACATGTTTGAGTGACGAATATGACTTACGTCTATAATTATGGGAGAGTGTGTGACACATGTGAGCGTGTATGTTGGTACAGATCGCCGCGCCTTGAGCCTGACTGGTGATTTAGGGGAAAAGCGCATATATAGCATCCAGTATTATTATTATTATTATTATTATTATTATTATTATTATTATTATTATTATTATTATTATTATTATTATTATTTTTATTATTATTATTATTTTAAATTATTATTATTATTATTATTATTATTATTATTATTATTATTATTATTATTATTATTATTATTATTGTCATTATTTGGAATGTGCAGAGGAGCTATGACCTGCTTCAGCTGATGTTGGATGCCGAAACTGATGACCGTGAGGCCGTAACAGACCCCCACGTTAACAAATGTAAGCCATGTCATACAAAACTAGCATCACGTTTACTTCACTCTTGAGCCACGATGTCAAACACAGTCAATCTCACATTATTTGCACGAGACTGTGTAGCGAGCGAAAGTCTGGGTCGTTTAGAAATCTTATAAGGATTGATAATTATGTAACCTTGTCAAGGCATCCTCACCACATTCTTGGAGTCCCGTCCAAATTTTTTTTCTGTTGTTTTTTTTTTTCAAGGGGAAAATGAATTCTATGAGAGCTTAAAGGAGGACTTTGACCTTGAGATGACCTTAACATGACCTTTGATGCTGTCATAATTATCCAGTATTACTATATAATTATATGATAGAAACATATTTTTACCAAGAAAGGAAAAAAAAAGACAGAACCCTTAATTCTGGAATGCTCATCCACGAGAACGGAGACGTTAATAAGTTTGACAGTTGAAAGAAGCTTCCCAACTGGAAAAAATACGCATTTGCAGTTTTGTCCATGGGTATCTCATTGCTGTTACCATCTTGTTTCTGTGCGCACCGAGCACGCTGAAAGGTGTAAGAATTGTGCGCCTAAGTGTTAGCCTCGTACATCATCGTCGCCGCGGTCGCCATCATTATTATCGTCGTGTATTTGCGTCTTCTATCTACAGTTTATATGTTGTTGACATTGTTCAGACCTGACGCCAGAGGAGGTGATAGGACAAGGGATTTTGTTTTTTGCGGCGGGCTACGAAACCACTGCCACCACGCTTCAGTACTTAGTCTACCTACTGGCCCTCAACCCAGACACGCAGGAAAAGCTGTACAAAGCTATCATGGATACTGTTGGAAATGTAAGGGTTTTATCACTTTTATCAGCAGGCAGAAGCAGCAGATTCAACTTCGAACAGATCGCCCGACTGACAGACAGACAGATATTTGATTGGTTCAGACTATTTCAAAGGAAGAATGAAAGGAGAATAACTGGTGTTCAAATGTCAACCCATAGATCTAAACCTTTTCTAAGATTTTAAGCAAAAGCAACTGTAGTGTCAAGTTGAAGACTTTCTGCAGCAGCACACTCCCATTGAAAACCAGAACTCTCACAAAACTTATTCTCTTACTAGTGTTCCATGTCACAAGAGGCTAGTTTGGACACTGCAGTAAGGCTTCAGGCCCCGGACTTCTCCTAGACGGGAGGCTGGCGTGGCCCGCGTCAGTCAAGCGGCTGGTCGTGTATTGCCCTAGCTCTGCTAGAAGGTTGCGGCTCATGGGTCAAACTTGAACAAAACCGTAGTGGCAGTGCGGGATTGTCTGGGTGTATATCCCCCCTGTAGCCCTGGTGCGCTCCCTTGCTGGATTTTCCGCTTGGACGCATCCCCTTGTTGGACTCCGTGGTGGGTGGGGAGCAGGGGGGATGAATTCATAAATTAATAACATGGCTTCCACAAATAAACGACGACTGCGTGATGACGGACCGGACTCGGACACGGACAGTGATATGGACATTCGACAGAAAGCTTGTGCATCTGGGGTGGATGGGGCCTGGCCTCGTTTTTTGGTTGTGGAGGGGACGGATTCGGCTCTGCCACTAGGCAAGTTGTCCCCGTTTGCCATCCACAAAGGTTTTCAATCCATTTCAACGGTTGGTTTCAAAGATGTGAGAAAACTTAGATCTGGGGCCTATCTGGTGGAGTGCTCAACCAAACGGGCGTCGGATAGTCTGCTAAAGAGGAATTTGACCGTCTTTGTTGACAGAGAAATCAAAGTTTCTGTACATGGACGGTTGAATTCCTCCAAGGGAGTCATCCGATGCCAGGACTTGATTGAAATGTCCGATTTAGAAATTCGTGAAGAGCTCTCCAGCCAGGGGGTCACAGCTGTACAGAGAGTATATGTCACCAAGGGATCTAAACGTATCCCAACCAATACTCTTTTTGTGACTTTTGCGATGGCCAAGTTGCCGGAGTCAATCAGGGTGGGATATCTCAGAGTAAAGGTTACCCCTTTCACACCTTCGCCTTTGCGATGCTACCGCTGCCAAAGGTTTGGCCACGGTAGCAAGTCCTGCAAAAATAAAGAAACCTGCAGAGAGTGCGCCAAAGACAAACACGATGGTGAATGTAAAGACCCCATATGCTGTGTGAATTGCGCGGGGGCAGCACTCTTCCAGCTCCAAAGACTGCCCTCAGTGGCAGTTGGAGCTTGAAATACAAAAGATACGGGCCACTGAGGGGTGCTCCTTCGGGGGACGCCAGAAAGAAAGTGCTGGAAAAGAGACCCATTACTTTAGAAAGGTCCTTTGCGTCGGTGGCAGGTTCCACGCCTCTTGTGGAGTCTACTACACATCGGGCGATGGAAACCTGTATGAATAAGATGAATCAGATTTTGGAAGCGTTATGCAAAAGAATGGATAGTCTCGAGAAAATGATCACAGCGTTTAGTCACAGGGGGGTGTCTCCAGCCCCATTGAACACAATGGAGAACGTGCAGACGGCCACGTCAAAAACCGTCACTCCAAGCACGCAGACGGCCGCGCCAAAAGCCGTCACACCTGCCGCGAAGGGGGTTATGCCTCAGGCCGCCGCACCATCGGCAGGTTTTAGTGATCGGGCAGTCACAGAGGCGGCCAAAATTTTAGTTGCTCAACAGAGGAGCGTCAGAGGAGGAGAGGGAAAGGTTGGAAGGGGTGAGAGAGAGAAGGAAGATATAAAATCTGGTGCTGGGGAGAAGGAGAGGAAGTCCGCTGGCAGTTCGGGTTCCGGGGCTTTGACAAAAAATCAAAGGCCCGGACCCCTTTCTTCCAAGCACCATCAGCCTTTCGAAACGGAGAACCGTTTCGGGGGGTTGATGGAACATGAAGAGATGGACGAGGGTACAAAAGATAAAGAGACGTAATTGTGCTCTCGGAGATGAAAATTTTAGTATTCTTTTACTTCATTTTATGTCCATTTTACAATGGAACATCCGAGGGATAAGGGCAAATTATGAGGAGCTATGTTGTCTGCTGACAGAGCATCGACCTGAAGTATTGGCCCTTCAGGAAACTCTCCTGTCAGAGAAACAGATTATAAATATTACTGGTTATTCGTCTATTGATTGTCCATCTTCTAGAGGCGTTTCACTCTTTATTGATAGAAACGTCCCCTTTAACCCAATTTCACTGAATACAAGTTTACCCGCAGTTGCAGCTAGAGTATCTTTTTTTAAATCCCTCACAGTTTGTTCTATATATTTGACCCCATCTATAACTGTAAACAAAAATGACCTTGAGAATTTGATTCAACAGTTACCTACCCCTTTTTTGTTGTTGGGAGATTTTAATGGCCGCTCTCCCCTGTGGGGTAGCGATCGTACCGATTCTCAGGGTAAAATAATTGAGGACATTTTAGACGCGTTAAACCTAGTAACTTTGAACGAGGGTGCTCCAACTTTTTCCTGTTCAAGAACTGCTTCTTTGTCCCACATTGATATATCAATCTGTGATCCCTCGTTACTTTTGGATTTTAAATGGACAGTTTTAGAAGATCTCCATGGCAGCGACCATTTCCCGGTTTTATTAAAACATGATTCAGATAACCTTGAGCAAACTCATGGCAGGTGGAAACTGAAACAAGCTAACTGGAGTCTGTTTTCTAACCTGTCTGAGGCCCAGCTACGTGCTAAGAAACAGGAATTTTCAAATGCCTTAGATCCAATACAGCTTTATACTGACATAGTTATTAACAGTGCCAAGGAGTCCATTCCGCAAACTTCGTCAAACCCTCACACACTTAAAAAACCCTGGTTTGACGATGAATGTAGAAAACTTCAGCAAGCTCGTAAAAAAGCTTTAAGAACTATGTTTTTACACCCAAGCACTGACAATAAACAAAACCACCAACGTTTGCGAGCGCAATGCCGACAGCTCTTCAAACGAAAGAGAAGGGAATCGTGGAGAGGTTTCTGCTCCACGCTTAATTCGAAAGCGAAACTGTCGAAAGTGTGGAAAGTAGTCCGCAAACTTAAAAATAGAAGTAACAAACAGGTGAGCCCATGCCTTACTGTGCAGGGTGACGTAATCGGAGATAAAAAATTAGTAGCTGATCTTTTGGCTTCTTCTTTTGCTGCAAATTCTTCCTCTGAAAATTATTCTGTCCCTTTTCAAACAGTTAAAACCCGTAAAGAAAAACAACAGTTAAATTTTACCTCCGATAATTCTGAAGATTACAACATTCCGTTTTCATTAGTCGAGCTTGACGATGCAATTAACAAAAGTGCAGATTCAGCAGTTGGACCGGATGATGTACATTATCAATTTCTCAGACATTTAACAAGGTACTCACGGTCTCAACTGCTGGACATCTTCAATCAGCTCTGGATCACTGGCACCTTTCCTCCCTCCTGGAGAAAGGCCATTATTGTGCCCATCCCTAAACCTGGCAAAGACCATACTAACCCGACAAACTATAGACCAATAGCCTTAACGTCTTGCTTATGCAAGACGCTAGAAAGAATGGTTTATTCTCGCTTACTGTGGTATCTAGAAACAAATAATATTTTATCCAACACTCAGTGTGGCTTTCGAAGTGGTCGAAGTACTGTTGACCACCTGGTGCGACTGGAAACTTTTATCCGTAACGCGTTCGTCCAGGGTGAACATGTCGTTGCCATCATGTTTGATTTGGAAAAAGCTTATGATACCACATGGAAATATGGCATTCTTTCAGATTTACAAGAAATGGGTTTGAAGGGACATTTACCTCTGTTTATATCCAATTTTCTAACGGACAGACTCTTTCAGGTTAAGGTTGGGGGATCTTTGTCAGATATGAGGGAACAGGAGATGGGAGTGCCTCAGGGTAGCATCTTGTCTCCCTTGCTGTTTAATATTAAAATAAATAACATTGTTCGTTCCGTTAAACGAGGAATTGACAATTCTTTATTTGTCGACGATTTTGCATTGGTAGCCAAAGGTAAAACTTTGGCATCTGCAGAACGTCAGCTACAGTTATGTGTCAAGGCCGTTGAAGACTGGGTTTTACAAAATGGTTTTAAATTTTCTGAAGCAAAAACTGAATGTATCCACTTTTCCCAGCACCGGGGAATTATTCAAGACCCTACTATTCTCCTCAATAAAACTCCAATAAAGGCGGTCAAACAAGTCAAATTTTTGGGTGTTATTTTTTATCAAAAGCTATCTTTCATTCCTCATCTGAAAATTTTGAAAACTAAATGTCAACAGGCCTGCAATTTGCTCAAGGTTATCAGTGGTACAGACTGGGGTGCTGACAAGAAAACTTTATTGCTGTTATATCGTTCTTTAATTAGATCCAAGTTAGACTATGGTTGCATTGTCTATGGTTCTGCTAGAAAATCTTATCTTAAGATGCTAGATCCAGTTGCCCATCAGGCACTACGCATTGCTTTGGGTGCGTTTCGCACTTCCCCTTGTGAAAGCCTTTACGTGGAAGCTAACGAACCTCCGCTGGAGCTGAGACGTACAAAATTGTCAATGAATTACTATTTAAAATTAAAAACTGATCCTATGAACCCTGCTTATGACTGTGTTTTCAACCCAGATTTTGTTCAGAAATTTGAAGCCAAACCTAACACAATTCCTCCGTTTGGCATCAGAATGCAAGCTCATTTGGTAAAAGCAGGCATTGATGTTGCTTCCATCAACGACGATGAACTTCGGACTGAAGCTCCCCCATGGAAATTATGTATCCCAAACATTAATTGGCAGTTGTCCGCTTTCCTTAAAAACAATACATCCGAAACCGTATATAACCAACTTTATTTAGAACAGTGTGCTTTATACCCAGGATATGAACAACTTTTTACAGACGGGTCAAAGAAAGGAGATTCAGTTGCTGCTGCATCGGTCTCTGGGAGACACTTAGACGAGCCTTTGCAACAGCGTTTACCTGATTTTTGTTCTGTTTATACAGCTGAGCTCAAGGCAATTCATTTAGCTCTGAAACAAGTTTATCAATCCAAAAGAACCTCATTTTTAATCATGTCTGATTCATTGTCAGCACTTCAGGCTCTTTCCACGAGAAAGATATCACACCCTTTTCTGGCAGAGATTCATGACCTCCATACACAACTTGTTTCTGAGGGTAAAAAGATAGTTTTTATGTGGGTCCCTGGTCACATGGGCATCCGCGGCAATATTGCAGTAGACAGGGCGGCTAAAGATGCTCTACATCTCGATTTCCCTCCTGAGATTTTCCAGTTTGTGCCCTACTCTGACCTACGTTGTATGACTGGATCTTATTGTCAACGACTGTGGCAGACTGACTGGTCTAACCATGTCAACAACAAATTATTTCAAATTCTTCCCGATTTGTCCACTTCTTTGCCTAACTTTGCATCCACTCGCAAAGAAGAAACAGTGTTATCTCGCCTTCATATTGGGCATACTTATGTCACCCACAGTTTCCTTTTAAAAGGAGAAGAACCACCATGGTGCTTTGCATGTGATCAATCTTTTTCTGTTCGCCATTTTATGTCTGAATGTGCTGATTTGATTGAGGAAAGGGAAACATATTTTGGTTCCATACCTTTCAAAGAGATTTTTAAAGTATGTAGTGGTCAACATCTGTTTCAATTTTTGCATGATGTTGGTTTGTTCTATCGCATATAAATTGTATCGACATGTTTTGTTTAGTTTGGATTTTATTAGGACTGAATTTAGTGATTTGATTGAAGAAAGAGAATATATTTTTAATACATCAGTTTTAAAGAAGTCTCTTAAAGAGGCGTCATGTGAAAGTTTGTTTGTGTATTTAAGAGTAACAGGCTTGTTTTTTAAGACTTGAATCATTTTATAATATTTTAAGATAACGTCTCTCTGGTCCTGATTTGGCTCGGAAGAGTCCGCTGGACCTAAAGCAATAACCTTGTATTGTATTGTATTGTAAGGCTTCAGGCCTCTAAAACTTCATCCGTCTTTGGCCTTTGTAACTTAAATTCGAGGCTTAGCAGACGACAAAAGTTAGGTTTGTTCTAAGTCTGTGTAGGGAAAATTTTTGCTAGGAATGCCGTGACATAATCCAGCGAAGGCGCTACGGCTTATGGGATATCGCGGGCTTTAGCTGGCCACACTGTTAACGTCAGTCTTTGTTTAAACCTCACCCGAGAAGGACGGACGCGCTGAAAATTCTCTCTCAGAAGACTACGCAGGTGACGGGTGAATTCCATTCATCGCAGTAGAGCCATAGCTTGACATTGTCAAAAAGACGAGCAGGCTTGGTCCGCGGCCGGAGATAGACTCCACGGAGAGTCATCCCAGACACGCGGCCTGCAACTGAGCAGCGAGCACTGAGCTCTGATAGCTCAGTAGTCAACAAGCGAGACGAGGAGAAAGCAGCACCGCACATCGACGTTTCAGTTAAGTGCCATAGAACAAGTGCACTAACACTGATTTATAGGGACTGTGTGGTAGTCCATTCTTTTGGAAAAAGAAAATTAGGCCAAAAAGAACAAATAGCCCAAGGATGAGACAGTTGCAAATATCGAGAACAGTAGCAGAATAGATCCATCGAAGAGCGAACTACTCGAAGTGAATTTTGGACTGTTAAGTTAATCCTAGTTATATTACGTTTTGGACATTTAAGTTAATGTAGTGCTTAGATAATTTGGTATAGAGTAGAGAAAATAAAATTTATTTTATCACACATCTTTACTGTTAACAAGTGGCTAAACTACCTATGTTTCATAGCCATGCGAGAGCTAGTGTGTCAGTGAATCTTTTTCACTTTTCTCCCTATTTCTGTAACCCTATCCTCACACAGACCGGCCCAAAAATATAAAAGTATTTGGATTAGTCATAGGGCGATCTAACTAGCCGATCTCCGCCGACGAACGACGAGTGGGTAATAGCATTCCATTGTACAGAGCCCAGCAAAAATAGAACCCACTGTCACATTCAATATGGTTGGGAATATATGCCTATACTTCATTTTATGTTTAAAAGCAATCCTTTGAATGTATCATTCCTATGTCACTTTTGTCATTTTAAAGTATAAAGGAAGGTTATCATGTGTTGTATCTTTGCTTTCCCAGAACTACAAATGTTGTAATAAGCTATATTTAGGCTATGTTTTATATTTTAAGCGTGTGTTTGAAACACTGGAGTAAGTCGGGATATATAGCTATTGTTTGTTTCTTTGTTGTTTGTTTATTTAATTTAACGTCTGTTCACCTAAGTGATTTTAGACTTGATGGAGCAGGGAAAAATATTAAACAAATAAGGAATGATTAATTATAATGAATGGAGAAAGAGAGTAAACAAAGTATACAAAACTGAACAATCAAAATTGTAAAATAATTCTAACTTATACAAATGATGTCCACTATAACTACTAATCAATCCTTAAGTCAAAGACCATTGTGCAAGGCACAGTGCAAGGAGGTAGAAGAAGAGTGAGACCGAAAAAGAGGTGGGATGACAACATTCGAGAATGGACTGGTTTGACACTGAGCGAAGCCATCAGGGCTGCTGAGGACAGAGAAAGATGGAGTATGCTGGTTAAACGATCATCGGTTGTTCCCCTACGACCTCCGGGTTACGGGACAGGATAGGATAGGAATCCTTGTAAAATAATCTTAATTATGTCTCATATTTTGTTAGTTAATCATGGTTTATAGGGTCCAGCGGGCTGCAGAAAACCGAATCAGGACAATTATCTCATATTTACAATGTTCTGAATTTATACATATATAATATTATATTCAATGTTCTTAATTTATGCTTCACAGAAAAAATCTACTAGACCTATTAAATAATCTGCACTGACTGTTTTTTTAAACAAAAATCATCCAACAGGACTGTATATTAATGATTTTGCAATTGATATCCCATAATTAATATTTTTATCCTGAATATTTCGAATATGTTGTGGAATATATTGCGCGACTGCACAGCAGTCATTAATGAGATGATTAATAGAAATTGCTTGTTTGCAAATGCAAGCAACTTCCTTACAGTATTTTGTCCACCACGAGTTCAAAGCAAGACGATATGCTAAACTGATAACAGTCCGCGAGGACTCTAACATTCCATTATATAATTTAATGCGAGGAAATTTATTATTTATTATTTATTTTTCTCAATTATACTATATACTTCATTTTTTGAGAACCGTATACTGAGCTGAATAACAGTATTTCCATTTTTGGCCCCTTTTTTTGCAATCCGATCAGCCTAGTCATTATGATTTAATCTGCTATGAGATGGTATCCAGCAAAATTGAAAATTTGTTCCATATATGAATAAACTATGAATAAGATATTTAATTTCATCTTTAATATAACATCCTTCTTTATTAGAATTTGAATCCAAAGTTTGTAAACCTGATTTAGGGTCAACACAAAATAATATATTGAAAAAGTCAGTGTGTAAACTAATGATTTTATTCAATGCCACAATTATAGCAATAAGTTCTGCAGTAAATATTGAATGCCCTTTCCCTGAAAAGTAAGCCTCGTTAACTTTTAAAGCAGGTATAACATAACCTGCTCCTGTTTCACGCGATTCTAAAACAGAACCTGATTCTAAAACAGATATATAGGTAAGGATGCATGCATGATATTGGTGTATGTGGAATGTCTGTCTCTGTGTCAATTTTATTTAAGGCACGCTGTGATGCTTTGTCAATATGAACGTAGATGTATCATACTGGGTTGTAAGCGTTTTCTTGTCTGCTGCACATGTACTCTTAAACCGGTTTCTTGCAATGTTTGTATCTACCTAATGATGCTTGTATGACTGTGATATAAAATGGTTTTCATGAAAGGTATATCTCCTGAATTGTATGTCACTGGGCAATAAAGAATCTCATAATGAATATGAATATTAACCGTTTGGGGATGGAGTATGATTGTTTTTTGGAATGCTGAATATTTTGGAATTCTGAATGTTTTGGGGAATACCGAATGTTTTCGGAATACTGAATTTTCGGGGAATACTGAATGTTTTGGGGGAATAGTGAATGTTTTTGGGCACACTGATTGTTTTGGGGAATACTGAATGTTTTCGCTAAGTGTTTTTCTCAAGTTTAGCACTTCGGTTGTTTTTTGTCTGCTGTTGTTTAACAGCAGTGTGATGTTTGTTTCGTCGTTTCAGGATGAGCCTAGCTACGACAATGTGATGCACATCAGCTACCTGGACAGCTGTGTCAGAGAGGCCTTGCGCATGTATCCAACTATCGCCTTGTGGGTCGGATTTTATATTTTAACAGTCCCAGTTCAAGATTCGTTGCGACTCTTAGACCTTGGGGATTTTAAAATTTAAGATTCCAAGTTCAGTCTTTATCGAGAATTTTAGAGCTAAGGATTGGGGTGGTTGGAGGTTGCAGTGTAAGTGGTTTCGCCAAAGAACAAAGAAGAATAAAGGGAGTTAGTTAGTTATTCATTGTTTATAGGGTCCGGCTTACTGCAAAGAGCCGAATCAAGACCACAAAATCAGTACCATAACTTGGTTGAAAGATGACTCGCCCTAGATTCATATAAAAGATCCGCTGAAACAACGCAACGGTAACACTGAAAGCAGTCCACCAACCGGTCACTTTACAATAAAGGCATCCCATGCAGGGGACTTTGAGGCTTTACACTAATTTATCAAACCCCGTTTACAAAAAACTAAATAGAATATAAGCATCATTATAATATATTAACGAAACACATACATATAAAATGCTTACATTGCTAAATAATATCAAAGAAAGCCCTAATGACCATTTGGCAGAAAGCGTCCAATATTCCCAAGCTGACCCAACAGACACCAAACGCATATGAGGAGTTATGGGAGAGTTTTCAAGAGAAATTATGTGTGTGTGTTTGAGCGAGAGGGTGTGCATGAGAGAGAGAAAGAGAGAGTGAGAGAGAGAGAGAGAGAGAGCCAATAGGCTGTGTGCAGACAACATTGATGAAGATCGACATTGACAACTAGCATGTTAATGTGTGCTGATATGGGTTGAAATCCAGGTTTGAAACTGAAAAATGACAGTGACGTTGACAAAACATTATATTACATTACATTACATGATTATTGCTTTAGGTCCAGCGGACTCTTCCGAGCCAAATCAGGACCAGTATAGCCGAATCAGCACCACAGTTAAATTAAATAAATGAAATCAAGGAAAAAGGTAGTTGACTGGTCTAGCGAAGAAAATACATGTAGGAAAGACAGAGAAAGTGGCAATTTTAAGCACTAAATTTCCAGAAAGTGGGTATACTATTTATCCTGAAACCCCCGGCCCCCTGGTGGATGGTAATAGAGGGGGTGGGGGGAAGGGGATGCAAACATAATTTTATTCCAAAAAAAGAAGAAAAAGATTAACGAGTCAAGAGGAGTAAAGTGAAGTCAAGAAATCTTTATTCACAAAAATACAGTAACAATTTGACGTATCGTTTATAGTGTATACAAATTAAAACCCCACCAAAAAATCCTGGATAGGAAATAATTCTGGACCTAAACCCTATTCAATGAGTAAGCAAAGTGTGGTTACTTCCTTTGCATAAACAAAAGGGCTTTGGGAACGCCTACCAACTTCTTAGGTTTGTATAACTGAGAAGATTTACACACACACACACACACACACACACCCACACACAACATACACAGAGTGAGACAGGTATATAAGCCGATCAATCTGGAATGTTACCAAAACAGGGTACAATTGGTAATGGTCTTTTTCTCAGTGATATTTACAAATCAAATGTTGTATTTGATAAAATTAAGTAGATTTATAAATGACGTACAGGATTAAGGGATAATCTGCCTTTAAATTTGATTTTGTTCGTAGCGCAGCATACTATACAGGTGTGTATAATTTACACACTTGTCTACCCCATTTTTCGACAAATTGGGAAGAAGCGATTTCTAAATATTTACGGCTGTCCTATACTGTTTTTGAGTGACTTTTTTTTTTTTAATGGGGAAGATTTTTGCTTCCCATTTTTTTTAAATACCCCATATTTGTCCACGTTTATATGAAAAACTCCCCAGTTGTGCGGTAATACAAGAACACACACACACACCCACACACACTAATACCACAAAGCAATTGAAAAACGTAGCCTATGCGCTTCACTGCAATTTTTAACGCAGTTCGTCGTCTCATGTGCGATCTATGATATCTGATTAATGCTAATGTAGCCTTAAATACATTACAGAGCAGGACGAACCGCCGCAGAAGCCAGGACTATTAAAGGCATCGATTTTCCTGCTGGAGCCCGCATCAGTGTTAATATTGTTGGCATTATGAATGATGAGGACATCTTTCCAGAGCCGAGAAAGTTCCTGCCAGAAAGGTAATTTAATTAAACGATCCGTATTTCCGCATCATCATTTACAGTTTTAATTGAAAGATTGGCTAGAGTTTGCGACGCCCGATACGTAACTGTCCAAACTCTCCAAAACAATGATGACAACGTGAAGTAAGTCCAGCGACACCAAATTGTCTGACAAAAATCTGCAATTGGGGTCTTATTTTAAGGAATACTCAATAGGAAATGGGCCTCAGATGTCAAAAGGTCAGTTGCCTCGTGAATAACGTTCTATCCTATCCTAACCCGTAACTCGAAGTTCGTAGGGGCACCACAGATGATCGTTTAACCAGCGTACTCCATCTTTCTCTTATTTACTATTAAACTGTCCTATTATTTGCCTAGGCTTTGATGGCTCTGGATGTCGGAATGTATAGAAAACCTGAATGTCAACGTTTGCTCTAAAACTCGATGAGAGATGTAAGCTTAAAAATGTTAGTAAAAGGGAGACAAACAGGTTTAGGTAGTAATTGTCTTTTTCTGTTATCTTTCTTTCTTTCTTTTTTTATAGTGTCAGCACTCACTGTTCAAATATATATCTATGCCTTAGTATAAGCTTAGTGTATTACGCGTTCGGTGTGTCTGTATGTTATAACAGATTCGAGGATAAGGAACATCCGATCCCACAGCTTGTCAGAGAGTTGGCCTTTGGAGCAGGACAACGACAATGCATCGGCATGCGATTGGCCCTGTACGAAATCAAGATGGGCATGGTTTCAGTCGTCAGAAACTTCCGTTTCGTTCAGGCCATCGAAACCCCTCGCATGGTAACAATAAAATTTATACATTTTTTTTTCGAGGGAGGGTGGGGGGGGGCGAGGAGGGGAGGGTTGAGGGTGGCAGGGTAGGTGAAGGAGGAGAGGGGCGTGAAGGGATGACAAACTATAAATATCCATTCATCATTCACGGCTTTGTGATAATCGGGATCTCAGCATCACGCCCCCATCCTGTGGTAGGGCCCGGGCTCGGGTTGTCAAAATACTGTAAAATGTAATGTTCACATAATGCTAAATGTACTGGTAGGGTTAAATAAAAAATCATGGTTTGTATTATCTGTAGAATTTTTTTTTAAATTTATGTTATTATTTTTTTTTAAACAATTTCGATCACTAATAGACTAACTAAAACAAATTGAATATATTATCTTATTTAACAAATCTGTTTCTGGCTTCAGTATATGCAAGGATATTTTTAAAAGGGATAGTTGGTATTAGCATGACTGACGAATATCCGCGCTATACCACAACGACCTTACTATCGGTTTCCAAACGAGCGGTCATGACACCCCCGAGGTCAACACGAAGGTCCTTACCTGAAGAGTTTACCTGTACATCTCTCGCTTTTAATTGATCGGTCGTTGGTCATGTTTTATTAACTACTTACTTGTCTCATTGACTTTTTTATCATTATATTTGAGTATTTCTCTGGATTTTACAGGAGGACCTCTCTTTTGTTTCCAAGTTCTTGTCTGCTCCCACCAAACCCATCTACATCGCCGTCAAGCGCCGCTAGAGGACTCTGCCCTATCAAACCTATTTTGCCTTTATGGAGATCTTAAGGTCAAAAGGTCAGAGTATGAGGACGCGTTCACGGTGTGCATTGAATAGGTCCGTTCACTCCAGGCTGTGGAAGTGTCCTCGGTGCGGTAATAACATAAAAAGCGATGGAAGGCAGAAGAGATTCTGAAGCAAGAGGTAGCTTCAATGTAACGCAAATAAAGCATAATATTAAGCTTACTGTAATTTTTTTTAACATTATTATTGGAATGCTATTCCGAGCTCGTAACATATTCAGAATGTTTTACTGCAATGATCATTACCAATGACTGACAGTTTCGTGCTTAACAGCATCATATCCAAGAATTACATGTTATTTTTAAGCAAAGAGCATTGGTCTCAAGGAATTTTTAGTTTTTGGTGACGAGTTTAGCTGGAAGTTTGCATTGTTCTCATATTAGAAGAGTATGTAGAGGGCGATGGCTGCTCACACTGACAGATAATCTTGGAATTTTTTACACAATTCACTACCCGTCTGTTTTCGAATAAACCTTGAGGCAAATTGATAGGTAAACTTTCACAAACCAAAAAAATGATGAAATGGAAAATGCTACTTTGAAAAGAGATTATTTTTTGGTTTTAATCTTTTTTTATCCGGTGAGAAAACATTCACTGTGAATGAATTTGACAGTATCTCTGACGCTTTGAATGTGCGCAAATGTTGCTCTTTATAAACTTATTGGTGTGTGTGTGTTTTTTTTTTAAAGGCTGTATTTATTGCCCAGTTGTTTATTGTCCAGAAATAAATAAATAAATTAATTAATTAATTAATTAAATAACCAGAGCCGATAATCAGACGTACTATACTTCCCAATGAAAGGAATGAATAAAGGTCCGAGTAGAACTCACAATGTGTTTCGTCTAACGAGACGAGACTGACGTCTATTGATAGCATTCTATACTTAATTCTTATCAGGGCCTATCGTGCGGGGAATTAGGGGAAGCATAGGTCTCCACTTCTTCGATACCAACTTGTCGATTTTTGATTTGGATAAAAGCTCCACTTCTTCGATACCAACTTGTCGATTTTTGATTTGGATAAAAGCTCCACTTCTTCGATACCAACTTGTCGATTTTTGATTTGGATAAAAGCTCCACTTCTTCGATACCAACTTGTCGATTTTTGATTTGGATAAAAGCTCCACTTCTTCGATACCAACTTGTCGATTTTTGATGTGGATAAAAGCTCCACTTCTTCGATACCAACTTGTCGATATTTGATTTGGATAAAAGCTATCTCTTACTCCATGCTTTCATCTCGTCAGTTTTTAAACCGGACGTTGAAAAATCAAGGGACTGATTTTCCAAATCATAAGAAGACGCCTGCATGAAATCCTCAGGATAAACATCTTCATGCGAAAAAATAAAGTATCCAAAGTTTGGTTATTCGGGCAACAGAAATAGGAAGGGGAAGGAACCCAACTGTTTGAAAGTAAAATTTTGCCCCAAATATTTCTCAAATCTAGAGATGCATGCAGTCTTGTTGGTTTTTAACAATGAATTTATGTAGAAAGTGACAATTGGCGAGTTCAGCAAGGCAGACCAAAAGTTGAATTGATAGATACATACATAGTTGTTGTTTGATGTCCAGCGGACTCTTTCAAGTAGACAAGTATGACTGTAATTAAGAATGATGATCAGGATGTAGATGACGATGTAGATGATGATGATGTAGATGATGATAGTGATGATGATGTAGATGGAAGAGGAGGAGGAGGAGAAGGTGAAAGTAAAGAGGAAAAACTTGTCTAGCGATGGGTTTCTCAAATAGCTTAGTTAAGAGAGATCTATCTCTACTTGTGTTTTCATATGAACATTAATATTCTGACATTACTGTAACACGTTGTCGTATATTTGGTTTTGTACTGTTTACGGACCCCACTGGGTGCTGTGTCCTATAGTAATTAAACTTTGTTCTTTGTTCATTGTTCTATGTCTCTCTCTCTCTGTCTGTCTGTCTCCCTCTCTCTCTCTTTCTCTTTCTTCTGATTTACGTTATGAGCTTCATATTTTTGTTTCGTATCTAACACAGTTACATTGTTACTAATTTGTTTTAAGTCTGACTTGTTTAAATAATTCCACTTTTCAATGTTATGTAGAATCAACAGTGTTGCAGTACTAGGCTTTGCGGCTGAAATGTTCACACAACACTCAAACATTTCTCTTATATAACAACGTATCTCAGCTGTAGAACCAAATAAAAAAATGTATTAACGAAATAATTAATAAAATAATAACAAATCAGTCAAATTTTGCGAATGTCTTGAGAAAAGAATGCTAGATCCCTCGCAGCCAACAGCAGTAACGATACTAAGTTGATGGTCTCCGTAATTACACGGCTGTTCGGGTAAAAAGTGGTTTTCCAGGTAATAAAGAGGCAAGACAGTGGTCACACAGTATTAAGACGGATAGCGTCATTTCCGCAGCAAAGTTTTCGAGGGCTTTTTAAAAAAGCCGGGCTTTTTGCCGCCGTTGCCTATCATGTTATTGAGGCCCTTGATCTTGTTTTTGAAGGACTTCCCGAGGACATCGTCTTCATTGTCCGATGTCGTCTGCTGCCGTCTGCTCGTGTTGCCGCCATTGCTGGTAAGACTGTCAGGAGAGTCCGGTAGTCGTGGCTCTTGATTTATCGTTTCTGCAACAGAACGAGGCAGTCCGTGAACAACTACCGTCACAGCACACACAAAACAGCGTCTGCTACGTTGTCTGCAGCAACATCAAAAAACTGGCGAATGACAACAAATAAATACAACTGGTGATGGTTTGAGTTCATTGTCTCAGCAACAAAAGAACAAGATCAAGAAAATAAACAATTTTGTTAATGGTATTTGTGTGTGTGTGTGAGGGGGGAGGGGCGAGAGGAGAAAACATTCACAAAATGAAATTAAAATATGGTATCGTTATAAACTTGTTACAAAATAATACAATTAGTTATTGTGCCTTGATTTTGGTTTTACAGCATCGTTGAAAGATCCGGCTAAAATGAAAAAGGAAATACAGTTGGAACATTGTCAAAGAATACAATACACACTATACAGGTAGTGTGGAAAGCTACCTTTTTTCCTAGCTGGCATTAATTTCGGTTTATCGATCCTGCAACAACAACAACAACAACAACAAGAAAAAAAAGACCAACAAAACTTAGCAATTTCCGCAAAGATGTATCTAAAAAACTGCGACACAGCCGCAAATCAATGGCAGCTGTCTGAAACATAGACATCTTTCGGGCCAAGGTGCACAAACCTGTTCTTTCCCATGTTCTGGGTGGTTCCTTCTCTTCTTGCAGCTGCACAAGTATAACATTTGAAATACTCGTGGAAACCTTACCGTTAAAATCGCGGTCGTTGCGTAGACTGTCGAGAGCGGGGGTAAAGACGGGTTTTGCGTCCACCTGGTTATCGCCAGGTCTTCCTTTGCATAGGTCTGAAAATTAAGTAGTATAGAATTGTCATATTGTATGAGCATGCTACGAGAACGTTTTAAGCAATAATACAGGGTGGCCTGTAAGTTCTTTCCCATCCGTATTACTATATTATTATGTTATATTCAATTATGCATGTTTGTTTGTTGGGGGGGGGGGGGGGGTTCTTTGAGAAAAAATATGACCGATTTAAGCCCATTTACACTTCAAGAGTGTATGGTGACAATACGTGGGCACATTAGCGCAAGAATGAGGGACAGCACACAGATACACTGAATAAATAAGATATCTCTAGACTGGGATACTGCAATTCTTTTCTCTCTGGATACTCAAATCAGGCCATCAACAAAGTACAAAATAGTGCAAAACTCAGCTGCAAGATTGGTTTTTAGGGCTTCGCATCAAACTTAATTGGATGACAGTGCAAGCCCGGACTGAGTACAAACTATCTGTTCTGTGTCATAGTTTCTTTTCTGATTCTTGTTCTAACATCTTATCTGCTTTCTGTCTATACACCTTCTCGTCAGTTGCGCTCCTCTGCAGATTACGCACGCTCTGTATTCCTAGAATCCGGACAAAAACATCTGGAGAATTAGAAAGATCATTCGCCTATTCTGCCCCAAAACAGTGGAATGCTTTACTCTCACATACACGATACATACCAACCACTCAAGGCTTGAATAGCGCACTCAACACACGTCTGTTCAGACAATACTATTCTGACTGATCTCTTCCACATCTTCACTCTTTCTGCACTTTTCACCATAATTATTCCTGATGCATTTTTGAAAAACTTATAAAAAATTTTATATAAAAATATATGAAGGACATTGTTTTTACCGTTTATACTATATTTCTACTTTTAAAACCATTGTATTGCTTTTAAGGACTTGTTTAAATTATGACAATTTTATACCAGCATTGTCTCGTGATAATGTTGTTTGTAAATATGTCTACGCTTGCTATTAATAATTATGTATGTGGTGTTTGATTGTCTGTGCTAATTTGTATTTTGTGTAAATCTGTATGTCATTTTTAATGTTTTTTTAATGTAGTAGGCGTGATATTGTCATTTTGGTTGTGTTTGGTTTTGGTGACTGCTATTGTTATTGCTATATTAGTAGTATGCATGAATTTTTATTTCAGTGTTTTAATCAAGTGTTTGCAATGGTTTTACTGTGAAGAGCAGTGTGCCTTGTCGTAGATCATAAAACTGCGATATATAAATCAGCCTAATATTATAATTATTATTATTATTATTATTTTTTAATATGATGATGATGATGATGATGATGATGATGATGATGATGATGATATAATGATGATGATTATTATTATTATCAACAACGCCATCGGAAACTGGTTCAGAACAACAATCGGTGGGCATCAGGGATGCCTACTCTCTCCAACACTCTTCAACATCTTCATAGAGCGCATCATGTCAGATGCCCTTGCAGATCACAAAGGCACAGTCAGCATAGGGGGTAGAGCAATCTCCAACCTCCATTTTGCGGATGACATCAATGGATTTGCTGGAGAGGAACAATAACTTGAACAGCTGGTACAGAGGCTTGACACCACCTCCAGAGCCTATGGAATGGAAATAAGTGCAGAGAAGACCAAAATGATGACCAACAACACCAATAGCATCAACATGGACATCAAAGTCCAAGGCCAATCCCTCAACACAGTGCATAGCTTCAAATATTTAGGAGCCATTGTATCAGACAATGGGTCCCGACAGGAAGTCCTCTCCAGGATCGCTCAAACAGCAGCTGCACTGGCGAGGTTGAAGCCCATTTGGAAAGACAGGACCATCAGTCTACATTCCAAGGTAAGACTGCTGCGCTCCCTTGTCATCTCCATCTTCCTATACTCTTGCTAAACATGGACCTACAACGCAGATCTACAACGAAGAATACAAAGTATGGAGATTAGGTGCTACAGAAGACTTATGGGCATTTCCTATACCCAGCAACATCACCAACGACGAAGTCCGACAGACCATCAAACAAGCCATTGGACACCACGATGACCTGCTCACAGTGATGAAAAAACGGAAACTTCGATGGTATGGCCTACTCAGCAGATCATCAGGTCTTGCAAAGACCATCCTGCAAGGCACATTGCAAGGAGGTAGAAGAAGAGGGAGACCGAAAAAGAGGTGGGAGGACAACATTCGAGAATGGACTGGTTTGACACTGAGCGAATCAATCAGGGTTGCTGAGGACAGGGAAAGATGGAGTACGCTGGTTAAACGATCATCTGTGGTGCCCCTACGACCTCCGGGTTACGGGACAGGATAGGATAGGATAGGGTTCCCGACAAAAAATGTTTCATTTGATCGTCCTTAAATTTAGATTTTTTTCAGCTCAAAAACTGCTCAAGGCGCTGATCGATGTTAAGTAGTGTCCACGTTTGGCTTAGGTTGTACAGCTTATGCATTGGGTTATGAGTTTTTTCACTTTTGAGGGGCGGCCACACCTTATGAGTATAGTGGCCACATTTGGCCTACGTTTCTCGGCTTATGCATTGGTTCGGGGGTAGTGGCGCCAAGTTTATCAAGGCCCGGTGTGACATCGTCACAGTTCCTAGTATCTTAGCTGGGCTGGGAGCGAATGGGAGCATTCTGATTGGTCGACGCGTTACAAAATTCGACGCATGCGCACAGTGCTATCATAGTCTTCGTAAGGGTTAGGGTTTGGGTTAGAGTTAAGAGTTTAGGGTTTGGGTTAGGGTTAGGGTTATGACGCCTAAGAACTTCGTGAAAAAGCCGGCCCGACATGACCTGGCGCATGCGCAAATGCGCTCGGATAAACTAGGAGACCCAGAACTTGAAGGATGTGACACCGGTTCGAATTTATAAACGTGTGTACTGTATAATTTCACTACAACAAGGCGCTTTTTCATGACGATGTAATGCACTCTTTCACGATTTGATTATAATAAGAAAAATGTTACTAAGATCGACACGCTACAAGTGAATTCAAGTGTTTTAGCTCTCCCAGTCGTTTGTGGCAGACAACCTTTGTTGCGTGTAATCATGCGTGCTGGAGGAGCTTAGGTCGACCTCTAAACTCTTGACGTCGCACCCTCGATTCTGATTGGTCCTCGTAAGCCCGGCTTGTGAAATTTTGCAGGAGAATTCAAACAAGCGCTATCCTTGTAACATTTAACCTTAGCCAGTACGCAAGGACATACCTAAAGAAATCATAACACAAGTGTGGCCGGGAGCGTAACACAAGTGTGGCCGGGCCTTTACTGTTAGCGTACTTACTATGAACAGTCAGAAGCACTAACACCTCTCGTTCTTTGAGGAATTCCGACCCGTACTCTGTGGGGAAGTTTCGCAAGTTTTTCACGACGCCTCTCTCGTCAGACACTTCCACCTCCTCTGCAACACAATTACGACCATCTTCATCATCATCATCACAGTCATTATCATCATCGTCGTCCCTCTCGTCTGACACTTACACTTTCTCTCCAACACAATGATGACTATCGTCGTACTCGGCGGCGGCGTTGTGGTCATCGTCATCATCATCATCGTCATCATCATCATCATCATCATCATCATCATCATCATTATCATCATCATCACATCGTCATCGTCATCATCATCGTCGTCGTCGTCGTAGTGGTTAGCCCTCTCGTCTGACTCTTCCGCCTCCTCTGCAATACAATGATGACCATCGTCTTCATCGTCGTCATCATCATCGCTGTCGTGATCATCATCGTCGTCGTCATCATCGCCATCATCATAATCGTCGCCGTTGTCATCATTATCTTAAAGGCACTAGACATGCTATGGCAGGATAATACACCACATTACATTGCCTGTAAATTGCTGGCCCCTTAGACGGGTGAGTGAAAGAGACACTGTACATATAGGCTAAATACCCAACATGCACTATAGATCCTGTTCCCACCACCCCTTCCCCTTCTCTCCTCCCGCCTCCCACTCTATTGTCCTACGTGACGCGGCTCTTGTGGCTGCCGTCAACCCGAATTTTTAAGGGAAGAGAGACAAATACATTTTTTTTTTAATATAAAGAAAGAAGTAAATAAATAAATATTATTCACCTTTACTTCCGCAACCACATTTCAACTTCATGTTTTCCAGCAGAATTTCATTCTTGCAGTAGGCGTTAAAGATTTTGCTCCGTCCCTCTGAAACATGGGGAAAGAAATGAATGGGAATTCATACATTAATGACAGCTTATCAAGCGCATACAATCAAGGAAGTGAAAACGGCGGCAACAACAACACGCACACATGCCATCACCAACATCAGCAGCACCAGCAACGTCACTCATTGTCCAGTTTCGATGTCGTCTTCAGAATTGTTTTCGACGTCACAATCGTTGTCAACGGCAGCAAAAACATCAATCGTCACTATAAGCATCTGCATAATTCACTTTCACCATCACCTGATTCTACATAATGTCAAATCGTCATTATTTTAATTTACATTCTCATCTTCTTCATCCTCCCTCTCCTCCTCCTCATCATCACCTTCTTCTTCTTCTTCTTCTTCTTCTCTTCTTCCTCCTTCTCCTCTTCTTCTTCTTCGAATCCTATCCTATCCTATCCCGTAACTCGAAGGTCGTTGGGGCACCACAGATGATCGTTTAACCAGCGTACTCCATCTTTCTCTGTCCTCAGCAACCCTCAAGGTTTCGCTCAGTGTCAAGCGTCCATTCTCGAATGTTGTCCTCCCACCTCTTTTTTGTCTCCTTCTTCTTCTGCCTCCTTGTACCGTACCTTGCAGGATGGTCTTTGCATGGCCTGAAGCTCTAATGTCGTGGCCATATTATCGGAGTTTCCGTTTCTTCACCACTGTGAGCATATCCTCATGTTGTCCAATGGCTTGTGTGATGGTCTGTTGGACTTCGTCATTGGTGATGTGCTGGGTATAGGAAATGCCCAAGAGTCTTCTGTAGCACCTCATCTCCATGCTTTGTATTCTTCGTAGTAGATCTGCTGTGAGGGTCCATGTTTCGAAAGCGTATCATTTTGGTATTCTCTGCATTTATTTCCATTCCATAGGCTCTGGATGTGATGTCAAACCCCTGTTCCAGCTGTTCAAGTTTGTGTTCCTCTCCAGCCAATTCATCAATGGCATCCGCAAAACGGAGGTTGGAGATTGCTAACCTTTATGTTGACTGTGCCTTCGTGATCTGCAAGGGCATCTGACATGATGTGCTCTATGAAGATGTTGAAGAGTGTTGGAGAGAGTAGGCATGTTGTGGAGGACTGCACTGGTAGCCTTGTCATACAGGCTTTTGATTACTTCAATTATTTTAGGGTTGATGTTGTACGCTCTCATGGTTGCCCACCGAGCTGCATGCCAGACTCGGCCAAACGCTTTCTGGAAGTCTACAAACACATGATATAGATGTTGTTGGTGCTGTAGGTATTTCTCGCAGATTATTCTGAGGTTGAAATATCTCTTCGGTGGTACTTCGTCCTGCCCTGAATTCTGCATGTTCTTCAGCTATGATTTGTTCAGCTTGGGATTTCAACCTCTTGGAATACATTGTAGGCTATATACATTAATCTAAAACCCAACAGGAGGGGAAATAATCATCAAAAGTACACTAACCACCACCCCCCTTCCCCTCCTCTCTGTAATGCAGCCTGCAATGGACGCGCCCCTACTTCAATGGAACTCAAAGGGCGTCAACCCCAGGTGAGCGCTATATTTGTAGAAGACTGAAAGCAAATACATTTTAAATTTTGAAATTAAGATTGACTGCGTCCAATACCATAATTAAGGCAGGGAGGTAACCGTAGTACCTAGAAAAAGCCTTCGTGACATGTTGAGTCTCATACCGAAATAAAAGATGCCGTTTCTGCGGGGATCGAACCCACAACCCCTGGCATTAGAAACTAGTTCTCCAATAGTGTAGTGTAGGCCTCTTATCTTTCAATGCACAGATGTGCATACTCACATACTTATCGACAGCCTTACTTTACAATTGGACTCTTTCGAGCTTTCACTTCTATGTAATGTAGATTCTACCTAACGCAGTTCGTTTAGTGGCTCCGGAATCAATATGTGTGAGTTAGTTAGTTGGTTATTCATTGCTTACAGGGTCCAGCGGACTGCTAAGAGCCGAATCAGGAACACAAAATCAAGACAACAACTTCGCTAAAAGAGGACTCACCCCTGATCCGCATAAAAGATCTGCCGAAACAACTCTAGTGGTAACACTGAAGGCACTCCACCACTCGGTCACTTTACAATAAAGGCATCCCACGCAGGGGACGCTGAGGTTATACTCTAATTTATCAAACCTCCGTTTACAAAAACAAAATAGAATACAAAAATCATTATAAAATATCAACAAAACACATACATAGAAAATTCCTACATTGCCAAATAATAACATCATAGGAAGCCCCAGTGACCACCCGGCCAAAAAGCATCCAATATTCCCAAGCTGATACAACAGACCTCACACACAAATGAGGAGTTTTGTTCCGGAAGAATTTTCAAGAAAAAAGGTAGGTGACTGGTCTAGCGAAGAAGATAAGTATAGTAGATTGATAGAACAGAGTAGGAATGAGAAAGTACAAAGGAGAAAGACAGCGACAGTGGGAATTTAAAGCACTAAATTTCCAGAAAGTGGGCATACTACTTATACTGAAACCCCCGGAACCCCCATAAGGGGAGGGGGAGGGGGGGGAAGAATATGTGTGAGGTGTGATAGGATGGATGTTTGCGTTGAAGGGGTAGGGGAAAGCATTCGCAGACCAACACGCCACCATGAATCAGTCAGTATTAACTCCTTTGGGGGTTTCGTGCTAGGCTACCCGCAGAAACAATGCGTTCTATTTTTCGCAACGCTGTCCGAATGAAATCAAAAGCCCCGTTGTTATTGCGAGCCCAGCGATCAAATGGATTTCTCTTTGAAAGGGAATGTGAACAATTGCAGCTTTGATTCAGTGCAAAGTACGCAGACCTTATGCTTTGGTCGCTGCAAACTACACTCAATCACTCATTTAATCACCCCTGGAGTTAACGTTTTCCTATATAGAATAGAGAGGTTTAACAGACGTCAACAATACATTCACTGTTTTGTTTAGATGTTCTTAAAGCGAGTGTGAAGTCTTTCTAAAAATAAAAAAACAAAAATTATTTAAAGGAAAAAAAATATATATATATATTTATATACCTATATCTATATATTATATCTATCTATCTATAGATCTATCTATCTATCTATTATCTATAGATAGATAGATAGATAGATAGATAGATAGATAGATAGATAGATAGATAGATAGATAGATAGATAGATAGATAGATCCCGTAACTCAAAGGTCGTTGGGGCACCATAGATGATCGTTTTACCAGCGTACTCCATCCTTCTCTGTTCTCAGCAACCCTCATGGCTTCATTCAGTGTCAAACCAGTCCATTCTCGAATGTGGACCTCCCACCTCTTTTTTTGTCTCGTGTATATATAATATAATTCTATCCCGTAACTCAAAGGTCGTTGGGGCATCACAAATGATCGACTTACCAGCGAACTACATTCTTCTCTGTTCTCAGCAACCCTCATAGCTTCATTCAGTGCCAAACCAGTCCACTCTCAAATGTGGTCCTTCCACCTCTTGTTCTGTCTTCCTCTTCTTCTGCCTCCTTGCACCGTGCTTTGCAGGATGGTCTTTGCAAGGCCTGATGCTCTGCTGAGTAGGCCATACCATCGGAGTTTCCGTTTCTTCACCACTGTGAGCATGTCATCGTGTTGTCCAATGGCTTGTGTGATGATCTGTCGGACTTCGACGTTGGTGATGTGCTGGGTACAGGAAAAGCCCAGAAGTCTTCTGTAGCACCTCATCGATGGGGAGAAGGAGGAAGCTTGCGCTTGCTTGGTATATTTATGTAGCTAGGACTCACTCTTCCGCAACATGAGAGTCAAGATCATTTTTAAAGTCCGTGCGATGGAAAGCGTGCGTGCACAGCCTAGACCTCGGTTCACACTCTTACCCAAAGAAGTTATTTTTAGAAAAGTTAAACGAGAACATGCACCATACAGAACACTTGCATTAACACTTCGTAACGTTTCTTCGTGTGTTCTTAAAATACTTCTCCACAGTCGCACTTTTGCCATTTTTAATTTAATACCACCCTACTCCAAAGCCCGGGTGATTTCTAAAAAGGCAAACGTGTAGCAGACGTCAAACATGCATTCACACCGTTGTAACTTTTGTTGATCGTTTCTTTTAGGTGCTTCAGTCACGGGCGCATTATTGAAGATTTTAATACCACGCCATCCAACTCTAGGATAAACCAAGAAGAATGGAGAGTGAGAAACAATTAGTGGATCCCCGAGAGCGGAGGGGTAGACGTAGTGGATCCCCGATAGCGAAGGGATAGTTTACGTTGTTGTTTGTAGATTATAGTCACACGACACTTTCGCATATAGGTGACTACTGGACCGATTTATACTGACACCAGCGGGCCAGTTGTTGGTAAGGGGAAAATAATATGATCACACGTTGACCAATCCGGGATTCGAACCAGCGACCTTTCGGTTACTAGCAAGACGCTCTTACCAACTGAGCTACCCGGCCTCTAAGTTTACTTTATTATTTAATCAGTTTATAGTCCCCTCTCTTCCCGGTAAGGATTTTCAGAGAGGAGACTTACTATACTGCGCTCCCCCCTCCCTTTATAGGGGATCCTCTACCCCTCCGCTATTCGGGATCCACTCATTCTTTCCCAAGCTCCACAGTGACTCTTCTTGGTTATTGCGCCTGTGGATGAATTGAAAACAGAAAGGCACACGAGGTAGAATACCACAACATGCATTCCCAGCTTCGTCAGACGAATTCCGAAGGTTGTATCGCTTTTTAGATTTTTAAAAAGATATGTTCTAAATGCTTTCATTAAAATAGCCTTTTGTAACAGAAATAATTTTTTTTTTAATATCAACTACAACCTCGTCTTCTATAGGTAACCCATTCATTTGTTATAGATAGGTAGTGCATGCCTATAGACAAAATCCGTACTCGCTGACAATCATTTTGCGGAGAAGGCAGCACAAAATTCTCCCGCACGGATGACGAATAAAATTAACAACAACAACAACAAAATGAAAAGGCAAAAAAAAAAACACACAAAAAAAACTTTTGCTTCGATTTTTAGGTAGTTTAAATGCTTCAATCACACTCGTTCTTTGTGACGGTTTTTTATACCCCCTTCTGTATTACTTCTGCCACCTGCGTATAATGCGCCAGCCGAATTTAAAATTGAAATTAAAGGCGAACAAGCAGCAGACGACAACAGAAGCCTCTCTGTTTTGAATCGCTTCTTTATGTGTTCTTAAATGCTTCAATTAAAAGTCGCACTCTGTGACTTCTTTAATACCCGCTGTAGGTCGATGGTGCCAACGATTCGATTCGGCTGTTGTTTACGTGACCATGTGTTTGATCCTTTGATATTTTAAATCTAAACAGCAGGGATTTATACAATAAGAAATGCATTTTGAATATAAGCTGTTGCACTGAAATGACGAGTGCAGGTGGAAGAATAAATGTAAAAAAAAATCTATTTGACTGGTGGAATATGAATAGGTATAATCTATTTGAATGGTAGAATAAGAGTTGGCATAATCTATTTCAATGATGGAATGAAAGTCAGCATAATTTGAATGGTAGATATTGGCATACTCTATTTGATTGGTGGTATAACAGTCGGCATAATCTATTTCAAAGGTAGAATGAGAGTGGGCATAATCTATTTGAATGGTGGAATAAGAGTTGGCATAATCTATTGGAATGGTGGATTGATAGTTGGCATAATCTATTTGAAAGGTGGAATGAGAGCTGGCCTAATCTATTTGAATGGTGGAATGAGAGTGGGCATAATCTATTGGAATGGTAGATTGAGAACGGGCATACTCTACTGGAATGGTGGAATGTGTTATGTTGAAACGCGCACGATAGACCCGAACGTTTTGTTTTGCAAAGCATGCAATAATAGAGTGTATTTACCTTTGATTTGATTTTGCATTGTTGTTAGAAGAAGCTTGGTATAATGGTGATAATTTTAGTTGATCGATATTATTTGAGAATTTTCTAGAGTTGGTTGTTTATTATCGATCGAAGCGTGTGGATAAATCTAGTGGTAACTACGAGACGCTTCCATCCTAAATAAGGTTATATGACGTTCGACTGTGATTACAAAGTTTGTTTTGATTGGTTGTGGTGCGTCACGCTGGAGTGTTCTACATTTTTCTGGAGTATAGAGAGACTATATATGTGCCACACTGTTTTAAAAGAGTGTGAAAGTTGAAAGTTGTAAAGAGAGAAAGTGAAAAGCGATTGAGCGATTGTATGCAGTTGTTGATGTACGCTGAATAAAGTTGGAAAACTTCATACGACGACTCCTGCCTTGTTGCTGAGTGAACAGGTTGCGTGGATAAACGAATCTGAGTTACACTTATCAGGATTCAAGCATTGGGGCTGAATCAACTACTGATAAAAACAAAACCAACATCGAGGGTAACAGAAGGAGAGTTGGCGTAATCTATTTGAATGGTGAAATAATAGTTAGCATAATCTATCTGAATGGTGGGATGAGAGTTGGCCTATTATATTTGAATGGGAGAATGAGAGTGGTCATAATCTATCTGAATGGTGGAATGAGAGTGGGCATAATCTATTGTAATGATGGATTAAGAGTAGACGTAATCTATTTGAAAAGTGGAATGAGAGTAGGTATAATCTATTTTAATGCAGATATGTTTTGGGAGTGTTGGGAGGGAGTTGAGGGGGTTATGGGAGGAGGGGGGGGAGGTGTCAACCTGTTTGAATGCATTCTATTTCAAAGGGGAATTGGATAAATACGCTAGCTGATTGTAAAATGTGCACATGTTAGGGCCACTATTCTGAAGTGAAGAACAAATCTATTGTTCTTAAAAAATAACATTTTTGAGAAGGCTGTTCTTTCTTTCGCGCGCGTTTGTGTGGGTGTCACTGGACTAGCTCGGCGGCTGAGTAAATGTCTCGCTCGGTTATGGAATCCCCTTTGTACAATATTAATTTTCACCACTTTCAGTTAAATAATCTTTATTTAGAAGCATATTTTCTAAATAATAATTTTCTTTACAAACAATACAATATTACTCTAAATAATACATTTTCTCCGTAAATAACGTAGTATATACCTAAACAATATATTGTTTAGATAAATAAATCATGATATAGGTAAATAAGGAATTGTGGCTAAATAAGGAATTGTTTACCTACATAATGCATTATTTAGCACGTTGTGTTTAATAATGTCGATCTCGTGATGATGTCTTTCCGGCTCCATTTGAAGAGAGTAAATACAGCAAAGTGCACTAGGCTGAAGTTCGACCTGGACAAACTGCAAGACCCGGAGGTGGCAAAAATATTTCAGGCCACAATTGGAGGGAAATTTGCACCACTGCTTATTTTGGGGGCAGGCGAAGTAGATGTCAACACCATGACCAATACCTTCAACTCAGCTGTAACAGATGCCGCCACTGAGATCCTTGGCAAGCACCGACCAAAGAAGAAGCCGTGGATCACACCTGAACTTTTGGATCTGTGTGATAAACGAAGAGAGTTAAAAAAGAAAAAGAACACCTCACAGGGAGCTGATGTCTACCGAAAAATCAACAATGACATCCGAAAAGGCATGCGCACAGCAAAGGAGAACTGGATAGAAGATCAATGCCAGGAAATAGAGAACAATCTGAACAAGAACAACAGCAAGAAGGCCTACCAGACTGTGAAGCGGCTGACAAGTGTTAAACAGCCCAAAGTCTCCACTATCCAAAGCAAGTCTGGCATTTGCCTTACAGAAGAACAAGAAGTCTTGGACAGATGGACAGAGTACTGCTCTGACCTTTACAACCATACACCAAATGGAGACCCATCAGTTCTAGCATGTCCGGAGAGCAGAGAAGAAGAAGAAATCCTCCCAATTCTCCGGGAAGATTCAGATTCAGATTCAGATTCAATAGTTTATTACAAGAAGAAAATGATTTTAGCATTAATTTGCTAGTCTTACAATCAGTCCTTCTTTCAATCACTCACACATTTACTGTAATCATTCATCCGCATTCATGTAAAGACAAACATTGATTTGAAATAAACAAGCTAACTTCATAACAATGAAACTAACAATACTAAATATAACATATTTAACTGGAACCATTTAATTTAATAAATAAAGAGAGAAAGACGGACTGAGTGGGAAGAGAGGGGGGGGGGGGATGAAAGAGGAAAATCAAGTGATACATGCTAGAATGTATGATTTTTGAAATTATTAAGAAATATGTTGTAAATCTTGTACTTGAAGCTGTTTAACGATGTGCATTTTTTTAGTTCTAAAGGAAGAGTGTTCCATAACAGGGGGCCTTTAAAAGAGAAGCTAGATTTAAAAATGTCAATTCGTGGTTTTGGAAGTCGGTAGTTTTCAGAATGGTATTGTGTAGGAAATGACATTAGTTGATCACGTAAGGAAGAAGTTGAGGCAGCAGTGCAATCGCTGAAGAAAGGGAAGTCAGCGGGAGTGGACAACATACCAGCGGAACTGCTACAAGCAGGAGGAGAAGCGATGACTGATGCTCTCACCATTATCTGTAACAAGATCTGGCAGAGTGGGGAATGGCCTACACCATGGACCCAGTCGCTTGTCATCACTCTTCCCAAAAAAGGTAACCTTCAGGAGTGTGAAAATTACCGCACCATCAGCCTCATCAGCCATCCCAGCAAGGTCCTCCTGAAAATAATACTCAACAGGTTGAAACCACAAGCTGAACAAATCATAGCTGAAGAACAAGCAGGATTCATGGCAGGGCGAAGTACCACTGAACAGATTTTCAACCTCAGAATAATCTGTGAGAAATACCTACAGCACCAACAACATCTATATCATGTGTTCATAGACTTCAAGAAGGCATTTGACCGAGTCTGGCATGCAGCTCTATGGGCAACCATGAAAGTGTACAACATCAGCCCTAAAATTATAGAAGTCATCAAAAGCCTGTATGACAAGGCTACCAGTGCAGTCCTCCATAACAGCGTCATCGGGAACTGGTTCAGAACAACAATCGGTGTGCGTCAAGGATGCCTACTCTCTCCAACACTCTTCAACATCTTCCTAGAGCGCATCATGTCAGATGCTCTTGCAGATCACGAAGGCACAGTCAGCATAGGGGGCAGAGCAATCTCCAATCTTCGTTTTGCGGATGATATTGATGGATTGGCTGGAGAGGAACAAGAACTTGAACAGCTTGTACAGAGGCTTGACACCACCTCTAGAGCTTATGGAATGGAAATAAGTGCAGAGAAGACCAAAATGATGACCAACAACACCAATGGCATCAACACGGACATCAAAGTACAAGGCCAATCCCTCAACACAGTGCACAGCTTCAAATATTTAGGAGCCATTGTGTCAGACAATGGGTCTCGACAGGAAGTCCTCTCCAGGATCGCAAAACAACTGCTGCCCTGACAAGGTTGAAGCCCATTTGGAAAGACAGAACCATCAGTCTACATTCCAAAGTAAGACTGCTGCGCTCTCTGGTCATCTCCATCTTCCTATATGCTTGCGAAGCATGGACCCTCACAGCAGATCTCCAACGAAGAATACAAAGCATGGAGATGAGGTGCTACAGAAGACTTCTGTGCATTTCCTATACCCAACACATCACCAACGTTGAAGTCCGACAGACCATCACACAAGCCATTGGACAACACGATGACCTGCTCACAGTGGTGAAGAAACGGAAACTCCGATGGTATGGCCACGTCACCAGATCATCAGGCCTTGCAAAGACCATTCTGCAAGGCACAGTGCAAGGAGGTAGAAGAAGGGGGAGACCGAAAAAGAGGTGGGAGGACAACATTCGAGAATGGACTGGTTTGACACTGAGCGAAGCCATGAGGGCTGCTGAGGACAGAGAAAGATGGAGTATGCTGGTTAAGCGATCATCTGTGGTGCCCCTACGACCTTCGGGTTATGGGACAGGATAGGATAGGATAGTTTAATAATGTATCATTTATAATTTTTTTCTAAATGATGATTTGTTTACCTATATAATGCATTATTTAGCATAATTTGCTAAATAAAGTATTATTTATATGTTGCTAAAAAATGCAATTTTTACGTAAACAAGTCAATGTTTAGGGACTGCAATTTTGATTATTTAGGGATTCGCAAGTACATGTCGTATTACTGTGATGCTATGAGGTAGTGATAAAGAAAATTGCAAAATCGTGATTTTACGCTGTTTTGCGATTTAAAATGTGGCAACTGCTTTATTTTGCTCTATTTTTTTTATTCGTTCACAACAGTATTAATATACTAAACTGCAACGGTAACGGCTTCAGAAAAGATGGATCCATCATTATTTCTTCATTGGCGTCCTTGCCTTCAAAGTACTTCCGCATGTTTCTTGTCACTTTAGTTTAGTTTAGCCAGTGGTTCAACCTGCCAATCCCTGGTAGTTTCGAATAAGCTGAAACTTTCCGTTTTAAATTAAACATAATTCAACTCAACAGAACAAACGGAAACACAGTCTCAACTGAACACAGTTTTTGGGTAAATAAATTTTTACAATTTTTTTTTTCTTCTGACGAAGATACTCAAAAACCGAACACTCCCGCACAAAAATGACCTTGACCTTTCGTTTGTGTTCGGGAGGTTACAGACGTTTTATCTTCGAATTTGTGGAGTGATTTATGTTCAAAAATAAATAATAAACACACATTTTGCATACACAATCTTTGGAAAGACCTTGCATTTAATTATAGAAAGCAATACAATTATAAAAAATCAAGCTTTCAAGTAAATCCTGGAATCCACTAAATAATGAAAATTGCAGCCCCTAAACAATGAACTGCTTACGTAAATAATGCATTATTTAGCAATATCTTCTAAATAATACTTTATTTAGAAAATTCTGCTAAATAATGCATTATATAGTTAAACAAATCATTATTTATAAACATTTCTAAATAATACATTATTTAACACAATCTGCTAAATAATGCAGTAATCCTATCCTATCCTATCCTGTCCCATAACCCGAAGGTCGTAGGGGCACCACAGATGATCGCTTAACCAGCATACTCCATCTTTCTCTGTCCTCAGCAGCCCTCATGGCTTCGCTCAGTGTCAAACCAGTCCATTCTCGAATGTTGTCCTCCCACCTCTTTTTCGGTCTCCCCCTTCTTCTACCTCCTTGCACTGTGCCTTGCAGAATGGTCTTTGCAAGGCCTGATGATCTGGTGACGTGGCCATACCATCGGAGTTTCCGTTTCTTCACCACTGTGAGCAGGTCATCGTGTTGTCCAATGGCTTGTGTGATGGTCTGTCGGACTTCAATGTTGGTGATGTGTTGGGTATAGGAAATGCACAGAAGTCTTCTGTAGCACCTCATCTCCATGCTTTGTATTCTTCGTTGGAGATCTGCTGTGAGGGTCCATGCTTCGCAAGCATATAGGAAGATGGAGATGACCAGAGAGCGCAGCAGTCTTACTTTGGAATGTAGACTGATGGTTCTGTCTTTCCAAATGGGCTTCAACCTTGTCAGGGCAGCAGTTGTTTGTGCGATCCTGGAGAGGACTTCCTGTCGAGACCCATTGTCTGACACAATGGCTCCTAAATATTTGAAGCTGTGCACTGTGTTGAGGGATTGGCCTTGTACTTTGATGTCCGTGTTGATGCCATTGGTGTTGTTGGTCATCATTTTGGTCTTCTCTGCACTTATTTCCATTCCATAAGCTCTGGAGGTGGTGTCAAGCCTCTGTACAAGCTGTTCAAGTTCTTGTTCCTCTCCAGCCAATCCATCAATATCATCCGCAAAACGAAGATTGGAGATTGCTCTGCCCCCTATGCTGACTGTGCCTTCGTGATCTGCAAGAGCATCTGACATGATGCGCTCTAGGAAGATGTTGAAGAGTGTTGGAGAGAGTAGGCATCCTTGACGCACACCGATTGTTGTTCTGAACCAGTTCCCGATGACGCTGTTATGGAGGACTGCACTGGTAGCCTTGTCATACAGGCTTTTGATGACTTCTATAATTTTAGGGCTGATGTTGTAAACTTTCATGGTTGCCCATAGAGCTGCATGCCAGACTCGGTCAAATGCCTTCTTGAAGTCTATGAACACATGATATAGATGTTGTTGGTGCTGTAGGTATTTCTCACAGATTATTCTGAGGTTGAAAATCTGTTCAGTGGTACTTCGCCCTGCCATGAATCCTGCTTGTTCTTCAGCTATGATTTGTTCAGCTTGTGGTTTCAACCTGTTGAGTATTATTTTCAGGAGGACCTTGCTGGGATGGCTGATGAGGCTGATGGTGCGGTAATTTTCACACTCCTGAAGGTTACCTTTTTTGGGAAGAGTGATGACAAGCGACTGGGTCCATGGTGTAGGCCATTCCCCACTCTGCCAGATCTTGTTACAGATAATGGTGAGAGCATCAGTCATCGCTTCTCCTCCTGCTTGTAGCAGTTCCGCTGGTATGTTGTCCACTCCCGCTGACTTCCCTTTCTTCAGCGATTGCACTGCTGCCTCAACTTCTTCCCGGAGAATTGGGAGGATTTCTTCTTCTTCTCTGCTCTCGGGACATGCTAGAACTGATGGGTCTCCATTTGGTGTATGGTTGTAAAGGTCAGAGCAGTACTCTGTCCATCTGTCCAAGACTTCTTGTTCTTCTGTAAGGCAAATGCCAGACTTGCTTTGGATAGTGGAGACTTTGGGCTGTTTAACACTTGTCAGCCGCTTCACCGTCTGGTAGGCCTTCTTGCTGTTGTTCTTGTTCAGATTGTTCTCTATTTCCTGGCATTGATCTTCTATCCAGTTCTCCTTTGCTGTGCGCATGCCTTTTCGGATGTCATTGTTGATTTTTCGGTAGACATCAGCTCCCTGTGAGGTGTTCTTTTTCTTTTTTAACTCTCTTCGTTTATCACACAGATCCAAAAGTTCAGGTGTGATCCACGGCTTCTTCTTTGGTCGGTGCTTGCCAAGGATCTCAGTGGCGGCATCTGTTACAGCTGAGTTGAAGGTATTGGTCATGGTGTTGACATCTACTTCGCCTGCCCCCAAAATAAGCAGTGGTGCAAATTTCCCTCCAATTGTGGCCTGAAATATTTTTGCCACCTCCGGGTCTTGCAGTTTGTCCAGGTCGAACTTCAGCCTAGTGCACTTTGCTGTATTTACTCTCTTCAAATGGAGCCGGAAAGACATCATCACGAGATCGTGGTCACTTCCAATGTCTGCTCCTGGAAAAGTGCGTGTCCTGCCAATGTTGATGCTTGATCTGAAGCGTTTCTTGACCATGATGTAGTCGATCTGGTTGTGATGTTCCCCGCCGGGACTGTGCCATGTCCATCGTCTGGATTTTTTGTGGAGACCAAGCGTGTTTGCCAGTACCAGATTGTTGTATCTGGCAAACTCCAATAGCCTCAGACCCCTGTCATTTGTCTCGTTGTTGCAGTGGGGTCCGCATGTGTCTCCCCAGTTGTGGTGCGCATCTTGGCCAACCTTGGCATTCCAGTCGCCTTGCACTATGACTATGTCCTTCTTCGGCACTTGGTCAAGGACCGCCTGTATATTTTCATAAAAATCCTCCACTTCGCTGTCTTCATAGTCTGATGTTGGGGCATAGGCCTGGATGATGGTAATGTTGAAAGGGGTTGCTCTTAGACGGATGGTAATGAGTCTACTGGAGACTGGGCGGCAACCCATGACAGTGGCTAGAATGTTCTTGTGGACCAAGAATCCAACGCCGTGTTCGTGCCTGTCATCTCTACCGCTGAAATAGAGCTTGTGGCCTTTGTCAGTCGTTGTTTCACCTAGGCCTTTCCAGCGCAGTTCGCTGATACCTAGAACGTTCCATCGATAGTGGTCCAGCTCGTGGGCCAGTTCTTCTAATTTTCCTTCCGCAGTTAGGGTCCTGACATTCCAGGTTCCTATGACGATGTTGTTTCTCGTGCGGATCTTGCTAATTTGTCCATCAGTAGCATACTTTTCACCTCCGTCCTGGTGGCCAACGGAAGGCGCGGTCCTTGTGTAGCCGGGCGACGACCGATCCGGCATGGAATTAGTGGATAGCCTCATCATGTGTTGTGTCTTGGGCAAAAAAAAAGACCTGGCAGGGCCCAATCCTCTCCAGGCTGTTGGCCACAGCCGAAATCCACGAATACAGTGTGGCTCGCCTTGGCCGTAAATCCTTTGTTTTTATTTAGCAACAATGCCTTATTTACCTATATTATGATTTATTTACGTAAACAATGCATTGTAAATAATAAGTTATTTACGGAGAAAATATATTATTTATTTTAGAGAAACCTTAACTTGTTTGTAAACAAATGATTATTTAGAAAATATGTTTCTATATAAAAATTGTTTATCCGAAAGTGGTTTAAAAAAAGAAAAACACAACGAAAAATATCGCTAATAAATATTTTACAAAGGGAATTCCATACTCGGTACCTATCAACCAATGTAATGATCGGCTCTAGACAGGTGTGTGAGAGATGAAGATTCAGGGTTGGAGTGGCGTAATTGACGAACTGTCCTGAGTTTACCACAACGTTGTTAAAGCTAATGGGTTTTGGTTGTATTAGAGTTATGGAAATGTGACTGCCGCTCACTTGACTATCATGGCAGCACAGTAAAAACCTCTCTCGATCCGTATCAACGGGTGTCATGATTGGCTCTTATGTGGAAGCGGAGAAGATCCAAGATGCCGGTAGGGTAATCGATGAGCTGTGCTGAGTTCATTACAACATTGGTAATTTTAACGGTTTGGGTTGTAATAAAGTTATCGATGTGTGTGTGTGTGTGTGTGTGTGTGTGTGTGTGTGTGTGTGTGTGTGTGTGTGTGTGTGTAGGTGTGGGTGTAGGTGTGGGTGTGTGTGTAGGTGTGTTTAGTTTAGTTAATATCACCATCTCGCAATACAATAAATATCATGAACCCTGTAGTACCCATACTAACTCTATATTATTCAAATACAACAGAGGATACTGAAGAGATACATAATACAGGAATACAGACTCCTTTATTGTCCCCACAAACACCTGCAAGGAAATTCTTGGTGCAGTGTCCATCTGCATAGAAAACTCAAAGCAATGAAACCGTAACATCAACACAACCGTAAAATTAAATAATGATGGCATATCTACAGTGATTCAGATCCATCGACAATGACGCTATCTCTCACACACACACAAACACACACACACACACACGCACACACACACACACCCACACACACACAAATATATACACATTCAAATACATATTTTTTCCCCATACATACATACACACATACATGTACACACATATAGACCCATATAATATACACACACACACACACACATAGGAGAAGTTTCATGTCAGTTTGATTCCGAAATGTAGTAGGCCTACTAGTTCAGAAATGTATAATCTATTTAATTCCATTTGATAATTTTACATTTTAATCTGTTTCAGATCTATCATTTGCATGAAGGTAGGTAGTCCCATAGCCTTGTGGCCGTAGGGGAGCGTGATGTTGGAGATCACACTTATCTTGGGCCAGCGTAATGAGGGTGATGCCCAACTCTCTCCCTCGCTGCTTTACCTTCCCCACCCTCAAGAGAGTAGGTACTCAATCACAGTTGAGTCAACTGGGGGCGTTGTTGTTTGTCGCTTCACACCTTAGCGGTCACCCATCCAAGTGCTAACCGCACCGGACGGTGCTTCACTTTCGACACAGTAGCGAGTGCTCCAACCACTGCACTATCCGACACCCCCATTTGCATGAAAGGTGGCTAAATTTGGGGTGAAATCCTCAAAGTTGTATAATAGACTTTATTCGAACAGTCGAAGTATCCACAGTATTCTAAACTAATTAAAAAAATAGAAAATAATAGCAACAACAAAACGTTGACGTACCTCCATATTTGACCGTGACGAACATTGTGATACAATCCTCCTTGGGTAATAATCCTCTCTCCGCTGAGATTCGTACAATGTTTTCACAGGCAAACAAAATTACTGTGCGAAGATCTATAATCTAGATCTCCAACATCTGGGAAATGGCGTCATTTCCAATGATGTCACTAAATGTCGGCGACTTTTAACCCAAATCAGTCCCCCCAAAAAGTGTCGAATTTTGCCGGAATTTGAAATTTCACTTTTTGACTTCGAAGTTTAGGCCTACTGAACAAACCGCAGATTGTTATCCAGTCTTAATGTGCACTAACTATTTCTGCCCTGAAAGAAAATACAATGGAGCAATGCTTTTGAATAGGAATATGTCTTTTTCTTGTGTTTAACACATCATAATAATTAAAATTGCACAGAAATGATCACAAATCGAAGTGAAGAGTATAGTTCGTTGAATTCACACTTGAAACATGACTTATCAACAGATGAGAACTCTGCTGGCGTTCACGAATCAACGAGCGGTAAATGAAAGTCTTTCAGTGGGTTCGAAATACGAGGAATAACGACGAACGACGCATTCAGCGCTTTGAAAGAGTGAAGTAGAACTCTCACCTATTCGCGGACAGCTTACACATGTCAACGATGAAATGAGTGTTCCTCGTTGATCCTACCAAAAACGATACAATATTATTCCTTCATTATACACTAAAGAGCCTAGATAGAACTGGACTGCCAAAAACAATTAGTACTACGTTGCTTAAAAGTGCGTCTAATGGAGTTGAGAATTGCGCAAAACAATTATAAAACTGCTACTTCACATTAAGAGATGACTGTTTGCTTATATAGCCTATACAATTTGTTGTTGTTGTTGTTGTTGTAATATGTGTCTAATATTTGCGAACATTGAATCAAAACTTCCTTCACGACCTTTCAACAGAGTCGTCAGCTACAGGCAACTGGGTGACTGACGTACCTCCCTGAGAATACCTAAACCGGCGCGCAAAATATAGATTTATCGGTGCTGACTCAACGCTGATAGCGTGTGTTATTTTCTGCCGCTACTTCTATGCGACTGATTGATTCTTGGCCTTTTGTATCGGATGACGCTCATTTACTGTACAGAAGGAAACTCGCGAGGTGACGTTCTTGGAGGGACCGCGTGTCTCTTATTTGAGAGTTTTCGCATGAATAATGTGGATTAATACATTCTGTTTATACTATCTAGTGTGAAAAGTTCGAGAAAAGAAAAAAAAAACCAAAGACCTCAAAATTACTTTAACTTTAAAGCCAACCTGGTCTTCAAATCGTCCGCTGGTGACAGAAAGAACAAACAGCTGCTCCACGACTGAAGCAGTATAACATTACATTACATAATTATTGCTTTAGGTCCAGAGGAGTCTTCCGAGTAAAATCAGGACCGGACAACCCCTGATCCGCATAAAAGATCTGCTGAAACAACCCTAGTGGTAAAACTGAAAGCTCTCCACCAGCCAGTCACTTTACAATAAAGATATCCCACGCAGGGAACGCTGGGGCTGTACTCTAATTTATCGAACCCCCGTTTACAAAATCAAAATAGAATACAAACATCATTATATATTATCAACAAAACACATATAAAATGCCTACAATGCTAAATAATAACATCATAGGAAGCCCTAGTGACCACCTGGCAGAAAGCGTCCAATATTCCCAAGCTGATCCAACAGACCTCATACACAAAAAAAGGAGTCTTGTCCCGGAAGAGTTTTCAAGAAAAAAGGTAGGTGACTGGTCAAGCGAAGAAGAAGATAGTATAGCAGATTGATAGAACAGAGCAGGAATGAGAAAGAGCAAATGAGAAAGACAGCGACAGTGGGAATTTAAAGCACTAAATTTCCAGAAAGTGGGGATACTATTTATACTGAAACTCCCGGCACCCCAACGGGGATACTGAAGCAGTATGCCATTTTATATAGGACAATATGGTAAGAGATTATATTATGCAAGCAATCATTTAAAGTTAAAAGAGAAGATTACAAACTTATTCTCATACTTACACAACAAAATATTATGCTGATAAGCTTCATGCTGTGATGTACTTACTATAATATTCTCTAAGCACGCTATCAGTCCCTGTTGACAGAACGGCGAAATTACTACTCAGAAACATCATACATTATGCTACATAACATGGTGAGAGGGAGAGATTATAATTTATTATAGTACGCAAACATTAATGTACTGTTTGAAGGGCAGGTGTAATACAGAATAACGTACATGTACACACAATTATACAACATTGTTTAAGAGTAAAAGGATGCGCGAGTAGTAGTAATAGTAGTAGTAGTAGTAGTAGTAGTAGTAGTAGTAGTAGTAGTAGTAGTAGTACATGTACACAAAATTGTAAGGATATCGAATCGATATGCACTATTGACGGCACGGCGAAATAAAGCTTACTACTAAAAAAATAACAACATTGCTTAAGTGTAAAAGGATGCGCGAGTAGTAGTAGTAGTAGTAGTAGTAGTAGTAGTAGTAGTTGTTGTTGTTGTTGTTGTTGTTGTTTTTGTTGTTGTTATTGTTGTTGTAAGACTACAGAATGCTACACCCTTACTAAAAAAAACAAATTTGACATAGGCATATGACATGACACTTGGACACTTAATTGAGGATCACGATCACAACTGGACCGGCGCCATCGGCGTGCGAAGAAAATATAAAAAAAAAAAAAAGAAAAAGAAAAAAGAAGAGCTCTTCCAAAACCACCCTTTTTGCTAAATTGTGGGCTGTGTCGGTTACCCGTCACAATTACACAAACAGCCGAAACAGATTCTGTGACATTGAAATCGCTAAACTAGAAATTCGCAGAGTTGCTACAGTCATCGGTGGGCCCTGACGATAGTATTAGGTCGCTCGGTGAGGGTCACCTGATAGGCTGCAAATCTCTGGCATAACAACAGAGGTTAATCAAGCTTTCAAAGATAGGCCAGATTTTAATACAACGCTCCATTCTCATCCTCATCGTGGAGGGTGTTGTCCTGGGAATTCCCCCTTCTGTGTCGGAAAATGAGATTTTGGCAAATTATAAAAGTTCGGTCGAGCCTGATGGTTCTGTTGGGCCCTGTGCGGTCAGAAGATTTTGACGTCTGCTTTGGTCAGACGGACAACAGTCCATGTCGGTCAGGGTCACTATCGAGGTTTCGACCTTGCCATCAACCCTCCAAATCAATTGTAGAAAATTCCAGGTTAGACCTTATGTAGCCGTGGTGATTCGTTGCTCCAAATGCCAAAGGTACGGTCATAGGAAAAAGTACTTAAGTTCTAACAGTTCAAACCTTCTTGCGGCATTGCAGGTCACACTGGAGCCCAATGCAGAGCCGTGAAACGTTCCTGCCCGAACTGTCAAGGCGGACACTCGGCTACAAACGAGATTTGTCCCGCTCTAAAGGAGCGCTTGTTGGCGAACCAGCTTAGAGCGATCATTTACATGCCACGTGCCCAGAAGGCCAAAAAACAATTGAAACCTGACCCTGCACAACCGCTGATTCACTCGAAAACTACTTGAGGATTCCCGAGCGCTTCCGCTACTTCTGCGGTGGCGCCCGATCCCCTCCCGCTGCCCCGCGACGACCGGACTGACCCACCCTCTCGCCTGGTAACTGGCGCCCGAACTACCGAAGTTAAGACTCTCACCGAGGGATCGCTGGCGCCTGATTCGGGCTGCCGCGATCCTTGGGCCGCTGTACAAAAACTTGAGGGTCTGGTAGAAAAGCTCACCCAAACCGTAAATGATCTCATCGACACGGTCCGTAGCCTCAAACAAAAGCTGACGTCAGCACACAAGCTAATGTTGATGACAGTGTCCTGGACACTGTTCAAGAACAAGTCCCACAGTCACGGTCCCAAGCGGCCGGCAGTGGACTCGCTAGAGATGTGGCGACTTCGAACAATGCCACACAGGTGACTCTCGATCCGGACGGACCGGAGCTCCTGAGACAGATGGAGGGGTATGCGAAAAGACTTCGCTCCTACTACTCTCAGGAGGAAATTGAACAATCCCTGGAGCTGGCACTAGCCGGCCTCACACACTCGGCATGACGGTACACACCTGACTTGGTTGTTGAGTTAGCCGGATAACTTTGTTTTAAGAAATGAAAAGAATAAAACAGAACTTTTGCTGCAGTTTATTATCCCTTTTTATCGGGAAACTCTGGGCCGCCTCCCCCGGTCGGGGAAGGCGTAGTCGCAGCCAGTGGCGCGCCCAAACCCTACCTACCTAACATTATTTGTTATATTTTTTTGAAATTTTTGCTGAGGGAGCAAACCGGAGAAAACCCCCGAGACGTTGCCCGAGTCGAAAGTAAATAATATTCGGAGAAACATAACGCCCAGGTGCTGGCTCGAACTTACACCTGTCAGGCACCATTGGTTTCTGGCTCGTGGACAAGGCAAGTTAGTCCCGCCTTAGCCCACTTGGCCACAACGCTCGCTAACTCCTAGCATTTATTTATTTTTTTTAGAATATTTTATTCACTTTTTTTCTTAGGATTGCTAGCATTTATTTATTTATTTATTTACGTATTAATAATCACCCGCTGTTGTGTTAGCACACTGGGAAAAAGGCCTTTTTAAACAAATACATTGGGGTGGCGCAGCGTTGTCGTGCTTTGGGCACACGCTAGAAATGTTTCATGTTAAGCCACGTGAGGACGGGTTAATACTTGAATGAGTGACCATACAAAGAATACAAAGCATGAAGATGAGGTGCTACAGAAGACTTCTGGGCATTTCCTATACTCAGTATAACACCAATGACGAAGTCCGACACACCATCACACAAGCCATTGGACAACATGATGACATGCGCACAGGGGGTGAAGAAACGGAAACTCCGATGATACGCCCATACGGTATTGCAAAGACCATACTGCAAGGAACGGTGCAAGGAGGCAGAAGAAGAGGGAGACAGTAAAAGAGGTGGGAATGGACTGGCTTGACACTGAGCGAAGCCATGAGGGTTGCTGAGGACAGAGAAAGATGCAGTACGCTGGTTAAACGATCATCTGTGGTGCCCCAACGACCTTCGAGTTACGGGATAGGATAGCGTAAGGTGATCATCAAATGACACACACACACACACACGCACACACACGCACACACACACACCAACACACACACACACGCACGCCCACACACACACGCACACACAAAGAATGAAACAAGCGCATGACACAGCTGTGAATGGGTATCTGGTTCTGTTTAGAACAGGGGGAAGGTAAAGCAGCGAGGGAAAGGAGATAGGCCCTCAATAAGCTGGCCTAGATAAAAGGGAGGTCCCAAACGACAGAAAGGTCATGGGAACGCCTTTACCTTTATCCAATGCTACAAAATATTACAGTATAAATAAGACCTTCACGCAACCTTTTGATAGGATGATGATGATGATCATAGTTGCCAAGGCGGCGACATGGTGAGTCGTCCTTAACGCTAACGCAATAGGACGTTAAGCTTCGTTATTCCTCCTAATCCTTCCATAATTCTATCACTACTGTGTAGAACCTAGCCTACAACACAACATAATGCACAGAATCGTTTACCGCTACTCTGAGGGGCCGGGTAGCTCAGTTGGTAAGAGCGTCTTGCTAGTAACCGAAAGGTCGCTGGTTCGAATCCCGGATTGGTCAACGTGTGATCATATTATTTTCCCCTTTACCAACCACTGGCCCGCTGGTGTCAGTATAAATCGGTCCAGTAGTCACCTATATGCGAAAGTGTCGTGTGACTATAATCTACAAACAACAACAACAACCGCTACTCTGCCACAAAGCTGCACGTTGAGGAAACAAGACACAGCAAAATCGGATGCGCCTTGAGCAGCTCTTGAGCTGGTAAGCTGAGCTGGCAAGGCTAATTCCTTCCAGAAAAGATCCATTCAGGGGACATTGCCATAGATAGGCTACAATGGCACACACAAACACGAAAAATAATTAATATAGCTCTTTACCGCTTTTAATATCGCTCTTTGCACATTTTCTAATCCATAAGCATTAAAAATACGATTAGCTATATGGCAGGTAGATTAACGTCCCCGGACACCTAGGCGTATAGGGGACTACGATTAGCGACGAGAGTAAAATTTACGTCCCCGCACACCGAGGCATTTAGGGGACGGTAATTAGCTACATTCGCAAACTTTCTCTTCAAAGGTTTCGGCACTCAAGCGTTTAGCGGGCTAGCACTCGCTATTATTTTATTTGAACTTTATAGAAGAAGAAAAAAAAGATACGTACAAGCTTTTTACCGCTTTAGTATCAATAATAATCACTCTTTAGCCTATTTTCTAACCCCTAAGCATTAGGCCGACAGTTGTAAGCCTACTCACAAACTTTCTCCTAATAGTGCCGGGCACACAAGTATTTAGCGGATAAGCAATCGCTACTATGTTGAACCATACTGGGACTAGTTCACACCTTCGCATGCTTGTAACAACAAGAACAATTGGGCTCCCGCTAAGGCTACCATCACAGCCCAAAGAAACAAAAATCACACGCAGTGCAACGGCCAGTAAACACAGTAGGCCGACAGAGTATTCGAGGCTGTTTTTTTCTTTTTTCTTTCTGCCTTAGCACACAATCTGTGCAGAGTATATGGTGCCCTATTAGTATTTATTACAGTCTGAAAATCACAAACAGTGGCGTGGTGTCATTCAAAGGTGCTTACCAAAATTTAAAGTATTCCTAGACAACCCGAGTTCGCTTCCCCTAGAACAGAAGCTAGTTTAACTGTACATTGAGGAATCGCACTAGGCCTACTTAACTTTTAAAACATATAATAATAATAATAATAATAATAATAATAATAATAATAATAATAATAATAATAATAATAATAATAATAATAATATAATTTATTATTATTATTATTATTATTATTATTATTATTATTATTATTATTATTATTATTATTATTATTATTATTACAGAGTAGCGAAGACTCCCTGTGTTTGCTTTATCAGCATAGAAGGTATGAAGACTATAGGCAGCTGGTTACCAAGTGCGAGAACTTTGAACAGATCTCTCATTTTTCCTTGTTCGGTTGAGTCAACATTAAGGGAAACGATTTTGTTTGTGTGATCAGGCCCGCATTTCTGTCTAACCTTTGTTAAATCTTCTGTGCTCTTACGTTACATAATTATTCTAGGACTTTGTCAGTTGTAGGAGATAGGTTTAGTTTACAAAGTGAAGAACGAACAGTACAGATACGAGAGCGAATTGTAGGTGGCCGGTATTACGAACTAGGTCTATAGTTGGAATTTTGTCAGCCGTCGGTCGTTCGTTCCTCGGATCAGGGCAAAACAAAACCTCATTAATAGGATAGTCCTATGGTCAGTCCAAGACACTCGGCGTGCGCTGATTTTTGCCCACCGCAATCAAGATCACCTACAGACTTACAGGGTATCATAAACCTCATGAGGTTGCGTCAGATCAGATTTGCAGCCACAATGCCTATGCCCGGTCGCCAAGGATGGTGCTCAGTTGTCTGAAGCGCCTAAGGCAGACAGCAAGTGATCGCGTCGGGTGTCTTGAGTTAGATCCTGTATCGGACAACACATTGAGCAGCTCTTGAACTGGAAAAGCGCTATTTACGAACAGTAAATGAATAAATAAATAAATAAATAAATAAATAAATAAATAAGGTTATCCTCCTATCCTATCCTGTCCCGTAACCCGAAGGTCGTAGGGGCACCACAGATGATCGTTTAACCAGCATACTCCATCTTTCTCTGTCCTCAGCAGCCCTCATGGCTTCGCTCAGTGTCAAACCAGTCCAATCTCGAATGTTGTCCTCCCATCTC